>JBBBDQ010000151.1:147500-1347500 GCA_037127315.1 Ascarosepion bandense
GAAAATAGGTTTCTCAAGTCTAGTATCTTTTAAAAATACAATATTGAATTTGTTTTGATAGATTAATGAATTTAGTACGTAGTTCAATAACATTTTATACCTCAATCTACAAAAGTTACTTCAGCGGCATTCATAAGACAAACAAAATTTCTATTTCTTAGGGGTTGTTCTTTCTTTGTTTTTTAATCTTCCAAAAAGAATGTTTTCTACATCACAAGATATCTTTAGGATCATGAAATCCAAAAGAAATGCCTAAATGTTTATAAATTCCCAATCAGCTGATGATTCTGTGTAATTTATAAAGAACAAACTGATTAACTGATGTATTGGATACAATACAAAAAAAAAAAAAAGAGAAACAGAATCACAAAAAAGAAATGTCGTAGAATACTTGAAATTTAATTTTTAGATATTTGATTGACAAAAGAATTCATTTGTTGGAGCTAACTAGTCTGATTTTGGCTGCTTTTAAACTTCCGACCAATTTTTTCTCTCATTTTCTATTCATATCATCAAGACATGATACAAATTACACATACTCTCTACACTTTAGCAATATCCCAATTTCCCAAAAAAGTAATATGCATGATTGAAAAATTTGAATTCTTTATATACAAGGCACATAACAAAAAAATTCACACAATCCCAAACATAATATTTAAATTTTAGAACATGTAAAACTATAAAAAAAAATTCTCTAGAAATTATTTAACATTTTTTTTTAATTTCCACGTTTATTATTTTTTTGTTTTTTGTATTTTACAAAGAACTAGGAAAGATATAAAAACACATTCTTTAGTTTATTCATTCAACAAGACAACAATCTATTTAGTTGTAAATTCTTTTTAGCTTTCAGATTAAATAGATATAATACTCTTCTACTTTGGCTACATTAGGATTTTGATATGTGTAATACAATTTCACTGAGAAAATTTAGTAAATAATTTTATCATAGTTTTTATTCAGTATACTTTTTAGTAGAAATAGTATAATATCTACACATCAGTGATATGTTTGCTTCTACATCCTTTTCTACTAAATATGGTTTAAACAAATATAACTTAGAGCTTGTAATAAATTTCTTTTCTTACTTTTAGATTTCATACTGTTTGTAAATATTATTCATTGGTCTTTGGCAGGTTTTTTTTTTTTCTTATTCTCAAGCTATCCCTTTATTTACTATTTTATTTTTTGACATGTTGGGAGCAATTTTTCATTAAAAGCAAAACACAAAACTCACCAATACATATTTCTCGCTTATAAGAATACTGTGATCAATTCTGTGTATCAACAAAATGCTTCGCACTTCCAGTTAAAATGCTATGACACTGATTAATGTTCTTAAAAACGAAGCATGTTTAATTACATAGGATATTTAAAATGTTGCAGTTTATTTTCTTTTCTTTTTTCTTTTTTTTTTTTTTTGAAAAATTTCACAAATTGTTTGCATTTGGTTTGTTTGTTTTTGTCTCATTTGTCCTCTTGGTCTTTTATTTTTATTTTTACAAATTTTTTTTTTATAAGGATTTTATACTTGCCATATACTTAACATTATCGCTACAGGCTGGGTGATTTTATCCCTGTTTGATGCAGTCTTACCAATAAAATGATAAATTTGACAAAATATTTTGTGATTCAATTTACAATTCAAACCTGCTGAATCACATAATCTTATATAGTATTTAATACAAATCTTTTGCTCAAAAGAAAAAGTTAAAAAAAAAAGATCACTCCAATTATATTATTGCTATCACAGTGTCTTAAAATTGATATAAAACTATATTATTATTATTATTATTATTTATTATTATTATTATTATTATTATCATTATTATTATTATCATTATTACATGAAATTTTAAATCCTTAACTTGTTGAGAATTCTATCTTTTGTCAACGTTTTTTTCTCTTCGACGGTGATAATTATTGGTGCACTTTGCATAAGAAATACTAAAAGCATGACATCACAATTCTTATACAATCTACTTTCTTTTCTTTTTCTGTTTTTTTTTCTTTTATGATCATTGCAATCAATAGAAAGAATATAAGAACTTAAAAGGAATTATTATCTGTAGTCAGTCTAGTTTCTGCTTCTTAATTCAGCTCTAAAACCATTTTCCCATTCCTCTTCCACATGTCAACTCTTATATATATATATATATATATATATATATATATATATATATAATTTCTTTTAATAACTAAACCTAAAAATATATTAAGTGCAGAAAGGATAAGAATTGTTAAATTTCAAGAACTAGAAGAAAGTAAATAATTAAAATTTCAATTTAGTTTAAGGGTCAAACCAATTACCATATGAAGTCAAAGCGTATACAAGTTTGTTATATTCAGCAGTTTTTATTTATTTTTATTTTTAAGTTTTCTATATGTTCTATAGTATTGCTAAGAATCAAACCAGCCTAAATTTGATATCTGAAGACAATGTTAACTGACAATTCTGGTCTTTCCTTACCCACCTCTAATTACAGTGTTTAAATGTTCTATTGTTTAAAAAGAATATTTTAATGTTGCTTTTAATGTACAATGGTGGACAAATAATGCAAATATAAATATTGCTTTGCCACAGGTGAAGGAGACCTTTCAAGTCAACGCTGACTAAAGATCACTTCCATCAATAAAAAAAAATGAATTGAAAAGCATTTTCCAGTGGAAATCATATTTTGTTAACTTTGTCAAAAACTAAGATTGAAAAAGCCTTTATATATTTCTAAATATATGTCTATGGTGTAAATTTTTTCATAACATTTAATCCTTATTTGGTCATGCTAATAGAAAGAGAGATAATGATGATGATGATGATGATAATAATAATGAATGTTTGCTTAGAGCTAATTTTCAATTGTTTCTCTTGTCTGTCTAATCAATATTTCCTATGGCACTGTAAAGGTGTTTCCAATGCTGTAGTATAGTGCTAATACCACTTGGCCCAGCTTGTTAGATATTCTGGCTTTTTGCATTGTTACAGCTTATGCTAAAATGCAAATAGGACTGAGAAAGAAAACAAAAGTTGTTCCTCATTTAAGCCTACTGTAAGGGTAATGATGTGCATAAATAAAAAAAAAATTACTCCTTCAAAGTCAATTCTGATGGATGCATTCTTTATTATAATTAAATTATCAATAATAATTCATGAAAGGATGTTTATACTGTTAAAATTTCAGCACTTTACATATAAATATATATGCAATACACATATGCATTTAAATTTATATATATATATATATATATATATATATATATATAAAATAACTACTTGTATATTTGAATTACTTTTAAAATTATAAGAGAAAGTTTGATATTTGCATAGGCTTACCATAATTTCAAAGCCTCAATCTGCAACAGTTTTCAATTTTTTATTATAGGTTTAGTTTTCTTGTATAATAAAGTGTTTTCATGATCTAATACACCTTAAGCTTCAGGTCTGATACAAAATCTGAATATTAATAGCTTATATCACTGGAACAGTCCCAGCCAAGCTGAGACATATGGTAAGCCTATATTTGCATAATCCACTCAATCATTATCCAACTTTTCGCTTCTTCGTAACTACGGTTTTAATTCTTTTCAACCCTAATAATATAAATAATTTATATATATAAAATTATTGCTAGTGTGAAATGTTAACCTGCATGGGATTTTTTAAAATATTATGTGTGCTAATAAATATAATTGCTGTGAAGTCGCTATTTTTGTATATATTAATGTATGCGTACATGCATGCATGTATGTACACATACACACACACACACATATATATATAAGTATATATGTATGCATACACACACACAGGCATGCATAGATACATACTTATGTGTTTATATATAAGGTACTACTCAATAATTAAGGGAATATATAGAAGAAAATGGCTTTCTCAACGAAAGACAGTAATGATGGTTATTTCATGAAAAAGTGATTTTGAGAGATATGTGAAATATCCATGACATAGAAAAAGCTGATTGTGATGAACAAATAGATTGATCATTCTATTCAGATTCCTAAAACCCTTCAGTAGCACTTGATATATATATATATATATATATAAGTGTGTGTGTGTATAAAACTGCTTCAGTCTAAGATTTGAAAAAAGAAAAAAAAAGGAAGAAATATATGGATATCTTTTTATCCACTGTAAATAGATAAAGAAATTGGGATTTTACATAAGAAAACATCTAGCAGACAAGCAAATAGAGGAAGGATTGTGAGAAAAGATATAACAGGCTTTGCATCATCTGGCAATTTGAACTTTGAAGGCTATATATATATAGAAATATTTATTGCAAACAGTTAACATCTAGCCTGATCAATCTAGTTTTTACTACCTCCTCCAAATAAGTTTGTTACGCATACACACACACACACACAAAAACATATGCACACAAACATACATATTAACCAATATGGTATACAAAGTGCAAGTCAAAGCGTTAAGGAACTCAAGGCACAAAATGACTTCCTAAAAAAAAACATTGATAAAAGAGGCGGTCCTTTATTTCTAGAAAGCCTGATTTTGTGATTTTGAGAGCTGTATGAAATGTTCTGTGAGGCTTGAAAAATGCTACAGAGGAGGAAATTTCCAAAACTTTACATTGCACATCTGTATACTGAATCATCAATAAAGCAAATATTCCCCAAATACCAACTAATCCACAAAGGCATACAACCCGACCTTATAGGTAAATTATATGTATATAGATAGGTAAATTCATTATATATATATATATATATATATATATATATATATATATATATATATAAGTTTATTTGTTCAAACATTATTTTTCATGAATACTTGTATTTGATAATGTTCAAACAAATAAATTTGAACAAATATGTCGATTAATACCATTTCAAAACTTCCCATAAGATTTTGTAATATATATATATATATATATATATATATATATATATATATATATACATAAAATATCAATTAAAAATGTACAACTTTCATCAACAGCCAAGTTATAAAAAAATGATTTCATGTGAAGTTTTTACAAAACAACTTGATTCCCACAAAAAATTTACAATCAATAAAAAAAGCTTAATAAAAATAGTATGTCCCATTTTGAACTGCATATTCAAATCAAAAACTTTTTCCTTCATTTTTGTGTTTGCAGAACACAAGTATAATGTAGGAATGTATGTATGTATGTATGTTTGTATATAGACTCAAATTGCATTCTTAACACTATAATTAACTTTTAACCTCTGATGCACATTTTACAAGAATATTTTCACATTCTCAATTCTCTAGCCTCCACATTTGACATGGTGACCTTTGCCAATGGTGACCTTTTCTAATTCACAAACTCTGCACTATTTATAATGTATACTAAACGTTGCCTTCATAGACCACCCTCTAGCTTCCTAAAATAAGTCTACAATTTGCATCACTGAAAAAAAGAATCCCCCTTCTACTAAATTTTTCTTTTTTTCTTTTTTTTTTAACTAACAAATTATATATTCAGGAATTCCTGATATTTTTTCTGTTTCATTTTAAAATTTTGCATCATACCAGATTTATATTTTTCTAAAAAAAAAAACTCAAAAAATGCTAAAATATCTTTTCTGCAATCTCTGAATGCTCTCAAATAATTCTTCTTTGGTACAATGCCAATTTTTTTTTTTAATCTTTAAAAAAGAAAAGAAAAAACGAAATTTTTTAAAAAAAAAGAAAAAAGTAGTTTCTTAAAATTTTAAATAAATATGTGAATGGCATTGTTACTTTTATTCCTGCAAAAACTGAGATTTTCTTAAACATTCCTAAGCTGTCAACACACACACACACACACACATGCACACACAATCAACAAATTGTTAAATGCAAATCTAACCAGTTGCGAATGCTCTGTAAAATATAGTTCTGATATGTAGCATCATTTCGCTCTTTAAAAACACACACACACACACACACACACATATATATATATATATATATATATATATATATATATATATATATGTTTTCAGTCTTGACATCAGTTTCAACCTTAGTAGCACTTACAACTTGCAGTCATTGGAAACAACTTTCTATTTTTTTGTACTAAAAAGTAATAAACTAATAAACAATATTTATTTTTATTTATTTTTATTTATTTATTTTTTTGGTAAATTAATGATCTAAATTATTTCAAATGAATAAGAAGGAAAAATATGGCTACTTAATAAAACAAAGAATGATAGTGAAACCTTGTATATTTTAATCACGTGTTGAGTATAAACGGCTGAGTTGTGTATGTGGGTGATACATGACAATTATTAAATATGTTATAGGATGAAATATTCTTCCTTTTTCCCCCCATTTTTTTCTTTATAAAAGTAACTTCTCAGTATGTTTTTTAAAATAATGCACAGAATATTAACTAATGAGTGAAAATCCTTAACACTTCAATGTGTGTCTAATCAATACATTACACCTTAAAATATATCACTTGCCTAGAAACAAGACACTCAAAATAAATGTTATTGTTTATCTAATTCTTTGTTTCTTTCCCTTTGTTTATTTTTTTATCAAGAGCACCAAAATTATTACTCGAGAAAATGAACTCCACTTGAAATTTTTAAAAGATGTTTAAAAACTTCTCTCCGTGTTTCACTTCTGATTCTCAGACATTGAGCATCTTAATCTTTTAAACCTGCAAGAGTTTGGTTGTTAATCTTTTTAAAATGCTACTTAAATTGAAAAAAAAAATCTTTCTAGCCTTCATTTACATTAATTTTGTGTTAGCTTACAGCTCTATCTCTTAACAATGACTCTGTTATGAAGCATTTCTTAAATATTATGCATAAATCATGGATAATTTTGTCTTTTTTTCAGAAGTATTTGCCTGTCAATATCTATTGCATTACATTGGAAATCTTACACATCTCCTTTTTTTTTAAATTAATAACAATGCTATTTAAAATTTTGAGGGATTTGATTACAAATTGGAACACTGAATGTATTCAATGTTTTCAAATTTGAATTGATATACCCTAAATCTAGAACAGCTCAGTTTCTGAAAAAAGAAAAGATGAATACATGGGCTAAGAGTAAGTTTTTCTTTATTTGTTATAAACCCTCTTGTTCTAATGCTATGTTTTAAAAATTTAAATAAAAATATTTTTCTTTTTAAACTCTTTTGTTGGAAGCGAATTCATATTTAAAAGTAAATAAATCTATACTCTGCACACACATACACACACACACAGACACACATACACACATACATAAACAAACATATATATATATATATATATATATATATATATATATATAGTTTTCCCTTTTCTGCTTTTTTCCTTCAGAATGATTTTGAATCCAGAAGTATGTGAGGTTAAATAAATGTGAATTTTTGCATAATTATTTAAAAAAAGGTAAAGTCTTGGGATTTGTGTTTGTTTTGTTGGGATAGTTTGTTTGATTGATTTTTTTTTGTCTGTTTGTTTATGTTTTTTGTATGAAAATACCTGGAAGCTTCTTTTTGTCTCAATTCTTTTTTTAAATACATAAATTGCCACATAGTTGGCACTTTTAAATTTTCCCATAGGAATCTCACCAAGTAACATGATAAATATTTTTATTTTGTTTTTTTTTATGAATTTGGGTTAATTTACTTTCATATGTAAGTTTTTAAAATGTGTATTTTGGAGGAAATTTTCCAATTTTTTCCTTTATATATATATATATATATATATATATATTTATATATATAATTCTAATCATCTGTTTTTGCTTGGTAGTGGCATCAGTCAATCTTTTCTGTTATTGACAAAAAAATGACAAGCAGTTTAAAGAGAATCAAAATTATTAAAAGAAAAATAAGAAAAAAGAAAAGTAAAAAAAGGAAAATATTCACCTTTTGGCTTTCACTTTTTTTTTATTGTTGTTCATTCTTGTCCTTATCTTTAAAACAAAAAAATATTTAATAAAGAAAATAAGAAAAAGAAAAAATTCTGCAGCTTGACAAGTATTCTATAGACTGCATTTGAGTATCGGAAAAATAAACATTAAAGGTCATTTTTCAACAAAATAACCTTCAGTTGAACAAGAGAGATAACTTTTACTGAAATTGTTCTGTTAATGAATCACATTGCAAGAGGAATTTTAAGAAAATATGAAAACAACATTTCTCAAATCAGTTCATTTTCTTTGAAATGCAAACAAGAAAAATAATAATAATTGATTTACTATGTAAATCAATCTATTATCATACATTGTTGAACTAGTAATACCATTATTTTTTTCTCTGCCAAGCCATGGGTTCACAGTATAATTAAAAAAATTTTTAATTTAAAATAATAAATTAATAACTTTGATGTCAAATGAAGTAAATAATATGTTTGTCAAGCAACAACAGCCTATACTGGACAAATTAACTGCACACCTTTTCTCTTGCTCTCTCTCTCTCTCTCTCTCTCTCTCTCTCACACACACACACACACACACACACATACACACACCTAAGGCGTTCTTAATCACAATTTTTCACATCTTTTTCATTTTCTTTTCTGCTTTGCCCTTTGATGAAAATGAATTTTAAAAAATAATTTTTAAAAAATGTTCAATTCCCACCCGATCATTTGGCTGTGTTGTTTAACAGCTGCTTTTAGTAGTCTCAAAGAAATGACAAAACAAAAACGTATGAGAAGGCAGCTGTGTTTAAAGATTTATTAACTTGTTCACTTTAATATGCACACACAACAACAAAAATAAAAAAAAGGAATAAAAAAATACCTTTTCATTATATCATTGAATTTTAAAATTACATCCATTTTTCAGTCATACCATTGAGATATTTCTTTTTATATATATATATATATATATATATATATATATATATATATATATATATAACGATGTAAAAACATATATCAAGGGTGTCACACCACAGCAAAGTTGATAACATGTTTAAACACATGAGTTAGAAGCTAATAAGTAAAGAAGTGATCTTATGGAAACAATGAAACACTGAAAAATTAAGGTGAAAATAAATACAAATAATAATTAATGACAATATTTAAAAATGGTTCAACTTATAAAAAAAACTAACTTAGAAATAAATACTAATCTAAATTAATAATAATACCTTTCTAGTAAAACTGAAGAACTGAATATGTATCTATGTAGTATAAATATTTTCTTAAAAAAATCAAACTAAACACGAGAAAATTGTCTCTATGTATATCTTAGCAAATTTTGATTCTTTTTATTATGAACTATGCCAAAAAAGATTTCACTTCTAGTAAGTAAAGATGTGGGTCATAATGGTTAATATGAAAAATGCAATCACTGAGCTGAGTTCCATTTCCATCTGAGACAGGTTGCGTGATATTTTCTTATATCTTTGGAAACAATGAATTCACTTTTCCCTTACATAAATAGCAAGGCAAAAATGGGCAACTGTCAGTTTCTTGCTGCTGATACCATACTGCCCAGTATAATCTGTGCCATGTTACTTAGAGGAGACAAGTATCTGACAAATGTCATGAAGGAACATTACACAGCATGGCAGTTCAACAATCTAATAGATCAGGGAAGTAGTATGTAGTACACAGTACTAGTAGTCTAACTACTATATTTTATTGGGTGAAGGTTTTTCACTAATAAAAGATATTATGAAAACATGAAGATATATCTTATATTCAAGCTTTTGAATAAATTTTAAGTAGATTTTCTTTTTTTTAACTAAAATAAGAGTAAAATCAAATCCAATTATCTGGTATTAAAAAAGACTTTGACAGGTAAATGGCTTTTAAATATATTGATATATTCACATGCATGAACACACACATATATGTAGATATAGATTTGTGTGTGATAGATTCAAGGAAAAAAGTTTCATATATTTTACCAAAAGAATTATTTTAAATCATGAAGATACAGGTAATTGTATAAGTAATGACAGTATTTTCAATAAATTTATTTTCCAATGAATGGAAAAGTGTGAACAATTTATTAATGCTAAAAATTGCACAACATTACCTAATCTGTAATAATGCTATAACACACAGCAATATATTTTTTAAATGCTTTAAATCTGATAACCATATTTTTTATCACTTTTATATCATTTATACTTTAACAATAATAATAATAATAATAATAATAATAATAATAATAACAAACTTCTTATTAATCTAAAAAAAACTGAAATTTTTTTCAAATACTTTGAATTCTGATTATATTCATTTTAGCCATTTGGCTCTTCTCTTTGAATGAAAGCAGAAATCGATACGTCTTTTAATTTTCGTTTTTAATTACATTTTTCAATTACCCATTTTCGAAGCTGTCAATGTTGTAGTATATATAATGGATTTAGGTCCCAGTATTGTTTCTAGGCATTTTCTTTACAGTGCTTCTTTGGTTAATCATGTAATTTAGCATGTTATCGATTTGTACAAGTGTTTCCCCTATTTTTCCTTTGCATAAATAACATACAGAAATGTAAGAACGATATCTCATGTTACCCCATATTCTGCACATACAAATAGGAGTTTATAAGAAATCATGGGGAGAAAGGAGTTGGGTATTGAGAGATATTTTTTCTAGACATTTTTGCCAGTAAATTTTCTTTTAATATGAGTTATAACCTACCTAAAGGAAAAATTTTAAAAGATGGTTTAAACAATAATATGGAATATTCTGTATTTTGATGTTTCTACATCAGACACACACATTTTAAAAAATGTACAAAAATTGTGATAAAAACTTGAAAACTTATTTCTTAAGCTTCTAAAGGCAAATTGCTAACTCTCCTTGTCTTCACTTACAATAATGATGAATTTTATATATTTTTCCTAAAAAAATATGAGTAAGAAAGCAAACAAGAATTTAAATTTTATTAAATTTCTTCCTGTTTCTTTTCATAGCTTCTTTTTTATGCTATATGTAAGTTTCAATTTAATACCCTGACAACTCACTTTATCTGTTATACTGAATTGATGATTCATCTGACCAAATTTCTAAAATAACAATCTAATATTGTACTAAAAAAGATTTAGAATCATGTTTTCAGTTAGATATATTTGCTTTTATACAAAGCCTAATTGGTCCACCTTCACTTGATACTTATCAGTTTGTAAATAAATTATTTGAAAAGAAAAATAAACAAAAGCAGAGGCATGACATGCAAGTAAAAAAAAAAACAAAGTTAAAACCAACTCAACCCTATATTCTGAATGTTATTACCTAATAAAATTAAGATTTAGTACTAGTATGGTGTAGTTTAATGTTCCCACGTGCAATATTCCGTAAATGTTATATTTATCACAGTAACAATAACTATGACTAATAAAATGTATGACAGACAGAAAATATACACGTGTACATCATTAAAACAATATGTATTGAATTTCTTTTTTTTCAAATGCTTTATGACATCACTTGAAATTTTAACACTTATAAAAATTTGAAACAAATACAACAAATGCAAAAGCAAGGGGAGACAATTCTTAATGATAAAATTCTATACTTGAGATTTTGTCAGCTTTTCACATTCATGTGTGTGTGTGTGTGTGTGTTTGTGTGTGCGTGCATGCGCGTGCGTGTGTATACGTATGAGTTATGTTTTTTTTTTTATTATCGGTATTTTACTTCACCAGGAGAATAAAGCATTTCCACCTTTTTTTTTTTTTTTTGGCTTATTTTTTCTGAAAATATCCAAATTTGTAAGTAACTGTAAGAGAATCAGCAAGGTCGACTTTCACTGTTCTTTACAAAGCTTTTGTTAAGCAAAATTACTTTTCTTTTTTTTTTTACCCACCCCTTGCATGTTTTTTTGTCACGCTAGAAATTTAAAATACTGTATAATTTCTTTCTGGAGATACTTTTAGTTGAAATATATTTTAACTTTTTCTTGTTTTGAAATCTCTTTTTTCTTTTCTTTTTTTTTTTTTTTTTAACAAATTCTCTTTATGCCGAATCAAATGCTGTCATTTCTCATCCAAATGCAAATAGCCATTTAATTTTTTTTTTTAAATAAATATAACAAAAAAGCATCATGTCAGGTGATAAGATTCATTCTCTTCATTTTTACATATTCTAAGGCTGGACTTAAAACTTTTAAATTAAATAAGTTGCTTTCTCAATACGTTTAA
Organism: Ascarosepion bandense; assembly: GCA_037127315.1. Classification (NCBI taxonomy): domain Eukaryota; kingdom Metazoa; phylum Mollusca; class Cephalopoda; order Sepiida; family Sepiidae; genus Ascarosepion; species Ascarosepion bandense. Next base: position 159,600 of record JBBBDQ010000151.1, read on the forward strand.
GAGCAGAAAAATTGAAAAAAAAAAAAGATGTGAAGGAGGGAAAATTAAAAAATTAATCATTACGATATAACTTATCTAACTCCTTCGCATCTTCCCCACACATTTCAGAAACAATGCATATAATTGTGTGCATATTCTTGCCTTTTCTGAGACATAACTGATTACAATGGCGCCTCTTTGTGTTTCTTCAGACTGTTCTTTTACTAAAATGGTCATCCCACTTTACAAACAATTTCTTTATGCAATTGACCTTTATGAAATATCACCGCTTTTTGTTTTTGTTACTTTAAAGTTTAAAAATGAAACTACAGATGGTGATGAATAATTTAACAAAGAATTGATTGAGTAAATAAAAATAAGAAGCTATTTTAGTTTTTAAAACAAAAGAACATTTTTTTCTTTCTCTCTCATCCCACTTTTTTGCATTCTCAAATATTTTTATAGATTATTCAAATTTGGTCTTGTTGATGTTGTATTCATTTATCCTGAATGATCATATTAAATAATTTATTATTTAGGTAAGGTTTGAATTATTTATCTATTTCTTTATTTTAATTTTTTTTTTTTTGTTTTTCATTAATTTGCTTTGCGGAATTTTTTCTTCCTTTTATGCCCACGTCAAATAAAAAGTTCAAAATTTTATAAATTTCATCTTGAAAATGATTTTTTGAGCTTCAAGTGATTTTTCTTTGTTTTTTAAACCCCAAGTCATAATCAGTGTTGTTTTTCAGATTTGGAATGTGTTCTTGCCATCTGCGGCACAATATCACCCTTTATTAAGAAGAGAACAAAACCACAATGTAAATAAAAATTTTAAAGAGCACAACTTTTTAAAATCACTTTATTAAGCTAAAAAAAATTTTAATTAATAAAAAAAAAACATTGCATTTATTGAGATCATTTTGTCGCTACTTAAGGCAATTCACTTCCTTTACAATTGTTACTTCATTTCAAAATTTTTAACATTGTATCATGTTTTTAAATCTTTTTCACAAATATTTTTATTTTTAAAAAAAGATAGGAAGCAATTTTTCTTTACTTTTTTCTTTTAGTTTTTCTCTTTTAAAGCTTTCTTTTTTCTTTTTTTCTTTTTTTTTCCCCCACACAAGATCCTGGTCAGCAAAACCGCAAATCAACTTAGTGAAAAAGAAAAAATGTTTTAAGCATTTTTTAAATCTAGCCTAAGAATGACTACCACACAAACACACTTTTTTTAGTCAACTTGTTTTGTTATGAAGCAAGTTCCCCAAATATCATTATGTTTAGTTGGCATTGATTATCTTCAAGAAAATGGTAATTTCAGCATAATTATAGGTTTTATTTAACTTCATTAATTCACATATAAAGAGAATGTAATGTCTTTTTTAAATATATATATATATATATATATATATATATATATATAAAACCCGTCTCCTCAAAATGTATGATCTTGTTTATTTATGCACACACACACACACACATACATGTGTGTGTATATATAACTGATTAATTTCTTTTAGATATTGAATTTCAAAAGCAGTTGATGATACGCGAGATATAATCAAATTAAAGAAAAATATCAGTCAATAGATGTATTCGTATTTTATATACCTTAAATCTTTGGCATTATTTTCTGTATTTTTTTAAAACAGGCTAATTCAATTTACACATACATGACAGTGAAACTAACTAGAAAAAAAAGAGAAAATGTAACAGAAAAATTTTCTTTTTATTCAGTATTATTTTTAATTACCTCTTGATTGTTGCTTTCCACATAACATTCTTCTTATTACTTTGTAAATACCATTGATTGAATCATTCTGATCTTTTTATTCCTTTTGTTACAATTGATGATTCGTCCATTTAATTTTTGCAAAGATTTTATTCTCAGTTTTGCTATGAAATCTGATAGCTGCTCCACAACTGACAGGACTATGGTTAAAATCTTAAGTAATTTAATACCCAACAGTTCAAACACACACATAACATATATATATAAGTGGACATTGAAGTCAACACCCAGAGATGACAGTCTGTTTTATGCTAAATGCAATCATCAGGACTAATGATTGTCTTTAAGCATGAAACACACTACCACCTCTCAGTGTTGAGGTCAATGTTCATTTTATATTTACAAATGCTTTATCTCTGATATTTAGCACTTTAGCACATAAATATAGCATACCTTAAAACTATATTTTATCATATATATATATATATATATATATATATATATATATAAGTAAATATGAATATATATATATATATATTAGTAAATATGAATATATATATGTATGTATGTGAATATATGAGTGTGAATATATATTGAGTGTGATATATATATATATATATATATATATATATATATATATATATGAGTTCATAAATGTGTATTCATATGTTATGTATATACATGTGTATATATAAATGAACATGCATGAATTTGCATATGAGAGAGAGAGAGAGAGTGTGTGTGTATGCGTGCGTGTGTGCGTGCATTAATGTAAGTAATACATCTATATGTTTCTCTGCTGTGAAAGTTTTGAAACACTTATCTTTGGATACATATTTATCTATCTATAAACAAATAGGTAGGTAAACATACAATAGTTATGTAATTCAGCTCCTCAAACTCCTAAACACATTTCCCACTTGGTTTTATTGTTAGTGACAATATGGAAATTAATGTAGAATTGCCATCATTGAAAAAAATATTGAACCATGGTTATGATTAGATTTGAATGGAATCAGTCCATTTTAGTTACTAATTGGATGAAAGTTAATCTATTTTTCTACACTCACCTTGAAAGAAATGTCTCTACATCTGAAGCAATAGGAAACAATATGGCAGTCATTAATCTGGCTATAAATATTAAATATATGAGAAATCTATTGAAAAAAAAAAACAGTGCAGTTTCTAATTTAATCAAATACAAATCAATTCTGTGTTACATGGGGTTTTATATCAATAAACAGGGGAGATCAATATTGTATGATAACCAAATTCTTACTCTGAATCTTTTATAAAGCAAATGATTTTCCATACACATAACTGCACTCTCCATACACCATTTATTATTGCACTTTTTATTGCTATCACTATTATTACTATTACATCCATTATCAGTCTTGATTTCAAAAATCTATTTTGGTCAAACAATATTAACAGTCCTCTTGCAAGAAAAATCAGAAAGAACGAGTTTAACTTGGTATCTATAAAGTAAATATTGTACTTTTTCTTTTTTTTTTCTAATTCTTCAAAATGAGAAGTACATTTTTAAATACTTCTAATGGTTTAGAGAAATGGGTTTGTTAATAAAATAAAATGAAATACTTACCAACCCTAAAAGATTTTTCCCCTTTCTGATCCCTTAAAGTATTTTTTCTTAAACTATTTCTTTAAAAGTGCAGAGAGCCGAAAAAAAATAATTTTAATGTTAATTTTAATGTTTTTGATTCACTTTTTGTTTTTTACAATTTAGAACCAAGTATGCAAGAAAATTTGAAAAAATTGTTTCTCCAGGGTTTTTTCTTAATGACTTGTTAATTATAAAAACATGTGATTTGTTATGCAAATATTTAAGTGAAAATGTTTTGTTTTTTGTTGTTATTTATTTTTGTTGTTGTTGTTGTTGTTGTTGTTGCCTACTGTTGGTTGCTTTTGTTTTATTCATTTTTGTTGCTTTTATTTCTGCTTACATTTACCAGCTAAAAATAATCCATGTTATTGTTTCTACTTTGCATTTAGCTCATGTCCCTTGCATTATCTTCTGTAGTATAAAATCCAAAATACACACACACACACACACACACACACACACACATATATATATATATATATATATATAAGAAATAATATAATTAGTCAGTGATATTTCTAAAGCTATATCCAGCTGATCAAAATAGATGCAAATAATTCATTTGCACAGATCTTTCTTTTTAACTATTTCTTGATTTCTCATATTCATATATATATATATATATATATATATATATGTATGTATGTATGTATGTATGTAAATATGAGTAAGTGTGAATATATATATATATATATATATATATATATATATATATATATATAAGTACATAAATGAGTATATGTTGTGTATGTACATGTGTATATATAAATGAACATGTACGAATATGCATATATGTGTGTGTGTGTGTGTGTGTGTGTGCATTAATCTAAGTAATGTGTCTATGTGTTTCTCTGCTGTGAAAGGTGTGAAATACATATCTTCAGATACATATTTATCTATCTATAAACAAATAGGTAGGTAAACATACAATAGTTATATGAATTCAGCTCCTTAGACTCCTAAACACATTTCCCACTTGGTTTTATTGTTAGTAACAATATGGAAGTTAATGTAGAATTGCCATCATTGAAAAAAATATTGTTATGATTAGATTGGAAAGGAATAAGTCCAGCTTAGATACTAATTGGATGAAAGTTAATCTATTTTTCTGCACTCATCTTGAAAGAAATTTCTCTACATCTTAATATGAAGCAATAGGAAACAATATGGCAGTCATAAATATTAAATATATGAGAAATCTATTTAAAAAGACAAGAAAATATTTAATTCTCCCTGAGCTTTCCCCCAGACTTCCTTTTCTTTTATTCCAAGTTTATGGCGGCCGGTTCGTCCAAAGTGAACAGTTTGCTCACTTATTCATTGCCCCAGGGCTAACTCTTTTTTTTTTTTTTTTTTTAATAATCTCCTCCCTTATTATTTTAATTTAAAGGAGTGAAACTTTATTTTTGCCTTAACGTTTTTCTAACAAAATTGTTAAACTTAATGACCATTTATGAGAAAGATTTGGATGTGTGCCTAAATGTGTGCCTGGATGTATGTTTTTCTTCTTTTTTTTTTTGTTCTGCTTTTTGTATAATTTCTTTTTTCCACCAGCTTTTATCTGGGTTCCCCCCCACCTACGCATTTTTTTTTTTTGAAAATCCTAAATAAATGACAGGATTTTTTTTGTATTTGTTTTGCCTTAATTTTTTTATTTTTTTTTCCTACATACACACACACACACACACACACACACACACACATACACACGTTATCTTCTTTTTTAGTTTTCTAAATTTTTTCTTTTTTTTTTTTTTTTTAAATCCTGAACACTGTAAATGACAGGATTTTTATTTTTTTTATTCTCTATTAATTTTATAACATTCATTATAACCAATTTGTTTTATTGTTAAAATTAAATTATCAGGGAGAAAAAAATTTAAAAAAAGAAAAGAAATAAAAATAAAATTAAACCCCAACCCTCCAATCCTTCCCTTTTCCCCAAAGGTTTTTAAAAAATGTATATTGACAAAACTTTTTTATTTGTTTCTCATTTTATTGAAGAATTTAATTTAAATTGATTAAGAGACTTAAAATTTTTTAATTAAAAAAACATAAATACGCAAAGAGCCAAAATTTTAACAATTTTTGTATACATACTACGCAAAATGGATTCTACTCAAATAATTAAAATTTTAATTATTTCAGATTCCTTTTTGGAAAACTGTATGTATAGAAAGAAAACACCTCATAAGAGCTTCTTACAAATACAGTACTTTTTTTTCCAATATTTTTTCTTTAGACAGCTTTGGAGTGAATAAGAGATACAAATAGATAGCTATTATTAAAAACATATATAAAACAAAAAGAAATTAAAATGTTATCAGTGTCTCAACTTCTGCTATTTTCTCACTACCAATGTTGCTGCCTGTTTCCTGGCTACATTTCATAACTATGTAAATAAATCAGCTATTGCCATTGTGATAAATCTGATAGCAGTACAATTTTATATGTAAAATCATTCATCTTGAAATGTTTTTGTTTGTTTTCCTGTCTTGTTTGTTTGTTATTTTTATTTTTTATTTTTCTTCAACCACTACCACTTCTTCAAAAAAAAATGACTTAAATTACAAAGTTGAAATAAACTTTAGCCTAAGCACAAATACTGAATTTTCCAAATACAATTAAAAAACAACCATAAAATTCAACTAGTAAATTTCTTTTAATCAAAACACCAGGTAAGTGACAATTTCTAAGACTGTGTTGACAATTACAATTTCATTGCCCCTTCTCCCTTTTCTTCCGATTTCATACACAATCATCCATACACATGGGGTACTCCTCTCTGTTTAACGAGCATACCATTTCTTTTGTAGTGTATTCAGTCCTCACAGAGTGTTCCATATTTGTGGCACTATGTCAAACTAAGCAACTAAGCTATACTTAATATATATAAATACTCAGAGGCAACTATGATAAAGTGCTGGTTAGGAAGCTCATCATGCAAACAAATTCATTAGATGAGTGAATTTCATCCTCACTAGGTGCCCCACAAATATAGCCTTGTACCAGACTGAGCTATACGTACCCAAATACTTTAATAATGATTTTTTTTTATTTGTCTAAATATTGAATGAAGATAATTTTCCTTCAAAATGTAAGTTAGATTTTTAACTTGACAAATGAAAAAAAAAACTTTTAAATATTTACTCAAAAGAGGAAAGAATACATGTAACATTTTGGGAAAATTGTCTAAGTAAGAATGTAATCAAAACCAGAAATATTAGAGAAATATGTAAATGCCATTTTCAATAAATATTCTCTTCACTGCCAATAAACTCTATCAATTGCAGTAAATGCATAAGGAAAAATATTTATTTTCAATACCTAATTAATCACATTTCCAAAATTATTACCTCAAAGCAATCAACTAGATAAGGAATTTAAAAAATTTTTTAAGCATAATTCTTTTGACAATATATATGATCCTGGGTATGATGGTAAACTGCAAGGACTCTGATTGGGTGGTTGTGAGAAGCAATTATTAACTGCTGTTGTTCCCAGGTCCACCCTGACCCAAAGTGGTAGCACCTGTTAGGGTCCCAGCTATGGGCAAATAGTAAACCCCCAAACTGGGGTCAAAACAGTATGAAAGTATAAAAATAGACTTTTATAGAAATAAATACATAAAAATAGACTTTTATAGAAAAATATACATTTTTGAAGGAAAAAAAAATTATTACCATAACACATTTTTGAAGGAAAAAAACAATTATTGCCATAATACAAAACTAGAAGACATCTTCAGTTTTCTAAAATAAAAAAAAATTTCATCTAGATCTGACTAAATCAACCTTCTCACTATAACCGAACATTAAAAAAAATACCTTAAAACCCCACCTTTTTGGCATTAAACAAAACTAAAACTCAAACTCAAACAATATATATATATATATAACAAATCTTAATAAAAACAGCATACTACAAATTTGGAAGTCCCTATGACAGGAATTTTGTTTTAATATTTTAATCTTAGAAAAAAATAAAGTACAAAGAAACAAATTAACTTAACTCAAATAATTCTTACTCCACTTGCCAATATCATTGTCAATTAAAAATTGATTATAAAGTTCTTTCAGAACACAGCAACAGCTAGCAATGTCCTGTGAGATGCAAAACAGGACAGTTGTTTGCATATTTTTAAATTCTCTGAAATTACATTACTTCACTAGAATTATTGTCAGAAGCACAAATCTAATCCTTAATTTTTTTTGCACTTATAAGAAATTATTCTTATTCTGAAATACTTTTTAGAATTGCATAGTCAGTTGCTTTATGCAATCCCTAATAAATTCTTTTGGGGGGTGGCAGGAATTATTTAAGAGTGTCTCTGAGAACCATGTATACTGTATAATCGACACAAAAAAGTTCACCTATTTTTAAAATGAATAACTTTTATAAAAATAGAAATATTTTGAATGTCTTATTCAATACAAACATTGCTGAAATAGACTTGCTGAAAGATTATCCAGATATTATTAAATCTTTTTTTTTAAATTTAAGAAAAAAAGAGAGAGAGTGAGAGCAAGAGAGACATCATCACTGGGAGTTTGAGCCTAAATTCGCATCAATAGAAATGGTGGGAATGTTGAAGGTTAAACAAACACTAACCTCCAAAAAACAGTGACAAGAATTTTTTCATAGGGAATGGATAAAAATATGTTCTTTAGTTAAATAAATCCGTTTGTTTTGCAAATTTAATGCAGTGATTCCTTAAATAATGCAAGCCGAAGCAACACATTATAGTTTCATTAACTTTAGCCTACGCACAAGTTAGTTTTTGGTGACCTTTATTGGTGACCTTTATTCAAAATTAACTGTTGGAACACAATGATTTTAAATTTTTATGTCACTATAGAAAACAATTCTTTTGTGTTGTATAAAACAAACAGGTTCAAACTATTTCTATTTTTATGCAAGTTATTTGATTTTAAAAACTATGGATGTACAATTTTATGGGTTATATAGTATGTCTGTATAAATCTCTAAAAACAATGTTGGTTCTTTTAATTTTTTTAACTTATTCTCTGTGTGTTGATATATAACAAGATGACATGTAGATCTAAGAGAATTTTGATTTTCTCTTCTCCAATCTATATTTTGTATTGCAAACCATAATATTATTTCGAACATTTACAGAAATGTGATTCCAAAAAGCATAAAAAGCAAGTGTAGCAAATATGACCTAGAAATTTGAAAGGTTAAGTCCAATTAAAGACTATATTGTTCTCCAAGAATATTTTCTCTTATAATTCCGACTACAAATAGGCTTGGCAGTATGAGAATATGGGACTGTCAATTAGGCATTCAATGTAGAATACCATATTTGTTTTAAAGTACACTTTTTAAAGTACACTTTTTAAAAATAGGCATGTAGAAATCTCAGTTATAAATAAAGAAAAAAAACAAAAGAATAATTTGCATTATTAGTGAATTTTTTAATTTAAGATTTTAATCAATTCAAGATTTTAATCAAAGGATTTACAATGCAAAATTTCCTGAATACAAATAAACAAATACCTTCAGACATTAATGTTATTTTATCTAATACTTGGTAGAATTAGAAGTATATTAAAGTCTTCAGACTCTCAAAGAGGTTCTGGAATTAACAGAATTTCTAGAAATGGTTTCCGGAAATAACATTCGTTTTTAAATACAAACATATTTATATAGAAATTAGTATTTAATAATATTGTGACAGATGTAAAATCAGTACGTACAAAGATGAAGAGCAGAAATTAGTTGAACATGACATTATTTCTTGTTTTCTTTTATTGTTTCAAACAGTAAACTTTATTTTGTGATGGAGAAATTATGAATTTCAAATATAAAATGAGCAAGAGAAACTAACTGTGCAATTCTAAATCTTTCAACAGTTATACTGAAAATCTATAATCTTTTATATAGCCTCTTGATATTTGGAAACAAAAATCAACAGATTTGTAAAGTTTATGCACTACACACACACACACACACACACACACACACACACACACACACACATGTATGTAGATATATATATATATATATATATATATATATATATATATATGGTAGATTTCAGTTCAGTTAATTGGAAAACAATGGGAGTTGAACAATTTGTTCAAACTAAGATGGCTGCACTAGTTACTGGAAGTGAGTTTAAGACATCATTTCCACATCTGCCTTGCTATATCTGACTGATCTCTGTTTGATGTCAAAGTAGATAAGCTTTTGGAGCAGAGATTCAACTACATGCACCTGACACTCCTGCAAAGTGACAGAACCAACAAAGCCTGGTTATATGACAAGTTACTGCTCTCGTACCATGAATTAGTAAGATTGTTGGCATAGCCTCATGACTATGTCTGAATTCAGGATCATCATCTCATGCGGGATTTGTTGTTGTAATAGTCAACAGTATGTATACAACTGGAATCTCAAATATATATATATATATATATATATATATATACACATATATGGTAATATTTTTATTATAAGTTTATAATAAAAACAGTTTACTGCAACACAAGGTGCTAATAAGATAGTACCAAGACACAATGGCTCTTGTGTTGCAGTAAACTGTTTTATTATAAACTTATAATAAAAATATTACCATATATAATGCTCTACTAAGTATCGAGCACTCTTAATAAAGTAAATCACTACAGTGTACTGTCAACCCATTAGTTTGTACTAATTATAAGATATATATATATATATATATATATATATATATATATATATATATATATACTGAAAAACTTAAAAACCTTAAAGTGGCTTTAAACCTTGTGTAATTCATAAAAGCTGACTTGTTCAAACATTATTCAACTCGCCTCCAGAAATATTTGATATACTCTGCTAAATATGTTTGTATTTTGGCAAAATTTTCAAAATAGTCTTATGAACGAAAGATTAATGTCTGTTCCACACAATTTACAAATAAGTAAATTTGCAGAATGTGTGTTTAATATGCACTCAGCAAAATGTATAATACTTGCTACTTTTTCCTATATACCAACAAACTGTAAGCAACTACAACTTTTTTTCTTTTTTGCAAACAGCAAAAAACTCAGTTGATACTCTTTCCTATCTAGCCTCCAAACAAATAACAGAATGTAGTGACACTAAAAAGTTTCTTGTACCAATATGTAAGATAAATAAGCTGCTTCTTCTTAAATTAAGTCAGTGGGATGAAAAAAGTGTCTTTTTTTTAATATTATTTCGAAATAAATAAAGAGCCTCAAAATATACTTTGCCCGTATTTATATTATGAAAATGAAAAAAAAATCTTAGGAATTTCCTCAATACAATCAAGTTTACTTCCTGTGGTGAAGTTTATGGTCAGCTGAATCTACAAATGTAGACTAACATATTTTGGCACCAAATCAATACTTGAACATGAATCAATGTAACTTTTGTCACTCTTTACTTCTAATCTTCATATATACATATATATGGTCTATATATATATATATATATATATATATATATATATATAATACATATGATATGCACACATATGTGATTTGCATAGGATCTATATATATTATACATTTAAATATGCAATATATATGATAAACACATATGATATACTATATACATATATATGATATATACTCTCACATCCAGAATAGACAGACCTAACCAGCTATTTAAATTTCAAATATTTTTCCACTCTATCCACTATTATTCCAGAACCTTCTGCTCTATTTTTTTTCTGTAAACAATTTTTAATGAATTTTCCAAACTACCCTTCTATTCAGGATATAAGAATAGTATATACGCTCTACATATATATTATATATGTTTACACATGTAATTGTATACTTAAGGAATTCATTGGATTAACAAGATCCCTTAAAAAATTTAAATTATATCCATTCTTAGTATCAGTACTGAATTCCTCTGTTTTGTAATACAAAACAGAGAAAGTCAAAAGATAGCATATATTTGGTCAAACTGGTATGGTCTACCATTCACATCCATTTTATCCAGCAGAATTAACTTTGGCATGTGATTCTTTCTCTGCACCTTGGCTTTTTTTATTGTGAACACAGCCATGTTGAATATTATGCTTTATTTATTTAAAAGGGAAAAAAACATCAAACGTTTCCTTTGAATCTAATTTCTTTGGGAATCTAACCATGTAGACAATTTACAATTGCCAAAGTCAAGTCAGTCTGTCAACAAAAATAAATATTTTAATTATTTTATTGTTTTTTCAAAATTGTTTGACAATATTTTTTTTAATTATTTGGTCAAAAAATAATTAACAGCAGAAATTAATGACAGTTTAAAATTGAAAAATTTAAATTTTTAAATCAACTTCTTTTAATTTCTAGAAAAGAACAAGGAATAGATAGAAAGACAAAAAAGATACAAGCATCTCTTTAAGGATGGAAACGAAAATGTAGAAATTAAAAAACAAAAATAAACTAAGTTTATTCAAATAAGTTTTGAGCTTACACTCCAAGGTAATCCATCCATACAAGCTGTCTGACTAGAGATTTAAAAAAAAACAATCAAACTACAATTACCTATCCGTCCCATACACACCTAGAAACTGTTTTCAATTCTTGTTTTAGTTGTCCTAGTACATCAGATAATCAAAGTTTTTTCACCTGGTTAAAAAAAATTAAATTAAAAAAAAATGTTTTGTTTGTGGTTCCTTTTTTGCTAAAAATCAGACCCTTCTGATTTATTTAACTTATAGGAAAGAGTTAATTTTTTATGTTTTGGTTGGTTTCTTGGAAGATGTGTCCACATTGGATAGGTAGTTTTTGGTAATGACAGAAAAAGAAAAATTAAAATAGACTCTTAGACCTTGAAAACTAGAACAGAAGCAATGGACTCGTAATTTTAAAAATGAATTTATATTGCTTTACCCACTGTGCTGTTTCATTCACTAAACACACATACCGATTTCATATATGAATTTAGCTTGTGAAGATGAAACAAAACATCTAGAGGCTCTTTTGGATTTAGAGTTTATTAAAACTAATTTGAGAAATAAATGATTCCCCAAAATTTGTTTTAAACTTACTTCTCTCTTTACAAATTATACTGATGGGTACAGTAATTGTCTTTTAAATTTATTTGTGATAATTAAACAGGACTCATTATCATTTATGACACAAAATCTTTTATAAATTCTTAATTATTAATTACAAGGTTTTTTCTCCTTTATACTATTTTAGTGATATTGTTAATAATTATTTTATGTGGTTTTGTTCACTGTACACATTTTCTCTGGACATTGCTAGAACGAAAAAAAAATTCAATAAAAAGTATATAAACTTGATATTTAAGTTCAGCTAAAGATGTCAGAGAAAAAAATAATTTTTATTTTTATTGACAGTTCAATTATATAATTTTTTTTCATTTACACAATATGAGACGTTTTCATTTTTTTTCCTTTTACTATAAAAATATTTATTTTTTTATTTTATTTTTGTAAAACTTAAAAGAATAATTAATCGAGTCGTTACTAATTCGCAATAACCTCTGGAATTTGTTTTTCCTCTGTACCTTTTAACTGTACATTGCAGAAACAAAAATGAACGCAAATTTAAATAAAAAATGACCCCCTTCAAAAAAAAAATGAATGCAAATTGCAAATAGACCCCTTTAAAAATGAACGCAAACTACCCCTTAAAAAATGAACGCAAGTTAACAAACACTTAAAAAAAATGAACAAATATAATATTTTTAAAATCCTTACTTACTTGTGATTTAAAAACGGAAAATTTAATCTTTGGCAATTTTTTTTTTTAATTTTATTTTGCATCTTAAAACAAAACTTTTGTTGACAAAAAATATGTACAATTGTTTTGGTACAACCTGATTTCTGTTGATTTTTTATGTGTAAAAGGCACAAAAAAAAATGTACATGGGATGTCATGCACAAATGCTAACCTCTCGATTTGGGAATTCAGTTTGGAATTTGTGCAATGACATACTGGTTGTACAAGTGAAACTCGAATAAAATTGTTATTGCGAAATTTTTAAGTTTATCCTTTTGTTGACACTCATCTTTACAAAAAAAAAAAGTCCCTGCCATCTTTAGTTGAGTTCTTTACCATTTTTTTGGTGAATTCTTGAATAATTTTTTTTTAATTATCCTGCATATATAACTATCAATATCAATTGTTAAAACAAAAATAACGTTCCACATATTTTTTGTCAAATTTAACAATTTCACTAGTACAATTATTACACTCTCACACCATTATCATTTACTTGTAAAATCATTGACCTTGACAAACTTGACATTACAATGATTATTGACAATGATGAACTACAAAGATGCTATTCTACTGAAGCCATTAGACAGAAAAATGCTATGATCATTTCCTTAGTTTGACAAAATTTATACATCAATCTAAAATCACTGTTGACAATTTTACTTAAACCCAATCAGTATCTGTACATAGGCATTTGACATGACACAATAAGTTTATTAAGTCTAGAACAAAGAAAAATAAATTAATGATGAGAAAACAAATATGGGTATAAAGTTGTTTCTCAACCAAAAGACTGCATTTGAAGAATATAAATGAATGCACAATCCATTTATTAATATAACTTATTTACTATAGATAAAAAAACAGTAATCAGAATATAATTCAATGTATGTTTGTTTATTAATATTACTTCAAGACAGCAAGATTATTTCTTAAATATACAAAAATACTTAAGAATTAAACTTATAAAATTGCAATGACAGCATTTAAATTGTTTCATTAAATGTAAATCATAAAAATATTGTTTTTTTTTAAATAATTAAAACAGCCTCTGTTATTTGTACTTTATCTAATATTTTCAGGGATGATTTTATTCTAGATCCCAGAATGATTTGATTATCATCACTTTAAGGGTTAGATACTCAAACTTGAGTATTTCTTTCTTACAAAGTAAAAACAAGTCATTGCATTTTAACACAAGTAGTTTTAATCAATACTGTCTAATCACAGCCATAAATTGATGAAGTGAGTAGAAGTTATGGTAACAATTGCCTAATGTAAAAATAAATCCTAATGAATATACCAGAAATAATAAGCCATTGTTATGTTGTCAATGTCACTGAAGGTAAATTCTATATGATGGACACAGTTTTATTATGCAAAGAAAAAGCAAAAATCAGTAAAGAACTGTGTATATGAATAGCTTTTAAAACAGTTACTAGATGCGAAGAAAGGGTGAAGACAAGAAACTCTTGTTCATTTATCAATTGCGACTCACTAAACTGCTTCATATACTAGAAGGGGAAAGGTTTTCAGCTACTTTGACAGTAGATTAGTATACAATTTACAGCTAACAATTTTCTCTGAATAACATTCAAGACCAGGTCTCTATAGAGGTAACACGAAGTCTTTTCTTTGGAATTTATATTTTATTTGTATTTTTTTTTTTTTGTTATTTTTTTTTTACCCCTAAATGTCAGTGCAAGGAATAAACCTGTCACTGTGACCTTCTGTATTAGCCTACACAAAGTGCATAGGAACACAAAAAAGAGTACTTTTCATGATACCATTCTTAATTAGTAAAAAAAAATAAAAAATAAAAAAAAATAAAATAAAATAAACACTGGTTATCAAAGTATTAATGCTAAGATTTGTAGGTTTTAGCCAAAGATTTTACTTCCTAGAACTGACTGCAAATATCCCAAAGACAAGAAGACTTTCAGATAATTATATTTAATAGAATTCTCTTTCTTCCCTTTCAACTATACTGACAATTATTTCAAAAAGATATTTTATTAATTTGATGATTATGAGTAAGAGAAGGCCAGTGAATTCTCTCTTACTTCATTAAGCACTACTATCCTTAACAGTAAAATCATATATATATATATATATATATATATATATATATATATATATATTCCCAAATTTAAAGAAGCTGATATTTCATCTTTGTGCTTTCTATATTCCCAATGCATGTAGCTTTGATAACCAAACAAATATATTTGTCAAAACTTTATAGAACTTCTAACAACTTGAATGGTAAAAGGTGTTGAGATACTTGATATTGTGTCAAAATGTACCTTAAAAAAATGTGCAGCAAAAAACGTAGTTCTGGCATAAATTCTTTATAAAATTAGGTAATTTAACAATAATTTATCAAAGAAAAAAAGCTAAATTTGAAGAAATAAACAAAATGGGCCCATCAAAAACAATCCTCTAATCTCCCAATTCCAGTTTGTTAAGTCAACCTAAGAAAGAAAGAAGACAAAAAAGTGATAATTATAGTTAATACTACTACAACTAATAATAACATCAACAACAGCAACAAACCTTTCTATGGTTTGCTCACCAAAAAAATAAAAATAAAAAAAACAACTACATAGGGAATGTAAACTAATGTATTGGACCAACGATTTTTAAATATATAAATTTTAAAATGTATTTAAAATTATATATTTATTTTATATTTAAATTTTTTTAAATATATAAATGCTGAATACTAGAAGATGAAAAATGTTTTCTTTTTCTTTTCTTTTTTTCAGTTTTTATTTCCTTTTATTTTCTTCTTTTTTTATCCTTCTGTTTATTTGTTTATTATTTTTATGAAATCAATTTTTTTTCCAAAAAAACAAAAAAGAAAAAAAACTTTTTCCCCTTCTAAATTTTCTTTTTTCGCTTCCAACCACTTTTCAAATACAAATGGTGACCCTTGACATGATTTCATTCTGACATTTCAACTTATACAGTCTTACTGGTCATGTTATATCCAGCCATTATAGTCTTTACTTATGCTTCTCGTTTGAACTGATCAACATTTCATTCATTAGTATTGTAGAGCCTTTGCTCTGTAAATAAAATTTGTTACACATTGAACCAATTGTACTTGGAGTTTTCATTCTTTCTTTTATCCTTGAAAACCGTTCACACTGAGCAGTTATTAAAATCTTACAAGTTCGTTAAACTACAAGTTGTACTTTTTTAATACAGTCAACTTTGAACCTGACCACTGCCACACCACATAAAATCTAGAAACTGACTTCTAATGGAGCACCCATGCAAAAATGCCTGACACTCTGGCTCAGCCTATATGATATGTTATAAAAGTTATAACAAAAAACAAAAACAAAAATACAACTGTTAATGTTTCCAAACAAAGCCATATTTTATCATTTCATGTAATACTAGCAGTATAGCCCAGTGTTGCTCGGGTGTAATGAAAGCTTTAAAACTAATCCATGGTCCTGGAGCTCAGATTCAGCCTAAAGAATATTTGTGTGAAGTTTGGTGAGAATCGGATAAAAATTGTGGATTTGTATAAAGGACATACAGACAGATAAACAGACCCACACACAAACATCTTGCCTTTTATATATATATATTATCAATTTTCTGCACTATTGTAAGAACTACAACCTTGAAACATCTGAATATCGTTTCTTATGTCTTTCTCTATGAGTGTATCAAATTTAATTAAAATCAGACCACTCCTTCTATAACCCGATTTTTTCGATTATCAATTTTCGATATTTATCGGGGGTACCTTGACACAAATCCTAGCTAAGAACACTCGCAGATGCTTATAGTACAACTGTGTAAATTTTCAAGAAAATCGGTTCAGCCATTTTGGAGTCTATAGGTAATGGACACACACACACACAGACAAAGTTCCATTTATAAATAAGTTTAGATAAAGACAAAAAATAATTCAGGAAAAATTAACAATTATATATGCAATTTTATGATATTTGTATCGATCAAAAGTTGTCAAATTTACAGTTCTTCAATTTGGCTTCAAAAAGCTACATTTTATCAAGCTACTGACATTCCACACGACTTCAAACAAAAAGTTAAACAGCTACTGAACATGAGAAACCTGTTTTCCTGAAAAATTGTTTTAAAGAAAAGTTCCATAAATTTCAGCTGACAACATTACAGTCTGTTCAGTCAATGAATGCGAAATGTTTCCTTATGAGGGAACGGTTGCTAATATCATTACCATATATTTGGTTTATAAATCACTAATCACTAAACTATCATTTGAAACCAAATTAAGGTGTATCCTCCTGGCATCAGTTTAAACTGACACTTTTCTTTTGCCATATATATATATATATATATATGCACCTGTGCCTTAGGGGGTAGCAACTCTGACTGACATTAAATTGGTCAAGTTTTGATGCTGGTGGCCAGAAGCAATTGGATGTGTCTAGCCACAATGATGAGCTGTGATACATTATTAACTACCTGATGAGACATTGTTCTTGCAATGTCAAGAGAAAATGTGCAATTTTGTAGTAGTTTATACTTTGTACATGTTCTAAAGTATAATTAATAACACACACACACACACACACATATATATATATCTTAGAAGTAATACAAACTAATGGACTGACAGGCCACTATTTGTAGTGATTTACTTCATTAAGAGTGCTCAGTACTTAGTAGAGCATTATATATGGTAATATTTTTATTATAAGTTTATAATAAAAACATAGTTTATTGCAACACAAGAGCCATTGTGTTTTTCGGTACTATCTTGTATCATGTTCTTGTACCTTTCCACTTTACTCTCATGCAACTCTCTTCACATCAGTGTTCTCGTCCTTCTCTTATCCATTCTCTGACACCCCCTGTAACTTGTTTCTCATTCTCATCACTCACCTCTTATATAACCCCTGTGCACCTGCTTTTGGGGTGAAATGTTTAGAAAAAAAAAAAACTTGTCAGGTAAGATAGTACCAAAACACAATGACTCTTGTGTTGCAGTAAACTATTTTTTTATTATAAACTTGTAATAAAAATATTACCATATATAATGCTCTACTAAGTATTGAGCACTCTTAAAAAGGTAAATTACTACAAACAGTGGACTACCAGTCCATTAGTTTGTACTACTTCTAAGATAGACTTTGAAAATAGTAGCTACTCTGGCATATACGCATCGCTCATTCAATAATGAATTAGAGCACTCTAGCTATTGGGCGTGTGTAATGATATACTCGCTAAAAGGTCTGCCTTCTTCTACTGGACGCTCGTGGCCTAGGGGTAGAATCGCCGACTAACACCAATTCGGTCGGGTTTCAATCCTGGGTTAGGAAGAGATCGGAGTCTAACCGTACTAATGAGCTGTGATACAGCAAAACAGATCTGTCTGCGGATGACTATAGTATAATATATATTTATATATATTTTATATATGTTTAATTAATAACATATATATATATATATATATATATATGTGTGTATGTGTGTTATTAATTAAACTTTAGAACATGTATAAACTACAAACTACTACAAAATTGAATATTTTCTTTTGACATTGAAAGAACAATGTCTCATCAGGGAGTTAATAATGATGGTAATAAACAATAAAAATAAAAAAATGTTGAACACTTCTTTAAATTAATGTTTTGAATGTTGTAATTATTTTCTTCGTTCCTTATACATTTGGATATATATATATATATATATATATATATATATATATATATATATATATATATATATATATAATATTTATTTAAAATTTATAATATAAGTATGTTATAATATCACTACAAAAGTAGCTATTCTGTTTTGGCACTTCTTGTGTCTTATCAAGTGATGGTGCTGATTGCAAGAGGAAGAGTTTTAAAAGGTTCAAAACTATATATATATATATATATATATATATATATATATATATATATATATATTGTCATCTTCCTACAGGATATAGACAATCAAATCTCTTCATTAATTCATTACTTTATTATCTGAATTGCTATGATTTCTTAGAAAAGATAATGAAATGCCTTCTCTATTTTCTTTATGTTTAACCTATAATTAAAATTTATAATTTAGGAAAGTGAAAAAGTTACTTAAATATGTTGAAAATTTTCCAAATTTACATCTAAAATTTAAAAAAATATATATTTTAAGCAAATGGAAAAAAATTTAAGCATATTGAAAAAAGGACTCAATATATATATCTAGAAGGACAAAAAAAATGCTAGTGGTAGATCCACAAACCAATGGCAATAGATTAACAACATACAATAATATGAGAAATGTGGAATCATGTGGCAGTTCAATTGGATTGAAGAAGTACAGCTATAATTTCTATCAAATGAGAAAATTCTCTACTGAAATATAATTATCAAAAACAAAATAATTGGAATTAAGGTTTTAAAAAATTAATAGAACTTTATAAAAAGACATTATTTTTGGTCTTCTTTTGCTTGCAATAACAACTCAGTGTTTTGAACAAAAAATGTTGCTTATCTTCCAAATCAAAAACATCCAAATAAACAAAAAGTACAAATAAATAAGAAAATCTTTAAACATCTTGCTTTCAAAATTACTTTTCATAAATTTTGCTGTTGATTATAAATTGAACTGAAATGTCATTATCGGAACTATAAAGACAGGTAAGTAGAGTGAATGTAGTACGACTGGGTTTGCAAATAGACATGATACCTAATATTGTCCTGACAGGAAGTCAGTCAGTCAGTTAAGTGCCATACATGATACACGCTTGGGTGATCATGTCTCGAAAGAGACATGACTGACTGGGCAGTCTATTCCTTCCAGTTATGGGTTAAATAACAGAACAGATTGGGTCCTATAGCCTTGGCTGGCAACTAATCTACCGCAGAAAGTAATGGCAACCTACTGCGGGGTAATCTTCTGCCTAGTCAGTCATGTCTCTTTCAAGACATGATTGCCCAAGTATGTTTCACGCATGGCACTTAACTGACTGACTGAATTCAAGTCACTTTTTATTGCTGTTTTTAATTCGTTTAATTGCCCTGATGCATGATGAAACCCTTCTGATAGACTAATTTTAGATAATTTTCATTCATTATTGTCTTTAATTAGTTGAATTTTCCTTATGGAAGTGGAGACAATTCTGATAAACTAATTCCTGACACTTTTGATTGACTAATATCTTTAATTGGTGCAATTATTCTGATGTATGAAAACACCCTTCTGAGAGACAAATTCAAGACTCTTTTCAATGATGTTTTTGTCTGCTACTATTGCCCTGATAGGTGATGACACCCTTCTGATAGACCAATTCCAAACACTTTTCATTAATTGTTGCTTTTAATTAGTTCAACTCTCCTGATAGAAGAGGACAACCTTCTGATAATTCAATTCAAGACATTTTTCATTCATTTTTGCCTTTACTTAGGTCAACTGTCCTGGCAGAAAAAGACATCTTTTTGATAGATCAATTCAAGACACTTTTCATTCATTTTTACCTTTAATTAGTTCAACCGTCCTGCCAGATGAAGACATCTTTTTGATAGATCAATTCAAGACACTTTTCATTCATTTTTGCCTTTAATTAGTTCAACTGTCCTGCCAGAAGACATCTTTTTGATAGATCAATTCAAGACACTTTTCATTCATCTTTGCCTTTACTTAGGTCAACTGCCCTGCCAGAAGAAGACATCTTTTTGATAGATCAATTCAAGACACTTTTCATTCATTTTTGCCTTTAATTAGTTCAACTGTCCTGCCAGAAGACATCTTTTTGATAGATCAATTCAAGACACTTTTCATTCATCTTTGCCTTTACTTAGTTCAACTGTCCTGCCAGAAGAAGACATCTTTTTAATAGATCAATTCAAGACACTTTTCATTCATTTTTGCCTTTAATTAGTTCAACTGTCCTGCCAGAAGAAGACATATTTTTGATAGATCAATTCAAGACACTTTTCATTCATTTTTGCCTTTAATTAGTTCAACTGTCCTGCCAGAAGAAGACATATTTTTGATAGATCAATTCAAGACACTTTTCATTCATTTTTGCCTTTAATTAATTCAACTGTCCTGGCAGAAGAAGACATCTTTTTGATAGATCAACTCAAGACACTTTTCATTCATTTTTACCTTTAATTAGTTCAACTGTCCTGCCAGAAGAAGACATCTTTTTAATAGATCAATTCAAGACACTTTTCATTCATTTTTGCCTTTAATTAGTTCAACTGTCCTGCCAGAAGAAGACATCTTTTTGATAGATCAATTCAAGACACTTTTCATTCATTTTTGCCTTTAATTAGTTCAACTGTCCTGCCAGAAGAAGACATCTTTTTGATAGATCAATTCAAGACACTTTTCATTCATTTTTGCCTTTAATTAGTTCAACTGTCCTGCCAGAAGAAGACATCTTTTTGATAGATCAATTCAGGACACTTTTCATTCATTTTTGACTTTAATTAGTTCAACTGTCCTGGCAGAAGAAGACATCTTTTTAATAGATCAATTCAAGACACTTCTCATTCATTTTTGCCTTTAATTAGTTCAACTGTCCTGCCAGAAGAAGACATCTTTTTGATAGATCAATTCAAGACACTTTTCATTCATTTTTGCCATAAATTAGTTCAACTGTCCTGCCAGAAGACATCTTTTTGATAGATCAATTCAAGACACTTTTCATTCATCTTTGCCTTTAATTAATTCAACTGTCCTGGCAGAAGAAGACATCTTTTTGATAGATCAATTCAAGACACTTTTCATTCATTTTTGCCTTTAATTAGTTCAACTGTCCTGCCAGAAGAAGACATCATTTTAATAGATCAATTCAAGACACTTTTCATTCATTTTTGCCTTTAATTAGTTCAACTGTCCTGCCAGAAGAAGACATCTTTTTGATAGATCAATTCAAGACACTTTTCATTCATTTTTGCCTTTAATTAGTTCAACTGTCCTGCCAGAAGAAGACATATTTTTGATAGATCAATTCAAGACACTTTTCATTCATTCTTGCCTTTAATTAGTTCAACTGTCCTGCCAGAAGAAGACATCTTTTTGATAGATCAATTCAAGACACTTTTCATTCATTTTTGCCTTTAATTAATTCAACTGTCCTGGCAGAAGAAGACATCTTTTTGATAGATCAATTCAAGACACTTTTCATTCATTTTTGCCTTTAATTAGTTCAACTGTCCTGCCAGAAGAAGACATCTTTTTAATAGATCAATTCAAGACACTTTTCATTCATTTTTGCCTTTAATTAGTTCAACTGTCCTGCCAGAAGAAGACATCTTTTTGATAGATCAATTCAAGACACTTTTCATTCATTTTTGCCTTTAATTAGTTCAACTGTCCTGCCAGAAGAAGACATCTTTTTGATAGATCAATTCAAGACACTTTTCATTCATTTTTGCCTTTAATTAGTTCAACTGCCCTGCCAGAAGAAGACATCTTTTTGATAGATCAATTCAAGACACTTTTCATTCATTTTTGCCTTTAATTAGTTCAACTGTCCTGCCAGAAGAAGACATCTTTTTAATAGATCAATTCAAGACACTTTTCATTCATTTTTGCCTTTAATTAGTTCAACTGTCCTGCCAGAAGAAGACATCTTTTTGATAGATCAATTCAAGACACTTTTCATTCATTTTTACCTTTAATTAGTTCAACCGTCCTGCCAGATGAAGACATCTTTTTGATAGATCAATTCAAGACACTTTTCATTCATTTTTGCCTTTAATTAGTTCAACTGTCCTGCCAGAAGACATCTTTTTGATAGATCAATTCAAGACACTTTTCATTCATCTTTGCCTTTACTTAGGTTCAACTGCCCTCCAAGACCAGAAGACATTCCTTTTTGAATAGATCAATTCAAGACACTTTTCATTCATTTTTGCCTTTAATTAGTTCAACTGTCCTGCCAGAAGAAGACATTATTTTTGAATTAGAATCAATTCAAGACACTTTTCATTCATTTTTGCCTTTAATTAGTTCAACTGTCCTGCCAGAAGAAGACATCATTTTAATAGATCAATTCAAGACACTTTTCATTCATTTTTGCCTTTAATTAGTTCAACTGTCCTGCCAGAAGAAGACATCTTTTTGATAGATCAATTCAAGACACTTTTCATTCATTTTTGCCTTTAATTAGTTCAACTGTCCTGCCAGAAGAAGACATCTTTTTAATAGATCAATTCAAGACACTTTTCATTCATTTTTGCCTTTAATTAGTTCAACTGTCCTGCCAGAAGAAGACATCTTTTTGATAGATCAATTCAAGACACTTTTCATTCATTTTTGCCTTTAATTAGTTCAACTGTCCTGCCAGAAGAAGACATCTTTTTGATAGATCAATTCAAGACACTTTTCATTCATCTTTGCCTTTACTTAGTTCAACTGTACTGCCAGAAGACAACTTTTTGATAGATCAATTCAAGACACTTTTCATTCATTTTTGCCTTTAATTAGTTCAACTGTCCTGCCAGAAGAAGACATCTTTTTGATAGATCAATTCAAGACACTTTTCATTCATTTTTGCCTTTAATTAATTCAACTGTCCTGCCAGAAGAAGACATCTTTTTGATAGATCAATTCAAGACACTTTTCATTCATTTTTGCCTTTAATTAATTCAACTGTCCTGGCAGAAGAAGACATCTTTTTGATAGATCAATTCAAGACACTTTTCATTCATTTTTGCCTTTAATTAGTTCAACTGTCCTGCCAGAAGAAGACATCATTTTAATAGATCAATTCAAGACACTTTTCATTCATTTTTGCCTTTAATTAGTTCAACTGTCCTGCCAGAAGAAGACATCTTTTTGATAGATCAATTCAAGACACTTTTCATTCATTTTTGCCTTTAATTAGTTCAACTGTCCTGCCAGAAGAAGACATCTTTTTGATAGATCAATTCAAGACACTTTTCATTCATTTTTGCCTTTAATTAGTTCAACTGTCCTGCCAGAAGAAGACATATTTTTGATAGATCAATTCAAGACACTTTTCATTCATTCTTGCCTTTAATTAGTTCAACTGTCCTGCCAGAAGAAGACATCTTTTTGATAGATCAATTCAAGACACTTTTCATTCATTTTTGCCTTTAATTAATTCAACTGTCCTGGCAGAAGAAGACATCTTTTTGATAGATCAATTCAAGACACTTTTCATTCATTTTTGCCTTTAATTAATTCAACTGTCCTGGCAGAAGAAGACATCTTTTTGATAGATCAATTCAAGACACTTTTCATTCATTTTTGCCTTTAATTAGTTCAACTGTCCTGCCAGAAGAAGACATCTTTTTAATAGATCAATTCAAGACACTTTTCATTCATTTTTGCCTTTAATTAGTTCAACTGTCCTGGCAGAAGAAGACATCTTTTTGATAGATCAATTCAAGACACTTTTCATTCATTTTTGCCTTTAATTAGTTCAACTGTCCTGCCAGAAGAAGACATCTTTTTAATAGATCAATTCAAGACACTTTTCATTCATTTTTGCCTTTAATTAGTTCAACTGTCCTGCCAGAAGAAGACATCTTTTTGATAGATCAATTCAAGACACTTTTCATTCATTTTTGCCTTTAATTAGTTCAACTGTCCTGCCAGAAGAAGACATCTTTTTGATAGATCAATTCAAGACACTTTTCATTCATTTTTGCCTTTAATTAGTTCAACTGCCCTGCCAGAAGAAGACATCTTTTTGATAGATCAATTCAAGACACTTTTCATTCATTTTTGCCTTTAATTAGTTCAACTGTCCTGCCAGAAGAAGACATCTTTTTAATAGATCAATTCAAGACACTTTTCATTCATTTTTGCCTTTAATTAGTTCAACTGTCCTGCCAGAAGAAGACATCTTTTTGATAGATCAATTCAAGACACTTTTCATTCATTTTTGCCTTTAATTAGTTCAACTGTCCTGCCAGAAGAAGACATCTTTTTGATAGATCAATTCAAGACACTTTTCATTCATTTTTGCCTTTAATTAGTTCAACTGCCCTGCCAGAAGAAGACATCTTTTTGATAGATCAATTCAGGACACTTTTCATTCATTTTTGCCTTTAATTAGTTCAACTATCCTGCCAGATGAAGACATCTTTTTAATAGATCAATTCAAGACACTTTTCATTCATTTTTGCCTTTAATTAGTTCAACTGCCCTGCCAGAAGAAGACATCTTTTTGATAGATCAATTCAAGACACTTTTCATTCATTTTTGCCTTTAATTAGTCTAATTGTTCTCATGGAAGAGGAACCCCTTGTGATAGACCAATTCTGGACATTTTTGATTGACTACCACCTTTAATTAGTTCAATTGTTCTAATAGAAGAGGATATTCATTGATTACTGCCTTTAATTAGTCCAGTTGTACTCATGGAAGAGGAGAAAATTCTGATAGACTAATTCTAGCATTTTTTCATTGATTTCTGCTTTTAATCAGTCCAGTTTGGAATGGTGCTTACCTGATTTCAATCTATGATAATGCACATCCTTCCAGTCTCACAAGATTACTTTCTTCAGATGCAGTATGACATTTGGGAAGGTTAGCAGCGGCTCATTTTTTTAATCTCCAGACCTTCCCCACCCCTCAAAAATAATTGTTATAAACAGTCCATTTTTCAAGCCTGTGATTGCTTTAAAAATTTTGATGTCTTCATTACATTTCTTTAAATATCATTTCACCTCAATCAAAGCTCTTCATGAATTCATTACTTTATTATCTGAATTGCTATCATTTCTTAGAAAAGATAGTGAAATGGTTTTCCATTGCCTTCTCTATTTTCTCTATGTTTAAATTATAATTGAAATCTATAATTTTGTAAAGTGACAAAATTACTTGAATATGTTGAAAAATTACCAAGTTTGTATCTAAAATTAAAACAAAATTCAATTGTAAGCAAAATGGTTACCATATATGGAAAACTAGCAATATAGCCCAGCATTGCTCGGGTGTAATGAAAGCTTTAAAACTAATCCATGGTCCTGAAGCTCAGACTCTTTGGACATTGGCACGAAAGACTAAAAAGCAATAGTTGTTTCCAGTTAAAACGAAACCATAGACTGAAAGAAAAATGAATGGATGTAAGTCAAATTTTGATTTCCTGGTATCGATATCAAATAAGATTTTTTTCTTCGTAAACGAAATTTTGAAGGCTAAATAAGTCCTCTGAGTAAATGGTATCATGGCTGAGACTAAGGACTACAATTATACCTACTTAGAGCCAAACCCGAAGCAAAAACTAAAATAAAAAGGCTGAAAAAACACAGACATACAGGCAGATAAACATACACACACACAAACATCTTGCCTTTTATATATATATTATTGATTTTCTGCACTATTGTATGAACTGCAACCTTGAAACTTCTGAATATCATTTCTTATGTCTTTGTCTATGTGTGTATGAAATTTGATTAAAATCGGACCACTTCTTCTATAACCCGATTTTTTCAATTGTCAATTTTCGACACAAAACCTAGCTAAGAACACTCGTAGATGCTTATAGTACAACTGTGTAAATTTTCAAGAAAATCAGTTCAGCCATTTCAGAGTCTATAGGTAATGGACACACACACACACACACACACAGACACACACGCACATAGAGTTCCGTTTATAAATAAGTTTAGATTTAGATTTAGATATGGGCTGGTGCTTAATTTCGTAAAGAAGTGTATTTTTATGAAACAGCAAAAATATGCAAACTAGCTAGCAAAGGTAAAATTGACATTGTTTTTGTTAAAGATTTGATTGTTAACTTTGACGTTAAGAATGTGGGCAAAATTCCCCATGTCAGGAAAATATTTGATTGTTTGGAAACCAGTGTATCCAAGGGCAGATAAAGTGGGCCTTAGAATGTTTGTAAAGAATGTGCCTGAAGATGATGTAGCCATTTATATAAGAGATAGATTAGTAGTAGGATAGAGTCCATGAGCAATTGAGATTGGAAGACAGAGGAGATAGACAAAGAAATCAGGCTCAGCTCAGATAGCTGGCTTCCCCTTGATACGTGTGTGCTGACTCCTTTGAGCTTACCTCCTACTCCACAGCCATGTCACCTGAAGAGCAAATAAAGAAAATGTTTTATGTCTGTATTTATATATACATCTTATGGTTGTCATTTTATTAAGGAGAATATTGTCATTTTATAAACATGAAAAAGGCAGTCAATTTTATAAGAGAGAATATAGCAAGTTTTGGGACTCTGTCGTCTTGGTATAGAGTATACAACACATGGTATCCTCAGTATCCTTTAGTTGATTCAAGTCTCTCCTTCACCTTTGATGAGACTGTCCAGCATTCACCGCCATATTGAAGGACAGATATCACATAACAATCCTGCATTCTCTTCTTTGTTTCTAGTGAAATTTTCCTGTCTCAATACTCTACTCAGCTTCTAGAATGCATCCTTGGTCACCCCAATATGTCTTTGAATCTCTGTGTCACACATTTTGTCCTCTGTTAGAATACCCTCCAAGTATTTAAGTTTCTGCACCTGCTTGATTTTAGTAGCCTCAGCTTGTAATTGGTATTTTGGGCTCCTCTTTTTCCTGATGACTATGCATTCAGTTTTCTTATAGTTTATATGTAGTCCCTTCTTTCTACTTAACTGACTGAATATAGACTTAAAAGATTATCACATTATTAAGTTAGGTTATTTAACTACATGCTGCCAATACAATTTTCTCACCAATGATTTAGCAATCATGGCTCTCCACAGTTTCTTTTTCTTTAATTATCCGTGAATTGCTATGCCTTCTTGGGAAAGAGAGTGGTTTTCTTGTTGCTTTCTTTACAGTTTGAAATTGATTTATATGTCCTGAGTGGAGCTTTCTCCACTCAGGACATATGAAATCATGGCTCTCCACAATTTTCTTATCTTTATCATGCCTTCTAAAATCCCAATGTAAACTAATCACCTTTTTCTTGGCTAAACTCTTATAAGCTCAAATCAGATACAGTACTTTCTTCAGAGAACTACTGGTTATCTACTTAGCCATGAAAAATCTCTACTATCTGTTTGAGAGAAGAGATTTCACCATTTACACTGACCTCCAAACTGCTGACGACAGCTACGAATACTAACAAATACAATTTCAAGAAATTAGACTACATCTCACAATTCTCCAGACATGCGCCACATTAAACGTAAAGATAAACACAATAGCAGATACACTCTCAATGGCTGATATTAATACACTTGGTGACGACATAATGAGTCATGATTTAATAGCTGATGAACAAAAGTCAAACTCATCATTACAAGAAGTATGCACAAACAGTTCATTGCAACTCTAGCAATTCCCAGTTCCTTCCAGAAACAAGAGTCTCTACTGTGATATCACATATGTGATATCTACTGTGATATCACATATGTGATATCTACTGTGATATCACACTAAATGCCTCTCGACTTTATACTACTCCCACCCCCAGGAAAATGGTCTTTGAACATTTACATGGTTTCTCACATACCAGCAAACAAACCATGGTAAAACTCATCAAAGATTGCTTTGTCTGACCTAACATGATCACTGACAATGATGAGTGGCCAACCGCCTTACAAATCAAAGGCATTATAGTGGGTTATCTTATCTATTATTTTTCTGGTTGTAGGTTAACAGAATTTGGCCTTGTGGTAGATAGCCCACTATAAGTCATAAAATAATTATAAAATCAAGAAAATCAAATTGAGTTGAAAATAACATTTATATATAACATATATCAATTAATGTTTTTACAATTGGAGTGATACATGAATTATAGGTCCAACGGAAGTTAAATGTTCATGGCAAATAATAAGCTGAAAGAGATTTAAGGTTTAGAAATGTGGGGAGCGTGTAAAGGAGAAATGTCTTTGAAGTAGTCACTCGTTAGGTCGGTAAGTAGTTTTGAGACAGGGGAGAAGGAAAGAGGAGGTGAGGAGAGGCAAACGTAGTAGCCACTTGACTTGGTCAAGGGAGATACTAATCACACTCATCTGCCTCCATCGGTATGTTTGCTGGGTGCTTTCTGTCTCAGCTTTTTATACCTACTTTTTGGATCAAAGCAGCTTGTTTGGGATTTCACACTTGTATTCGATTCTGGGCTTCCCATTGGCTGATAAATAAAATTCGCGTAGGCTTGCGAAATGGAAATTTGATATTTGATTAATTTTTATTTTTCAACCAGAACATCTGCGTGAACCCGGATGCGCACCGTCAAGTTTTGCTCATTTGCTTTTTGGTTATGAGGGTGCAAACATCCGGTCCATCGCTATTGTTCCATATCACCACAATATTACAGCCAACACATTCTCCAAAGTGATTCTAAAAGACCAGAAGTAATTATGACCAACCATGGAGCACAATATCAATCATCTCTATTTCAGGAATTCCACAATTTATTTGGCTCTAAGCACATCAAAATGACAGATTATTATGTGCATATAATACTACTCTCTATCAAGAATACAGTTACAGAAAATTTGGGCTGCACATCAGCCAAACTCATCTTTGGTGCATCCCTATCCTTACCAGAACAATATTTCTGTGACATATCAGATATGATTTCAATCTCAACAACCCCATTTATACAAGAACTATGCAACAAAATAGCATGGTTGAAATACACACCAACACAATACACCATAAAAAACTGTGAGCATATTTTTATACAGAACAACGCAGTTAAATGACGACTTACACACAGCTACTAACGTTTTGAGCTGATAAATATATAACAGTCAAATGTGGTAACATTAAAGAAACTATTGCTTTTTTTTTTTTAAATCATATCACCCCAAGCAAGGCGGTAATGCCACTGATGTGCAGGGGGCTATGTAAGAGTGAAAAGATTGGAAAAGAGAAAGCCGGAAACCACATCCTAGACAGGGAACAAAGGAAGAGCCTTTTCACCTGTTCAATAGATGTGAGTGGAGTGTGAACTGGACAATAGTTTAGTCTATCTACTCCAATTGAAAAAAAGAAAGAAAAAAAGAGTGAAAAGATTGGAAAAGAGAAAGCTGGAAACCACATCCTAAACAGGGAACAAGGGATGAGCCTCTTCACCTGTTGAATAAACATGGGTGGAGCGTGAACTGGGTGATAGTTAAATCTATCTACTCCAATTGCTATCAACAGGACTTAGCCAGCATTTCTGGAAAAGAAACCACCAATCACAAATCCAGCGCCAGACCAAGAACAACAACCAGACAAACCCCTCATTAAAGACAGACAAAATCAGGAAGAAGGATCACTTTTCATAAGCATCTTGAAACATACATACATTATTAATTGATACAATCAGCTATCTAGAAGGAGGGCTTTGTCAGCACTCCCACATTTCTTAAAAACAAATGGAAGAAAAAGTTTAACTAGGGTTGTTGTAAGGCTGATTCAGGATATTAAGTGGCCTCAAAAGCAACAAAACAAAATCAAAGGGTGCCCCATACTTTTAGCCTTGTGCCATATCGAAGCTGCCCTTAAAAAATCACAATAAAAACAAAACAAGGGTTCTGTGGCTTTACCATTGGATGAATATTATCTTTCATTTGTGACCTTTGTCTGCAAACAGAGGTGCAGCTGAGGAAAATAAATACTGCAATGTGCCCAGTCCTGGGGAACAGCTGCCTTAGGCTGCATCCCTCCATTGCGCTAAAGAGGAGGGATTGGTAGTCTCTAGTGAGGCCAGTGCAAATGATGGTTGTTGGGAGTTGGGGAATTTTCATACCTGGCTAAAGTATACATGCATGGGTTCCCCATAATAAATGCAGCCAGCCACCATTATCTGCAGCTTGTCAACTTCTGCCGCTTCAGCCATTGTTACCAACGATATACAGTAAACTGTCCTTTACAGAACAACACTCTCCAATGACTACCAAAACTGTCATTCTCAGGACAACATTATTCTCCCCTTTTACATGAGCTTGCAGATTTATCTTTTGCCTCGTGCACTGTAACGTTATTTTTGTCGATGTATTTTCTTTAACAAAAATAAACTTGGCAAGATATATTTTTACTCAAGTCTTTATTTTGTTTGTTGTTGTCTTCCATCATTCAATATCTGTTTACCGTCCAATATATCACCCATTTTGAAGCAAAGTTTATGGTAGACAAAGTGAAGAAAGAAAAAATACTTCTCTAAATATATCACGAGGAGACCATAGTAAATAATACCACTCTGTGGCCCAGATGACGAGGATCAAAGTGCAGTAGTGTCAGCTCCAGCCATCAGCAACAGCTCCAGCCAACCATCCTTGCCAGCAGCAGCAGCACTATGCAATAAAATGCCCTTTTTCAGGATAATGCTGTTCATCAATTACAAAACTGTCCTTTTCAGGAAAATGCTCTTCTCACCCTCTACATGAACATGCAGATTTATTTTTTTGTCTAATAACCTTATTTTTGTTGATGTATTTTCTTTAACAAAAATAAACTTGGCAATACATCTTTTTACTAAAGTCTTTGTTTTGTTTGTTGTTGTCTTCTGTCATCCAATATATCACCCATTTTTAAGCAAAGTTTATAGTAGATAAAAGTGAAGAAAGAAAAAAATATTTCTCTGAATAGTTTTCAAAGAATTTGGTACAATTTTGAAACAAAGTTCATGGTAGTGGCAAAGAATAAAACAAGCACACCAGTCAAAAACTTTTCCTTGGTTTAGGAACAACCTTCTCATTCCTTTCAATTTTTGTCTGGTGGTTGTTTAAAAATTATGCATTGTTTTCTTTCTGAGTTGAAATGGCCTGAATTCCTGCAGCAGCTGTTTATTGATTCCAAAAATTAAATCCGATTGCACGTACACCCTTCACTAAATAATCTAGAGGTAAACTTCAAATACATTGCTCATAATCTGAAGGGGAAACTCTTTTATTGGCTTTCAATGAAAAACAAATACAGCTGTTATATAACAAATCAAAATGTACCAAAATATTTTTGACATTCAAAATTAAGCAAGTGTTCAATGCAGCATCTGCTTTCTCTCTGAAAGTCAGATATTAAAAACTCAAGCAGCTTAGATTTCTTATATTTTCCCCTCAAAGATGTAAAAAATGTTTTGCATATAAGATTTATTGAATGACAGACCATTTTATTCAACTAAAATTCTACTTGAATTCATGACAGCATTTTTCTTTTTGTGTTGGCAGAGGAATTTAAAACTCCCATTGAAATTTCTAAAGTATCTTTGACAGTATCATATTAATATCTTTATTTTTTTTTCTAAGTCACTACGATGTTCTACAATTTTTATAGTCTTCTTGACACTTCTTTAAATTCTTTGCAATTTTAGTTACACGACTCGAAATTAACAACTGCCATCCTTTTCACAGATTCTTTATAAACACTAGCAGTATAGCCCGGCGTTGCTCAGGTGTAATGAAAGCTTTAAAACTAATCCATGGTCCTGGAGCTCAGACTCAGCCTAAAGAATATTTGTGTGAAGGTTGGTGAGAATCGGATAAAAATTGTGGATTTGTATAAAGGACATACAGACAGATAAACAGACACATACACAAACATCTTGCCTTTTACATATATATATATATATATATTATCGATTTTCTGCACTATTGTAAGAACTGCAACATTGAAACTTCTGAATATCGTTTATGTCTTTGTCTATGAGTGTATCAAATTTGATTAAAATCGGACCACTCCTTCTATAACCCGATGTTTTCGACTATCGATTTTCAATATTTATCGGGGTTACCTTGCTAAGAACACTTGCAGATGCTTATAGTACAACTGTGTAAATTTTCAAGAAAATCGGTTCAGCCGTTTCGGAGTCTATAGGTAATGGATACACACACACAGATACACACACACACACACAGAGACAAAGTTCCATTTATAAATAAATTCAGATAACAATTCTTCAAAAGAAACATTTGTCTTAATCAAATTATCAATATAAAATTATCTAATGTAATGTAATAGCTGGCCACTGGTAGTCAAGGATACTCGTCTACCAGGATGACTAGCTAATCCTCATTGTAGGTACCTGTTCAGGCACACTTGGTTTATACTAGGAATCTGCTCAATCTTTAATCGATCCAAATAGGTTTGAATTTTAAATATAATCTGACTCCATGTTAAAGTCACGGAGCTAAAATCACATTATTTTAATACAAATTTTAAAAAGAAAAACAAACTTATTATATTTCACAGTTATTGACCAAAATGGTTTGAGACTCACATCATTCTTCTTCTTCTATGTGCCCTGTCCCTTCAGGACGTAGGTAATCATGGCTTTCCACATTTCCCTATTCCTGGTGGCTCTGATTCCTTCTCCTGTTACACCGTGCAATCCTCGTTCTGTCATCCACCTGATTAGATCCTTCAAATATGTTATTTGTTACTTTCCCCTGTCTCTTTTTCCCCTCTATCTGGCCTGTTAGTATCAGGTTCTCTAGGCCCTCCTTCCTCATTGCATGTCCCAGGAACTTCAGCTGTCTCTTCCTGATGATCAGTATTAATTTCCTTTTTGTTTCCATCATTTCCAAGACCTCATCATTGCTCACATGCTCGATCCATGAGATTTGCAGCATCCTTCTGTAAAACCACATTTCAGTTGCTTTAAGTTTTTCCTTTATCTTTGATGGTATTGTCCAGCATTCACTGCCATATTGAAGGACGGACATCATGTAGCAATCCAGTACCCTCTTCTTAGTTTCTAATGAAATTGTTCTGTTTCTTAATACTTTACTCAACTTCTGGAATGTGTCCTTCGCCATGCCAATTCGCCTTCGGATCTCTGTGGCCTTTGAAAAACAGTGGCGTATTTCAATTACCCAAATTCCAAATAATTGAATTGTGTTAAAGTGTAATACATTCAATTCAACAATTTGTGTAAAAATATAGGATTTTTTATTTGGTTAAAAAAAAAAACTACGAAAAATAATTTAGACAAACGTTTGAAGTAACATTTTATTTATATGGGCACACAACAAAGACAAACAACATGAGGCAAATTTAACAACAAGCAATAAATTTATTATTTACATAAAACAAAATAAAAAATGAATGAATTACAAATTAAGTGCTTTGTGTGCCAAATGATGACCAATAGCAATGAAGATGAAATATGCCTTTTTAGTAACTCTACTAATTTTTGATCCTCAACTTTTAAAATGAATTTTTAAAAATGGAAAAGCATTCTTGAAGCTTTCATTTTAGCTTTAATTGAAAGCTAAATGATTAAATTTACTATTTCCAATACGCAAAATACTCTGATGTATTTCAAACAGAAATTATTAAGTTGTTACAAAAATAATGGCTGATTTCAGAAACAATTTTATTCTTGAAAAGTTAACTGTAGAAATGCTGAAATTTGTCAAAGTATGAGAATTGAGCATCTATGCACCTCTGCCATTGATAGATGAGATTGTTTATTTCTCATTGATAAAATCTTTTGGCTGTGATACAATAAAATCTTTGAAAGCTGATTTCACCTCAGGTTTGGACCTTACCATTTAAAAATGTTCTTAAATACTTAAAAAATGATAATAAGTGGGTGAAAGATCAGGAGAACATGGAGAATGTGGTAAACTTACATATATCAAGTCTGTGAGTTTTTGCAACATCATTCTTGTAACATGTGGCAGCATGGAGCAGAATTGGACCACATTGAACCACCAATGCAGGTCTCATTTTTTGCAAGCATGCATGCATTTCAGCAAGTTGAATGCAATAAAGCTCTGCGTTAATTCTCTGATTGGCTTCCAGAAAGCTGCAGTGGATAACACCAATTGCAAACCACCAGACGGTCAGCATAATCTTTTGCTGATGCAACTTTGGCTTTGGGAAGTGTTTAGGGAACTCATCATGATCAAGCATTGACCTGATCGATTATGGTTATCATAAAGAATCCACTTTTCATCACAAATGACTATTCGTTCAAGAAAGGGATCATTGGTATTATGCAGAAAGAGCATCAAGCATACTTCAAAACGCACAAGTTTTTGATGTTCATTGAAATCATGAGAAACACAATTATTGAGCTTTTTCACCTTGCCAATACTCTGCAACTGACATAATACTGTTGCAGTGCTGACACCAAGTGTCCAAGACATTTCTCTGACACTTTGATTTGGTTTTAGCTTAACAATTGTTTGTTGTCAAAACTGCATGATCATCCTCTACTTTCATCTTCAAGGCTCTCATTACCAATATGGAATTTCTGGAACAACTTCATAGTATCCAATCACTTGTGAACCCATCTCCCCATGCTCTGTTTATATTGGAAGAAGTATTGTAGGCTCTGTGCCCAAGTTTGAACTCATGCAAGAAAAGCAAACAAAGATCATGTTTTGTCATGTTCATAATTAAGGGCTTCTATGCTTCAAGAATATTTCTGTCTGAAAATAAGTTAAAAATTATTAAAGAGTGCACAATAATTATTATGTATACCAAAATTCACTAATATATACCATGACTACTGTTAAAATGACTTGTAAAAATACAGAGTGACCCAAAAAAACGGGGATTTTTGAAGTGCGCATTGGCAGAAATGAGCACGTGGCAGCACTGCGAATCAGTGGCTTCACAAAGTAAATACTGCCATTTCAATAACCATGGATCAAAATTAATTTCTAAGCAAGATATGGATGTCAGATGAGGCCCATTTTCATCTCACAGGTTACATGAATAAGCAGAACTACTGTTACTGGGCAGACACAAATCCTAATGAAGTTCATGAGTGCTCGTTACACACTAGTAAGGTGACAGTATTTTTTTTGAAAATGAACAGATCTCTGTCACAACAACAGATTTCAAGAATGCTTTCATACAGGAGGACACAAGACGTAATTTTTAAAATCTGAAAATTCCATCATTGTTTCTTAAATGGCATGTTTTAAGGTTTCAGTTATATTGAATAAAATATTTTTCTTCCATCACTCTTGGTTTTATTGGATTGTCAAAAAGTTCCCTTTTTTTTTGGGTCACCCTGTACAACACTTCGAGCAGTCATTATTTTTGTAACAACCTAATATATTGATTGGAATTTAATTTTTTTGGTTGCTTTAATTGAAGTAATTGAAATTGGCCATTTTCACAGTTTTACACATTTGTAAAAAAAAAGTTAATTATTGGTTTTAAAATTTTTCATTGAATGTCTTTGCGTGGTCTATAAAACACAGTTACACATCCTTCTGCATTTGTATTGCTTTTTTTTTTTCATTGAACGTCTTTGCGTGGTCTATAAAACACAGTTACACATCCTTCTGCATTTGTATTGCTTTTTCTGATAACATTCTGAGCATAAATATTGAGTTCCTTGTTCTGGTGTCTTTGACGAACATGCACTGTTCTTGTCTTATCTCTGGTCTGCTTTCATCATTATGTGTCCTAGATATTACAATTGTCTCAGATTCTAAGTATAGATATTTTTTGGTTTTGTTTCCATTTTCCTTAATTCATGGAATTCTAAACATCCTCCTGTAGAACCACATTTCTATTGCTTCAAGTTTCTTCTTCATCTGTAAGTGTCTGTAGTTTATTTCCTGTGTCTACTATCAACACAACAGTGTTATCAACACAAGATTGTGGGCATCAATAATGAATCCTGGCAGGACTTCTAAAATCTCAGAAACGCCTCACAGTAAAATTTGAATAAGTTCAGTGAGAAGACACAACATAAACTTGTCTGACCTCCCTATAAAAAAAAAGGATAATTAGTAAAAAAAAAAAAAAAAAAAAAAAAAAGAAAGAAAAAGAAAAAGGAAAAGAAATAAAATTATTAAAAATGAAAATTTACCAAAATTATTAAGATTAATAAACATTATTGGTAAAACTTGTTGGGGGTCCATAAGTTGCTGGTCTATGATCTAATTTAGGTAGCTGTGTAACAAATTATTCCGGGTACTGTTCGATAAAATAACTTTGAAACTACATCCTTCAAAACATCAGATGTTTATGCAATGCATTTAAATTAAACAAGCGAATTTAAAATGAAAAACAAAACAAGGATGTTTCTACACCTTGTGGTGAGTTTACCCTTGAAAAGCAAAAAAAAGTTTATCTACAAACATTGAGAAAATCCTTGAGAAGAACGGAAAGGTTTACTAAACTTACACACATTGAGGTATGAAATAAAAAATTAAAAAACCCTTGAGAAAGGAAAAATAGTTACTTAACTTTGTTGTAGAAAAGAAGGAAATGTCGATTTAATGGTTGTGGTCCATGTCTGAGTTCACACAAACAAAACAAAATCCCCTTTTATTCTTGAAAAGTCAATTGTAGAAATGCTGAAATTAGTCAAAATACGAGCATCTATGCACCTATGCCATTGATAGACGAGATTGTTTATTTCTTATTGATAAAATCTTTTGGCCGTGATGCAATATCTTTAAAAGCTGATTTCACCTCTGCTTTGGACCTTACCATGTAAAAATGTGCTTAAGTGCTTCCTGTGTTATATTTTGTATTTATAATTTCCTGCTAACAGGTGCTGTAAAATGCAAGGAAGTGCTCTCAGTGGTTGAATATCAATTTTATTTTCTGAATCTTTTAAAACGCTGTCAGAAGTGTCACACGAAGATTATACATAGATATCTGATTTTGGTCATTCAATTCCTAACTTTGAGACAGCCAACTTCCGGTCGACCTGAGAAACTTACAAAAGAAAACTATTTTATTTTTCCCCGACCACCATAATTTGTTTTTTTATTTTTTTATTGTTATTTACCTACAATAGTAGTAGTGTTATCAGTTAAAGGTAAAAGAATAAAAACTCTATTGATGTTATTTACTTGCTTCCTGATAATAGCAAGGCAAGGTGTAACACTTTTTCTGGTGTGGGATTTCTCTGGGCAAATCAAAAGTTTTCCCAGTCTCCGCGACCTATGTCACGCTGGCGTCAATATTCCTTAGACCCCATCATCTTTTATTGCAATGAATGTCGTGCAGGGTTGGAATCTCTAGGGCCATGTATCTTCTCCCTTGTAAAATGAAAAGGTATATTTAATAATTTTAGTTACTTATTGATTCCATCCAATTAATAAGAAAAGGAAAACCCATGGAACTATGTTTTTATTGTTTAACTAGGTGCCACCAAAATAGATCTGTTTTTCCGAAATGAAAAAAAATAATGTGCTACCCTTATAGTGGTTCCGATGTTTTTCTTACCCACATTCTGTCCATGTCATTTACTCATCTGTGATTGGGTAATAAATCACAACTGTTCTTGTATAGGACAATTTAGCAATTGCCTGTAATCTTTCGGCTCTGAAGCAACTTTCATGTGTGTGTTGGTGATTGGTTAATTTTTAGCCAATCACATATTTTTCTTATGTAAACAAAGTTTGTTCTGCACTTGCTGTTTGATCCACTCTCCGCAAATAAAACGGTAGATTTTTGAAAGCTTGTGAGTAGACCCACAGGCTGGCTAAAAGACTACTCTACACGTAAGTCTATCTCTCTACTCATTCCTTGCCTAATACACACACAGCCACAGAGCTTTGTCTTCTGTCTGGATTCCTCAAGAACTTTTGATATTTGAACCCTTGACCAAAATTTGTATCACTTATAGTGGGTATCTTATCTATTCTTTTCTCGTTAGTAGTGGGATTCCGTTCTAGTGAAGGGTAATTGTATATTGTTGCAGGTTAACGGAATTTGGCCTTGTGGTAGATAGCCCACTATAAGTCATAAAATGATTATAAAATCAAGAAAAGCAAATTGAGTTGAAAATAACATTTATATATACATATATCAATTAATGTTTTACAATTAAAGCAATACTTGAAATAAAGATCCAACGGAGGTTAAATTGTTCATGGCAAATAATGAGCTGAAAAAGATAAAAGGCTTATGAATGTGGGGAGCAGAGGTATGTGAGGAATGTCTTTGAAGAAGTTGCTCCTGAGGTCAGTAAGTACTTTTGAGACAGTGAAGAAGAAAAGAGGTAAGTATAGTAGCCGCTCGACTTAAGTCAAGGGGAGACACTGGTTACTCTCACCTGTCTGTCTGTCTGGGTGCTTTTCTGTATCCACTTTTTATATCTGCTTTTTGAATCAAAACAGCTCGTTTGGAATTTCACACTTGTATTTGATTCTGAGCTCCCATTGGCTGATAAATAAAATTCGCGTAGGCTTGCAAAATGGAAGTTTGATATTTGATTAATTTTTATTTTTCAACCGGAACATCTGCGTGAACTCGGATGCGCAACAACGATTTTTGTTCATTTGATTTTTGGTCGGTATAGAGCAAACATTCAGTCCCTCGCTTTTGCTCGGTCGGTATCATCACACATTTACAGTTACATTCAAAATAATTGTATAATTTATGTTATTTGTTCGTACATGAAAATCTTGCTAACAATTGTAACAAACCTTTTCAGCACAAGAAATAACTTTCTACAGTCTTACTTTGGTCGACAAACAGCTAAAGGGGAACAACTCTTTCCTCTTACTCTATGCATACTGCTATTACTTGTTTTGTTTGTTTATTGAATATATTTTAATTTATTGGTTACAAATTGGAGTTGTTGTTTTTATTTTTCTTGTTAGACGAATCGTAATAAATCGTAAAAGACTAAAAATCCTCTACAACTCTCTTCCTTCCCTCCCCCCATAATCCTGAAAATCAAGGAATTTAACTGAGTCAAATAAAATTTTCTGTAACTTTCACTGAATTAATTGTACTGACTGAATAATGCAACGAATTTGATTAGAATTCGAACTCGGCTCTCCGATTTCTCGTTCTGAGTCGATATTCTCTGCACCACTACGCACTTCCATTAGGGTATAAGCGGCTATATTACCTTCTGAAATTTATGTTCAAAGAAGACATTTAAATTGTATAAAATGCGCTTTTTAAGAAGTCTGTGGCAGTCCTACCAAGTACACTAGCCAAGTTCACTTTACGTGAAAATACCCTTGGGAAAGGTATTAACCCGTCTCTTCGCTCTCAGCTATGGATCAAATAACAGGACAGATTGGGTTCTATAGCCTTGGTTGGCAACCAGAAAGCAATGGCAACCTACTGCGGGAAATCTTCTGCCCAGTCAAGTCTCTTTGGACTTGGAGACATGATCGTCCAAGCGTGTATCATGTATGGCACTTTAACTGACTGACCCTATGCTAATCCGAATTAAAAGAAAAAATAATCTCCGTATAAATGTTTTTTTTGTTTGTTTCTTTTTTATAAACATTGGTACTTTTATTTTTGTCACTCATCAAACCGGTATTATAGACTAAAATCTTTTTAAAAATTTAAAAATACAATATTTTTGATGTCATTTAGTAAATTTAAGGATTAATTAATTGGATTTTGTACAAAAGTAATGTTTACTTTTTATTTAAAACTTTAAAACGTAATGAAAACGCTTATTCACGCAGCGTGAAGTTATAGATAAGCAATTAAAGAAAATACAATCACACCCCTACTTAAAAAAGCGCATGAAAAATTCAAATTGATACGGAACACCAAAAGTTTAATAATCAAAAGTTTTGATTATTAAACTTTTGATTCAAAACATTGATTAGGTTTAAAAATATCTTCAGCATTTAAAACCAGTCAAGCGATGAGAAGAATATATAGATCTTTTCCACGACAAGAGAGAGCAACCGAATACGCAAAGATGAGGACGGACCGGAAATATTACAGTCCGAAGTGGAAGCTGCAATGGCCAAACTTAATAGAAACAAAGCAGCTGGTCCAAACGGCATTGTAATAGAGCTGCTGTTAGCCCTGGAAGAATTCGGCATAGAAAAAATTACGGAAATAATAAATGAAATTTATAATAGTGGTATAATGCCAGACGACCTATGCAAATCCATTTTCATAGCATTGCCTAAGAAGCCAGGTGCAAACGAGTGTAAACTACACCGAACTATCAGCTTAATTAGTCACATTTACAAAACTGATCGTCCGAATACTGATGAATAGAGCAAGAAGTAGAATCAGGCCAGAGATAGGACAAGAACAGTGTGGGTTTGTCAAAGACACTGGGACAAGGAATGCCATATTTATGATTAGGATGCTCTCTGAAAGGGCAATACAAATAAAGAAGGACTTATTCTGTGCTTTATTGACTATGCAAAAGCATTCGACAAAATACACCACAAAGAATTGATGGAGATGCTCAGCAGGCTCGATATTTGGGAAAGACATTAGGATAATTAAAAACCTCTACTGGCAGCAAACTGCCTGCATACGGACAGGTAACGAATTCAGCAGTTATACAAAGATAGAAAGAGGCATAAAACAGGGATGTGTATTTTCACCAGATTTATGTAACTTGTACAGTGAGAATATTTTGAGGACCCTAGATGATATACCAGGATTTGTCATCGGAAGTCACAATCTGAACAACGTAAGATATGCAGAAGACACAGTGTTTATTGCAGACACGGAAAAAACTGCAGGACCTCCTACAGAAGATAGCTGAAGAGAGTGACATGAAGGGGTTAAACTGCAAGAAAATCAAATGCATGGTCATCAGCAAAAAGAACAGCCCTAAAGTGCCAAATACAGGTGGGGGTGGTTTAAAATCAAGCGGGTACGAAAATTCAAATATCTGGGAAGTGTTCTAACTGAAGACGGAAAGTGCGACACAGAGACCCAAAGGTGAATCGGCATGGTGAAAAACGCGTTCCAGAAGTTGAGTAAAGTATTAAGACACCGGAAACTTTCACTAGAAACAAACAAGAAGAGAGTACTGGATTGTTATGCGATGTCAGTTCTTCAATATGACAGCGAATGTTGGACAATATCAACAAAGATGAAGGGAAAACTTGAAGCAACTGAAATGTGGTTCTACAGAAGGATGATGCGGATATCATGGACCAAGCATGTGAGCAATGACGAGGTTTTGGAAATTATGGAGACGAAAAGGAAATTAATATTGACATCACTAAAGTTCCTGGAACATTCAATGCAGCAACGAGGAAGGCGGGCTTGGAGAACCTGATACTAACAGGCCAGATAGAGTGAAAAAGAGACAGAGGAAAGCAGCGGATAACATAAAAGGCCTGAGCAGGTGGATGACATAATGGGGGCTGAGAGACGTTACAGGAGAAAGCGTGCTAAGAGCCACCAGGGATAGGGAGACGTGGAAGGCCATGATCACCTTCGTCCTGAAGGGACAAGGGCAGGTACATAAAAGAAGAAGTTTAAGAATATTTTTCTAGAAGATTTTATGAAACTTTTAATAATAATATATTTTTTAAGGTAAGTAAAACAAAAAAGTATTAATGATTTTTAATTCAATGATCAATGATATGTGAGTTTATATTGCTCTAGCGTTTTGGTTTAAAAGTTTATATTTTTTCGTAACTAACATCAATCATTTAATCTAATCTAATTATAGTTACAGAACAACCTAACATGGATTTTTAAATTTTTTCAAGAATTTAAGTTTACTCTACCGATGGATGTAATGTAGATTTTTTCTTGTTAAAAAATAAATAAACGTTTTCTGTACCAACTCTCAGAAAAATTCTCTTTTTTGAGTTTAAAAACTTTTATGGAATTATTTTCCTAGGATGAAATTTTATTGCATAGTTATTTTACTGAAATAACATATTCAGGTATTTTTCTTTATATAACCGTAGAGTGTATGTAAAATAATTTGTTGACGAATACCGTCCTCTCCACCAAATTACAG
The DNA here is from genome assembly GCA_037127315.1 of Ascarosepion bandense. Taxonomy (NCBI): domain Eukaryota; kingdom Metazoa; phylum Mollusca; class Cephalopoda; order Sepiida; family Sepiidae; genus Ascarosepion; species Ascarosepion bandense. The sequence goes on from JBBBDQ010000151.1 coordinate 202,231, forward strand.
ACGAGATATCGAAAACCTATTCTATTCAGTATACGTAATATTAATTTAATTCAGTAATGAATGAGTGCTGAAAATTTCGTTTAGATTGGATAATTCTCTTAGTTTTGGCAAATAAAAGCAGCGGGTAGCGATATTTCGGGGGAAGAAACGCATCCATCTGGGTTGTACTTAAATTATTTCTTAAGATTTTCAAACAAAAATCAGAACATTTAAAATTAAAAAATGTTTTACTTTTTTTTTTTTTAAACACTGGCGGTTGTGACCGGTGTTCGAGCCCACATAAAGAATGACGTAGAATGCTAATTTTCTGAACTTGAAGTACAGTAGTATATAGTCGGTAAATGTAACGACAATACAGACAGACTATATCTTTTTTCTCGTTCCGATTTGTAAACTAGAGCTTAGAAAGTAAATATATAAATCGAACATATGCGATTAGAGTTGTCTCCCATGAAGGGGAAATAACTCTAATTTCTTAACGAATTTACTCTTCAATTAGAAATCACATTTCTACGCCAACATGGAAGAACACGCGGCTCTGTTGAAAAAACTGCGCGAAGAATTAAATGAAAAAGACGAAGAAATTCGTTGTTTAAAACGGCAGCTAGAAAAAAGGGTATTTTAAAGAAAAGCTTTTCCACTTTGTTTATTCTTTAACTGATTTTTTTTTTGTTATTTTGTCGATAAATTTTCGTTTTAGGTCCCGAATACTTTTTATCCCTTTTTTTACATTTTCCCAAAATAGCCTTATTTCCGTGCAAATGTATATGCTGAACTCAAATCAACCATTAGATAATGAAGAAACCAACCTTTTTTTATGTTAACGACCAGAAAAAAAATCGGACTTCTTCTCGATCTTTTTGTCCCCATTACCGGCTTACATTCGCTGCTGAATGGTTTTAGGAAGAAAATTTTGGCCTATTTACTTCTATAGCGGTTGCTATGTGCTTTTCTTAGCCACATTCGACCCATGTACTTTACTCGTCTGCGATTGGCTTATAAATAAACCAATCAACAAAACACACGTGAAAGTTGCTTCTGAAGTGACTGCGATTGTTACATTGTCCTATACAATAACAGTGGTTATTTATAAGCCAATCGCAGACGAGTAAAGTACATGGGTCGAATGTGGGTAAGAAAAGCACATAGCAACTGCTATACTTCCTTTACTGTAACCGGATGTGCGTTGTGGTGCAGTGGGTATCGGCTCGGAAAGAAAAAACAGGGAGCCGAGTTCGAATTCCAGTTGAATTCCTTGAATTCACTTACGCACAAATACCTTTGAGAAAGGTATTAGTCCGTCTCTTCCCTCCTGTTATGGGTTAAATAATAGGACAGATTGAATTCTGTCGTCTTGGCTGGCAACCAGTCTACCGCAGAAAGCAATGGCAACCTACTACAAGATAATTCTGGCCAATCAGTCATGTCTCTTTCGAGACATGATCGCCTATGCATGCATAACGCATGGCACTTAACTGACTGACTGTAAATTCTTTGCAGAAATAACTACGCAATTTTTTTTTTTTTTTTTTTTTTACGGTACTCAATTTCAGTAGAAAGTTGCATGTATTTGCATGTCCTTTTTTCCTCTTTTTTCTTTTTGGTAATTAATTTGTTTTTGTTTTTTTTTTTGTACTTAATTTCAGAAGAAAGTTAACTTTCAAGTATATGAAAATAAGTGATAAGTGTAGTTTTACTTAACCTTAAAGTTAACTTTCTTTAAAAAAAACTATATTTTCATATATTTGAAAGTTAACTTTCTTCTCAAATTAAGTACCAAAAAAAAATCACGTAAATACACGCAATATATTTGAAGGTTAATTAAACTACACTTATCACTTATTTTCATATATTTGAAAGTTAAATTTCTTCTGAAATTAAGTACACGCAACTTTCTTCTGAAATTAAGTACCCCCCCCTTAAAAAAACACGCAAATATACGCAACTTTCTGAAAACAACTGCATTTTTTAAAAAATTGTCAATGTCATTTTTTTCCATTTTTGACTTTTCAATTTCCTTTCCAATTTATGTAATTATTGTTTTATTTTCAATGTTAAGCATAAAAAAATGCTTTACTGTACTATTTATTTTGTTCTTTTTGTTATTTATAATTTATAAGTATTTTCATATATATGAAGGTTAAATAAAACTACACTTATCACTTATTTTCATATATTTGAAATTTCTTCTGAAATTAAGTACCAAAAAAAAAAAAAGGAATAAAAAAATACACGCAATATATTTGAAGGTTAATTAAACTACACTTATCACTTATTTTCATATATTTGAAAGTTAACTTTCTTCTAAAATTAAAAAAAAGAAAAAACATGCAAATAATTCACTTATTTTCATATATTTGAAAGTTAACTTTCTTCTGAAATTAAGTACCTAAAAAAAAAAATGGAAAAAAGCACGCAAATACACACAATATATTTGAAGGTTAATTAAACTACACTTATCACTTATTTTTATATATTTGAAAGTTAACTTTTGTCGGAAAAAATTAAGTAAAACTACAATTATCACTTATTTTCATATATTTGAAAGTTAACTTTCTTCTCAAATTAAGTACACGCAACTTTCTTAAATTAATTACCAAAAAAAACACACATGCACGCAACTGTCTGCTGAAATTGAGTACTGAAAAAAATAAATTGTGTTGTAATTTCATCAAAGACTAAAGTAAAGGAAGTAAATAGGCCGAAATTAGCTTCCTACGCCTAAAGTCATTCAGCAGCGAATGTCTTATCGCTGAGTGGGTGACAAATAGAGTGAGAAGAAGTGCGATTTTTTTTAATTTTTTAAATTTTTTTTGGTCGTTAACAAAAAAAAAAAAGGTAGGTTTCTTCAATATCTAATTGTTGATTTGAATTCAGTGCACAGAAATAAGGCTATTTTGAAAAAATTTGAAGGGAAAAAGACCTTCGGGACCTAAAACGAAAATTTGCCATTTTGTCTTCAGAGCATTTTTTTACACCAGTGAATAAACATAAAAAAAATCGAGTGTTTAATTTAAAAAAACTCACAACAAATTATTTCATCATTTGTTTCCTTTTACTTTTATTACTTCCAAATATTAAAAAAAAAAATTGAGCATATATGATGTAAAAATGCCCCAAGCCAAAACTTAATAAAAACAGTTTTATCATGATTTTTTTTGTGTTGTTAGATATGAATGGGAGGAAAGACCAAAGAATTTTTGATTCTGTTAGAAACTTCAAAATTTTGGTTAAAAGTCTTAGTTTGCGTGTGTCAATGTGGTACCATAAAGTAAATTTGTATGGAAAAATTTGAGCGTCTTTACAGTGACAAATACATTAATTTGGAAATTCTTGCTAAAATCAGATAATTGTTGATTTTTAAATTTTTTTTTCAGGAATTATTTATAAATGAATAAAATAATTTTTTAAACGTTTCCTTTTTAGAAAATCAAGATAAAATTTTCTATTTCTACATTTGTTAATATATTTAATAATTACATAACTCAGTTTTCTTGTGAAAAACATTAATTGGAAAATTCTTGCAAAAATCAAAAATCATTTGTATTTTAATGAAATTTTCAGGACTTATTCACAAATGAATGAAATTATTTTAGAAATTATTTTTTTTAAAATCTTGCCAATATTTTTTTTTTTTTTTTTTTTACACATTTGTTACCCTCAACTTCATGAAATTAGAAGAAATTAAATTCCATAAGCAAAATTGGTTTTACTAGTTAAATGCAGGACTCGTTAGGAAATGTAAACCAGTTTTGTTTTTTTTCTCCAACCATTTAACACCTTTTACTGAAAATCTACTCCAAATAGTAAAATAAAAAATGCAATAAAACTATATTATTTAATTAGATAAGCTTTTAATTGCTTTAATAAATAATATAAATTAAAGGCATTATAGTCTAAAGAAACAATGTTTTTCAAAAAATAATGAAATTTTAAAAAATTGTTTTTTGTTACTTTAAATTATAATATATAAAGTTTCAAACATATTTTTTTAATATTTCAAAGACTTGTAAATGTTAGGTTGGTAAGTTATTAAGTAAAAACTATATTTACTAATAAAAAAATTGAAAAGTTTAATATAAATCATGAAGCTATCATATTTTTAGAATTTTTTTTTTTTTTTGTATGGCAATTTCTATGTGTACATTAAAAGGCTGTGTGTTTAATGGTTTATTCCTCTTACAGAAAAAAAATGGGAACAATTTTATTAATTCCGGTTACCATACACTTATCTTATCTCACATCTGTCGAGTTGTCATCACATTTCAAATACAGGAGAAAGGTCAGAAAGTTATTCTAAATTTCATGCTATAAATAAGTAATACTTGTGTAAATCAGATTAACTTAACATTAAATTTGATAATTTTTTAAACAATAATGTGTCACAGATGTGTATTTTATTTTTGCAAGATTTTTAAAATCAAGAATTAACTTTTGTTTACAAATGTGTTGATTGCCCAAAAATGACTGAAAAATTTAAAAGTTTTTTAAAACCTTGAAAAATTTTCAATTCCAATCAATATAATTTCTGTTTGAATCATACCAGAGTATTTTGCTTACTGGAAATAGTAAATTTAATCATTTAGCTTTCAGTTAAAAGTAAAATAAAAATTTCAAGAAAACTTTTATTTTTAAAACTTCAGTTTAAAAGTTACTTATTGGAAATGAGTGGAGATACCTAGTTTTATTAGTTAAATGCAGGAGTCATTGGGGATTGTAAATAATCTATTATTTTTTTCAAACACTTGGCTTTTTTCCCAAAAATCTGCTCTAAATAGTAAAATACCTATTTAATTAGAATGCATTTCTGCAATATTTTAAACTAAAAGTTTAAAATATTGTTTCAAGTCAGATTAATGAAACTTTAAATCAGTTAATATACCTCAAATAAGTTTCAGCAAAGTATATTTTATTTTTGAAAGATTTTTCAATGAAGATCATTACATTGTGATGACAGATGGATAAAAATAGCACTAAAATCAGCTACTTTAGTAATTTCAAAATAAAAATGCCTTTCAATCAATTTAAATTTGTTTTAAAACCTAGGAAAAAGTATTTTGCTTATTGGAAATATTTAATTGAATCTATTAGCTTGAAATTAAAACTAAAATAAAAGCTTCAAGAAAGATTTTTCATTTTAAAAACTTTTGTGGTACAGTGGATATTGGCTCGGAACGAGAATCAGGGGAGCCGAGTTCGAATTCCAGTTGAATCCATTGTATTCACTTACGCGCAAATACTCTTGGGAAAGGTATTAATCTGTCTGTTCCTTCCAGTTATGGGTTAAATAGCAGGACAGATTGAGTTCTATAGCCTTGGTCGGCAACCAGTCTACCACAGAAAGCAATGGCAACCTACTGTGGGATAATCTTCTACCCAGTCAGTCATGTCTCAAAAGAGACATGATCGCCCAAGCATGTATCACATATGGCACTTAACTGACTGACTGATCATGTTTCTGTGGCAGTACAAACTTTTAAATCATTTAAAATTCCGTATTAATCTGTAGTCAAGTGATATTGTTAATAAATGAAAAAACTATATTTACTAATCATGAATGGGAAAAGTTTACTACAATTCAGCACCCACTACTCCATATTTTATATAAAATTAAAAAAATTTTTTGCATATGTATAAACATGCTAATTTTTTTTTTTTTGTAAATATAAACGTCCATACAGAATAATATCAGAAAATAATAATGGTAACTATAGTAAATTTAAAATTTACTCCATTAATGTCTTCATAAGTAATACTATAAAGGCAAAGTACCTACAAGTCATTAGAATACTTATGATAGTTAAAATTTTTAAGATTACTGAGTAGTTAAAAAATTATCTAAAATAGTAATTTATGTTGTATTTTTCATGTGATTTTTTCCCCTTGCATAAATCTCACAAATATTGGGTTATCAGTTGCCATGATAAAAAATGTAAATGTGATATTTTAAATTAAGTGATATTTGTTTTAATTCAAATTAAACTTTAAACCAGCTAATCTCACTCAAGTAAAATTTCAGAAAAGAATATTTATTTTTAATAAAGAGAACTATGTTATGTTGACAGATTTGTCAATATGAACAATTTTAATGTTTTTACTAAACTAATTCCAATCAATTTAAATTCAGTTTGAAATGCAGCAAAGTAATTTTCTTATTGTAAATATCAAATTTAATCTATAAGCATAGAATTAAAACTAAAATAAAAGCTTCAAAAAAGATTTTTTATTTTAAAAATGCATTTTCACCCTTAGGTATAGCTTTTTTTTTTTTTTTTTTAGTGGGGAGGTACCTATATATATATATATATAAATTTCTTTTATGTGCTAACTTTTAGGACGTTAGCTCTCCATAACTTCCTGTCTGTTTTTGCCATCCATTCAGACAAGCACATTAAGTAGATCCATAGTCAGACACACAGAAGCTATATATAAAGCTATATTTTGCCAGCAAGAATTCTTTTGAACATGTTCAGTTGAATAATATCAACAAGCTCTGCCTATCCAACTTCTTTTTATTAACTATTTCAAATTTGTGATTTAGTTGTTAAATTTATGAAAGTTCATATTTAATTGCTTCCAGCAAATCTGGGAAATGCTGGAATTAACCAAAGACAGTTATATAAACATACACAAAACACAGTTCTTGAAAATAAATGTAGCAACATTCAAAAGTACTCTGGGTGGGGAATATATAAATAAATATGAACATTAGTAAATTTATCAATTATAAAAAAACAACTAATTCAGAAATTTGAAAAAGTTAATAAAAACCACAGTCAGAACATTATCCAACCAAGTATATTTGAAAGCCCACACGCATACACATATATCAATCAGTTAAATGCCATACGTGATACATGCTTGGGCGATCATGTCTCAAAATAGATATGACTGACTGAGCAACCTATTCGGGGAAAAATTTTCTTCCCATTCAGTCATGTTTCTTTCGAGACACGACTGCTCAAGCATGTATCATGTATGGCACTTAACTAACTGATTAATGAAAACTTGAAAAACATAATTTTTGTGATAATGAAATGGTTTTATTTTTCCATCTCTGAAAATGCAACATGACTTTCAAAATAACTTAATATTTACTATTGAATTTTTTTTTTCCTAATAGGAATGCAAAACATTCCCTGGAATAACAACTGAACAGGAAGCACATCAACTTGAAAATAGTGATTTCGGTGCTGATAATAATCTCAGCAATGAGTGCATTGCTCGCTTTAGCAGGCAGCTCATTCTGCCACAAATTGGAGTGAAAGGTAAAGAATATTGAAGTGTATATATTGAAATATTTTGAGAGTCTTGATTTTATTCGCTGACAATACAAAAAAAAAAAAATGAATGTATCATAAACCAAAATGGAAGAAAGTTACATGAAAGAAATTTAATACTTTGTCAGCTTTCTTTACTAGTCTCAGAAAAGTAGCTTTAAAAGCAGTCAACCTGTGCATATGGCTGCTTTTGATAAGCTTAAGAAATGGTAATTTACTTCTCATTTCTAACCAGGGCCAGATTTACATATGGGTTGGAAAGGATGCTTAACTTTGTTCAAAAGCTTTGTTGCACAGTCTTCTCTCTTGTCCTTCAAAGCCTAGGATAAAAATCGACCCTTTCGCAAAATACTGAATATCTTCTTGCACTACCTGTCTGATGATAAATTCAGACATTTCCATGTGTCTGACTAAGGATCTGACTGACTTTGGGGATTCATTGTCAACCATGGCCTGGATCTCACCAACAAATTTGGGAGTTCTTTTCTTATCAGAACTGAGTGCATTTTACAAGCTGCTGTACCTTTGTAATCCCTATCAGACTCATCCAATTCTTTCTGAATCCTATGCACTGTCCTCAGATTTATACTCAAACCCTCTGAAATGTTTGTATTGGAGCTTCTGATACCACAAGTACTAAGCAGTACAGCATGTTGTTTCCAAATTTTTGGCAGAGTGAATTGTGACATGTGCGTTGTGGTGCGGATGTGCATTGTGGTGCAGTGGATATTGGCTCAGAACGAGAAATCGAGAAGCCAAGTTCAAATTTCAGTTGAATTCCATGCATTCACTTACTTGCAAATACCCTTGGGAAAGGTATTAAACCATTTCTTCCCTCCAGTTATGCGTTAAATAATAGGACAGATTGGGTTCTATAGCCTTGGCTGGCAACCAGTTTACCGCAGAAAATAATGGCAATATACTGCGGGATAAACTTCTGCCCAGTCAGTCATGTCTTTTTCAAGACATGATCGCCCAAGCGTGTATCACGTATGGCACTTAACTGACTGACTGACATGTGTGTGTGTGTATATTTTTACAACAAATCCTCATATTGACAACATGATTTCAGAAGCCAATGATCAAATAATCTGGAAATTGTTTTCACACTTTCCAGATCATTATAGACGAATGGGCCCGTGCATTAAAAAATGACAGCAAAATATTTACATCGATATGCTGTCTAAAATGACAGCAACATATATATTGATATACCTATCATTGAGTATCTTACATTAAGACACAAGAAAATAAAACGAAATACTCCAAACCCCTGAGCATAACAGGAGGGAGATATATATATATATACACACTAGCAGTATAGCCCGGCGTTGCTCGGGTGTAATGAAAGCTTTAAAACTAATCCATGGTCCTGGAGCTCAGACTCTTTGGACATTGGCACGAAAGACTAAAAAGCAATAGTTGTTTCCAGTTAAAGCGAAACCATAGACTGAAATAAAAATGAATAAGTAAGTCAATAACTGGTAAGTCAAATTTTGATTTCCTGGTATCAATATCAAATAAGTTTTTTTCGTTGTAAACTGAATTTTGAAGGCTAAATAAGTCCTCTGAGTAAATGGTATCATGGCTGAGACTAAGAACTACAATTATACCTACTTAGAACCAAACCTGATGCAAAAACTAAAATAAAAGGGCTGAAAAAATACAGACATACAGGCAGATAAACAGACACACACATGCACACACACAAACATCTTGCCTTATATATCGATTTTCTGCACTATTGTAAGAACTGCAACCTTGAAACTTCTGAATATCGTTTCTTATGTCTTTGTCTATGAGTGTATCAAATTTGATTAAAATCGAACCACTCCTTCTATAACTTGATTTTTTTGATTTTCGATATTTATCGGGGGTACCTCGACACAAAACCTAGCTAAGAACACTCGTAGACGCTTATAGTACAACTGTGTAAATTTTCAAGAAAATCCGTTCAGCTGTTTCGGAGTCTATAGGCAACAGAGACACACACACACACACAGACAAAGTTTCATTTATAAATAAGTTTAGATTATATTTAGATTATATTATATAGTCATCTGCAGACAGATCTGTTTCGCTGTATCACAGCTCATCAGTATGGTTAGACATCCAATTGCTTCAGGCCAGGATTGAAATCTGATTGAATTCTACCTCTGAGCTATGGGTGCTTGGTGAAAATAATAAGGCAATGTTAAAGAGCGAACTCACGACAAGAGGTTTAATAAATGGTAGTAAAGAGAATAAATGGAACAAACACTGTCTCGCTGTTGTCTCTCTAATGAACTGATGCTGCCTCACTATTTTTTCTCTCTCCATGAACAAATGGGGGAAAATATATATATATATATATATATATATATATATATATATACACGCACAACGGCTTTATTATAATAGAGATGATTATTAATGCTAGTAAATATTTAATACTGTTTTTACATTGGCTTCTAAAATCATTTTAATGATAAGATTGTTGAACAAGTGGAAAAATAATCATTTCACCCCTCTGAACCCATACAGAGAAAATTTTGTGCTGGTGTAATATGTGGCCTACGATATTTTGTTACTGGTGTAATATATGGCCTAAAGTGTACTATAAGGAATATAATACACTTTTTAGGAACTGTCTAGTAAGGGTTGTGGGTTGTGTGTTGTGGTGCATTGGATATCGGCTCGGAACGAGAAATCAGGGAGCCAAGTTCGAATTCCAGCCGAATTCATTGCATTCACTTATGCGCAAATACCCTTCGGAAAGGTATTAATCCGTCTCTTCCTTCCAGTTATGGGTTAAATAACAGCACAGATTGGGTTCTATAGCCTTGGTCGGCAACCGGTCTACCGCAGAAAGCAATGGTAACCTACTGTGAGATAATCTTCTGCCCAGTCAGTCATGTCTCTTTCGAGACATGATCGCCCAAGCGTGCATCACGTATGGCACTTAACTGACTGACTAGTAAGGGTTAGGGAAAATAATTAGTTTCAATAAATAGCTGAATGCTTATATCTATAGATATACTCTTACTGTGGAAGAACACATTCAACCGGGTAGGCCACATACTATACTTGTACCAAGAATTTGAATTCCAGTCAAGTTTGTTGCCTGCAAATACCATTGGAGAAGGAATGAATCCATTTTTCTCTTCCCCCCCCCCCCCCCAGCTCTGGTTTAAATGATAGTACTTATTCTGGAAAAATAATTCTTAACTCCCAGAAATTGATAATGCAATATTCATTTGCAAAAGGAAAAAAAAACATTCTTATAATCTGAAATATATTTTATCTTTAAATAAACCACAAGTTCCAGAAATCTTATTAAAACTCAAGACAACAACACTTGTGATAATTTAGAAGAGTTGATAGTTATTGCATGAAGAATATAGACCTGTTTGAGTCATCAATAATTGTATTAACAACTTTGTAATTAGGAGTTGTATATAAATACTTTATTTTTATTCAACTTTACTTGTTTTCCATGTGACTGGTCGGACCAAGCAAGTCATTGATTCTAGTCAACCATTTGGGCCAGTCTTGTGATCAATCAACACAACATGGAGCAACTCTCCAATCAGCCAAGGGGATCAAACTTGAATGCAGATGAATTTGGTGAACGTCATAGTTGGTTGCCGTGACCAACAATCGATCAGGGAGAGAATATCATAAAAGCACTAATTTTTTTTTATTTCTTAGTAATTCTGGTTTCAACCTTTTAGCTGGACACTAAAGTACACTAGCAGGAAAGCAGAATAGAAAAAATTGACACTTTACAAATTCAAAAATCCCTGGGTAGGAGACATGATGCATGATTGGAAGGAAGGAATAGATAAAACATACAACTTGAATTAAATATGGGGTTCTATTTGAAATTTCTAGGTTAATGAATACAGACAGACCCCAGCAGAAGGTAAACGTGTAATGTTCCTGAAATGGGATAAAAACAAAAATGAGGTTATCAGCCCAAAAGAATAATCTTGCGATGAGCTTCATCATAGAAAAAATATTTATCCATATCATTATGGATATTTTTGTTTCTGTTGCTGCATTTACTAATTATTTCATAGAAGTTTACTTATTCCATTTACTTATTGTTAGCAGCGTTGCTCAGGTGTAATGAAAGCTTTAAAACTAATCCATGGTCCTGGAGCTCAGACTCTTTGGACATTGGCACGAAAGACTGTTGTTTCCAGTTAAAGCAAAACCGTAGACTGAAAGAAAAATGAATGGATGTAAGTCAAATTTTGATTTCCTGGTATTGATATCAAATTTTCTGCACTATTGTAAGAACTGCAACCTTGAAACTTCTGAATATCGTTTCTTATGTCTTTGTCTATGGGTGTATCAAATTTGATTAAAATCAGGCCATTCCTTCTATAACTTGATTTTTTTTGATTTTCGATATTTATCGGGGGTACCTCGACACAAAACCTAGCTAAGAACACTCGTAGACGCTTATAGTACAACTGTGTAAATTTTCAAGAAAATCCGTTCAGCTGTTTCGGAGTCTATAGGCAACGGATAGACACACACACACACACAAACACACAGAGACAAAGTTCCATTTATAAATAAGTTTAGATTTACTTATTCACACTCGGTGTCTCTTAGTAGTCACTAGGGATCAAATGACTGCATTTCTTTTTAATATCTATGCAGACCCCCACCAACACTGATGTAGTCTGGTGGCATTATCTCAATCCTTTATCAACTTTCCGATTCCCTCCACTTTATCTAATGTATCTTTGTGATGGTTTCAAGTGCATTAACATAGGCACAACACTCAACTACTTCTACAACTATTGCTGTCACTTCATTTTATATATGTTGTTTCTTTACTATCATTTAGGTCAACTATCACTTTCCAAATACCGAGTATTGGTTGTAGGTGCCGGAGGACTTGGTTGTCCAGTTTCCATCTATCTTGTAGCTGCTGGCATAGGTGAGAAAATTTGAAATTCTTTCTTTTTGAGCAAAATTCTATTGAATTTTGTAATGCTATCTAAACACTGTGAGCTTTTGGTTATTGATTTTTCATTTTTATAAATGTACATTTCACACTACCCAGTATATAGATATAGTGATGTCTATATATATATATATATATATATATATATATATATGTAATCCTATGTATTACTCACAACTCTGTGTTTCATGCATTTCAGCAATCTTTGGGTGGTTAACATAATCATACTGGTTTATTTTTTATTTGAATTATTAATAGCATTCCTTTCTTAAAGTTGATTACGGGTAAAATTTCATATATATTGATAAATCGAGTAATATATATAAAATAGAACCAATAGTAATATATATATATATATATATATATATATATATAAAATAGAACCATCTGAATACCATAAACTCATTCTTAAGAAAATCTCTCGTACTTATAAAAAAGATAATAATGATTATATGATGTCCACAATTAATGAAAAAACTGCTACATTGGCAAATAAACTCGATATCGCAGATAGAATGGGAAAGATCCAAGGAAAAAAAACGCATATTTACTTTTTAAGGACCATAAACCAAATTTAGAGAATAGCCTGCAAACTAGACTAATCAATCCCTCTAAAACTAAATTAGGTTTAGTTTCTAGTAATATAAATAAGAAGATTATAATATCAGTACAAGAAAATCTCAATTCCAATTTATGGAAAAATTTTTTCTGATATCATAACAGTTCCAAAACATTCCGAATAAGAAAAAAAGCCTCATTTTTACAATTTAATATAGTAGACTTTTATCCTTCCATTTTGTACAATTTATTAGTTAATAGTTTAAACTTTGCTAGAAACTTCAAAGATATTTTTAATAATGAAATGGATATTATTTTAACTTCTAGAGAATCTCTACTAGTATATAATGACTCTACCTGGACTAAAAATATTAGCAATAATTTTGATGTCCCGATGGGGGCTTATATCGTGTTTCTGATTGGAATATATATACTATATATTCTTGGTAGATTTGTTGAGCCTATCAAGTAGATATCTACAGGGACGATGGTCTTATGTATATCCCTGACAGTAATGGTCCCCTGACATCAAGAATTTCTAAAAAAGTTATTACAGCTTTTAAAATGCTGGGCTTCAAAGTCGAAATTTCATCTAATCTCAGGATCATTAATTTTTTAGATATTAGCTTTAACCTATCCAAAAATACATTTAAACCATATCAAAAAAGTAATCTATCCCCTTTATATATTAATATTAACTCTAATCATCCTAAATCTATCATAAAACAAATACACAAAACATTCAAACTTAGAATTAATAAATTATCTTCTAATAAGAAAATATTCGATGAGAATAAAACAATATACAATGAAGCCCTAAAGAAGAGTGATTTTAAAGATGAAATATTATACGAAAAAACATTGAAAGACAAAACTAGAAACAAAAGTAAAGTTAGAAAAAGAAAAATAATATGGTTCAACCATCCTTTCTGCAAGTTGTCCAATGTAAACATAGGTAAATAATTTTAAATTTAGTTAGAAAACACATCCACCAACACCACCCCTTAAGTAAATTATTCAATAGAAAAACTCTTAAAATTAGTTCTTCTACCACAAAAAACATGCAAAACATAGTCAATTCACATAATAACAAATTACTTAGAGACTTCTTTAGCAAACCTTTGGTAGACAAACCGTCCTGTAATTGCATCAATAAGACAAATTGTCCAGTTGATGGCAGGTGTAATTCCGAAAAAGCTATCTATGAAGCCACTATTTGTCCAGTGGAGGACCCCAACAATAAAAGAGTTTATATAGTGATATCTGCAGGTAGTTGGAAGCAGAGACTGTACAACCAGAGACAATATTTTTCCAAAGCCTTCTTGAAACATCAAACTGCCCTATCTAAGCAATATTGGAATTTTAAAGACGGAGGATTTGCACCACTGGTCAGATGGAGGATTGTGAAATACGCTAACACTCCCAACAATTTCAGGGATAGGTGCAATTTATGCCTGGAGGAGAAATTAATGATTATAAAATATAATAATCCTAAGGAACTACTAAACCAGTGGAATGAATTAATATTTAAATGTAGACACAAAAATAGATTTAAAATAGTATAGATAAATCCTGATTGTGATTTGAATTAGTGTAAATTATATTAATTTACATTAATTTAATTTTTAAAAAAGTGTTTTTGAAAAATTCTGGAATGTGCTGTTAATCTTTTTACAGCAAAGGTTGTTTTGATTTTTTTAATGTTTCAATTTTTAATTCTAATTTTTGAAATTTTTTGTAATTTTTTGTTTTTATTTTTATTTTTATAATTATTATATTTATAGGTATTTTTTTATGTTTCTTTTTTCCTCGTTTTTTTATGGAATGAGTATTATTATTATCATTATTATTATTATTATTAAAGTTTGATAGAAATTTTGTTTGATACACACACACACATATATATTATTATGAATTTCTATTTTCTATTATTAAAATTTTTTATAATTATTTTATTATTATTGTCTATTACCAGTATTATGAGTATTTCAAAGGTTTTTTTAAGATTATATTTTAATTTTTTATTTAGTTTTTCTGACTAGGAATTATTATTTTAACTTTATTTTAAATAAATTACTACTAATGGTTATATTGTAATTTATATTAGGATGTATGTTTTATGATTAATTTTTCACCGCTAATATACCCTAGAATCGGTATATTTTAATTTACGAGGAAATTGCATATTGCGTTTCTAAGTATGAATATTAATGTAATAGACGTTGATTTGATATATGAAGTTTATTTTAAGTTATTTTAATTTAAATTCTTTTCTATATCGTTCTAATTTTTTATCTCTTTCTTTTTATATTTCCCCGCTTCCTCCTTTTATGTTTATCTTTATAACATTTCATTTCTTAATGATTTAATTATTTTAACAACAAAATTTTTTAAAAATTAATAGGATATTTTGGGATACTAATAAGAGTAGTTACTTTTTCAAATTGTATTGAAATTATATTGCACAATTTAGTTTTGTACCGTAAATATATCCCATTATATTTTAAATTAAATTTCAATGTTAAATTTGACATATATGTTAATATCATATTACAGCTAAATTTTCCACGTCAGGTTAATATTAGTTTACAGCTAAAGTTTATTATATTTTTATTTTTAATAATTATTATATTTATAGTTATATTTGTGATTTCTTTTGTCTTCTTTTGTGATAGAATGAATATTATTATTATTATTAGTAGTAGTAGTAGTAGTAGTAGTAGCAGTATTTTTATTATAATTATCATTACACCTGAGAGAAATTTTGTTTGATACATACATGTATATGTAAATGCATATGTATGTAAATACTATATATATATATATATATATATATATATGTGTGTGTGTGTGTGTATGTGTATGTGTATATATGTATGTATACATATATTTGTTATCTCTTTATTGTTTTATTTGTTATTATTATTATTATTGTTATTTATATTATTATTATCTATTACTAGGATTGCTAGTATTTTAGATAATCTTAAAGATTGTATTTTAATAAATTATGTTTTCTTATTGGGAGTTTTTATTTTAACTATAGTTAGAATAAATTACTACTAGTGATTATAATGTAATTTATGTTAGGATATATGATTTATTTTTCATCATAAGTATTCCCTATAGTTGGTATATTTTAATTTAAGGGTACAAATCCCTTGTAAGGTTTCTAAGAATGAATTATATCCGTCGGTTTTGATCGAGCGTTTTTTTTAAATTTTTTTAATTATTTTAAAATCCGTTCTATCGTGATTTCTCCTTTTTTCTTTCCTTCTTTTTGTGTATTTCCCCCTTTTGTTAAGTTTATCAAATTTTTCCTGTTTCTATATTTATATTTTTAATTTTACTATTTTTAATTATTTTAACAATATTTTTTAAATTCACATTAATTTTGAAAATAATAGTAATAGTAGTTATTTTTCCAAATTGTATTAAAATTATGATGTACAATTTTTTTTGTACCGTAATTATATCCCAGTATATTTGAAATTAAATTTCATAGTTAAATTTTTACATGTTTTTCTAAGAGAACATTTAGGTGGTTTGAAACGCTATTATGAGAAATGGTGTCAACATTTATTTCTCATGATATGGTATTTCCTGTTATGGTACCTCTTTGTCATTTCTTTTTTTCTTCTTGCTTTCCATTCAGTTTTTTCTGTTTCCTCTTTCTTCTTTTTTCTCTTTCAACTTTTTTCTCTTCTTTGCATTAATCAATCGTCTATCTTTTCTTTATCCTCGCTTTCCTCTTTCTTTGGGGTTCTTTTTCAAATGAGTGAGAAATTTTCATAAATAACCATTACAAATGTCTGTTCTAATATGGACATGTGAGCGTCTATGTAAAATTAAATAAAAGGAAAGGAATTTTTGGTGGGGCATATTTATGAGAACCAACTGTTGTACCATTTGGACCTGACAAGCTGCGATAATAACATCAAAACACGGTGAAATATGTATTACCTATTGTAATAATCCAAAATCTTTTATAAATTATATTACTCTGTTAAATTAAATAAATGAATTTAACATTGGGTTCTCTTGAGGTTGCCTCTATTGGAATTTACCTGGATTGCATACCAAGTGTACTATGTTTTTTATATATATATATATATATATATATATATATATATATATTATGAAGACACTCTTATGTCATCACTCATCGAGGTTGAGTTTATTTTCTTCTGTTGAGTCTCAGTTCTCTTTCCTATTTATAAGGAGCATGATGTAAATTGATATTTTCTGGGAGCGGTTCTGCTTGCAATTGGTCAGTTTTCATTTTATTGCACTGGTGTTTGATTTCTTATTTGCTTTATTGCTTTTAATGCACACCCGTGTAGGTGTCCGCTCAACAACAGAAAAAAAGCAGCCCCAATGAGCAACAACATCATGACAGTGTCCTTACAAAACTTTGAAGTCAGCATGAACCTTGCTCAGTTGAAGTGACAAATTATTTGCACTAAAAATTATGAAAATCCTATCTTCACCGCAATGTCATGCACTTTATGATAAAATACCTGCTTTTCAAAGTACCTTTTATCAGTAAAACTACTGAAAAAGTAACAATTTTTGCACCAAAAATTATCACTACTTTCTCTCTCTCTCTCTCTCTCTCTCTCTCTATATATATATATATATATATATATATATATATGATTATTTGACAACATTGGGGGAAGGAATAAAAAAAATAATGTAAAATAACAATATGACTTTGGAAAATTTACTGATAACATAAAACAACTAATTTGTCAATATTATTTAACCAAACATGTTTATAAGAGTTACTGCTTCTAAAATACACCTCTTTATTTATATATATATATATATATATATATATAACATAGTGATGATCCACGTATACTGTCTTAATATGTATAGGAAAGAATATTAAAAAGTTTTGAATTTAAAAATGTATTTTTGGACAGTATTTGTTTATTTTTATTATTGTATTTTATATTTCAGACCGCCCTCGGTCTTTCATCAGAAACAAGTGATTTTTAAATTTGAATTAGAAACATATTTTGCGAGAGCTGCTGCGTTTCTAATTCAAATTTAAAAATCACTTGTTTCTGATGAAGGACCGAGGGCGATCTGAAATATAAAATACAATAATAAAAATAAACAAATACTGTCCAAAAATACATTTTTAAATTCAAAACTTTTTAATATTCTTTCCTATATATATATATATATATATATATATATTTAGGTTCTGGGTATGACGGTAAACTGCATCCGGCAGCAAGGCTTTTGATTGGGAGGTTGTGAGGAGCATGGAACCATCTCTTAATTGTTGTTGTTCCCGAGTCTACCCTGACCCGGAGTGGTAAAACTTGTTAGGGTCCCAGCTATGGACAAATAGTTAACCCCTAAACTGGGGTCAAAAATATAAACTTTTATAGAAATATATACATAAAAATAGACTTTTCTAGAAAAATATACATTTTTAAAAAAAATATTACCAACAATACATTTTTGAAGGAAAAAGATTCTTACCATAACACATTTTTGAAGGAAAAAAAATTATTACCAGTAATACATTTTTTAATATAAAACTAGAAGACATCCTCAGTTTTCTAAAACAAAAAAAAACAAAAAAATTTTCATCAAAATCTGACTAAATCAACCTTCTCACTATAACTGAACATTAAAAAATATACCCTAAAACCCCACCTTTTCCGCATCAAATAACCCACAGATCAATATGCCATTAAACAAAACTCAAACCCAAACATAAGAGAAATACTGTAATTTTATTTACATTGAGTCCTCTGGCTGAATCAGTTTTAATATTTATTTTCAGCAATTAATATTAATAGGATCTTCCTTGGGATTTTACCTATATGTTACTTCTTTTTGAATCACAAACCCAGACAAAGCATAACAGCACAAATTCAAGACCACATGTGGAGAAAGATTAAGTCAAACAAAACAATCAATAACTGACCATTCTTGCCTTGACCTTCTGTTATATATATATATATATATATATATATAACGGTCATGTCACGTTGGATACACCGGTTCCCGCTTGATCACCGAAGTTAAGCAACGTTGAGCCTGGTCAGTACTTAGGTGGGTGACCACTTGGGAATACCAGGTGCTGTTAGCATTCACGGATGTGCGTTGGGGCTTGGAGGGGGAAATCGGTGAGCCGAGTTCCAATTTCAGTCGAGCACGCTGCATTCACTTGCGCACTGGTACCCTTGGGAAAGGTATTAATCCGTTCGTTCCCTCCAATTATGGGTTAAATAATTGAGGTCTGCTGTTCGTGCGATTTGTGGCAGTCATCTGCACCAATTGTTTGTTATCAGCAGTTCCAAGAAGTGTGGATGGTACTACACAATGCCTTCACCACTATAAACAAATCTCTGTGTGGTTGTCTTGCTGGAAAAAGGTTGGACCCTCATACGTTGAACGCGACAGGAGAATCCATTATATATATATATATATATATAATACAGAAGTTTCTCACTTAACTGATTGATGTTACCTTCATCATCTCAACTCAAGAGTTTTATAGATGGACATGTCCATCAACTCTTCAGGGAGTACCAGCAATTGACTGCTTATATATTTTGATTTTTTTTTTATGCACATATTATTGATGTAAGATTTTTCGTATTGCTTGAGTTTGTGTGTGCATTTGTACACCCATCTGTGTAGACGTGCATTCTCACATGTGCGCCCATCTGCACAGATGTGTGTACATGTTGGATGTCATGATCATTTGTCCTTTTCATTAGGATTGTTACTTTTCACTTTGCAGTTGCTCTTAGCTTTTTCTCTTTTTCCTTTTTCCTCAATTGTAGCCATTTGTAGCCAATTATTATGTTCCCTAGACATGCCATTTTTTAATTTTTAAGCATTCTAGTCTTTTGGATTAAGAAAGTTGTATTTCATTTTTTACATAAGTAATTGATAGTGATGCTTAAATGATAAATATTTTTATTAATGGTATTAATGCTTAAATGATATATATATATATATATATATATATATATATATAATTCCTGAAGAACAGGAATTAAGAATAGCCCAGTGAAAAATATATATATATATATATATATATATATATATATATATTTTTTTTTCACTGGCCTATTATTTTGTTTTCTTATTTAGTTTGGTGGTATTTTAAGTATCAATTATAAGAGATTAGTTCATAATTAAATTTCTATTTATTATTTTAAAATTCCTGTGCATGTGTATATATGCTTGTAGACATGCACATATTCATGCATGTAATAAGTATACACAAGTGCACACACTCACAAACATTATAATTTTGACAATAACTTAAATTGGTCTAATAACAGATATAAATAGATCTATTGATCAAAACTGATGCACATGCATGATATTGTAACAGTCAAGAAGTGATAATTTGAGAAAAATGGCTTTAGTATATTGTATGACTCATAATTTAGAAAATGATTTTAAAGAGAAAACTCTCAAAAATATCTGTAGAAAACAATAATATCACTAATCTTTCATTTCTTCAAAACTTATATTCTTGATAACAACCAGAGAATAGTTGAAAATGTTCAAACCAGATCCTCTGGAGAATTCTGATTCTCATTAGAACTAGAAATAATTCTTGTTAAGAAAAATGAAAATTGATAAAACTGTTGTTCCCAGAGGATGAAACTGTGGTTTTGTGGGAAAAAAATAACAGCAGGATAATTCTTAGCAAAGGTTTAAGATAGTAACAAGTCGGATGGTTACTATAGCCACTGAACGCATGATGAAAAAACGTGAGCCTTGGAAAACTGTACTGCTCGACTTGGGCGTCATGGCTGACTCTACTGTCCCAGAATGCCCTGTTCCCCCGAACAGGACATGATCAACACCTCTATCTTTCACTCGTCCGGTCAAAGGGGGATAACTTACTTTCATGTATTCGTTAAGGCCAAATGTGCCCTAATAAAAACTCATTTTATTGATTATATTCAGTATAAATTATATAGGAAAAAATAATGTATTTATAATCATTTTACCCAAAGCAAGACTATAAAGTTACTAGCATGTGAAGAATTAATGAGTGTGAGAAATAAAAAAAAAAACATTATGAATGAGGCCGCGCAAGAAAAGAACAGGAATTAAGATAATAATTATCATAATAATTAATAATAATTTCCTTAATAATGAGGAGAGAGAAGAATAAAAGAACAGGAATTAAGAAGGCAGAAGTAAAACAATAAAGCCACTAACACACAAGGGATTACCGAGTGAAAGAATATGTGAAAATGAAAAACATTAAGGAGAGAGAAGAATAAAAGAACAGGAATTAGGAAGGCAGTATTTTGTCATTACTTTCTGCGGTATACTGGTTGCCAACCAAAGCTAAAGAACCCAATCTGCTCTTCTATTCAACCCATAGCTAGAGGGAGAAGAGATGGATTCATACCATTCCCAAGAGTATTTGTAAGTGAATGCAATGAATTCAACTGGAATTTGGACTTGGCTCTCTGATTTCTCGTTCCAAACTGATATCCATTACACCACAATGCACATCTGCATACTATAGAGGGAAGCAAATAAATCAGATAACTATCTGATAGCATCCACAGCTCTTGAGACTTAAGTGACCCCAGTCTAGGAGAAAAACAATCCCAAATCATGGAACTCCTAAGACTATCACAGATGACATGAACTTAATTTACATCATCATAGATGCAAATATGGGATCTGTGTAGAATGATCTGGTGTTCCTTCTGTTCCTCTGGCCTGTTTCAAGAAACCTGCCATTTCTGAGTCACTGTAGTTGGCAGCAGGTGTCATAGACATGATTAGCCTTTTCATTGCTTAAGTTAGAACTGTCATATTTGTATTGGTGTTCTTGTTCCGTCTGAGAGAAATGAAAATGCAGGAAATCACATGAAGTCATGCCAATTCAGAATCATGAAGACTACAGTAGAAAACCACAAGAAGTTATGCCAATTCAAAATTATGGAGAAGACAGCAGGAAACCACAAGAACTCATGCCAATTCAAAATCATGGAGAAAGGAGACCACAAAAAGTCATTCCAATTCAGAATCAGGACGAATGCAGCAGGAAACCACAATAAGTCATGCCAATTCAGAATCATGGAGAAGGCAGCAGGAAACCACAATAAGTCATGCCAATTCAGAATCATGGAGAAGGCAGCAGGAAACCACAATAAGTCATGCCAATTCAGAATCATGGAGAAGGCAGCAGGAAACCACAATAAGTCATGCCAATTCAGAATCATGGAGAAGGCAGCAGGAAACCACAATAAGTCATGCCAATTCAAAATTCAGGAAACCAGAGAGAACAATAAAATAACAATAAAAATCTGAGTCCCTGTAGTTGGCTGCAGGTGCCATAGACATGATTAGCCTTTTCATTGCTTAAGTTAGAACTGTCATATTTGTATTGGTGTTCTTGTTCTGTCTGAGAGAAATGAGAATACTAAAATTTGGTGCATGCCACATGAAATGACATTAGGCCATCTTCTATTTATGACTCACTAACAGAATGTTCTCAGGCTTACATTTAGAGGATATTTATATGCATACTAGCAGGATAGCCCGACATTGCTCGGGTGTAATGAAAGCATTAAAACTAATCCATGGTTCTGAAGCTCAGACTCTTTGGACATTGACACGAAAACAGTAGGTTGTTGAAAGGTTGATCTCAAAGCTGTAGAAAATGAATAGATGTAAGTCAAATTTTGATTTCTGGTATCGATGTCAAATAAGTTTTCCATCACAAACTGAATTTTAAAGGTTCAATAAGTCCTCTGAGTAAATAGTATCATGGCTGAGACTAAGAACTACAACTATACCTACTTAGAGTAAAGCCCGAAGCAAAAACCAAAATAAAAGGGCTGAAAACCTGATTTTGATCAGATCCGAAAGGATATCAGG
This sequence comes from Ascarosepion bandense, assembly GCA_037127315.1. Taxonomy (NCBI): domain Eukaryota; kingdom Metazoa; phylum Mollusca; class Cephalopoda; order Sepiida; family Sepiidae; genus Ascarosepion; species Ascarosepion bandense. The sequence goes on from JBBBDQ010000151.1 coordinate 224,932, forward strand.
GTATCGATTTCCAATATCAGAATCAAATAAGTCATCCAAGGATAAACTAACCTAAGTAAGTCCATGAAAACTTATCATACCCATCGACAGTAAAAGTGGAGAAAATGAGCCATATGGATGGCTGAATATCGGTTTTTTAACAGATTCAATAGAATATCAGGGGTATCAATTTTCGATATCGGGGAAAATGAGTTGTCTGAGAAGATCTACTAATGTTTGAGCAAATTCTGCACCAAGAACCATGATAAAAGGGCTGAAATCCTGATCTTGATCAAACCTGATCGGATATCGGGGGGGGGGGGGGATTGGAAAAAATAAGTAGCCCATGACCTGACCAGAAGCCTAAAGTATATTTGTATGAAGTTTGGTGAGAATCGGATAAAAATTGTGGATTTGTATAAAGGACATAGACACAGACAGATAGACAGACACACACAAACATCTTGCTATTTTTATATATATATGTGTGTGTGTGTGTGTGTGTGTGTGTATTTGCACACACACACACACACTTATATACAGTAAAAAAATAATTATGGTTATCATGTTCATTGCTGGAATTTTCTGAAAAGATATTTGGCATGCCTTATGAATGTATGATAAATTATGTTTCCTATTTAAATGATAAGTGAAAGGTAAAGGCCAAGATTTTGAGTGTTGGTTTTACTAGACAAGTAGGTAGATCCTTTGCCTCTTGAAATCTTTTGATTCCCATTTGTAAATATACAGAATGAAAATATCTTAAAACATTTTTGATTTTCTTTTTGTTTTAGGCAAACTAGGAGTTGTAGATTATGATGCTGTTGAACTAAACAACCTTCACAGGCAAATTCTTCACACAGAATCTAGGCTTGGAATATCAAAGAGTCTTTCTCTGGTAACAACATGTGCCCAGTAAGTAATGACTACTGTACTTATTTCTTGAATAACTTATAACTGTAGGGTCCGTAAATTGGAGGAAAGGGTTATCAATAATAATTTTATGACTTCAAATCCGCAGTTATCTCCCTTTAACCCCCTCTCTGTTTTATTTTTAAATTTACTTTTTATCACATAAAATTTGATGAGGCTCGAGTAAATTTTTATTCCAAAAATGTGACCCAGAGAACAAAATTTTGGTAACCGTTGCTGTAGCTCAATAAACTTATTGGAGCACAAAGAAATAATAATTGGTGTGTGTAAAAATTCACAGCAGCCTTTTCTTTTTCTTTTTTAAATTAATTTTTTGTGCACAACAAATTGATTAAAAATTGATGTTTAAGAAATAGGGATTTGAACATGTACTGTATCTTCAGTACAAGAAGGTACTTTTGGGTCCTGGGTATGGCAATAAACTACATCTGGTAGCAAGGCTTCTGATTGGGAGGTTGTGATGAGCAGCAAGGAATTGCTGTTGTTCCCAGTTCCACCCTGACCTGCTGTGGTAGCATCTGTTAGGGTTCCAGCTATGGTCAAATAGCTTATTCCTCACACACACACACACACACATACATACACACCTGAAACGTAGGTAAAAACACTATGAAAGTATAAAAGTAGGCTTTTATAGTAAAAATCCCAGGATTACATTTTTGAAGGAAAAAATATTACCAGCAATACTATAAATTTATCCTAAAAGTCTTATCCGTTTTAAATAACCCATTGAGGTTGATATGCTGTCAAATTGACAAAGAAATTTTCATTTGAGTTGTGTTCCAATGTTTACATTAAATAATGCTAATTTTAATTAGGTACAAACAAATCTTCGTTCTAAAAATGTGGCCAAGAGGGAAAAATGTCAAGGATATGTAGCTGTGGAGAGCCATTGACAAAGGAATCTTCATTTGAGTCATGTGCTATAATTAAATGATGCTAATTTTAAGTAAAATCGAAATTAGTTAAAAATGCTTCGTAACCCAAAAGAATTCACGTTGTAATTTGTTATTCAGCAAATTTAGCTTTTTTTTAAAAACATTAGTAATTTCATTGTTCTTTCTATTTTTATCTTTCCCAGTGCCTTCCTTCAACTATCAATAGATTCTTTATTATATGACTAGCAGTATAGCCCGGCATTGCTCGGGTGTAATGAAAGCTTTAAAACTAATCCATGGTCCTGGAGCTCAGACTCTTTGGACGTTGGCAATAGTTGTTTCCAGTTAAAACAAAACCGTAGACTGAAAGAAAAATGAATGGATGTAAGTCAAATTTTGATTTCCTGGTATCAAATAAGTTTTTTCCATCGCAAACTGAATTTTGAAGGCTAAATAAGTCCTCTGAGTAAATGGTATCATGGCTGAGACTAAGAACTACAATTATACCTCCTTAGAGCCAAACCCAAAGCAAAAACTAAAATAAAAGGGCTGAAAAAATATAGACATACAGGCAGATAAACAGACACACACACAAACATCATTATATATATATATATATATTATCGATTTTCTGCACTATTGTAAGAACTGCAACCTTGAAACTTCTGAATATCGTTTCTTATATCTTTGTCTATGTGTGTATCAAATTTGATTAAAATCGGACCACTCCTTTTATAACCCAATCTTTTCGATTATCGATTTTCAATATTTATCGGGGATACCTCGACACAAAACCTAGCTAAGAGCACTTGCAGATGCTTATAGTGCAACTGTGTAAATTTTCAAGAAAATTGGTTCAGCAGTTTCGGAGTCTCTAGGTAACAGACACACACACACACACACAGACAAAGTTCCATCTATAAATAAGTTTAGATAAACATTCAAAGATTTCCACAAAAAAAGGGTTAGGTTGATACTTATAAAATATGCAATCAATACAATCTTCATTACACAAGTGCACTTCATGCATATCTTGTGTTGGGCTCTTAAGATAGCAACCACGACTCAAGAAAGGATCTCATGACAAAGAAGCAAAGGAATCAACACTCAGAAAACTTATTATCAGGCAAGTGTGGCATTAATGTGAGTGGGATAAAGGGTGGGGAGGGTGATACTCCACTGGGCAAATTAAATTTTGCAGTTTTTAATTTTGAATCTCTTTCAATAGTCCCTACCAAGAGCTAATGTCCTTAATTTTAATTAAAAAAAGCCTAGAAAGAAATAATTGAGTTAAATTTTCTTTTTCTCATAAAAAAAAAGAAAACAGAAAAATGTTGGTAGATTTTTTTTTTAATTTCCTCCCCTCTACAAAAACTTTAACCTTAAAGTAAACGATCAATATAAACATTTTGATTTTACTTAAAATTAGCATCATTTAATTGAAACACATGACTCAAATGAAGATTCCTTTGTCAGTGGCTCTCCACGGCTTCTTATCCTTGACATTTTTCCCTCTTCCCAATGTTTGACATTTTTTGTCCAGTAAAAACTAACCCATACTGATTGTTTCAGATATAACACGGTGGTAATGCTTTACTTCATGAAGGACGTAACGGGGGTGGTGAACCCTAGTTTAACATTTTACTGTCTGGTAATGCTTATTGGATGTGCGTTGTGGTGCAGTGGATATCGGATTGGAACGAGAAATCGGGGAGCCGAGTTTGAATTCCAGTTGAATCCATTGCATTCACTTATACACAAATACCCTTGGGAAAGGTATTAATCCGTCTCTTCCCTCCGGTTATGGGTTAAACAGCAGGGCAGATTCTATAGCCTTGGCTGGCAACCAATCTACCGCAGAAAGCACTGGCAACCGACTGCGGTATAATCATCTACCCAGTCAGTCATGTCTTGAAAGAGACATGATCACTCAAGCGTGTTTCACGTATGGCACTTAACTGCCTGGTAATGCTTATTGACGATTTGAAGAAAGAAGTTGGATTAAACTGAGAGAAAAACTCAGAGAAATCAATTAAGGATTGACGAGAAAAAAAGGAACAAATTAAAAATAATCATATTGTATTTATACATATAATTATATATAAATAATGATAATAATTATATAAAATATATATAAATTATAATATCCAAGTGAATAAAGAATGAAGAAAGTATTAACAACGTTCAAAACATTATTTTAAAACAGTGCTCAATAAAGAAATAGAGCAATGAATATTTATTATAAGTTATAGTTTAGAACATGAACAATTTATAATTTACTACAAGAGTGTCCATTTTGTTCTAACTTTGAAAAAAAAAACATGTCGAAACAAAATGTACACTTTTGTAGTAAATTATAAATTATTCATGTTCTAAACTATAAATTTATCAGTTAAGTGTCATGCATGACACACATTTTGGAAAGGTATTAATCCATCTCTCCCCTCCAGTTATGGGTTAAATAGCAGGACAGATTGGGTTTTATAGCCTTGGCTGGCAGCCAATCTACCGCAGAAAGCAATGGCAACCAACTGCGGGATAATCATCTGCCCAGTCAGTCATGTCTTGAAAGAGACATGATCACCCAAGCGTATGGCATTTAACTGTACAAATTATAATTTACTACAAAAAAAATTATAAATTATAATTTGTACATGTTCTAAGCTATAACTTATAATAAATATAATATATTAAATATATAATTATAAAATAATTATTAAAAGCCATAAAATGTATTTGGAGAAGAATCTAGAAAGATTCAAACCCGAAATAAACCAATTAGAATTAGGATTTAGTAAGACTATATCCCCCACAACATCCAGTTTGCCTCAGGGGCAGTATGACAAGATTTATCAGTTAAGTGCCATATATGACACACATTTGGGTGATCATGTCTCATAAGAAACGTGACTGACTGGGCAGAAGATTTTCCCGAAGTTTGTTGCTATTACTTTCTGTAGTAGACTGGTTGCCAACTAAGGCAACCAGTCTAACCCATAACTGGAGGGAAGAGATGGATTATTACCTTTCCAAAATGTGTGTCATGCATGACACGTAAAAAAAAAAAAAACCCAAACTGTCCTGCTATTTAACCCATAGCTCGAGGGAGAAACAACAGATTCATGCCTTTCCCAAGGCACATATGTGAATGCAACAAACTCAACTTTCTGATTTCTTGTTCCGAGCCAATATTTACCACACCGCTATGCACATCCATTTATAGTCTTCTAAAATTTTCAATAAACATGCAATAAATCAATACCAGACATACTCTTATGTCTTCTTCTTTATGTGCCATGTCCTTTCAGGACATAAGTGACCATGGACTTCCACTTGCCCCTTTCCCTTGTTGCTTGTCTTTCTGTACATTTTTTATCTTAGTATTTCCCCAAACACCGCTCCGCCATCCACTTGCTCAAGCCGATCAAATATGTTACTCTTATATAAGTGAGGCAATACTCTGAGTTAGACACAGAAAGAGATCAGATAGGCGATGTCTGGTTTTAGTCATTACTTCCTCCTCTGGCTGTTACTCTGAGGTCTCTCCATTTACTACAAATTACTGCTAGAATAATTTTCCTGCAGAAAGATCATCAACCAGGCTACATAGTAATATTAATAATTCTTAACACCTTATATAATTCAAATTCTTCAATTTGTTATCATTAAACTCGTTGTTGGATATCAATAGAGTTTTTTTGGTCGGTGTCTTGAAATGAGTTTTCAGTAAAAAGTTACCATAGCTGCAAGGATTTCATCCCTGAAATCCCTGCAGAATTACAAAAACCAGTGGGGAAAAATCCCCATCGAATCTGCTTATTTTCTAGCTTGTTGATGTCGACAAATCAAAAACAACACCATGAATACTACATTTTTGTTAACGCTAGGACAGAGAATGACAGATTGACAAAACAAAAATAAACAACAATAATGTTGGCAGTACTGCTGAGGGGTATTATAGGAAAAGAAGGTTAAAATTTGACCCTAAATTAATATAATGAATTAAATTTCAGGGTAACGAGAAAAGAAAAGGCAACTTCATTTTTTTTTCTTGTTTAAGCTTCCATACTTCAAAAGACATGAACATTAATTTTTGATGGGAACTAACTGAAAAAAATGAAATAAAATCAACATTCTCCTGCCTCGTCTTTTAGACTGAATCTAAATTCAATTAAAAGAATTATGCTGCTTTCAAAAAATAGAAATTACAAGAATCGTAATGTCTTTGACTTCACTGTCGTATCACCTGTAGTTATTACCTGGATTTTGATTTGAAACTTTTGATGTATAATTTTTAATCATTTGAATTAAGTCTTTATCAACAAAGAAACAGATTATGCAGAAAATAAATGTGTTGTGTAAAATAAGTGCTTTTTTCAGTAGTAATCATTATTGATTTAGGTATATATTTTAATAAATATGATATTGAATTGTAAAATTTCTTTTCTTTTTGAGGTTAAATTCTGCTGTCGAATATGTTCCTTATCACCTGCAACTAAACAGCAAAAATGCTGTTGAAATCATTGAAAAGTATCCTTTTAAAATGAACCTACTAAAAGAGTAGAATTTTCAACCTACAACCCCCAAAATGTGGTGGGGGTAAACCTATATGTAGATAAATTTAAATCTGTACACAACAGGCAAATCTAGAAACAGCTCTTAGCTTTATTAAATAATACAGACAAAATATTGTCTGTTTCATTCTGCTTGTTTGTACAGGCAGTTATTACATTTTTCCGAGATATGAATCTAGGGTTTCTGTCCAGTCTATGGCCTTTCTGATCTTTACAACTATTGTGCTTATTTGTAGATAGGTACATTATATTTTTCAACCCAACTTCTTCTTGCACTGTGTTATACCTCCCGGATGTGCGTTGTGTTGCAGTGGATATCAGCTCAGAATAAAAGAATCAGAGAGTTTGAATTCCAGTTGAATTTATTGCATTCACTTACATGCACATACCCTTGGGAAAAGTATTCATCCATCTCTTCTCCCTCCAGCTATGGGTTAAATAGCAGAACAGATTGGGTTCTGTAGCCTAGATTGGCAACCAGTCTACCACAGAAAGTAATGGCAACCTACTGCAGGAAAATCTTCTGCCCAGTCAGTCATGTCTCTTTCAAGACATGATCACCCAAGCATGTATCACATATGGCACTTAACTGTTATATCCCCCATGTCTTTCGAGTCGAAATCAGTTATGCTTTCTGACCAAGAAACCTACATTATATTAATTAGGAAGAAATTGGAGAAAAACAAAAGTGAAGATGAGGCGAAAGAGGATGGAAGTTGGAAGAAACTAGAGAAAAAATGGAAAGGAAAAGTGAAAGGAAAAAACAAAATACATATAAAGGGAGAGAAACATATATATATATATATATATATATATATATATATATATATATATAGGATGCGTTGGGTAAATTGTCGCCATTTTATAATTTTTTTATTTTGTGCATGCGCATTGTTTTGGGTTTTGACAACTGTACAGTATAATAGGGTCAGTTAGGCACCATCTGTGAGAAAACCAATACCATGATACAATTCAGTCGGCTAGAAACGTAGAAAGGGCGACTTTATTACTATATTTGCAATGTTTCGACTGTTGTACACTCCAGCCTTCTTCAGGTGATTGGAATTTTGAACTGAACCCTTTATTGCAATCACCGGGGTATATTGTTTTTGTTCCATGAGCTAAGCCACTTCCTGATGTCTTAGTTTTCTCCTTTTTACTCAGCTCTCAAAGTTATTTGTTCACCACTGCTGTAGCCAGGTTTGAACCCACAACTTTTTAGGTCAAGTCTAAGCAAGGCTTTTATAGACTAGGCCATGTGTCCTTGAAATGTTGTGAATATGGCAATAAAGATAAGGACAACAGTCCAAAGAATTACCTCATCTCAGAAGTATAGACAAATATTATTTTGTTAGCCTAATTTGTTGATTGGATTGTCATAAGAATCTTGTGTCACATTGCTCCCCTTGCTCTCCCAGAATTCCTCAATTCCTCCCACATTTTTAATTAACTTCTGTTATTTTTTATCCCTGTTATTTCTATTATATCATTATTTCACCATTAATAGAAATGATATAAAAACAAGTTACATTTATTTATATATTACTTACGAAAAAATGTAATCAGATTCATTGTCAACAGCTGAAGCCAAAAGAAAGGCAGATGTTTAATTTGTATAGAAAACTGATTTCCTAACACATTACTCAATAAGTCCCAGGCCTGACAGATAGATGGCACTACTAATAAAAAATTCATATGATTTTCTTGAAGTCTAACCTTCAAATGGCATATGACAAAATTTGAGCCCATCATTAGTTTACAAATTACAGTTAAGTGAAGCTACTGCTGCAAGTTTTCAAAACAATGTAAAAATCTAAATTTCGTGTGTTGATAAAGCATTGCTTTCTAATGGGAAAAAAATACTATTCAAGCAAAGCAATGGCTTGATAAGTGTTATTCAGACTCTGCTCTGTTGAAAACAATGGTTAAGAGGTGGTATGCTGACTTAAAATGCAGTCGTACAGACACAAATGATGCCAAGCACTCAGGTCACCCAAAATTGGCAGTTGTCCCAGAAAACACCAAAAAAATCTCCCAACTCATTTTGGCTGATCATAAATTGAAGTTGCGTGAGATAGCAGAAGAGTTGATCGTATCAGAAGGCAGTGTATTCATCATTTTGCATGAACATTTGTCAATGAGAAAGCTGTGTTCAAAGTGGGTACCGCATTTACTCACAGTGAATCAAAAATAACAATGTGTCGATGATCCAGAGCGCTTACAACTGTTTCAACGCAACAAGGAGTTTTCACATAAATATGTGACAATGAATAAATCCTGGATCCACCACTTCACTCTGGAATCAAATCAGCAGTCAGCTGAGTAGACAGCAGCAGGTGAAAACCGTGCAAAGCAACCAAAGATGCAAACATAAGCAGGCAAGGTTTTGGCCTCCATATTTTGAGATGCACAAGGTAATTTGTTCATCAGTTACCTTCAGAAAGGAAGAACTATCAATAGTGAATATTATTGGTGTGTTTGAAGGAAGAAATTGCCAAAAAAACGGCCACAAATGAAGAAGAAAAAGTAATAAATGAAGAAGAAAAAGTAATCTTTCACTAAGACAATGCACCATGTCACAAGCGGATCGCAACAATGGCAAAACCACATGAATTACACTAATAATTGCTTCGGCATCCACCCTATTCTCTAGATCTGGCCCCCAGCAACTACTGGTTATTTGCAAACCTCAAAGGAATGCTCCAGGGAAAGAGATTTGGCTCCAGCGGGATGTGTGTTGTGGTACAGTGGATATAGGCTCAGAACGAGAAACCGGGGAGCCGAGTTCGAATTCCAGTTGAATCCATTGTATTCACTTACGCGCAAATACTCTTGGGAAAGGTATTAATCCGTCTCTTCCTTCCAGTTATGGGTTAAATAATAGGACAGATTGGGTTCTATAGCCTTGGTCGGCAACCAGTCTACCGCAGAAAGCAATGGTAACCTACTGCGGGATAATCTTCTGCCCAGTCTGTCATGTCTCTTTCGAGACATGATCGCCTAAGCGTGTATCACGTATGGCACTTTAACTGACTGAAGAAGTGATATTGGAAACTGTGGCGTATTTTGAGGCTAAAGACAAATCGTTCTACAAAAAAGGCATCGAATAGTTAGAGAAGTGCTGGAATCAGTGTAGTATCACCCTAGAAGGAGACTATGTTGATAAATAAAGTTGAATTTTGCCTAGAAGTTGTTTTATTAGTTAGGCCCAGGATTTATTGAGTGATGTGTTATTAATATAGTAGCTTTGTGCTTTTTAATTCACAAAATTGAGAAGCAAATTCTTACGGCCTATCACGTTGAATACACCGGTTCTCGCTTGATCACCGAAGTTAAGCAACGTTGAGCCTGGTCAGTACTTAGATGGATGACCGCTTGGGAATACCAGGTGCTGTAAGTGTATAGTGACGGATGTGCGTTGTGGTGCAGTGGATATCGGCTCGGAAAAAGAAATCGGTGAGCCGAGTTTGAATTCCAGTTGAATACCCTGCATTCATTTAAGCGCTGGTACCCTTGGGAAAGATATTAATCTGTCCCTTCCTTCCAGTTATAGGTTAAATAACAAGGGTAGGACTTAAAAACAAATCCCAATGAATCTTGATACTCGAAAAGAAAAATGTTTTACTAGACACAAAACTTATATAAACAACAATAAATTGTTGAAAGAAAAAGGTATTACCAGCAATAAATAAAGTTTAGTTGGCAATAAATGACCCGCCGAGGTTGATTTGCCATAAAAACAAAACAACCAAACCAAATCAACATAGTCTTCTAAAATATCATCTAAATATTGTTTTGTTAGCCTAATTTGTTGATTGGATTGCCATAATGACCAGATCAGTGGTTCTCAGAATTTGTGTTATATTACTCCACTTACTGTCCCAAAATTCTTCAATCCTTGTTTTTTTTTTTTTTTTTTTTTTTTTTTCACCATTATCTTAAGATTTCTAGAAAATAACTGTTTAACAGAAAGGATATAAAAACAAATGTAAGTTAAATTTATTTAAATATGAACAAATAATCACCTTCATTTTCAACAGCCGAAACCAACAGGAAGGCAAATTTTTTATTTGCATAGAAAAATAGCTTTTCTCTCAATAGAGTCAAGTAGTTTTGTGTTTTTTGAACTTACAAAATTGAGAAACAAATTTACCATAGCTTGTTAATTTCAAATTACCAAAATAAATTTCCTTACTCAGTTTACAAGTTATGACATTGTTGTAGATGCATCCGACAATGTAGCCACAAGATATCTTGTAAATGATGCCTGTGTTATGGGTAACAAGCCTTTGGTATCAGGAAGTGCCCTGCGTTTTGAGGGACAGGTAAGCAAGAAATGTGAAAGGTTATTTATTTACCAATTGACAATGGAACTAATATTAATGAAAATGTGATGAGAGAAGTTAAATTTTCTTCGTATGACTCCTAGCATCTTATTTGTTCATTTTATTTTTTGTTGGCTTTATCTCGTATCCAAAAATTTAATTTCTTCTTTGCTAGTCATTTCCTTCATGATGATGGTGTTTGATGACCAAATTTACTGCCAACTTAAGAAGTTTCCAGTCTCACCAAAACCTGCTCCCGTTATCCATTTCCTATCACAGTTTGGTTTTCCAAGAGTTGTTTGGCAGTAAAAGAAAATCAGAGTAGAAAAAAGTGCTGATGGCATGAATTTGTTTAAGGTGGACCCAGGTAGGGCTGCATTGCACTTAAACTCTTGGAGATTGTATTCATCAGTGAAGCAAGTGCATGGAAGGGAGTTCCAAAGGTGGGAGGCGCAAGAAAAGAAACTGTTAGAGTAGAAGAGGAGGCTACATTTGATTGTTTTCACTGTAAAAGGGTGGTACCTAGTTGCCAGTCTAGTAGCACGAGTAAATTCGTGTGGAGGGGGCACTAGGGATATAAGCTCCCCAGAACAGAAACTGTGAAAATATTTGCAGAAAAGATAGAGGGAAATGGCTCTAATGATGTTGCTAGGAAAGACATAAGATTTCCAGTCACTCATTATAGACATCAGTATATCCATATTAACACTTGGTGCAGTGGATATCAGCTCAAAAAGAGAAAACAGTAAGCTAAGTTCGAATTCCAGTTGAATTTGTTGCATTTACTTGCACACAAATATCCTTGGGAAAGGTATTAATCCATCTCTTCTCTCTCCAGCTATGGGTTAAATAAGCAGGACAGATTGGGTTCTATAACCTTAGTTGGTAACCAGTCTACTGAAGAAATAATGGCAACCTACTGTGGGAAAATCTTTTGCTTAGTCGGTCATGTCTCTTTTGAGACATGATCGCCCAAGCATGTATCACATATGGTACTTAACTGACTGTTTATACAAGAAATTGTTCCAATACAAAATTCAGGGTGAAAATCAAATGAATAGTAAATAACTAAGTAAATGATAATTTTATTTTCCAGCTGACGGTTTATAACTATGAAGGAGGTCCCTGTTATCGGTGTTTGTTTCCAAAACCACCTCCTCCTGAAACGGTGACTAATTGCTCGGATGGGGGTGTCCTTGGCGTAGGTAAGTATCCACTTTACCAGTTCATTCACTTTTCATTGATTTTCATAGAAGCTGTGCGCTCAGATAAAAGTTTCAGGAATGCATTTGATTTAAATTCTTTTGAAAGAAAATAAGGAATGACAAGAGATCTTTAGATAAATTCTTTAAGTAAAGAGATTAGGGCAATAATGGGTCCTCACTAAGTGAAAAGCTGTATGGCATTTTTTTGGACAAAAGAGACATGAATTTGAATCTTAAAAAGAGCTTATCTCTTTCTCTCTTTTTTTTTTCCAGTCTATGCTGTCTACTCACTGCTATAGAATTGGCAGCCTGTGGATAGTCATTATAAAATCCAACAGTATTTTCAACTTCAGGTCAGTTGATCCCAGATAGGGATAGAGGTAGGACCCAGGCCGAAGAATTAGAGTGAATTTGAAAAATAAGAGAATAAAAAAAAGACAAAAGAAGACATGTCCATTCAAACTCTAATGACGTTCTGGGAGTTAAACAGTATCAACAGAACATGGTAGGAGTGGGATCCAGGCCGCAATTCACTCTTATTCTTCGGCCTGGATCTCACCCCTATCCCTATCTGGGATCAACTGACCTGAAGTTGAAAGTAAAAACTTATAAAAATGATTGACAACACTTTGTCTGATAGCAAAAATAATACTGTTGCTATTAATGACTATTAAATGCTAGATTTGGTCTTTAAAGTTGTCAAGTTTTCATAGGTTGATGCTTAAAGCATCTGGGCATTTACTAGGGCTTATGTTTTCTTGCGGCATAAGTTTTCTATTGGATTAATATCTGGAGTCTTGGAGCCATTCTATTATTTTGGTGTCTTTGAAAACCTTTTATTTTAGTAAGTTTGGTAATAGTCATCTTTGCATAATATGAAAACATTGATTTTAGCTTAAAGATATTTGGTTGTATTTTATGCCACTCAAAACAAAAAGTTTGCCCATCTCTGATGTAGAGTATTGTTTTTAGAACAATACTTATTTTCTGTTGTGGAAACAACTATTTTTGTTTAATAGTTGTAGTGAAAATGAGACTTAATTCTGTCATAAAAATGACAATTTGGCTGTCAAGGTTTAAGTTTGTTGTCAGATATTTTGGAAGGTGTCACATTTCTTTCTCCTAGTGTTTGTGACTACTACTGCTGATGTCACATTTCCAACTGCTGACAATGATGTATTTCAGGAATATAGCCAAAAGTCAGTTTCAATTTACCTGACAATTTTTGACATTCAACACAAGTATTTCAACTGGCTTTGAGTAATCATTGGTTAAAAAATCACATTTATCAAAACAATTTATTGTAGTAGAAAAATACTACTTTTTTTCTTTACTTCACCTTCAGTTGACTATCTCCACAACTTGGTCAAGGGGTTTTGTACTCAGGCTGGCAAAGTTCAGGTTTCAATAAATTACTTTATTACCTTTATCCCTCCCTACAAATTACTGAGAGCTAAAATCTACTCAGAGAGAAAACAAAAATTCTTAACATAAATGCAAGGGAAGAAACTGTTAGCATAGAACTTACAGTTGTATACATATATATATATATATATAGAGAGAGAGAGAGTTTATTGAGGCAGCAGATAATTATTTAAACATAACTTGTTAAATATAACAGACAATGTCTATTATGTTTCATGACTCATTCTAAACATCGTATTTTAGCTTTAATTTCTAGTGAAAGTAAAGACAAATTTTGTCCAACATTTGGATATTCTTTTTTTTTATTATGCTTTTAGCTCACATGAGCCATCTTCAGAGTGGTTGTATGGACATTAACATTAAAATATTCATCATTAAAGATGATATTCTGTTATGTTGTCATAAAAGATTGCTATGCAATGATAACAGTCATGGAATTGCAGGCACAGGTTGTAAATTATTGATGCGGTTCTATGTTCTATGATATCATACAACATGAGAGACTGAAATATTAATGACAAAATTATGTCTTGGTACAAAAAAATGTGTTGTGATTTTATTGAGTGTGGGTTGCTTTGCTTTAATGTAGATGGCCTCCAATATGCTGAAGGTTCTTTTTACTATGTGTATATGTGAGTATTGTTGTGCTGGTCAATAACACATGTTACATATATTTATTAATGTAAAAGAATTCTTTTTTTTTTTTTTTCCACACACTTCAGTTCCTGGTATTATTGGCTGTTTGCAGGCTTTGGAAGTGATTAAAATTGCCTCTGGAATTGGATGTATCCTTAAATTCACAATTTGAAATGAATGCATTTTTACTTGCAGTCAATTGGTTTTTATAATTTGAATCAGGGCCATAGCTGATGCTAAAATAAACACCGGGCACAGAGAAAATTGCCCGGATTTATTAGTTGACAATGTGATGACGTCATCAGTGTCATCCGTTTCTAGAAACTATGATTTTGCGGATTTTTTCGGCTATTCCAATGAAAATTAGGCACAGAATGTGAACGAAAGCAGGAAGTCGGGTTCGGACTTTCTGAGTATAACATCTTTTCTCCCAAAATTAATAAACAGATTTTTACTGCATTCATTTGGATGTTTTCTTTCTTTCTTTCTTTGTGAATTGTTTAGTTTGATTTCTGCCGAAGATATTTTTCTTTGCCTGGATTTTCACTATGATTGCACGGATCGGCCCAGACCCATGCCCGGTAGTCAGATACGGCCATGTTTTGAATGGATATTTTCCCTGTGGAATTTTGCTGTTTGTGACTCTATTTTTATCATTTCTCTCAGTCAGTTAAGTGCCATATCCCGCAGTAGGTTGCCATTGCTTTCTGCGGTAGACTGGTTGCCAGCTAAGGCTATAGAACCCAATCTGTCCTGTTATTTAACCCATAACTGGAAGGAAGACATGGATTAATAGCTTTCTCAAGGGTATTTGCGCATAAGTCAATGCAATGAATTAAACTGGAATTCGAACTCAGCTCCCCGTTTTCTCGTTCCGAGCCGATATTCACTACACCACAACGTACATATATACACACACAGTGTGTGATAGATAAATTGTTGACTAAATTATGCAAAAATGAAAATAATACTGACATCTCATTTTAATAGATTTATTTACCAAAATTACACAAAAATATCCTGAAATTCTAAACAGTAAATTTATTCAATAAAATCGCCATTGGCTTCAAATGATTTTGGAATCACTTGCAACTATTCTGGATGGTCTCCTCATTTAAGGAGTTTTTTTAGTCTCTCACTCAACTGCTCCCCACACATAATAATCAAAGGGGTTGCAGTCTGGGGAGTTAGGTAGCCAGATGTAAGGGGTGATGTAATTGCAAAAATTATCTGCAGCCATGATTTGGTTCTTCTGTCTGTGTGGCATGGTGCAGGGTTTTGTTATCAGACATAGGGTCTTTCAGCAGCCACCCTCTTGACCCAGGGCAGCACTACCTCCTGAAAGCATTTGCTGTAGGCTTCCATGTTGAGTCACCAGCAAAATTAGAGTGAGTTTTCCAAACTGCCTTCATAAGTTATTAGACTCATCCAACTCTTTCTAAATCTTATGCACGGTTCTCAGTTTTAAACACACTGAATTGTTCGTATTGGATCTCCCAGCACGAATGCCAAGCAGTACAGCAGGCCATTTCCAAATTTCTGGCAGAATAAATTGTGTCATTTGTCTTTTTTCTCACAGATGGTGCCCAAACTGACTCTACTATACTGTGCAGTCAACAAAAACGATACACATACAAATTGAAAAAAAAAATAATTCAGCAACAATTTACCCATCACGTCCTTATTGTGTGTGTGTGTATCTCCGAGTGAGTACAGAACGAAGAAAAAATTCTTACAACGTCCAAAGGTCACTCATTAATCAACCACTTTGACAACACTCTCTCCAAAATTCCAACCCCCACCAACACCCCAAACACAACTGACCAAATATATAAAAAAAAAAGAGGCTTTCCATTACTTTACATACCGCCTGATGAGACATTGAAGTTTCAATGTCGAAACAAATGTACCTTTGTCGTGGATATATATAGAAAAATTATGTACATGTTCTAAAATATAATTTATAATATATATATATATATATATATATATATATATATATATATAATGTGAGACCTACTTGGAAAGCATCCATCCATTTAATATCAATGAAAAATAGGACACTTTTCAATGTACTCTGCCAACCTCTATTGGAATCTGATTATATTCTCCTCAATTTTATCTATAATTTCAACACCAATGACAAAATAAAAGCCAGAGATTGTAAAACATTAAATATTGGCCGTTGATATGCTGACTAGCTTATGTCATGCACTGTTTTTCAAAAAAGAAAGACCGGTACAAGACTTAAAGAATCTAGCCTGTCATTGCGACTGTTACGGTTATGCACTATCCAATCTATTCACTGCCCACCAAGTCAGTAACTCCTACAAGTTTAGTTTGTTCATTTACGATTTTTTTTTTTTTTTTTTTTTTTTTTTTTTTAAATTTCAGTTCACCCAATACAAGGCCCAAGAGCAACACAAGGTTATTGAGTGAAATTATTGTAATGGAGTGGGGAAGAAGTAAGAAATGATGAGGATATGTTGGATCATGGCCGTATCTGACTACCGGGCACACCCGGGCCCGAGCCGATCCGTGTAATCATAGTGAAAATCCGGGCAAGGAAAAATGTCTTTGTCACAAATCAAACTAAACAATTCACGAAGAAAGAAAGAAAAAAAACCGAAGAAAACATCCGAATGAACGTAGTCAAAATTTGTTTGTTTATTTATTAATTTTGGAAGAACAGACTGGTTATACTCCAAACCCAATTTCCTGCTTTCATTCATGCTCTGTGCCTAATTTCCATTGGAATAGCTGAAAAAATCCGCAAAAATCATAGTTTCTGGAAACTGATGACGTAATCACATTGTCAACTAATAAATCCGGGCAATTTTCTCTGTGCCTGGGGTTTTTTTTTTTAGCATCAGCTACAGCCCTGTGTAGGATAGATAGCGATTAACCCTAGATGTAACCCCTCCCCTGCCATTTATTTTGGGTAAAACATTTTTTATGTGCGTTGTGGTACAGTGGATATCAGCTCGGAACGAGAAACCGGGGAGCCGAGTTCGAATTCCAGTTGAATCCATTGTATTCACTTACGCGCAAATACCCTTGGGAAAGGTATTAATCCGTCACTTCCCTCCAGTTATGGGTTAAATAACAGGACAGATTGGGTTCTATAGCCTTGATCGGCAACCAGTCTACCGCAGAAAGCAATGGCAACCTACTGCAGGATAATCTTCTGCCCAGTCAGTCATGTCTCTTTCGAGACATGATCGCCCAAGCGTGTATCGCGCATGGCACTTAACTGACTGACTGACTAAGAAACTGAGGTACCTTGAAGTACCCAGGCGGTGGCTAACACCTCTACTAGATGCGGGAGTTGACAATTGGATTTGTTTCAAGTGCAGAAGAGTATAAAAAGAATTAAGATCGATGTATAAATACGCCTGTAACTGGATTTTGAACATTGTTTTTCACATGTTTATTCATCCGTGTCTAAAAAAATGTAGCTACATGTCTAAACTGGGAACGGGATTAAAGATTGTAGTGATCGGAGATGCATTGCCAAGTGACATCAAAGCCGCAAAACTAGTTCTTGAAATATTCAAAATGATGACCGCTGATATTTGGTTAATCAACCTTCAAATTTTTTTATGTCAATTGATTCAGTAATCATAGAAATCAAAATGTTTAAAATGCTTTACGAACACAATGTGAAATGAAAGTGGCACTTTTTTATGGTTAAATCTATACTTTTAGTGTGTAACACCCCAGATGAAGGTCCGAACAAGTGGGGAAGCATCCTCTTGGGAGTCGGTTCCACAAAGAAGCACAATTTATGAGGATATGTGGGTAACATAACTGTTAACCTTAGACTTAAACAGGTTAATATTGTAGTGATTGGGGAAGTATCCTCTTGGGAGTGGATTCCACAAAGTAAGATGTAACAAGCACAGTTTATGAGGATATGTGGAGAAGATTACAGTTAACCCTAGACTTGAGTACATGTGGAGAAGATTACAGTTAACCCTAGACTTGAGTACATGTGGAGAAGATTACAGTTAACCCTAGACTTGAGGACATGTGGAGAAGATTACAGTCAACCCTAGACTTGAGGACATGTGGAGAAGATTACAGTTAACCCTAGACTTGAGGACATGTGGAGAAGATTACAGTCAACCCTAGACTTGAGGACATGTGGAGAAGATTACAGTTAACCCTAGACTTGAGGACATGTGGAGAAGATTACAGTTAACCCTAAGCTTGAGTACATGTGGAGAAGATTACAGTTAACCCTAGACTTGAGTACATGTGGAGAAGATTACAGTTAACCCTAGACTTGAGGACATGTGGAGAAGATTACAGTCAACCCTAGACTTGAGGACATGTGGAGAAGATTACAGTCAACACTAAACTTGAGTACATGTGGAGAAGATTACAGTCAACCCTAGACTTGAGGACATGTGGAGAAGATTACAGTCAACCCTAGACTTGAGGACATGTGGAGAAGATTACAGTTAACCCTAGACTTGAGGACATGTGGAGAAGATTACAGTCAACCCTAGACTTGAGGACATGTGGAGAAGATTACAGTCAACCCTAGACTTGAGGACATGTGGAGAAGATTACAGTCAACCCTAGACTTGAGGACATGTGGAGAAGATTACAGTCAACCCTAGACTTGAGGACATGTGGAGAAGATTACAGTCAACCCTAGACTTGAGGACATGTGGAGAAGATTACAGTCAACCCTAGACTTGAGGACATGTGGAGAAGATTACAGTTAACCCTAGACTTGAGCAGGTTAATATTGTAGGAGTTGGTTCCACAAATTAAGAAATAAGAAGCACAGTCTATGGTAATGGTTAGCCCTAGACTTGAGCAGGTTAAGATTGCATTCTTTTGACAGTCAGGTTCCATAAAGTAATAGTTAATAGAAATGAGCCGTTTAAGTGAAACTTAAATTTCACCAATGAAATAGAAAGGAAATGAGGTGGAATGATGGGTCTTTAGTCGTTAAGTTTAGAAACTAGTGGAACTAAGGAATGAAGTTCGTTCAAACATTTTCCATGGACATAGCAATAGAACAGTAAAAGGCTTGCAACATTTCATTTGTGAGAAAGAGGTTGTACACTGGAAAATAATAATTTGTCACCCACAAGGACACAACTATTTAGCAGAAAAGACTCACAGCCATCCATCGAGAAATATGCTAGGTTTGTAGGCAAAGGTGCTTTTTTTTATTTACAGCCACATCACATTGAAAAACTATTTTCTGTATGATCAAGTTAAGCAACAACAAGCCTAGTCAGTACCTGGTAAGCTGTAAGCTTGGATGTGCAGGTGGTGTAATGGATTATTGCTCATAATTGTTAATCAGAAATCCAAGTTCTAATTCCTATTTGGTTTGTTATATTCACTTATGTGCAAATACCCTTGGAAAAAGTATGAATGCATCTCTTCTCTCCCAGCTATGGGTTAATTAGTAAGAATTGTATCATGAAAACTTTTATTATCTCAAAAAAATTAAATTAATATTTAGATTTTTTGCATTAAATAACTCATAGAGGTAGATATGCCTCTAAACAAAAGCAATTAACCAACCAATTGTGCTTCTTTTTTTTTTTTTTTTTTTTTTTTTTTTTTGGAAACAATTTTTTTTCTGTTTATTTTTTTATAAACTAAATCTACTGAAATACTCAGTGAAGAAATATTTTTATTTTAATGAAAAAATGTTTTTTAAAAAGTGCTAAAATCATTTGCACTCACCTAATCATGAACAGTATTATCTTTTGTGAAGTTTTTAAAAATTAAAAAAGAAAGCCATTTTTGATCAAGATTTTATTTTACAAATGAACTTGTTAACGGTTTTAAACTGGTAAAATTGTTCCATTTTTACATTGCAAAGGCATAACCTTTGTCTCACCAATTTATATCAAATCAATAAATACATTCTTGTGCAAATTAATTGAAACAAAATGAATAATGTCTTCCCACTTTCCCTGATCTTGTATATGCCATCACTTGGTTTTGGTTTTCTCTTTTGACCCTATTTTTTCTTTACGCTTTAGACTGATGGATCCAGTTTGATTTTTTTGTTTTTTTGCTTAGATGACACGACTGTCAATTGAAAGGCTGATACCAGCAATATCTGCAATCTCTTTGTAAAGCTTGCTAGTGTGCTCATGCAGCATTATAATTTTCCTACACTTTCTTGGAGTAATGTCCATCGCAGACACTGGCCATAGGACAACTAGTCAACAGTCAAGACAATAGTAACTGAGCATGATAAAAAATCTGATGCAATCACAGATGATGCAATATTGTTCAAGGCCAAATAAATTTCATCATACACCTCGAAAATAGATTCATATTACTGCACACCACTGAAAATGACCTAATCTGAGAAAAAAATAGAAATTGATTACACCCTGTCACTTCAGTAGATCTAAAACTGACCATATGGTGAAAGAAAGCAGTTGTTTCAGTTAATTTGCATAAGAGTGTAATAAAAAAAAACATTGTGAAGAAAATAAGTAAATACATTTTAAATCTTTTGAAGACCTAGAATGTTCATTATTTCTCTTTTTTTTTTTTTTCAATCATTTTCCTCTTTGTTCTTTAAAAACATTGCTGAATCAGAGGATATACAGATGATTGCAGTCATTTGTCCTTAACTAATAAAAGCTTCTTTCAGCCAGCAGTTTTTGATATTTGATGGATTAGATGGTTCATTCCGTAAAATAAAGTTACGTCCCCGGCAAAACAATTGTGTTGTTTGTGGTGAAAAAGCCGAGCCTACACTTATTGACTATGAGCAATTCTGTGGTACCCGGGCAGATGACAAGGTAGATATCATTATCATCTTTCTATATCACCCAAGATCATTGTTTGCTTTCAAGGACATTCGAAAGATTCCTTTTTAGTTACTTACTAGGATTCTTTTTATTTACTTAAATTAAAATAGTTGTTTAAAATTTGATATATCATCTGACAAACAGCTATTTTGAATAGAGTGGATTTGACTTGAGGTATTTTTTTTAATTTCAGTCAATAATTTCACATTGATGTTACTAAAATTAAAGAGTGTGGAATTTAGTAGAAATTAAAATCTACATGTCACGTTATGTTAGACTACCATGGAACCAGTGAGAATCACTCGCAGGAGCAGCAATTCCCTTTCGTCCATTTTTTTTTTTTCTGGATATTGATCTCAATATTGATCTCTTTGTTTCATTTTTTTTTTTTTTTTTTTTTTTTCATCAGTTCATCTCTATCATTCAACCACAGCTGTGGTTGAATATATTCTTAAGTCCGACATTGAGTGAATCAGGGCAGATTTCAAGCTTCACCGCTAATTTAGTTCTCAATCAACTTTCAAACAGTTTACAGAGTTAGATAAGACACCTCCTTAGCTACATTTTGAAAAAAAATTTTTGAATTTTGGTTTAGTAGAAAAAAATTTTAAAAAGTTACATCAAAATATGTGAATTCCGAAAAGGGAGACTGACTGCATAAGTACATAAATGAGTGAGTGATTAACGCTTCTAATAATAAATTTTATTCTTTATAACATTTTTCTGTTTAATATTTTTGCATATCATTTTCAACATTTAAATTCTGATGATATTTTTATCATTTTTGTCAATCAAATTCTGCTTATCATTTATCATTTTATGATCAATTTTTATTGTTGTTTTTTTTTTAATCAGTTGCGTATAATTTTTTTCATTTTAATATCTTTGAATGCAGTTTTCAGCATTAAATTTATATAAATTAATAACAATACCTGGAAAAATCATGGATTACATGGAAAAATGCACGCATGAAAAGTAATATTCTTAAGATTATATTAAACCTGGAAAAGTAAAGGACAAGATATTCTAGTGATGTAAAAAATCAGAAATTTCTTTAAATATTGCAGCTAAAAATAAAATTTGAATGCAATATTTTAAGTAAGAAATTTCTTATTTTTTTTACTTCCCATCTTGTCCTTTACTTTTCCAGGTTTAATAACTTGTCCTGTTCTTTTCCAGGTTTAATATAATCTTAAGAATATTACTTTTCATGCACACATTTTTCCATGTAATTGAACAATGTGTTCCAAAATTTATCCTTCACAATCAGGACTCATTTCACAATCCTGAAAAAAGACTCTTACAATTGTGTCTCAGGTATGGACATTCCGTACTTGTACATTTCTTTCTTATTATTTATTATAAACTATTTTCTGTGTAACTCACACTGAACTGTTTGGTTTTATTTACCAGTTGTATCTCATGTCTCATGATTTGCCTTTTTCTATCTTTCTCTCCAAATCTGCTTTTTACAACCACCAGGATTAAATGATAGCGGCAGACAGTGACATAACTTGTTACTTTCAGGAAGTATGAACATGTCTTTGTTTGAATGTAGTTTAGAAAGTTACTTAAGGAAGCTTTGCACGAGAAAAGGATAACATCCACAGCAAGAGAATGGTTGACAGAGAAATTTTATCTTACATAAATAATTTATAAATGAGGTATAAGAATGATTAAAGCAAAGAAGTTCTCTAGATTTTTTCAATTTTATATAAAAGTGAAACATTTTTGGCCTTACCAAAAAAAGTTCTGATGTTTGGCCATTTGGTTTTCACTTTTTTGGGAAACGGTGTCAAAGAACTTCACCCCACTTTTCTAGACATGATGGCAGAAAGCCACCAAAAAGCTGGTAGGCATCAGTATATCCAATCAGACACATTGTTCTCTGGATGGTTCTGATTTGTTGTTCCTCCGACTCCTTTCCCACTCCCTAACACTTATGGACTGTTCCTAGTGCTCCAGAACACCCAGGTGCACATGGTTTTCCTTTCCTTTAATCATACTGATGATTTTCTGGTTGGCTAATTAATTCAAGATGTGTGTTGCGATGCAGTGGATATTGGCTCAGAACAAGAAATCAGAGACCCAAGTTCAAATTCCAGTTGAATTCATGCATTCACTTACACGCAAATACCCTTGGGAAAGGTATTAATCTGTCTCTTCTTCCTCTAGCTATGGGTTAAATAGCAGGACAGATGGGGCTCTATAGCCTTGATTGGCAGTAATGGCAACTTACTGCAGGAAAATCTTTTGAGACATTATTTACATAATTGTCCTCATCTTTGTTGCCATTTGTATGACATTTCGGCCATTGTATGTTCTGGCCTGTTTCAGGTGCTAGGAATTTTGAACTGAACCCTTGATCACTGGGGTATATCATTCTCATTACTTGTGCAATGCCTCTTTTGGTAGTCATGAGTTATCTCCCTCTAACCAGACTAAGTTGCTTGTTCACCACTGTTGTAGCCTGGCATTGAACTCACAACTCTTTGGGAGGCTTACAGCTATATCACGTTGAATACACCGATTCTCGCTCAATCACCGAAGTTAAGCAACATTGAGCCTGGTCAGTACTTAGATGGGTGACTACTTGGGAATACCAGGTGCTGTAAGCGTTTAGTGACGGATGTGCGTTGTGGTGCAGTGGATATCGGCTCAGAAAGAGAAATCAGTGAGCCGAGTTCGAATTCTAGTTGAATACCCTGCATTCACTTAAGCACTGGTACCCTTGGGAAAGGTATTAATCCTTCCCTTCTCTCCAGTTATGGGTTAAATAACAAGGGTAGGACTTGGGGACCCTGCCCTAAAAAACAAATCCCAATGAATCTCGATACTCAAAAAGAAAAATGTATTACTAGACACAAAACTTATATAAAAGACAACAATAAATTGTTGAAAGAAAAAGGTATTACTAGCAATAAATAAATAAAATTTAGTTGGCAATAAATGACCCGCTGAGGTTGATATACCATAAAAACAAAAACAACCAACCAACCAACAACTCTTTGAGTTAAGTCACTGGAACTAGCCAACATCTATATCCTTAAGGACAGAAATATAGACAAATACTTTTGAGATGATCACCCAAGCGTGCATCCCGTATAACACTTAACTGACTGAATTAATGCTTGCCCGTCTGTTGTTTCACTTTTTCCCTTGTTCACACAGTGTTTTGGCTGAATATTCTGATATTCACTTTCTGTATTATTTACATTGTCCAGACTGTTATCCTCATCATTAATGCCACATTCACGTGAATCTGAACTTATTTATGAATGGAACTTTGTCTGTGTGTGTGTATCCGTTACCTAGAGACTCCGAAACAGCTGAACCGATTTTCTTGAAAATTTACATAGTTGTACTATAAGCGTCTGTGAGTGTTCTTAGCTAGGTTTTGTGTCGAGGTACCCCCGATAAATATCGAAAATCAATAATTGAAAAAATCGGGTTATAAAAGGAGTGGTCTGATTTTAATCAAATTTGATACACTCATAGACAAAGACATAAGAAACGATATTTAGAAGCTTCAAGGTTGCAGTTCTTACAATAGTGCAGAAAATCGATAATATATATATATAAAAGGCAAGATGTTTGTGTGTCTGTCTGTATTTTTTTCAGCCCTTTTATTTTAGTTTTTGCTTCAGGTTTGGCTCTAAGTAGGTATAACTGTAGTTCTTAGTCTCAGCCATGATACTCAGAGGACTTATTTAGCCTTCAAAATTCAGTTTACGACGAAAAAAAATTATTTGATATCGATACCAGGAAATCAAAATTTGACTTACATCCATTCATTTTTCTTTCAGTCTACGGTTTTGCTTTAACTGGAAATAACTATTGCTTTTTAGTCTTTCGTGCCAACATCCAAAGAGTCTGAGCTCCAGGACCGTGGATTAGTTTTAAAGCTTTCATTACACCCGAGCAACGCCGGGCTATACTGCTAGTATAGCAATAAAGATGAGGACAACAGTATAAACAATGTAAATACTATTTCATCTCAGAAGTATAGACAATTACTTTCTGTTTTTTGCAAAAATTGAAAGAATCTTAATGTGGCCTGTATGAATAAACTACAAAATCGCTTATTAACATAATGCCGCATAATAACTGGATACTAGAATGAAATTGTAAAAAATATCAAAACAAGTAGTGAACTATATCAAGACAAGTAGTGAACTATATCAAGACAAGTAGTGAACTATATCAAGACAAGTAGTGAACTATATCAAGACAAGTAGTGAACTATATCAAAACAAGTAGTGAACTATATCAAGACAAGTAGTGAACTATATCAAAACAAGTAGTGAACTATATCAAAACAAGTAGTGAACTATATGAAAAAAAAGCAACAAAAAATTACAAAGTTGTTATTTTATTTTTTTATTTAATCATTATTTTTATTTTATGACAATGATAACATTTCTGGACTTGCACCTTCACTCTGGTATATTCATAATATTTCAGCCCTTTCACTCTCAGACCTTCCCCAGAAGTCAAACCTGGTCACCTTCAGAGAATGTAAATCTTTATTTCATCCATAAAGGCATATTTGCTCTCATATTGTTATGTCTGGTAATTTTTGTGTAATTTTCATCTTTCTGTATTTCTTCATGCATGAAATGAAATGATTTCCAGGAAATAGGATTCTGCAATGTCCCATCCATTGGTCTCATTCTCTGGATGTTGTGATTTCAATCCCTGGGTTATGTTAAAAAAAAAAGTTAAAAAAGAGGGATTCACACAAACATTTCCATTTCATGACTTTTTACCCAACATCTAATTTAACGAGTTCTATTTTTCATTTCAGGAACGTCATTTGAGGTTGTTATCCAACGAACAAAGGTTATCAGTCGAGGTTAGAAAAACAGTTTTATTTTTCTCATACTTATTTTTTATCCAGCAAGAATTTTGGTTAATCTTCATAAAATTAGATTTTGCATAAATTCCCATTCAATATAGCATGAAAACTTTAAATTGAATCAGGAAGCTCCAGATATCTGATATGAAAGGATCAAGGAAATCCTTTCAACCAACACAAAAGCTATTTTGAATGACATAGGCTTTTTAAAAATTTGTGTTAGTTTTTATTTTAAAAGAGTAATTAAGGCAATCTGGATGTGTGTTGTGGCGCAGTGGATATCGGCTCGTAACAAGAAATCGGGGAGCCGAGTTCGAATTCCAGTTGAATTCCTTGCATTCACTTACGCGCAAATACCCTTGGGAAAGGTATTAATCCGTCTCTTCCCTCCAGTTATGGGTTAAATAATAGGACAGATTGGGTTCTATAGCCTTGGTCGGCAACCAGTCTACCGCAGAAAGCAATGGCAACCTACTGCGGGATAATCTTCTGCCCAGTCAGTCATGTCTCTTTCGAGACATGATCACCCAAGCGTGTATCATGTGTGGCACTTGACTGACTGACTGAAGGCAATGAATTATAAGGTTGCAATGCACAAATCCTGTTATGGTTTTTTGTAAATCAAACTTTATCTTTACATTATTCACGTCTATTGAACAGGTGAAGAGGCTCATCCCTTGTTTCCTATTTAGGATGTGGTTTCCGGCTTTTTCTTTGCCATTCTTTTTACCCTTACGTAGCTCCCTGTGCATCAGTGGCGTTACCGCCTTGCTCGGGGTGATATGATTAAAAAAAAAAAAAAAAAATTCATGAAGAGAACAATCTTTCCATTTTCTTTCTACTCTCCACCCAGCCTTTCCACATGCCAATATAATCAAGTATGAATTATCAGCTTTCCTCTTAACTGACTATCTTTTCTTTTTTTAATCATTTCACCCCCAAGCAAAGCAGGGTGTTAGGGTTACGGCAAATAAAATAAAAAGAAGTAGCGAACAAGCTACTGGGGATGTCAAAGAAAGGAGAAGAGAAAAATGGAAATCAAGAAGATAGAAGATGGCAGTTGATATTGAATTTAAACTTTTGCAGATTGTAGCTATCAGGGAAGCAAGTATATGGAAGGGAGTTCCACAGGCAGGAAGTGCAAGAAAAGAAACAGCTAGCATAGAAGTGGCGGTTACATTTGACTATTTTGATGATAAAAGATAGACCTTAATGCAAATCTAGTAGCACAAGTAAATTCAGTATTATTATTATTAAAATTTAGACATTTGTATTTATTTTAAACATCAATAAATTTTAAAATTGCTAATGTGGAATATAGACCAAAGAATAGAAATTTATATATATGTGTGTGTGTGTGTATATATATATATATTAAATTCCTCCCAAAAAAATGGAAGAACATATAGGTAAAATCCCTAAAACCAGATCCTATTAATATTAATTTTATTAATATTAAAAATGATCCAGGTGGAGGGCTCTATCTATTTACAGAGCCAAATATGTATATTAGATCAAAAAATTCGGAATCAAAAATGATCAAAAACAAAAAAGAAGCAAGAATTTTCTTTCCGACACAGAAATTTCTGTTTCGAGATTTTTACCTCATCATCAGGCAATATTAGATCATTGTTGTGAAATGATCTAACATTTCCTGATGATGAGGTAAAAATCTCGAAACATAAAAATTTCCATGCTGCAATGTGAAATATATTAATTTTAATTAAAAAACAAATTTAATTATGCTTTACAATATTTGTTGTATTGAGCACTTTTATAAAATATATATATATATATATATATATATATATATATATATATATATAAATAAATACTGGAGAAATCAGAATTGTAAAACTGTGGGTTCTCTTCATCTGGGTATGTGTATATATATATATATATATATATATATATATATATATATATATATAGTGTGTGTGTGTGTGCTTAAAAATATATATATTTAAAAATATATATATATCGTGTGTGTGTTTAAAAAACAACTTGTTTATGAAATATCCTGGATTTGGTTACATTAAACTTTTTTTTAAGGACTCCTCCTTCCATTACATCATCTTTTGTTTCCTCTTAAAGAAGCCCAGTGTTTTTTTTTGTTTTTTTTTTCACTCTTTCAGGAATACAAAAGAATGCTTGATCAGGACATTCCACATGTGCTTGTTGATGTGAGACAACCAGTGGAAGTGGACATCTGTTCATTACCCTCACCTGCTATCAGTATCCTTTTCCTGCAAAGATTGTATTTAAAGTTTTCTTTCTCAAACAGATGTTGATAGATATTTAAGATAAAATAGAAAATGTCTGGTAATTCCTCTAAAAGAAAAAAAAAATGGAAACATTTCTCAAATCGATTTTTAAAACAAATCATCAGTTTGTAATAGGATAAAGTGGATAATTGACCTCTAATTGAACTATCTTAAATATTTTGTTAATGGAAAAAAAAAATCAAAATCCGGTATTGTACATTAAACAAAAACAACTCATTTTCTTATAAATCATTAAAGCCTACTGCTCCCAATTTTAAGATGGTGAGCATTAACAGGCCAACCTTTTCTCAGCTTGTCAAGTTTATTGCTTTCTTTTCTAAGTATGAATTGGAAATTAAGAACAAAACAGGTCTTTGAAAATATTTAACTACTAAATATCTTTCATAGAACAACATCAAAGGCATCGTCCTTCTCCCCAATTTCCAATCCATAACAGAATGTACCAACATGAATATTGTGATAAAAGCAAATAAGATGAAAGGAAAAAGAATCAGAAATTAATGATGAAGCATCAGATTAAAAAGATTTCTTTGCTTGTTGAATAATTGATGAATGCTTTTATAAATAGTAAAAATGTTTTATTATCAAATAAATTATAGTCAAAACAGACAACTAGTATAAGCCTTCCTCGTAGATACTATTTATCCAAAATGTATATGTAGCAAAGAAACCAAAGTCACAAAAAAGCAAATAATCCTGTATTATTGTGTGTGTGTGTGTGTGTGTGTGTGTACGTGTATTATATACACGGTGTATCAAAAAATACCTTTACAAACTTTGGGGACAGGGTTCTAACACCAAAACAAGGTAAAATGTTCATTTAAATATTGTAACGAAAGACATGACTTACCTGGGAATTCGAAACGAGCGCAACCAATGTCTCATCAGGTAGTAAACGCTATTTTTGAAAAGAGATGGAAAATTCATTTCCTTATATTGGTAAAAAGATTTTTGTAGAGGTAAAGTTTACCAATATAAAGAAGTGAATTTTCCATCTCTTTTTAAAAATAGCATTCACTAACTGATGAAACATTGTCCTTTCAATATCGAAACAAAATGTACACTTTGTAGTATATAGAAACAAAATGTACACTTTGTATTGTATTTTGGACACGTTCTAAAGTCTAATTTATGATAAATATTCATAGCTCTATTTCTATATTGAGCAGTGTTTTAAATGAATGTTTTGAACGTTAATATTTTCTTTGTTCCTTATTCATTTGTATATATATATATATATATATATATATATATATATATATATATATGACAAAGTGGAGAATCTTTCTTTTCAAATTGGATTTTTCTACTTTGTCATACTTAAAATTATTTTTGATATATATAAGTTTTGGTATTGTTTTTCTATATTTGAGTAGATGCCATTTTTATTTCCAATGGTGTTCATTTCATCCACTGGCCTGTGTCCTTAAATACAGCTATCCACTAAAACTAACATTTGAAGTAATAAAAATGTCAGATTTAAAATAGAAATACATTATTTCTTTAAAAATTGCTTTGCTTCTATTTCCAATTCAAAACTGAGCAATATAACCATCAAGAAAATCTGAATGAGTGAATGTACTTTAAAGGCAAATCACACCTTTGCTTGGTTGCAGGGCTCTTCATAGTCAAATATTCAAAGCACATCAGATAAGGCAGTGGTTTCTCCTGCAAAGAGGTGTACATGTTTTGATCCTGCCAGAGGACACCTTTTCTTTATCAAGTACACAGACCAGAAGATGAAATGAACACTGTTTAAAGAGAAAAAAAATATGGAGTGTCTACTCAAATATAAGTATTTTCTAAAACAATTCAAGGTAATACAACTGATGAATTAAAAAAATATAATCCATTAATTCTTAAGAATATACATATATATATATATATATATATATATATATATATATATTCTTAAGAATATTTACGCTCTCACACCCTGATTGAGCACTCTGGAAGAATGGTAGACTTTGAAAAACAGTAGCTACTCTGGCATGTACACATCACTCATTCAGTAAAATGAATTAGAGCACTCTGGCTATTGGGCGTGTATAATGATAATATACGCGCTAAAAAGTCTGCCTTCTTCTACCGAGTGCCCATAGCCCAGAGGTAGAATCGCCGACTGATGCCAATTCGGTCGGGTTTCAATCCTGGGTTAAAAAGCAATCGGAGTCTAACTGTACTGATGAGCTGTGATACAGCGAAACAGATCTGTCTGCGGATGACAATGTATATATTTATTCATACATTTTATCATCCCTAATTTTCTCACACACAAATTTAAAAAAAAAAAACAATTCCCCATACAATGACGTCTGTATTATTATGCACACATCCATATAAACAGACAAGTGTTCCTATACACGTACATTTAAAATTAATCATCTATTGCTTTATTACAGGTGACATATCTGACCATGAGAACCAAACCCCAAACATTCCAATATACTATCTCCTTGTAGAAAATTTTCATATCTCATTTTTAACTAGATCTCTGAAGAAGCTTTAATGAAAGTGAAACTTGTTAGATTGAGACACATTTCCTACCTTGTTCTTTATTTATTCTATCACACACACAGACACACACACACAGACACACACATACACAGACACAGACACACACACACTCACACACACATACACAGACACACACACACACACACACACACACACACACACAATTCCTAATGTCACTCTCCATATTCTTTTTTCTTAAAATTATTTTCCTTAGCAGAAGATATTCCTATATCTGAGATTAAATGTCCAGCTCGCCTCAAGGCAAAACTTGGTGAATGCCTAAATTCATCTGAAACAGGAGTGGTGGTTGTATGTCACCATGGAAATGACTCCCAAATTGCTGTCAAAGAGATCTTAAAGACTTTTCAAGACAATGTCGCATACGTGAAGGATATCCAGGGAGGACTTCAGGCCTGGGCAAAAAGGATTGACACAAAATTCCCTAAATACTGATTTTTTTTTTTTTTTTTTTTAACAAAGATTGGAAATTGAAGTAAAATTTGTTTAATACAGTCCTTTTTGTTAACTGGATGATTGGTTGGTTGGTTGGTTTATTTAACCAGCATATCAACCTTCATTAGGTCATTTAGTGCTGAAAACCGTTTTGATTTGTTTTATTTAGTTTATTTGTTTTATGTTCAAAAGAGTTTTGTTGGTAACGTTTTTTTTATTCAAAAGAGTTTTGTTGAATACTTTTATAGCATTCTAACCCCAATTGGTGGGGGGGTCAACTATTTACCCATAGCTGGGACCCTAACAGGTGCTACCACTCCGGGTCAAGGTGGACCTGGGAACAACAGCAATTAAGAGGTGGTTCCATGCTTCTCACAACCTCCCAATTAGAGGCCTTGCTGCCGAATGCAGTTTACCGTCATGCTCAGGACCTAACTGGATGAAGGTCACTATTAGCTCATTGGCGTTGAACAAAGATGTCACAAATCTGTTTGAAGTTAGTTTGCAGGTAGAATGTTAACAAGAAAAGGTAATTTTTCTTCTTCTAATGATTAGCATAAAATAGGCATGAAGTCGCAGCTTCTGACAAGTGTTGAATGAACATATCATGGCCTTGGAACTCATCTTACATGGAAAAAGGCTCTTTAATCAGACAGAAATTTCAACTCTTCTACTACCTTTTCATTCCATATTGTTTGCTTATTTTTTAATAGCAATATGTCAAAGCTATTTGAATTCCAAGTCTTACAGCCATATCATATTGAAAAACGAGTTCTCGTACAGTCACCGAAGTTAAGCAACATTGAGCCTAGTCAGTATCTTGATGGGTGACCACTTGGGAATAGGTACTGTAAGTTTGGATGCACAGGTAGTGTAATGTATAATGGCTCTATATTGTTAAGTGGAGTTCCATTTCCAGTTGGGTATGTTATATTTACTTATGCGAAAAGTATGAATCCACCTCTTCTTCCCCCCAGCTATAGGTTAATTAGTAAAACTTGTATCACTTGATCATTATTCCACAAGAAAAATTCTTACGATCTAAAAATATTTTTTGCCTTTAAATAACTTGAAAATGGTTTATAAGCTATAGAAAATAAATCAACCAATCAAATTCCAAACTTAAATATTTTTGTTTTTTTCTTTTTTCATGTTCTTGATACTTTTTAAAATTATATCTTTTTAAGTAGCATTGAAGTTGAAATTTGACTATCAAGTTAACGTAAAAGAAATGTTAAGATCCTTAAATTTGTCACCAAATCTCAACTTTCATATTTAACAAGATCTTAGCCTGACTAAGAAGCCCTTAAAAAAAAATCTGATCAATCAGTTTTTTTTTATTTTAAGGTAGACAGGCCAAGAACTTTTCAGCACCTCTCTATTATAATGTAATAATTCATCCATGATATCAACAAAGATATTTACAAATACTAAAACCTTGAACTTCATCAAATTGTATCTTTTTTCTCTTTCATCCTCAGTATTTAGTAACATGAGGTCAAATATATTAAAAAAAAATAAGCATTGTTTTAGTCACAGTTCCAGCTGAACCTAATCGAAACAGATTTCTAATAGGATTGTAACTCCCCAATGGACGGTCTGAACAATTTCTCCGGCAGCCGTTCTCCACACTGTGATTTTACCGGGGTTTGTTGAAAAAGTCGAAGTCCCAAGCTGGGGTTACAAGATTAAACTATAAGGAACGAACTTCCACAACTTGGAAGAGTTAAAACGATGCTTTATTTCGTTTAGAGTTAGTCTTTTTGGTTGGAGCAGGCAATGTGGCACACAGCTCTAACTCTAATTAATGGTGATCAATTGCCGAACTGACCGACTCAAGACGAACGGAGTTTCTACTTCAGGCACACACCCAGCTGACTAACTAACTCCACTCACTCAACTTAACTAACTAACTGATCGGCTCGGAAAAATCACTTGTATTTATTTAAATTAATCCAGAAATGCTTAGACCCCCCCGGGCAATAAGCATTGACGACTGTAAGTCCAAAATTTCAAAAATATTCCTTCTTTTGATGTGTAAACATCCCGGCAGACATCCGGTATTTTCCAGGATTTTTTTATCTTAATAGAGTGCTCAAGGGATGTTTTTACAGTCCTGACACTTTGTAACCAGGCATTTTTTTTATTGCCTGGAGAAAGCGAAAATTCTATTATCTTTTCTTTATTTTCTTAATGTGTGGTCAAGATACAGTTTTTGACTTGGTCACTAAAAAATCTATTTCCTCAACTTTATCACATCAAATCACTTAGTCAAATATTTACCGGAAGACTGGTAGGATCTGACAGTAATCTGATACCCTTTTCTCTTCTACAATTTTCCTCATAAAAGAAAAAGCATTTAGTTATTTATTTTTTCCTCTTTTTTTTCACTTTTGTCAAACGAAACACATTTTTAACCTATTTTCTATTATTAACCATTTTCTATTTTAATCTATTATAATAAAATACATATTTTACAAATCCACCTTAATATATGCCTAGTTATCGTGTCACAAGGATTGAACTTGCTACAATATTGAATGATTTAGGTTTAGTAATTCTTAACCTATGGAAAGCATCACTTCTTGAAAAAGCAATACAAGATCCAACTCAGAACAAAAGTCTTGTAAGTGTCTTGATAACATCACTCTACATTAGGAGCCTCGATTTATGATAGTCTAACTCAAAACCAAAAGAGGATGACACCAAGCAGAATCAAACTTTGGAAAACAGCAGTTGAGTCAAGTGAACAAATTGAAATTTATTGAGCAGGCAAATGGGATTAAGATGATTACGTCTCACTGAGTAAGTTCACATTTAAATTCAGTATCAAGTGTCTTCATGTTCACTTATTGTTTTCTCTATAAATGCGAGAGAATATGAGAACAAAATTCTTGTTCTAACTCAATAACACCTTGTGTCTTAGAGGCTTTATTACCTTACTTAGGTTGAAATGATTTAAAAGAAAAAAAATAGGTTTTTTCAGAGAGCGTTATACATGGGCTACTAACAAATAAATTGGTTACTAAGCTGTTTTTATAAAACACCAGAGTATTCTGTTCCATTTTGTGGGCTGATGGAAGAAAACTCAAAGCCACTTGAATACTTTTGTCATGTACTTTTGTTATTGGGAAACACACCTATTCCTCAGATAATGGACTCTCTCTCCAAATATTAATAAGAGTTAATGGGAAGTTCATAGTTCTTTAGACTTCTATTGGAGTTCAGTAGAACTACTAGGCAGTTATTATTAGTCAGCAGTTAACCGAATACTAAGGAGTCAGCTTTCAGTGGAAAATTACCAAGTTCCTAACATTTTGGATATGTTAAATCGATTAGCAACCAACACAGCACGATTATAACCTTCAGTGCGAAAACTACCCCACAACTTTTAAAGACATGGGCGATAAAGGCTCTCCACAACTTCCTATCTTTCATTGCTATACCTACTCCTTTAATAGTCTCCTGTCTATAATGTGTTCCATTCACTCAAATTTTGCTTACTTGCTGCTTTCAATATCCTTGGAGTTAAATTCTCCAAGATTTCTTTACTCGCTTTTGTCACAGAAATTTATAGTTCCTCTTTAATATTCATATAAAGGTTAGACCAGTGGTTTACCGTCTTGACCAATGCATCCTTTTCACCATTTTTTTTTAAAAATCATATCACCTGAGCAAGGCAGTAACACCACTGATGCACAGGGGGCTACATAAGAGTGAAAAGATTGGAAAAGAGAAATCCGGAAACCACATCCTAAACAGATGAGCCTCTTCACCTGTTCAATAGACGTGGGTGGAGTGTGAACCAGGCAATAGTTTAGTCTATCTACTCCAATATCAGAAAGATAATCTTGTAAAGGAGAAAATGATAGACTTAAAAGGAGCATTCCAAATAATATGCGGCTTAACGGTCATATCATGTTGAATACACCGGTTCTCGCTCGATCACCGAAGTTAAGCAACATTGAGCCTGGTTATTACTTAGATGGGTGACTGCTTGGGAATACCAGGTGCTGTAAGCATTTAGTAATGGATGTGCATTGTGGTGCAGTGGATATCTGCTCGGAAAGAAAGAAAAAATTGATGAGCCGAATTCGAATTCCAGTTGAATACCCTGCATTCACTTAAGAACTGGTACCCTTGGGAAAGGTCTTAATCCGTCCTTTCCCTCCAGTTATGGGTTAAATAACAAGGGTAGGACTTGCGGACCCTGCCCTTAAAAACAAATCCCAATGAATCTTGATACTCGAAAATAAAAAAAGTATTACTAGAAACAAAACTTATATAAAAAACAATAAACTGTTGAAAGAAAAAGGTATTACCAGCAATAAATAAATAAAATTTAGTTGGCAACAAATGATCCGCCTATTTGTAAATGGAACTTTGTCTGTGTGTGTGTGTGTGTGTGTCCGTTACCTATAGACTCCAAAATGGCTGAACTGATTTTCTTGAAAATTTACACAGTTGTACTATAAGCGTCTGCGAGTGTTCTTAGCTAGGTTTTGTGTCGAGGTACCCCCCAATAAATATCGATAATCGAAAAAATTGGGTTATAGAAGGAGTGGTCTGAT
This sequence comes from Ascarosepion bandense, assembly GCA_037127315.1. Taxonomy (NCBI): domain Eukaryota; kingdom Metazoa; phylum Mollusca; class Cephalopoda; order Sepiida; family Sepiidae; genus Ascarosepion; species Ascarosepion bandense. The sequence goes on from JBBBDQ010000151.1 coordinate 260,377, forward strand.
TTTAATGAAATTTGATACACTCATAGACAAAGACATAAGAAACGATATTCAGAAGTTTCAAGGTTGCAGTTCTTACAATAGTGCAGAAAATCGATAAACACATGTTTTTAACCTATTTTCTATTCTTAAAAGGCAAAATGTTTGTGTGTGTCTGTTTATCTGCCTGTATGTCTGTATTTTTTTCAACTCTTTTATTTTAGTTTTTGCTTCGGGTTTGGCTCTAGTAGGTATAATTGTAGTTCTTAGTCTCAGCCATGATACCATTTAGAGAACTTATTTAGCCTTCAAAATTCAGTTTACTACAAAAAAAACTTATTTGATATTGATACCAAGAAATCAAAATTTGACTTACATCCATTCATTTTTCTTTCAGTCTATGGTTTTGCTTTAACTGGAAACAACTATTGTTTTTTTAGTCTTTTGTGCCAACGTCCTAAAAGTCTGTTCTCCAGGACCATGAATTAGTTTTAAAGCTTTCATTATACCCAAGCAATGCCAGACTATACTGCTAGTATGCCATAAAAACAAAACAACCAACCAAACAACCAAATAATATGCTTATATTACTGGAAATTATTCTTTTCTGTATTAGTACATATACATGGATTACATTTATAGTGTTTTTTTGTGACACTCATGATGGACTCAATATTCTGTAAATTAAACAAGAAAAAGTAAAGAATTCCTCTCACTTGTTGAGAACATCTGAGTTTGATATTTTATAGCATTTCAGTACTCTTTGCTTTTGATAGCTTCCTATACTTTAATACTTAGTTTATGAGAGGCATCTTTCACTAATTCTTGTTGATGGCAAATCCTATGCTTACACTGTAAAAACAATAACTGAAAATGATTAGACAAGGTTGAGAAAAGAACTAATCATTACCTGTAAGAAAACAAAACGTCTGATTGCCATTAAAAGAGACAACCCAAGTTGTTTTATTCACTCAACTTATAATACTCTTATGGATATTTGTTTAACCTACAAGGAGCAATGGCCTGTGAAATAATATTCTAATTTCCTTACAGGATACATTTGGTATTTGAAATCTTTAACATTAAAAGGAGGAGAAAAATAAATCTTAAAAGTCAAGGGAGGTAACTTGAAACATTTTTGCTCCGGTTAATATTTAACAAACCTGTTGTGATTAGACGTTTCTGCATTCATGTTGAGCAAATACTTTTTTTTAAATTATAAATTATATAAATCCTATGCTTACACTGTAATAACTTCATCAATTAACAACCTTACAGTAACTCGAGTTAATAATTTAAAAAAAAAAAATCTTCAGTCAAGTGATACACACTTGGACGATCATGTCTCTTTCAAGACATGACTAACTGGGCAGAATATTTTCCCACAGTAGGCTTCTGTCACTTCCTGTAGAAGACTGGTTGTCAACCAAGGCTATAGAACCCAATCTGTCTTGCTATTTAACCTGGAGGAGGAAAGCAACAGTATTTGCATGTATGTAGATGCAACAAATTCAACTAGAATTTGAACCTCGCTCTCTGATTTCTTGTAACTCTGCAGACCAAATTATCTATGGTAATATGGCAATTCGATTGCTTATTGATGTCTTATTCGAGAAGATTAATTCCTATCAATTAATCTGAAAACAATGCTTAATAAATTTGTCAGAACTCAAGAACCAAACTAGTTTTACACACTATTTTTCAATATTTTCCAGATTGCAAAAACAATTAAAAAAAATTCACTGGTGAATCATTAACTGAATAAATATTATAATTTATTCTGTAATAAACATTTAAAAAAAGAATTTTGATATGGTTTCATCCATTTGCATGTTCTCAAAAAAAAAAATCTGCTTTATCAGAAAAAAAATCACTTCAATTTTGAACACCTTGAAGTTTTAAAATATGTATGTCTCTACAAGTTATTTTTTTTATCCCCATTCCTTATGTAGAAGTTGAAATTGCATGAATGCTCAAGTTATTAAATTGAATTATAAATAAAAGCAAAAAAACCTGACATTATTTAATTAGGAAAGCTTTTAATTGCTTTTTATATATTAAGAACATGTCAGTATTTGTCTATACTTCTGAGATGAGGTAGTTATATTATTAGAACTATTGTCCTTATCTTTGTTGCCATTTGTAAGATGTTTCAGTCATTGTACGCTCTGGCCTTCTTCAGATGCTAGGAATTTCTAAACCAAACCCTTTATTACAATCACTGGGAGTATATCATTCTAATTCCATGTGCAATGCCACTTCTGGTAGTCATGTAGTTATCTCCCTTTATCTTAACTCTCTAAGTTATTTGTTCACCACTGCTGTAGCCTGGTATTTTAACTCCCAACTCTCTGGGTCGAGTCACTGGAACTAACCAACATCCATATCCACTGGGTCATGCATCCTTGAGGACATGGAATGAGAATGATATATTGTAATAAAGGGTTTGGTTTAAAATTCCCAGCACCTGAAGAAGGCCGGAGTGTACAACAGTCAAATTGTCATAAAGATGAGGACAATAATCCAAATAATGTAAATTGTAGATTAAGGACACTTGTTTTGAGAAAAAAAAAATTTAATTCATAATGAATTTTTACAAGAATTGTCTTCATTTTAATTATAAAAAATTAAGTTTTAAAATTCTCTATTAAAAGGCTGAAAGTAAGTGAACACTATATTAGGTAACTCCATTCATTTGCTGAAAAAACAGGATAGCATGATGTTAAGGGGCCTCAAACTTAATAAAAACAAAGTTTTATCAAAATGTTTATCATTAAGAGAAAAGAACAAAGTATTCTTTAATTATTTTATGATTTTTTTTAATCCAAACACATTCAAGATTTTGTTTAAAAAAGATTTCTTTTTCGTCAGTGAGTGACCAGATTTTTACAAGAATTTACTACAGCAAACATAATATTACACAACTCACTCTTTTTGCTAGTGAAAAACACGTTAATTTGAAAATTCTTACAAAAATCAAAAATAGTTGGATCTTCAGGAAACTTTCTGGACTTATTCACAAATGACTGAAGTTATTTTTTTTTATATGTTATACCCCTGCCTCCAAACAACGCCTTAATTTCCTGAAATTTATAGAAATTGACTACTTTGTTTATTAGTTAAAAGCAGGACTCCTTGGGGAATGTAAATCACTTTTTTTTTAAACAGTTGCTCTCTTTCTGAAAATCTGCTCTAAATAGTAAAAAAAAATAAAAAAATAAAAAAAATAAAAATGCAATGAAACTATGCACCCCTACCCTCTTTTTTTTTTTTTTTTAGATAATATATATTGTTTATAAAACAAAAGTATAAGGATATCATAGCCTGAAGAGAAAAAAAAAGTTTATAAATAATTCATTTTTACAATAATTTTTTAAATTATAATAATTTATAAAGTTTCAAAAATCTTTAAATTTTTCTAATCATCCCAATTAAGTTAATAAGTGAGGACTATATTTAATAATTGAAAAACTTAATACAAATTTTCACACACCAACATTTTTTACATGTAGATTATTTTTTTATTTTTTTTTTAATGGTAGGCCATATTAAAAGTTCATGTATTTTAAGGGTTGCAGGAGAGAACCCTTATGTAAACCTTTTGGCAGGGTACAATTCTTTCATTTTGCTTTTGTGTGTACATCTCAACATTGAACTGGCTTCTCAAATCACACTTTCAAAATTTAAAGTAAGTTTAGTTTTTAAAATTAATTGTGAATGTTGGTAACTCCACTGATTCATGATATCTAAGATTAAAAAAAAAAATTGAATAGTTTTCATTTTTTTTTTTTGTTTTTTGTTTATGGTATTGGATAAAATAATATTGTAAACAATTATGTTGTTTTTTTTTTAATCATATCACCCCAAGCAAGGCGGTAACGCCACTGATGCGCAGGGGGCTACTTAAGAGTAAAAAGATTGGAAAAGAGAAAGCCGAAAACCACATCCTAAACAGGGAACAAGGGATGGGCCTCTTCACCTGTTCAATAGACGTTAAATTAGTTGTCCCATGTGGTTGAACTGTATCGTTTTAAGCAAGCATTTCTATTTGGCAATTGATGTCTGTACAACTGGAATAGTAAATCCATGTTCAGTGGAAACCCAATTCTTCTTTAAAAAAAACTTGCAGATAACAAGGTCCTGTGGCATTGACGCTTTCCTGCTAAAGACACATACACTGTCTATCGGTTATATCAAGAAAGCAAAAAGACTAACAACTCCAGAAGATTTTTTCCATGACTACTTAACACCTGAACATACTCAATTATCCAGGTCTTGAACACCGACTTTGAAATGGTACACAACTTAATCAAGTAGTTAATAATAAAATGTAAAGCACTATAAAAATTTAATATGATAACGTTATCATGTCATAAACATCATAAGTTATTACTAATAAAGAATAATATGAAAAATAGATATTAAAAATATCTAAATCTAAACTTATTTATAAAGGGAACTTTGTCTGTGTGTCCGTTACCTATAGATTCTGAAACAGCTGAACCGATTTTCTTGAAAATTTACACAGTTGTACTATAAGCATCTGCGAGTGTTCTTAGCTAGGTTTTGTATCAAGGTGCCTCCGCTTAATATCGAAAATCGGGTTATAGAAAAGTCCAATTTTAATCAAATTTGATACACTCATAGACAAAGACAAGAAACGATATTCAGAAGTTTCAAGGTTGCAGTTCTTACAATAGTGCAGAAAATCGATTATATATATTTCGAATAAAGGAATAGGGTTGTTCCAACAAGAGTAATTAGTATAAAATAAAAAGTGTGAGAAGCCGTGTACGTTTTTAAAAGAAAATGTTCACGGCTTCTCACACTTTTTATTTTTTATATATATATATATATATATATATATATATATAAGGCAAGATGTTTGTGTGTGTGTGTGTGTCTATTTATCTGCCTGTATGTCTGTATTTCTTTTCAGCCCTTTTATTTTAGTTTTTGCTTCAGGTTTGGCTCTAAGTAGTTATAATTGTAGTTCTTAGTCGCAGCCATTTACTCAGAGGACTTATTTAGCCTTCAAAATTCAGTTTACAACAAAAAAAAACTTATATATCAATACCAGGAAATCAAAATTTGACTTACATCCATTCATTTTTTTCAGTCTACGGTTTCGCTTTGACTGGAAACAACTATTGCTTTTTAGTCTTTCGTGCCAATGTTCAAAGAGTATGAGCTCCAGAACCATGGATTAGTTTTAAAGCTTTCATTACACCCAGGCAACGCCAGGCTATACTGCTAGTAAATTGATAAATATAACATTTCATAAATTGAGTTACCTTTGTCATGTTACATAATTTCATCATTATTAAATTTTAAAATTTAGAAGAAATTTCTATATAATTTTAATTTTTCATAAATCATCTTCAAACATAATGATATAAAGCTAAAGTAACTAAAAGTCTATAAAACAATAGATAATTGCTGAAAATGTTAATTTTTAGAAAAATTAATAGGTAGTTAAAACACAGAAACAAAATGTTCCCTTAGGTTTCATAAATTTATATCAGTTCTGGTCCACCATACTTAGCCAGATTTTTTAAGTGAATGATGGCAAGCTGTCATCAATCAGTTTGCATATCAAAAAGATAAAACCCTCCATGATTAAGAAATACTTTTATTCTAACTTTCCTGCTACAAAGAAGCAATATTTGCTTAAAAATCAGATTAATTTAACTTTAAATTTGCTAGTTTTCAAAAAGTGTCACATGTATATTTTATTTCTGCAAGATTTTTAAAACCAAGAATTAACTTTTGTTTACAAATCTGGCAGTTACTCAAAACTGGCAGAAAAATTATAGATTTCACAACTTAGGTATTGAAAATGAGTAGAGGTACCTAAACCACATTTATTAATCATGAATGAAGACTGGTATTAAGTTTTACCAAACACTAAGATTTTTGACAGTATGATTGCCTGTCAGAAAATAAGAGCAATGACTATAGTAAATTTAAAGTCAACATTCCTAAAATTAGATTATGGAAAATATTCTCGAAAATTTTTAAAATTACTTACATCATTTTTTGTAAGATTACTTAAATTATTTTCTTAAATTGTTTTACAAATAAAGACTCCATAGAACGAACAACCTGTCTGTCTGTCAGTCATCACCTTGTCAAAGATAAACATGGCTACTGTCAGTCCCTTGTTCCCTGCTTAGGATGTGGTTTCCGGCTTTCTCTTTTCCATTCTTTTCACTCTTTTATTTATTTATTTTTTTTCACTTGGAGTAGAGAGACCAAACTATTGCCCAGTTCACACTCCACCCACGTCTATTGAACAGGTGAAGAGGCTCATCCCTTGTTCCCTGCTTAGGATGTGGTTTCCAGCTTTCTCTTTTCCAGTCTTTTCACTCCTACGTCTCCTGCGCTTCAGTGGGGTTACCGCCTTGCTTGGGGTGATATGATTAATAAAAAATTAAAAACACTACTACTGTTTGCTAAAAAGTTAATTTCTGCAGCATTTTTAAATATTTCAAATCAGATTAATTATACTTTAAATCAGCTAATAAAGTTTCAGAGAAATATATTTTACTTTTGGAAAATTTAATAGAAAATCATATTGCTAAAATAACTGATCAGCACCCTTTTTAACTGCAAAAAGAAAAAAATCCAATCAATATAATACACCAGAATATTGTGCTTAGTAGAAATAGTAAATTCAATCCTTTAGCTTTCAATTAAAGTGAAAATGAAAGATTTTTTTTTTTTCCACCCATTTCATTTTAAAAAAATATATATATCTATATATATATATATAATTTAAACCAGAGGTATCGCTATATTTGTGGAGGTCCCTAAAAGAATTTTCTTGAATGGAGCAACTGTTTTAACCACAAAGCTATGGGAATTTGACAGATTTATAGAATATTAAATCCAACCTTTCAAACCAAATGCTACATTATTTAACAACCTTTATTGGTGTCATGACATCTATATTAATAGGAAATGTCACAGTGATTTTGATATTTTATTAAATGAAACAATATTTCTGATCTACACTGTTTATGGAATGTTTGAGGAAAAATTGCATTGAAAATAGAAAAAAAAAAAAAAAGTTTAACCATGACCAACATGATACAACTAATGTAATCATTAATAGCGCTACTTATAAAAAAAAAAGTTTTTAAGCATACAAACAAGGGACAGAATTTCCAATTACACTGCATCATGTGCTGGTATTATTGATGGGAGCCCCCCCCCTTAAATTGTCATTCAATACAAATGACTGTAATTACTGCCATCTTTATAAGCTGTCTAAGGAATTTTTTTTTTTTTTAATCATATCACCCTAAGCAAGGCGGTGACGCCACTGATGTGCATGGGGCTACTTAAGAGTAGAATGACTGGAAAAGAGAAAGCTGGGAACCACATCCTAAACAGGAAACAAGGGATGAGCCTCTTCACCTGTTCAAAAGACGTGGGTGGAGTGTGAACCGGGCAATAGTTAAGTCTATCTACTCTAATCGAGAACAAAAAAAAAAAAAAAGAAAAAGAGTAAAGAAAAAAAAGTGAAAGAAGATTGGAAAAAATAAGAAAAAGAAAGCCAGGAACCACATCCTAAACAGGAAACAAGGGATGAGCCTCTTTACCTGTTCAAAAGACATGGGTGGAGTGTGAACCGGGCGATAGTTAAGTCTATCAGAATAAGTCTATCAGTTCCCCACCCGCAATACAAAGAGTGGGGACATTATGTACTACTTAAGCTATAAAATTTAAAACGGCATAAATATCTGCTGCTGCTGTTGCTGTTATTATTATTTTTTTTTTTTTTATTTATTTAATTTAGTCTGTCTGGCACATAAAAAAAAAAATTATAGATAATGGCTAGATAGCCACAACAGTATCATTTTTTTTGTTTGTTTGTTTTTTTTTAGATAAGCCTCCCATTAATTTTTTTTTTATATTCATATCGCCCCAAGCAAGACATCTTACTACCAGTTTTGCAGGGGGTTACATAAGAGGAAAGTTATGAGAAAGAGTGACAGGTTATAGGGGGTGTCCGGAAGTGGGTAAGAGAAGGATGAGAATACTGATGAGAGTGGAGTGGACGGAGAAAGGAGCATGAGAGAGAGGATGCAGGTTAGTGAAATAGAAAATGACTATTGACTTTACATTTAAATTCTTGGAGATTATAGCAGTCGGGAAAACAAGTAAATGGAAGGGAATTCCACAGGCGGGAAGTGCAAGAAAAGAAGCTGCTGGAGTAGAATTTGCATTTACAATTTATTGGTTTCACAGTAAAAGGGTGGGACCTAGTTGCTAATCTTGTGGCTTGATTAAAGCTAAGTTCATCAGAGCAAAAGCCGTAAAAGTGTTTGTAGAAGAGACACAGGGAAACCACATTGCACCAGTGAGAAAGTGACTGTACCCAAGCTGCCAAGTCGGGATCTATCACATTACAAATTCTCCATTGGATCTTGTCAAGGACACCCAGGTGGATAACAGGATCACCCGACCAGATATGGCAGCAGTATTCAATGTACTGGTAGATGATAGATTTTTATATGTGCAGGATTGTTTCAGGTGGAAAAAACTTCCTGGCCCTACAAAGTGAACCACCTTTTTAGCAGCGGATTTAGCTATAGATTCTATATATTCATTCCACTTGAAATGTTGTCAGAGTTAAGCCGAGGAGACGCAGTGTTTTGCTTTCAGACAGACTAGCAGCTTCATTTTGGAAGCATTAAAATTCACAAGCCATTTCTTACCCCATTCCACCATGGATTGGAGGTCCTTTTCAGGCTCAGCAGTGAGGTTTGCTTTGTCAGCCTCAGCAAATTTTTGATCGACACGAGAGTAAAGTGTAGTGTTGTCAGCATATATGCCTACTTGGGATCTTATTGCATCTGGGAGATCGTTAATGTAGATAAGGAAAAGCATAGGACCTAGAATAGAGACTTGAGGGACACCCATGTTCGTATGATAATATTGGGAGGCATATCTGTTCAATACTACCTTCATTGTGCGATTTAAAAGGAATGACTGGATAAGGTCAAACAATAGTCCAGTTATACCATAACCTTGCATAGTAGGCGAGCATGCCAAACTATCAAATGCTTTGGCGATATCTAGGGCAACAGTTCGGGCTTCGCCATTCTTGTCGAGAGCCTGGTGTATATATATTCAGTGATGGTCGTGAGCATATCAGCAGTAGAATTCTGGTAAAACTGTTCAATTGCTGCCTGAAGAATACTTTTAGTCCAAGGTGTCAATTGGGCGTTGTTTTTAATAATGCGGATGTGCACTCATAATATTGACCCATTAACCTGCTTAGAGCTATCACCAAACTCTTCAAATCTATAATCAAAAAGGTAGTTGAGCATCTCAAACTCAACAGTAACCATGATGGATTTTGTTTACCTAGATCCACAACTGATTTTTTTTTTTTAACTGTCGTTACTCACAGAATCACTAGACAAATTCATTATAAGGACCATTGCTTTGAATATATTTGAGGCCTTGAACAAGGGTGTGACATTGAAGGCTGTTATATAAACTCTCAAGCTCTGGAATCTCTTAGAAGAGCTCTATAAAGCTCTTCCTCTATTCCTATAACATGTTCTGACAATTGACATTCCTGAGCCCTCTCACCTTTACAACTGAGGCTGTCTTCTCACATATACAAGTGTGAATCATCCCATACCCTTCATATTCCAGTAATAAGTTCTATTTGAACAGCTCCTCTCCCATAATTACTGCTGCAATAGAAACCCATCCGATGTTTTCCTAATCACGACAATTGTGATCTCTTCAAGTATAGTGTTAACCATTTTCTTTCCTGCATAATTCCATGAACTTTACTACTTGCTTTTCTTTAGGCTCGTACAACACTGCACAGTAACATCTACCTTAAGGAGCTCTTAAGGATTTTTTTACTTAATGAACATTAGCATGAAGAAAGAAGGGAAAAAACATCCCTTCCTGAATTTCTGCAATGAGAAAATACTTTGAATCCCTTGCTATATTTCAGATGTCATGCCCATGGGGAACTGTCAGGGAATTCCAAACTGAGCCCTTTAACTGTGTGAGTGTGTGTGTTTCCTTTCCTTTCCTTTCCGATTAGTGTTGCCTTATGAATATGGGGTATAGCAATTGTGGGTTCAGTCCCTGGGCAGTGGAACAAACAAGTGCCATCTACTCCCTGGATTGATATATATGCCCATGTATAAGTCAGATCCATGTATAGTGCAACATTTTAACTTCTCCCAGACCACAGAAAAAAAAAAAATAAAACTGGCCATAAAATTTCATACTATGCTCAGGTATATATGATAAAGTGCTCTGTTCAAAATCCCTTGAAGGTTACATGATCGACATCTGGGGAACACAATGCCTGAAACATTGTTATAAAGATGAGAACAATAGCCTGCATGTAAATATTAACTAAAGTTTCAGAGCAAAAAAAAAATAAAATAAAATAAAATAAAATCAACCTATTATCAAAATTGATAAGTTAATATGGATTGCAGCTTTATTTTAATACATTTTCTGATTGCATTATTTGAAACAAACAGGTAAAAGAAATGTGAGTGACAGCACAGCATTCTTAGTTGAATGTTCACATGATTCGAAAAGAAATACTTACCTGAATTGTACCAAATGACAAAGATGTCACCTTACCTGTAATCAGTGATAGACCTTTTTGCTCCACTCCTCCATTTTTATAAATTCAAAGCCTGAAATCTCAAGGAATGCAAAATTGGAATAAGAAAATTGGGTGATGAAACCAAAGTGGTCATTCTGCCCAGGATTTACAAGAAAGTTATTTTTAAAAGAAAAACAATACAAAAAGATTTTTTTCCCAAATTGCAGTTAACTTACTGTTTTTTTTTTTTAATTTTTTATTTTTGTTCTGAGAAATATGAATCTTGATTAAAATAACACACCAAATGAAGTTCAAATTGGTTAATTTTATTTATAGTTCAAATGTTGCGCTCTCTCGTGTGTGTGTGTGTGTGTGTATGTATGTATATATATATATATATATATATTTTTTCCTTTTTATCCCAATCTTTCTGGAATTGATGTGTAGAATAAGTTATTTAAATTTGAACAACAATACAAAGCTAATGTGTCAAGTTACACAATTATTTTGTAACAGTTAAAAAAATAAGAATTTATCAGGTTTTGTACCTCAGATTAGTAAGAATTTTTTTTCTTGCAGTGTATATATTTAGGGTGAGGGAGGTATATCCTTATTGGATACAAGACCAGATAAAACTGACGTCAGGAATTCCAAAAAGTTTTTAATGCCAAATGCAAGGCAAAATTAGACAAACCTCGTTAGTCAAAAGTTTTTACTTTGAAACATGATTGCATAGGATTTTTGACTGTAGACACCCACCTCCCAGACCAGTCGCAATTGTTAAACGGGGAGGTGGCAATCTTCAAACATAGCAATGACTACCAATTCCAGAAATGTTGTGTCAAACTGATTTTTTAAAAGTCAGTTTTAAATTCTTTCTAGTCTTGCTGCATCTTTCTAATACATTCCAATAAAGTGAAGAGATTTTTTTTTAAATTACATCAGGGAAACCCATCTATTTATGACAGTCTAGTTTTTGTTTTTTCAAACTCAAATTTCAACTCATCTGAGTGTCCAACACTTGTTACCTTTTGTCAAAACTAAGCTTCACTTAGTAAATAAATATTTATACTCAAATAGTGCAACATTAACTAAATATTAACTAACATGAGATGACAGTTTTCCTGTATTACAGGCAGTCAATAGAGTGTGGAAGTGTTTAATATCTCTACAATATGGATTATTATGAAGGAAGTGGGGGAAATAGGGGATCCTTTGAACATTATAATGCAAAGTTCAGGAAAATGAAAACAGTGTGACCAGCCATAAGGAAATTAAAACAACTTAATTTATCCTTTTGTTAAAGATGGGGCAGGAACTAAGTTAATGTGTGATTACAAATTGAAAAGAACCAAGATAAAAAAAATTTTTTTTAAAAATAAAAAAATTTCAATGTGGATACAGATTTGGACTTTCATTTTATTTTTATTTTTTAAAATGTTCCACCTTTGGAATAAAGGGTGTCAAAAAATGGCCCTTGATCTCTGTACCCAGCTGTAAACTTATGCAAATCCTAATACTTAAATTTTAAAGCCTTCTCAAAGTAATCATCATAGGATGTTCAGAAAGGCAAATAAATTTTCAGAAACAGATTTAGCAATTACTAGCTTAGTACCATGAAAGTTTGATGAATGATAAATTTTGCCATGTTAAATGAGTCATTGACATTATAACAGTTGATCTGACAATTATTGATTTCATTTTCATTGATTGGGTTACATTTTGGCCAATCTATTCTGCAGCTTAAGGGAAGAAAGTTCTTGAAAGCGAACAGGTATGGTAACAAAATTTTCATCAAAAGAACAGTGAAGGAAAAATTGCAGTAAAACAAAGTAACCACTAAATGATGTGAAACCAAATGAAGAACAAAGGTAGTCAGCCAGAAAGACAAAATGGCAAAGAGTGTCAGACTAACTTTGTGTGCAAATTGAACATAATAAAAGGGGAGTGTTGTCAACATGTTGTTTATAGTCTACAAAAAAAAACAAAAAAAAAACCTTCTGCACATGAGGAACAGCATCCAAAGGAAGACAGCAAGATTAACAAGTAGCAAAATTGGGAATTAATGAATTCAAAATCAAAATTGCAAAAGACCCAACAAACTGAGCCCTACATTATGAACTACAGCACTACAATGCTCAGGTCCTACAAGAATCATTGATTCAAGTGTTAACCCTCTCCCCGACAAATCTTTACAATGAATATGTCTGAACTACCAAAATGAGTGAGTATTATAGTCAACAGTTGATGCTAAGGGCATTTACAAGACCAAACACACATGGTCTTCACTGCCATGGTCTGATAGAAAAATTTTGTCTACAATAGTACTGAGATAGTGCTGTTTTGTCATGGCATAAATCTACCTATTCAGAGAGAAACTATCTGGATCCAAGATGGCACTCATAGTAAAGCAGATGCAAAAATCTTGCAAAGCTAATTTTGCTGAGTTCCAGCTAGCTTGTATCATATAGAACATAGCAGGCCACCAACAAAAATCTCCAATCCAAACATCAATACTCTCAAAGCTGCCCTCAAAATAGACCAAAATATACAGCTTTTCAAGGTCATGTTAAAGCTGTAACTGAAAATATTGGAGGCTACATTGAATAAACTTTTGACATCTAGGATTTTGATTAATGTATGAAGATAAATAATATGGCTGTTCATGTGCTATGTATACAAGTTGCAAAAGATGGAAACAATTTTCACACACACAACTCAGTAAATTTGATAAAAAGCATGTGTGTAAGTAATGTTTTGCCATGGAATCAGTTATATCTTTGGCAAGTCTTCCACTCTCTATGACTTGGAATGCCTGCCGAAGAAAAAGTCAGATTAGAACTGAACTCCAACAAGTATGACCTTGTATCAGTCTAAACTTGCTCATAATATTCAAAAAGCGTCTGAATTGAGAAAGATTTCCCACAACAAAGCTCTACTGAGATAGAAGAAAAAAAACATTGCGGTTTGAGAACCATAAGAAATTGGTGTCTAAAGAGATTTTGAAAGCGTTTTTTTTTTTTTTTTTAAAGAGGATGTCCTGCCATGAAGCAAGATTAATCAAGACAACCATTTTTGCTATTGTAGTAAATTTGATCTTAACTGGTTACACCCACCCCCGGACTTGTGGCCTTATCCCAAGCAAAGTAAATTTATTAAATCTTTTTGAGGTAACAGGTATTTGCACCTGCAATGTCATTTCCAAAATAGGTGGGAAGATTGAAAAAGGAAAGAAAAAAATAACCTAGGAATGGAGATAAATGAAGGGAAAATAAAACCATTTTGTCTACCATTATGGGCATTGAAATGTTTTAAAATGAAATTCTTTCATTTCAAAAGCCAATTTTATTCTCAAGGGGTGATTCTGAGTAGTTTATTTGTTTTTGTTTTTATTTTAGAAAAGTTCCAACTGTTACAATTGCCAAAAGATCTGAAAAAGAGCAACACTAAGAAGTTACATATACGTGTGGGCCATGACCCTTCTTGACTAATCAAACCAATATGTGTGGCAGCAGTAAAAAGCAAAATTATAATAGCTGTTGAAAAAAATGAACAATATTGTCTGTTACCAATTCAATTGGGCCCATTCAGAATATGTAGCCATTTTGTTTAAAGATAAAATGCTTCTTAAACTTAAACGAAATACCATATTAGACATTACATGTTTGTATATAGAATAGTAAAGGAACTTAAAAGGGGGGAAAAAAAAAAAAAGACTCCAAATTTTTTTTTTTTTTTAATATAAAAGCCTTATTAAGAAAAACAATTGATATTATTTTTATGTGAGTTCATCTCCACCAGATCAAAATTTTCATAAGTGGAATTTAATAAGTTTACTTCTCTCACCAAAATTAGAAAGGGGGACTATTTAAAAAGAAAAAATTCTCCACTCCACATTTTAGGCTTCCATACTTTTAAAATTTTAAGCATTACCTTTTGGTGGTGGCAAACAAAAACATCTGTATAGTTAAGCCTAGTTTTTGTATAATAAAAGCTTTTTACAATATGCAAATTAATCATGTTTATGCTACCAGTCCCCCCCCCCCCCCCGAACTGGATTTAGGGAAGAGGAGTGACACATGAAAAGAATGATATCTATTTTTTGTTGTCTTTCTTACCTTGGCAACAAATCTCAATAACAATGTAGTAAAAATATCTGCTATTTGTTTCCTACTAGCAAACTAACACAAACCTTCTAGTCCCCATCATTGCAGTAAATTCGAAAGTACCAATAGGAAAATACTTTGATGGTTAACGGCTTGCATTCGAAAGTGATAAAAAAAATACAGAAACAGGAAAGCAGCTGAGATAACTTTAAAAAGTTATTGGATTTTTCTCAGGTAACAAGACAATTTGTTCAGAAGGAGAATTTATTCATATTGTTTTTACAAATGATTTGATTCATGCTAGATTTTATTGAACCAATGAACCAACCACAGGTTCACATATAATTTCAGCATTGAGATTCAGATACAAAAATATTTCAAGAAAAGCAAGAGGATTGGCTTTTTTTTTTTTTAAAGATTGCCCTCCAAGCTCTTTTGGCAAAAGATATTTTCTCTTTTCCCCTCTTTACTTTTTTTTTTATTTTAAGTGTCAGCTTTCCTGAAAGCAGTTGAATCTGTTGGCATGACAAAAAAAAAAAAAAAAAAAGAAAAGAAAACACTGGCAGCAAGAAGCCCAGTACTAAAGACATTAAACACTTCTGTTTACAATAGAACATTTTCATTAAATTTATTCATAATTAGTTCCCCAATGGCTTTTTTCCTGTTATAAATCTCTCTTCTGTTTTAACAATTATTTTAAAAACAAACAAAAAAAAAAAAAAAAAATTTTTTTTTTTTTTTTTTTTTTTTTTAAATGGGCTGGGGAAAAGAAATTAAAAAAAAATAAAATAAAATTATATATATATATATCATTAAAAGAAAAAGGTCAACAAAAACAACCTTGAATCTGTGTTCCCAATCAGTTTCGAATGCAAGGAACAATGCCAAATAAAGATATATAAATGGGAACAAAGAGACACTTTAGTTGAGAGTTTGCTTTTAAGAAAGCTACAGATTAAAATGAAAGGGAGAGGCATTTAAAAAGATAAAAGACAATAGAATAAAGAAAAATAAAAGCAGATAGAGAGAGAGAATGAACACAGACATAAGAATAAGAAGCAAGAAAAAAATGAACAAAAAATAAAATAAAATAAATAGAAAGTTAAAATGATGCTGAAATTTAGTATCATGACTGGCCACAGGAAAAAAGAGTAGTTAAAAAATAAAAAAAATTCTTTCCCTTTAATTTTCTCTCTGTCTGCCCTGATTCCTTCACTATATCCAAGTGTTGTCACTGAGTAGATTACAAAACAGTGACACCCCACCCAAATCTCCCAGATAGATTATTGATCTGGAAAGTATTAATTGGCTGTTGTGTGTGTGGTGGTGGTGGTGGGGGGGGGGCATTTCCAGGCAATATATTGCTATTTGAAGTTTTCAAATGTGTGATGGAGAAGAGGGACTAAAAAAAAAAAAAAAAAAAAAAAAATTATTGTATAGTGAAATGAGCTTCTCTATTGCCAAAGGTTGATAAACCATGACCCTGGTGGGTTTTAATAGTTAACTTGATTGCTTCCTGAAATGTATATATAAAAAATAAAAGGCTTGTAATACAGAGAGCCCACTGCTTTATCTTTCTCGTTGAGTGAAATAGTCCTGTTGCAAAATATAGACTCATAAAGATGAGATTGAAACTCATACTGGGAAACTGAATTCTTAGCAGGACAACAGGTTAGAGGAATCCTCACATCCAGAAGGCCAGGCAGTCAATGAAAATGGCATTAGACATAAGAGAGCTTATTAAGCTGCCTTAGACAGAGGATAAAGTTCCTACGTAATATATAGTGCTCTCTTGAGTAATGCTGTGACTCATGCCCGACAATCATCAAAGGTACATCACTAATGTAACCTCATTTCCCACAGTATCTTATAATTGAGAGAATGTAACAGACACCCACTTATCTTGTCCTTGACAATTCTTGCAACTGGAAGAGCATAGCTGTCTCAGTAGCATCTAAACAAGTATATATACATTTTCCATTAGTTGGAAATCCCCATTTGACTTTGTCCTGTACTGGCCAAATTGAAGCCACATCAATCTGTCTAAAGCTCAGTTTGTGAAAATTTACAAAAACTCCTCGTGGATTTTTTGCTACCTCTAAGTTTTTAAAGCAACTCTTAACCAAGGTTGATGGGAACAAGAATATGCTAAACCAATAAATGCAATCTATTAATAGTAATAGCAAGATTTTTTCGAAATAGCCTGTAATTTTGAAGTGTAAAAAGAGTCAATGCTCATTTATGAAAGTTGTTTTCCAGTTTTGGAATGCCAAGTACAAGTTTCAGATAACGGAACACAATTCATTTCGGCCAAATCTGAAAATTTTTGTGAATATCAAGCTGTTGAGAAAATAATGACTCCACCTGTCTGAATGCAGAAAGGTTTGTGTCCCCCTTGAAAAAAGAAATTAAAAAATAAATGAGACAAGAGGAAAAAGAAACACTCCAGCAGTTTTTAAGTTCATGAAGAGAAACTCCTAACCTAAATACTAAAAGTGAAAATTTACTAGCACAGTGTTCAACAAAAAGATCACAAAAACTCTTGAGACAATTATGCCAGGAGTACTGAGTAATCCAAAATGTAAAATAACATCAAAATTTGGGAAGAAAGAAAAATCCAGAAAAGCCTAAGAAAGGTGTCATCCATCATCCAAGGAATAGACAGTCTCCATCAGATTCAAACAAGGTTCAATATGGAAGCACCATGGCTATAAAAAAAGAAAAAAATGTTGCCCTTGGATTTGCTATGTGAAATTTTAGAGCAGTACCCACTGATATTTGTTGGGGAACTGCAACAAACCAAGAGAAAACGTGTCATAATAGAGTTAAACCCGAAACAGCAATGTTACTCCCTTAAAAGAGGAGGATTGACTTGTCTATTTCCGGTTCTACAAGGAAATGATCTTATATTTATTGCCGGTAGATGATAAGCTGTAGCACTGGTAGGTCTTGTAAAACTGACTGCTTCCTGATATATGTACGTGTGTGTGTGTGTGTATTTTATAAGATATATGGTGTATAAATAAAGGCTTGTAACACAGAGATCCAGCTACATGTCTTTCTCTTCAACTAAAATAGCTTCATTGCAAAATACGGAATTCTAACAATATTAGAGAAAGACAATCGGAAGCAGCAGTTGAGTATAACTGGAAATAGACCACTTGTTGTAGTATAATATATTTAATCTTAGGGAATTGCCAGGATACTATATTTTCTAGCTTAGTTAAGTATTTAAAAAAAAGTTGAGAGGTACCGGCACTGGCTGTCAAGGAAGGCTTAAGATCAAAAAACAGAAAATCAGAAGAAAGCCATTAAAGAGGCTGAGGCCTTAAGATTATATGCAGGCATAAGAAATATATATATATATATATATATATATATATATAAAAAACTTGTTCCAACACAGTGAACTGTAAAGTTAATAAAGAAAATTACAAAAATGCTTTCCTTTTCTTTGACTTCAGTTTCATCTTTGGTAATTCTGTGCAAAAACTATCGAAATATTCTCTAATGAACTATTTTAAAATATCTATGACGTTTAACTTTGGACATACACAAACAGGCATAAAAGCAATACCAAGAATTCTTGACATTGT
The DNA here is from genome assembly GCA_037127315.1 of Ascarosepion bandense. NCBI lineage: Eukaryota > Metazoa > Mollusca > Cephalopoda > Sepiida > Sepiidae > Ascarosepion > Ascarosepion bandense. The sequence continues at coordinate 278,658 of JBBBDQ010000151.1, forward strand.
CTATAAAGGAAAAAGTAGTGCCATAATAACAAAAACCCAATTTTTAAAATTTGTAGCTATTTTAAAAAGATATTACATGCACATCACCTTATATCAATGCCTCTGTTGTAAATGTACATTAGCATACAAGAATACTTGAATTGGCATAATGAGTTTCTTTCCCCCAAGTTGGCGTTTTATTTTTTAAAATTTGGCTCTTATGGTTATTCTTTGAAAACGCCCTTTGCAATAAGAAAAAAAATCATAAATTTTACTCAAAAAGAAAAGGTCATAAGAGCATTTAATTTTACTAAGTCTGGGTTTGACATCAGCATTACTATTGATTATACGAAATTTTACATAGTTTAAAAAAAAAAAGAAAAAAAAAAGGAATTCTTGGTCAGAAAATCATGATCAGTATAGACAATTAGTAATTTTTATTGATAAGCAACACTTAAGTTTCCAAAGCCTAACAAAAAGTGATGAAGTGATTGAGATTTGGTTATCAAAAACAGAAAATATCACAGTATCCAATTTATCTCAAAAGACACAGCTAAGGTTTCTCCAGCAGACTTAGGATTCACAATAATAATCTCATAAAATTAAGTTATATCAACCAAGTTGTCGATAAAACAAGCTTGATATTTAAAGGTGGATAAAGAATGCATTATCTCTGGTTGCTGTCCAAAGGGAAATAAAAAATAAGAAAAAATGCAGACAAAAGAGACTGAGTTTTAAAAAAATATGGTAACGTAGAAGAGAGGGTTAAAAAAAAAACAAAAACAAAAAAAAACACCCCAAAATCAAAAATTTAGCAAAGTTTCATTTTCAGAAGAAGGAAAAAAAAAAGAAAAGAAAAGAAAGACAGCCAGAGTCCAGCACTTTTATATAACTAAAGTAGAAATTAAAATCTTGGTTACCTTCCCCAACAAAGTATATATATATATATATATATATATATATATATATAGATAGATAGATAGATAGATAGATAAATACACACACATAAACATACAGATTTTCTTTTGCTCTTAATTATAAATAGAGAAGGTCAGTAAAAAAAAAGTAGTAGTAACAACTCAAGCCAGAAAGTTTTTTCATCATTAAAGAGGATAATCCAAAAGATCCCTGGCAGGCACATATTTTGGTCATAATTTGAATGGGATCCCTAGGGGCATCACTACCACCACCATTCAGATCTAACTGACCAATATTAGCATATGGCAAAGTTTTGTTAGGCTTTCAAAATTAAAGAAAAAGCAAGCTGGGATAGGAAATGGCAAGAAGAATAGCTAATCCAACCTTAAGGAGAACAACTTTTTTTTTTTTTTTTTTTTAAATAATGGTTCCTGAAGAATTGGTTTGAGAAAAAATAAAATACAATCTTGAAAATGAAGCTAAAAGACAACTGTTCAAAATAAAATTAAAAATAATCCTAAATGGCCTATTTAATCTAGGAAAATGATTTTGTGATTAATGAAATGATTTAAAAAGCAAAATAAAAAAGATAAATGGCTACATTGCACCCAATTCTCAGAGAAAGAAAATAAAAATGAAAGAACATGACAGGGAAATCTGGGCCATAGAGACGAAAAACAGTAGACAGCAAGTTAGATTTTAAAAAAGTATTTATATAAGAGAATTAAGTTTAGAATTAGCTAATACATAGGTCAGGTGAAAATTTTAATCCAAAGTTAAAAAAAAAAATAAAATAAAAAAAAAACAAAAAAAAAACAAATATAGCTGGAGCAAACAAATTTTTGAAAAGTTTAACCAAAATACTGATTCTATCCCAAATGATTATCTTTAACTTAACTACTGTTTTCAATAAGAACAGATTAGCTATAAATTTGTTAGCAAATTCAATACAAGAAGATATATCACAATAATTACTGAAGGTCTATTACTACTGATGATGAGAGATAGGAGGATTTTTTTTTTTAAATCAACCAGTATCTTCCAAATGTTTGATGTTAAGGTTTTCGATGAATCAAAAGAATGCCAGGCCCACACATTTTTGGCAAAACCCCTGCCACAGTTGAGGTGCCAACTTGAATTGCTAAAATGTATCCTGTAACACAATGACAATGAACAAAATAGACTAAATATGAAAACTGAACAAAATCAATAAAATAAATAAATTAAAAAAAAAAAGAAAAAAAAAGAGGGGAGTTTGGTCTTTGACAGATCAGCAGACGTGCTGATGAAATCCATGAGCATCAATACAAAAAATAAGAAAATTTCAAAGACAATTTATCAACTGCTGACATACCAATGAGAAAGAGATGAATTTCAGGAGGGGGGGGGGCTTAATGCCAGTACTTTTCGTTGGATTGAAAGACTAAAGTAAAATAATTCTAATTACTAGATTTTATATTACTTAAATCATAGAAGCATTAGATACTATCAATTCAGAGAAAGAAAAAAGGGAAAGATTTAAGGGGAAAAAAAATGGGAAAGTCTTAAGAAAAAGAAAGAAAGAAAACAGCAGAGGGGGAGGATGTCCACGATTGATTTGTGCTTTTAGTATGCTAATTACTAATCCCACTGACCCATTCTTTCAAAAGTGGCCGATTGGTAGTGTGAGTAGTAACATAGTTTATAACAGTGCAAGAATATTTGCTTGAATAAACTTGCAAGAAATTAGATTTAGTTTTTATTTACAAGTATGAAAAGATTTGCTGGAATACTAAAATTACACATCGGTGTGTGAAAGCAATTTGTTATGTAGAATGAAATTACAAACAACATTTGCTTACTCACTCATTTGACTAAAACATCTCACACTGACTGCCTTTGCCCATTTTTTACAGAATGTTTATTGGGAAGATGGACTGAACACTTGTCCTGTCATAGTATTATTGGTTGTGAGATGGTTGCTCTTAGGGTTGCTGTATCCGGTACTGGTGGTATTACTAGTGGTATTAATTACATACTTCCTGGCTAGAAGTCCAAAAGCTAAGCAATTACTATATCTGTAATCCATCAAATTACATGAGTACAAATTTTGAGAGAAAAGAAAAGAGGAAAGAGAGCTTGAAGGGAAACCAATTGGCCAAGAATACCAGTCTGCTACCATCTCCTGACAGCAGATTAGCAGGGCGGTATTTGTTTGAAAATGTCTACATGAAAATAAGCACTCAAAGAGTTTCAGGATTGGCTTTTATCATCCAAACATTAACTATAGCATCAGAATGGGGAAGAAAAGTGTGGTTGGGCAATCAGAGGCTGGTTTTTACCTACTCAGTAGCAAGTGAAGGGATGAGGGTTAAGAAAGGGAGGAGCAAGTTTGTTTTTGTTTTTTTTGTTGCTTTTTTCATATATTTTTAAAATCATTATTTGTATTTTTTAAAGGGAAGGAGAAAGATCATGACATATAGACCAGAGTTGGTCTGGTTTGTTGGTTGGTAGCTGTTTTTGTTGTGGAGTTATTTTAAAAACAAAAGTGCAAATACAAAAACATGGAGGGTGTTTGAAATACCAGCTTGTACAAGTACAATCCAGAACAGGGTTTTTTTTGTTTTTTTTTCTCTCGGAGAGTTTCTCCTCCCTTTCCCCCACCCTACACCACCAAGGGGGTGGATGAAAAAGTGCTTCTGAGTGATAAAAAAAAAAAATTTACTTTATCATCTATAATTCGAAGAGAGTTTTTGTTTCTTCATTTCCTTTTAAGTAGCAGCATTACCTACCAATTTTAAAGACTTTAGACATCATTTTAGAATTTTCCATCGTCAAGTCCCACGACTATTGCCAGCGCATTAGTTTTTTTGTTTTTTTTTTAAAAAGGTTTTTATTTAATAACACTTTTCATTTATTTCTAAGTGAAATACTTACATTAAAAATGTTTACAGGTTTACATGCAGGCCCACATTTCCAATTGACTCTATTTTGTACACAATTTTCTTTCCTCTGTAGATGTTTTTTTTTTTCTTCTTTTTTGGGTTCTTTTTTTTTATTATTTCTTCTTACACATTGTACAAAATAAAAGCCTAAGAGTAGTTCACTGAATCATTAACCAACTGGCTAGTAGTAGTAGTAGTTGTAGTAAGTACACATCCACTGTAGAGCAAGACGATAGAGCAACCAAGAGTTGTGGAACTTTGCAGTAATTGAAATCTCTGTATCAACCAAAACAGATCCTGCACAGTTTGTTTCTTCTCACAATCAAAGCTTCAATTCATTTGCAATTTTAGATGCAATATTTTTGAAGCCTATGGATGTCCCTGAAATTCGTTTGAAACGAACTCCATTGAGTGACAGTCTGGGAAGCTTACACACTTCCATTTCCCACTGTACTAAGCTGTCTGTATTCGGATCACCGTGGACACAGAGTAGGAGGAATTTTTCTCGCTGCTCATAATCACAGCTATTAGAATCCAACACCTTGCGAATTTCCTTCATCATTTCATTTGGATCCATAGAACTTGTGGTTTTCATACTCCAAGTGAACCTCAGGGATCGGGGTTTAACTTGATCTTCTTTCTCGTTCACTGACCTGCGGAACAATTTGCTGAAAATTAGAAAAATAATTGGTAGGGAAAAAATCAGACAAAAATCCTAATATAAAAGAGGGAAGGGTTGGGAAAAGGAAAAAGAAAAAACTCTTAGTAACAAAAAGCATTCAAACATTTAAAACCTGACTTTCATGGTAAAGTCTCTATATATCAACAGAACATTCAAAAGAAATCACTTCAGCTATATTCTCAAATTTCATATTTAAAAACAGGTTCCTTGTGATATAATTTTCAGATTGAATGCATAAAGCTATAGATTAAATATAACAATATTGCCAGAATGTAAACATACACACAAGTTATGCAAAAAAAAATTGCTGAAAATTCTCAGCACCACTAAGAAGAAGAAGAAAAAAAAAGACCTAGAGGCATGAAACATACTATTCAATGTTCATCCTGAAATGAAATACATTTGACATATCATAATTGAAGTTTCTTGAACTCTTCACCCACTGAAAAACTTATTTTGGGTAGAATCTATCAGCACTGCACCCCTCGTGTGTATCTCCAAGATATGTTAAAGTGTAAAGGTTTTAAAATATAAATTACAAAGACGGAGCTAAAACAGAATATACAAGAAGCTTTAAAATACAAGAACACTTCTTGGCTATAAATTGTACTTAAATAGGAAAACACTAAAGAGAAAAAAATTGGAGAGTTTCAAATTAAGTAATTATAAAGGCTTAAAAAAATAAAACTAGAGGCTCTAGCACAAATTCTACTAGGCCAGACCTGAATTATAAAAAAGGAAAAAAAAATTTTTTTTTCAAATTTTAAAATATTTTAAAAACAAATTGTCAATGATATGATGAAATAAGTCAACAAAATTTCTGGAACCAAGAGCCTGACAAGAGAAGGAATGTACAACAAATGCAAGGACATATCATTTAATTAAATAAACATACAAAGATCAGTAACTAATTTAACAATCTCTCAACATACAAAGAGGTGTAAACAAAAGAAATAATGATTGTGAGAGAGAAAGTGAAAGAAGAAAATTAAAAATTAAATTCTTCAAAGTTTTTTTTTTTTATCAATGATTCAATACAACCAATATTTATGCAATTTTGTCTGAAACTCCCAAGAAAAATATGAGAAGTGACAAAAGAGTGCAGAAGCAAGAAATCATTGTTAAATGGAAAAATGGTTCAAATCAGGTGAAAAACACAGAAAAATGTCACAAAAATTAAACATTTATTGTAAAGTCCAAAATTGTTTATCCAACATCAAATAATTGTTTTTCATTTTACATGTCAAATTAAAAACTGATATTCAAATTTCACTGAATACAGTCTGATATTTTTAAGAGTTATTTATACAGGTTATTGATAAGGGTTAAAGTTTTGAGAGTAAATCTCAGGCTAATAGCAATACAATAACCTAAATTGTAGAGTAATATTAAAAAGAAAAAAAATCTTTGTAATTAACAAGTGAAAGAGATGTTTGTGTCATCTGAATTAACAAGATATCAGCATCCTGTGCAATTTAGACATTAAAAAGGCATATAAAGTAAGATACGAGAAAATAGATTAAATAATAAGTTTTAATGAAGCTGAGAGAGATTTGTATCAAAAATTAATTTGCCAAAAAGCTTTCATTTAGTTCTAATTCATATTTTCTATCAGAAATTTTCTTATCCTCTTCAGAAGTTTTAGAACAAAAAAGAAAGGGTTCTTTTAAATAAACTAATCAATCTAGATTAAGGAAAAATAATATTGGTAAGCAAAAAGAAAGTTTACATTTGCATAGGGGGAGGTGCTTAAAAATACTCTACATGAGTTTTTTTCTTTTTAAGTTTTATAAACCAAAATATTTTTCCTACCATAAAATGCCATACATAGTCCAAATAAAAAAATGTAATTGATGACATAAAAATCTTTATAAATAAAGAGTTGGATAGAGTGAGAATCATTTGATAATAGTTTAAGAGCACTCTCCATCCTGACAAACACACAGGAGATGACAAAGTGTAAAAGGTTTAGTCTAATTTAGTAATTTACATCATAACCAAAACAAAATGAACATGTTTTGACAAGGAGCCACAAACATTTATTAAGAGGACAGAAACAATTAAGTTGACCAAAGACATGAAACTGGCTAAAAAAAAAAAAAAAAAAAAAAAAAACTTTAGTTTTTTTTTTTCACAATAGTATCAAAAATATTAAAATATAATCAAAATAAACACACACGACTGTCAACAGATTCCGAGATGTGTGCAAACTTACTTTTAGGAGGATATATTTAATTGCATCTTGTAATTAAGATATTTACAATCTATTTTAACATATGAAGATTGAAAATCAGAAAACAAATGAAAAAGTCTAAACAAGAGAAATTTGTGGGGGGATTTTTCTCAAGTTTTTCTCCACTTACATCCTTTTGGCAATACTTGTATGTATATATATATATATATAAATCAAATTAGGAGGGCAGCTTAGGTTTAAGTTATTTTAGTTATTTGTTTTTCAGGTTATTAAAATCAATTTCCCATGAGACTGACTTACAAGAAATGTTTTGTCATTCTTATAGAAAATTAAAAAAAAATTTTTTTAAATCAGGCTTTGGACACATCAAGAATTGAAGAAATTTGTTACAAATCCAACTCTGGTCTGATAAAGGAAAGTGGAGAACCATCTCACTGTCCCATATCAAGATAAAAGTTAATTTGTAATTTTTATCTGAGAAGTCAACAAGGATGAAGTGGTAAGATTAAGTATGATTATAGATGGTCCATCCACGACAATTTTCAGGTGCTGTTAAGAGCTAACACAGATTGTTATTACTTTTTTTTTGTTGTTGTTGTTGTCTTTGAAATTTCATATCAAGTTTCAAGAAGCCAAATGCTTTCAGAATGGTTTTTAATTTTTCAAATTTTTGTTCATTCACAACAATGTTCAGGTTCAGTAAATGAAACTAATTAAATAGGCTTCAAAGACATTTATTTGATGGCCATCTTGCTTATTTGAACATAAATTCTGAAGAATGCAGTTTATAATAAAGTGGAGATTTGGAATGCTATTTTAGATGCTGTACAATTTGTTTCATATGCAAACAGACAATAGCTCACAAAAATCAATGGACAACTGACTTGTAAAACCAGTTGTGGAACAGAGTCGATACGTTTTGCAATAATGCTATCTTTATAACTTTGTTGCTATTACAATTTTTGGTCAAAACATCTTTATAAATGGCATACATTTGGTAATTATATAATTTTTAATCAACAAAATTTCTTTTAGTAACCTAGCTTTTAATATGAAACTTGGAAAATTGGTAAAAATGCTAAAAGTTTTGCCACACTGTAGGAATGACATGTTCTTCATTATAATTTATACATAGTATGTGAAATATCTTGCAATTATTTCAAAGAAATCCCTTTATTGATTTTGTAAAAATTAAGAGGAAAAAAAAAAATTAAAAAGTGGTTCATAATGTGAGATGCAGTGTACAAGTCACTTCCTTACAATTTGGCAGGAGTTCAATTTTTATGCTTTCTTAAAAAAAACTTAAAAAAAGCCAATTTACTTATAAAAATCTGAAATGTATAAAAATAAAAAGGTATAAAATGATTATTCAGACTGTTTTTCTTTTTGTTAAGTAATCAATGTATTAAATTGTAATTTGATTAGACTAAAATAATTTTAAAATCAAATAAATTATAAATAAACATTCACAAAACAAAGCTTGCAGATATATAATTTTCTCTGAGTAGAAAATTTATACAAAATACAAAAAATATTTCAAGCAAAACTACTGGCATGCATAAAATGGATATGCAGAGATTAAATTTGAATTTTTAAAGAGAATAATCAAAGTTGAACAGGCAATTTTACAATGAGGCGAAGTAAGTAGTTTAGATCAATGAACAAGTTTAATTTTTTTCTAAGAAAAATCATAATTTACCTAAACTGAGACAGAAATCCTGAAGCTAACAAGCAAATTAGTTTCTATAAAAAGCTTATTTAATTGAAGAAAATGTTTAAACCTTATTGTTTACAGAAACATGACAAGCAATTCCTTAATCTCATAAATGAAACTTTATTATCACTAAACTATTTACCTTCCAACTAATTTTTAAAATATCTATTTATATTACATATTATAAACTTAAATCTTTTTTTATCTTCAGATGAAGGTGAGGAAAAAAAAAACCCATACACACATGCACATGAGAAAATGGAGCCAGAAAGCCAAACTTATGTATAAATCTCCAAAATTTAATGAAGGAAACAATTTGGTGAGAGAAAAGTCATTCAAGTGAAAAATGGTTGTTCTTTAGCTCTTACCAACCATCTAAGGAATGGTAAAAGGTTACATTTGTCAAATTGTATTAGATGAGAGCAGTTTTATGCAAAAGAACTGATGGAGACACAGGAGGGCTAACTAAACTGACAATATTTTTAATAGGAGGGTACGTTTTTTTTTCTTAACACTTTGTAAATAAAATCCTGCTAAGTGTTACCTGTAATATTAAACAAATTCAGAATTTAAATATTTATTCATTATTGCTTAACTTTAAGCATCATTTAAAAATTTGAGAGTAAATTTAATCAATTTTTTAAAATTTTCATTAGCAGGTTGATGACATTTCTTCTCTAAAAGCTAATGGGAAAAACTAATATGAATACAAAAAAAAAATTCAAATTTAGTAAGTGTTTTCTTTAACAAGGCTAACAATATTTTGAACAAAAACATAAAATTCTCTTCTGATCTAAGTCATTTTCTTTTTATTTTGTTCATTAGAGAATGAAGGAATAACTAAAAAATGAATCAATAAATTAAAAAGAAAAATGGAAAAATCCCCACACAATGATGTAATAAGAAAGTACGTTAACCTGAACAGAAAAAAATGAAATTGAGAAAATGTTCAATTAGTTTTCAATAACATGGAAAATGCAATCATTGAAAAACATCACCAAGAAAAAAGTTATTAACAGGCATAAGGAATATTTGGTGCAGTGCTAGTTGAAAGGTTTTACATTAAAAAAGTCAATCAAATATAAGAATACTACCACTACAAGAGCTACTAATTACCAACAAGGCATGAATTAGGAGATTAAAAAAAAAAAAAAAGCAATTTTGGTTAGTAATATTAAAAAGAAACTAGAGTTGGTTAATGATTTAATAGAATCTCATGGCAATTGCAAAATGATGTGGAATATAGGAGATGAAAAGGCATGAAAGTGATGCTAAGACAATAAAAATAACTATATGGAACTTAATTACAGTCAGTGAAAAATAAAATTCAAATTTGGAAACTAAATGCAAATAAGAACTGAAACTGCAAGAAAAGCAGCATTAATACAGGAGCGAATTTATTTGAATTTATCAATTTAAATAAGTGCATTAATTTAAAGAAACAGTGTGTGTATGTGTGTGTATATATATATATATATATATATATATAATACACACACACATAAATCAAACTGATTATTTGAAATCTTCACTCATTCAAAAAATGAAACTGAAATCCAAGTATTTTTTTCATTCATAAATCTCATCAAATAATAAAATTTGTTTAGTATAGACAAGCACAAAAAAAAAATAAAATAAAATAAAAAAATAAAATAAAATAAAAATGATTGCTTTTGAACAATTGGTTGTTTGGATGTTAACCAAGAAAAAATAAAGATTAATAAATATCAAACGTGATGCAATATGAAAATCTACATTTCTAAATCCTTAAATATGTAACCTATCAAATGATAAAATGAATAAAACTAGAAAAAAAATTTACTAGCATTTAACATGAATTAGAAATTTACTACTTAAGAGGTTGTGGTCTCCATGTTTATAGAGTAGATATTACTGATTGCATTGTCACGAGTTTTAAAATTTGCTTTTTCCATAAGCAATGAAACAAATATCTGACTAACGCAAAATATTCACAATGCAAAAATCAGACAAACAATATGCAGATTTTTTTTTTTTTTTTTTACACAGAGGCTTCTAGTACAGATTTAATATTTCCACCTAAATTTCAATAAAAGAAAAAGAAAAAAAAAAAACAAGTAGAAATTGCCTTTTCAAGTCCTATCTTCCAAATATAATAACATCTTCAAGCAAGAGGGTTAAGGAGAGAAAAATGTGATAAATTATTAGGGAGAAAAGAGAATGAAGAGTGAGGGAGGGGGGAAAAAAGAGCTAATTTTTTTTTCTTGTTAAATAAGTATAAATGCTTCTAAGAAGTTTTAGTAAGCAAGGTCAATACCAATTATTGAAGTGCAACTAAAATATGTTCCCAATGCCTTCAAAAAGACTAAATCTCTTAAAAGATTTAAGAACATCACTGCTTTTTAAATAATCCTTTCATAAAATTTCATCAGGCATCACCAATGGAGTAGTGCCTAGGATTTTTGTTTCTCTTTAATTTTGCAAATACATTAGAATCAATTTGCAAAGAAGACTCAACAGGTTAAATACTGATGAGAAAAGCCTAAAGAGTTCAATAACTCTTCAATAACTAGATTTTCAAGTGTCATCTGAAATATAATGTATTCTGGGAGCAGGACCAAGAGTATAATCCAATTTATTTTAGCTAGTTAGAGCAGAATTTGCATAAGTTACATTTTAAAATATTCAACTAATTATTTAAAGTGTTATTTTACTAAGTTTGATAAAAGAAAAAAAATTAAAAAAAAAAAAAGAATAAAAAAAATAAAATAACAACTTCGGCATAAAAAGGACAAAAGGACTTTTAAATTGAGAAAAAAAAAAAAAAGGTAAAAGAAAAGAAAGAAAAAAATTAAATGGGACAAGCAAGATCTGATATCTTGTCCAAAATGGACTAGTGCTATTCAAAAATGTTTTCCTCACCCTGGAGTATCTGTGTATGCCCTTCTGGGGTCACCACTGGAAGAAATTGAAAAAGCTGTCACCTTATAAAGAGTCAAAAATGATAGAATATGTACAATAGGGTTAACCTAACAAAGCTGAGTGAAAGAGACAAATTCAACAGAATTTGTCACTCAGTTGATGAAGCAAAAGCAATTTTAGTAGTGAAATCAGTGCTAAGAGATTAGCTGGTAAAGTAAAGAAAAACTAGTCATGTGTTTATCTTTAAAATTCTATACTGATGAAACATCAGCAATAAACACACAAAAACACACACACAGTTTTTAAAGTTTAATAAATTTCTTTAGTTTTTATCTTTAGGGAAAAAAAAGTTTATTATTATTTTGACTATAATTATATATTTAGTTCATTTTTATAGTTCACTTTAAATATTTAAATAACTGATTTAGTTTAAAATTATCTAAATTTAATTAGTATTTAATAAGTTACAATGATACTAATTATTTCTTGCATCATAAAAACAGAAATAAATCTGAAACTCTTTAAATGTAATCCCCTACATTATATTGGGGAATAAAAAATTTTCTTTGGCTAGATAATGACAAATTTCCGTATACTTACCTGTTTCTCCAAATTTTTTTAGATCAGAAAATACCAGACACAGAATGAAGACCATTTAAGGCCAGAATAACTAGTACATTACCATGAACACTGCTTGACCCCAGCTTTGCCCCCACCCAAAAAAAAACACACACACACAACCATATTGACACTTATAAAAAAAAATATGAAAGTTTTTGTTTGTAATTCATGCTATTATTAATGTAGTTTTACTAACTATAAGTATCTATTTCTTTTAATTAAAACAGTTAAATAGCACTAAAGATATTATGATGGCAATAATAATGAAAATAATGAAAACAAATAAAATGCTAATGTCAAAACAAGCAACAGAACTTGATTAACGAATGGGGAAGGAAGACAGGTAAGCAAAAACAAACTGAATAAATTTTGGAGTCAAGAATGAATCATTGTCATTCCAGCATCACAAAAAACTATAAAAAAATAAATAAATGAATTTGCATGCAGGAAGAAAAAGAAGAAAAAAAAATCCGCTGAGAGAAAGAAAAAGAGGGAGAAAGAAAGGAAAACTTTTATGCAGAAAGAGAGAGAGAGAGCGAGTGAGGAAAAACTTTTTATGCAGAGAGAAAGAAAGAGAGAGTGGGAAAGGGGGAGAGAAAAAGGAAAATGAATTGTGTGATTGGAGTAATAGCAGTATAGGAAAAAATATTTTTTTAAAATAAATAAATAAAAAACAAAACATGTATACAACCTTAGAGTACAAAATTTAAATAAGCAGTATGCACAGATAAAGTCCAGATGTTTAGACAAGTTTGAATGAACCTGATTTAAAAGGGAGAGTACAAAAAATAACAATATTATACATAAAGCATTCATCACTAACTTATCTCTCAGAAATGTGAAGCTGTATAGAATTATTTTCTTAAATTATATTAAGAAAATTAACTGGTTTAGAGCTACAGTCTAAATAAAATCAATCTAAAATATTATATTTTATTATAAAACACACAAGAGATTAAGAAATGTTCATGCTCTACTAAATTTAAATGATCTAGTATCAAAACTAAAACAATTAATAACTAATGAATCATTGCTGGAAGGGAAAGTTCATTCACACACACACAGCTCTGGTTTAGTCTTATTTTAATGATATGTTTCAAAAGGGGATATCAGGTAATAATTCATTAGAGGTTTGTAGCTTTTTGTATTTAAAATTTGATGAGCAGTAGTGGGGGTGAGCAAGAAAAGAAAAGGTCAATGACAGTAATGATATGCATAATAAACTGATACAGCTTCAAAGTTAGTTTAACTTTTGGGGTATTCAAAACTAATTTGATTCATTTTAAATTAGAATTTTTAAAAAATGTGTCCCAATCAAATAACATTAAAACTGATACAATCATTTCTTTTTTAATAGCAGTATTAATATATATATAATCACAGTATAAAAGATAAGATTAAGATTTTTTTTTAATTGCAATTTAAAAAAAAAAAATAAACAAAAAGGGAAACATTGATATTGCAAACAAGTAAAGCTCCCCCACCCCACCTTGGAATGCCATGATGTGTTTTGTTCCAGATTTGAGATTGAATAAATGCCTAGTCGCCACAAATCTAACCAACAAAAAATAATTTAAAAAAGTCATAATATTGTCGTGGAAATTTTAGTAAGTCATATTACTTCATGAAAATATGCATTAAAAAAAATGATTTAAGGATTTTGGACTCACAGCATTGGAAAGAAAAAAATATAGATGAACATTTTCTTGGTTAAAGTGATTTTTAAAAAAAATTTTTTTTTTTTGTTTTTTAGGTAAAGCAACATCATCTTTAGAAGAAAAGAAAAAACATAAATGATCTAAAACAAAATTCCAGAAATATTTCAACACTTGTTTCCTATCAATTTAAAAAAATGAAAGAAAAAAAAAAAAATAAGAGAAATAAATGACCTAAAGAGTTATTTTTACAATAAAAAAAAATAAAATAAAATTTTGCATAAAACTAATCTTACTAAAGAGACAAAAAAGAAGAAAAAATAAAATGTAAAAAAAAGAACACCACCACACACAAATGTCTTGTTGAAATATGAATACTGGTAAATAGGAGGATCAAAGGAATGTTTTGCCTGTTACACAAACTGACAGAAGGTCAATAACATCTTGGCAAAAATTCAAAACTAAATTTTCATTCAGCAGCACAAGTGAAATGATGAAAATGAATGATGAGAAATGGAGAGGAAAAGGGTTGGTGGAAAATACACTCATTAACACTTACAAAAAAGTGACAGCAAAAGTGACATCTTATGAGTGAGGACTTCATATTACTTCAGTTCACAATGGCGAAGACCCAATTTACTCCTGTTCAGGAAGTAGAACATAGGAGTTAATCAAAGTTGCTGATAAGGACACTTACAATATTTAGTAGTAGTTTATATGGTTAGCTAATAAACAAATGAGTAACCATCAAAGGAACCAGTCAAATCATTCAATCATTCAAAGAGCACAAGATTTTTAAGCAGAGGTAGCAGATTCTCTAGGCATCAAGAGAGTCTACAAAACATTGGTTGATATCAGTAGGCACAGTTTTTTTGTACAAAAATATGAACTCAAAACTTCAAAAGGAAACAATTTGGTTTTAGTTAAAGTTTGTTGAGAATGTTGTTTATAATGGAATTTCTGATGAGCAAGACATGCTTAGATTACCAAAATGGAATTGACATGTCCTTATTTAAAACTATGAAAAACAAAATATTAAAGACACACACACACACACAGCTAATCTGATAACAATAGAAAAAATAAAATGCCACTTCATACAGTTAAGCAATCTTTGGAACAAGATTTGTGATTTATTAGAATCACTTAAAAAGGATTACATTATGAAAATATAAGGGTAAGTAAGACTAGTAAAATTTATGCGTATAATTCAGGAAAGGAGGAAAATAAAATTATTCTAATTTTTGGAGAGAAAAAAAAAAGTAAAGAATAATTCTAGTTTATGAATGAGATGAGGTCTTAATTAAAGAAGTTAATACCTATATAGTTTGAGAGAGAAAAATATTTATGGCGACTAGGCAGTAGAAACTTACCTCAAATCTGAGTGCCACATCCAACTGTGGAAGTAAAATCAATTGCTTCAATTTGTTAGGTGCGTAGCATTTCAGCTTTCTAGCTGCCTTTGCCTGGCTCAAACCATGATACCTGATTCCAGGAAATCATACCTAAGAAAATACTACATCAACGAATGAGATGATTAATATGTCGTTCTCGTTATCATTAAGTGGAAATGAGATGTGTTGGCCAGTCCAGTCCTGTAAGCAATAACAGGAGCTCTCCTCCAAAATTCATTGGAATCTTCAGCAGTAAAGATTGCCTTTTATAGAATGACAAACTCAAATCCTATGGCAAAATTCAAGAGTTTTTGAAGTGTAGCTACGAATTGTAAATTTGAATCTAAAAGGAACAAAAACTTGAATACCTGGTTCTGTAGATACGATAGTGAAGGAACATGAAAATGTTAATTTTTTTTTTTTTTTAAATTAGAATGTTTACATTTCTGTAACAATTAGTTGGTAATGATCATTTACTTCTTAATATGACAATTTTAGGGGCAAAATATAAATTCAACCTTTTTCTTACCAAGCTAACATGACAAATATACCATTTTAACTTAAACAGAAATCCCCCCCCCCTTTTTTTTTAAAATGTAAAATTGTAATGTTTTTCAAATGGTAAGGAAGAAGTATGGAATTTAAAATTCTTGGACTTTTTTTACCCTGTACTAACCCAAAAGCCACTCACGGCAAAGGGTTAATGAAGGTGGTTGTTGTGTAAGTGGTAAGAGTAAGGGATGCAGATTATTACATTATTAAAATAATATTTTATAAATAAAACAAAAGATTTAAGTTTAAAATTATTGATTGTGGTTTCTTTTCTGCTGAAAACTCTTGGAATGAAATTCTGATATAGCTGATTAAAACAAATGAAAAAATAAGATCGCAATGTCTTTTCAAAATCGACATAAAAAAATTAACTCAATATTTTAAGTTGTGTGTGTTTGTGTGTGTGTGTGTATATATATATATATATATATATATATATATACACACACACACACAAACATTTATTCTACTATAATTGTACAAAATCAAATTACAAATCACAAAATAAATAGTATTAGTTCTATATTAAGCCAATACTACATTATAAAAATAGATATGATTGGCAGGAATTGTTGGAAAAAAGAAAGAAAAGAAAAAAAAAAACAACATAATTCTCAGGATTCCTAATCTGATACATTATGAATAATATTTTTGTACTGATTTTAAATATTTCTCTTACCTCTTTCCTATTATGTTATGTAATTGCTGTAGTTTTCACTTATTTCTTCTGATGTAAACCAGTAAATCTATGAGGGAAATTATCTTGTAAATGAAGACATGAGATATGTACATACATACATTTCTAGACAAAAATGTGTCCACCATTTTCACTAGATTTTTAAAAATTTGTAAAGCCTTTGCACATAACTACTTTAATATAAATAAAACTTATAAAAATCTAATATTTATAAATTACATGGCTAAAAAAGGTAGATTTTCTCTTAAAAAACAATTTAAAAATGGCCAATTAGAAATGTCAAAGCAGTTGGGAAGGCTCCTGAAATCATCTAAAACAGCAATCATGCTCTGTGAGGTATGGTATTTGGAACACTAATAGTCAAATATTTGAAAATTTTATTTAAACTATCTCCACAAAGCAAACACACACAAGTAGACAAATTGCTGCCAAGCTAGAAAAGAATAGTCAATGCCTTGATTCATCTTTGAACAGGCATAATGGTTAGTGAATGACAATTTTCTGTTGTTGAAAGCAGACAGAAGGAACAAGGCAACAACTTGGTTTAAGGGTGCTGAAATTGTTTCCAAAGTTTTTTCATTGTAGAAATGTTTTGTAGAAAAACTGCAACAAATTGTTACAATAGATCTAACCCAATTCTTGTTAGTTGTATATGATTTCTGTTCAGTGTTTTTCAAATATCTGCCTTTTTATGATACACAACACAAAAAACATGGGTCAGATTTATCTCAAACCAGTGCTTTCAGTAAGTCAATTGTATCAAATTCTTTTAAAAAGGATATATCATGCTAGATAATCTTAGAGACTATGAATTTAGAAGTAGTTCTTCCTCAGAGACAAGATGATCAATAGATCAAAGACACAAATGTCAATTTGGAAATATAGTCATGCATATTACAAAGATAACATAATCAAGCAGTCTTTTACTTGTCAATAGATCTAAATGAAAGCAATTCTTTCATGGTAACTATTTGTTATCTTAACTGCATAAAGGCATTTTCAAAATATAGAAGTTTCAAAAGTAGCAATACCTGTTTTCCTAATGTAAATGTCTATAGTTGGCATTTTTGAGAATTGCATATTGCTGCAAACAGCACATGAAATAGGCACTGACATCACATAAATCATTGATAAATACAAAAAAAAAAATTCTATAACCTTGTGTGGAGTGAAAATAAATTTTGGTAAATGTGAAACTAAACCCACCTCCCAATCAATTTTCATATGTATTTTTTTTTTTTAAAACAATTCAAAAGATCCTTTAAAAAAAAAAAACTCAACAAAATAAAAAAGGGAGGTAATTCATTCTCAAAAATAAGTGATATTTTAAATTCTTAGTCAATTCATTAATGGATATTGATCAGTCTATCAAAACACTAGTTTCTATAAAAACAGTTGCCAAATTTAATTTAAATTGGACTGCCTACTAAAATTACAAATTACTCCCAGAGATCTAACATCAGTTTCCATTATTATACGTAGATATCCTATACATAAAAGTCCGTAATGAGGATAGACCTATATAATTTAACAGGCTAGAAAGTGGGATACAGGACAAGGACAAGTGACCACATCAAATCACCTAGCATCCAGTTCCTTTCAAGTCATCATTGATTTGTTTTGTTTTTCTGACTGAAGTTGTAACTTGAGAAGCTATGACATGCATAAAAATTATGACTGACATGACAAGGTTAAGAACCATAATCAATTAGCCACAACAGAGGTCAAATGATAATATAAAATCAAGTAGCTTCAAAGATCAAATCAAATTATATAAGGAAAACATTGATAAGGAGAGAAGGGGATTGTTTACATAATAGCAAGATGTGCCCTTACAAAGTGAATGACATTCCTAAAGAACACTGAAGGAAAAATAAAAATTAAGTACTTTTACAATAAAAACTATGGTATATGTTAGCTATTGTATTAAAAAAAAAATACTTAGTAAATCCCTAAACTAAAAAATGGGTTATAGGTTCCTAACTGCATATTTAGCAGAGTAACCAGTATGAGAGCTCACTGGTATAACCTGTGTGCTGTGGGAGCTAGAGGGTTAAAAAAAATGTTCACTTCTCTATTACTTATTAATGAGAATAAATATCTTACAAAAATTGAGCAAAATATCTGAATTCACTTAATTACGTTAGGAAACGTGCATTCAAATTTTCTGGAATCAGATTGGCATAGAAAAAATAAAATGAAAATAACTTTCTTGCTTCAATTTGAAAAACAAGACATTAGATTTAAGTAAACCTTAAAATCCAAACACCTTACATTTACTTTGTAGATTTGATAAGCATTAATGTGTGAAAGAAACGGTAAGTTGTTAAATAAGCTTAATTGAGGCAGCACCCAAAAAATAGTCTTAAACTGACAAAAACAATAAAGCATGACATTTTGGTCAAATAAAATACACACTCACACATGTACGCAGACAGTGTTAGTAGCCATGAAGTAAACTAAGTGATCCAAGTGTAATTATTTTATAGATATTAAAGAATATTTGAATTTTGTTAAGGCTAGATACAAGTTGAGACTATTTCTGATGACTATTAATAACATTTTCATTTTTTTAAAATCTCATTTTATAGAAATCAAGCAGAGCTAATCTTATTAGAAAAATCAAGCAAAATGTTTTCTGAAATAAAATAAACCTCACAATGGAATGTTTCCTGGAGTAATTAAGCCTAAATTACATAGAGATTTAAGCACCTGAGGAATGAAAGCAGGCAAAGCAGCCAAGTTGCAAGCTACATACAGGGCTCAAGAATTAATCCTTAAAACTGACTTGAATTTAAGTTTTTTTGGTTTTTTTTAAATAAGCAAAAGAGAATTTAAAAAAAAAAGCAAAAGCAGCAACCAAGAAAAGGCAAAGGAGGGGACAGCAGGGAGAGAATATAGTAAAATTGAGAATTATGCGAAAGAAATCTTCAAAAAGTTTAGAACAGATTCAGGAAGAAAAAAATGCATCATTTTAAACTTCAGAGAAAAATCAAAGTGAAAGGAGTTGGTGAGGGAAGCATAGTTACATATGGAATCTGGTAGTATAAACAGGACCAAACCATCAAAATATGCTTTTAAAAGATGTAAGCATTTGCAAGAGAATTTTTATGCTGAGGAGCAGTGCAAATTGTTAAAGATAAGATTGCCAGCATGCATGGACTGACATCAAATTACTTCATTTGTTTATTTTTTTTTTTCCATTTTTGCTCAAATCTGCAATACTATGCTACACTACACAAACAGAAAAATGATAAACTACGATAAGATAACAGGTAGTAATTTTAAAAATTCTTTATTGTTCTTAGTACAAAGCCTTTATGAACAGTACCGGCTAAAGCCCAGTAGTCTCTAATAAAAAATGTCTAAGGGTCACAAAGCAGTCACATAGTGACCAGATAAAACCTTTCTCAGTCACAGCAAAGTAGTGACTGACCATTCAACAAAAAAAAAGGGGGGGGGGGGACAAGGGAAAAAAAAGGCAAAAAGGGAAAAAATAATAATGGTAAAAAGTGGGGGGGAAAAAAACTCTTTTTTCCTTTATTTTTTGTTTTCTCTTTTTGCCAAAAAGAGGGGGGAAGGGGGGGGGGGAGAAGAAGAAAAAAGATTTCAAACTGTGGAGGATTGTTCCAGATCGTCAGTCAAATCCAGCCAGACTTTCCCTGTATGGATGCAGTAGCAGTAAATTGACAGTAATTCCCTATATCACTTACCTTCGACTAAATTTCGAAGTTAATTTGTTCAGGAAAGACATTCGAGCTGCTTGTCCGGCTGCAGTAGTGTCCTGAGTATGACCAGGAACAGGTCCTGGGCCGTTGTACTGGTTAAGTGTTTGTTGCCGCCGGTCTCTTATATGGCCCCCATGGAATGTATTGCGGCCTGCTGTGCCTCGGAACAGGGGGGCCTTCACAGCAGGGGATACAGGTACAGAAGGTTTCCCTGGAGCCGTTCTGAAAGAGGAAAAAAAAAACAAAGAAAAAAAAACAATGCTAAATGAAAGACAAAAGGAGAGGGAATTTTGTATCTTACATAATTTCAACATATGCTAAAGGAATGATTTTAAATTAAATAAAAAAAATGCCAATTCAAGAGGATAATATTATTTTCAGTTATTGACTGCCTTGTAATATTCTAAAGTCTGAAGTGTAAACCAGTAAGAATTTAATATTAACTGTTACAATAATAAGAGAAGTTGAGTTGTCATGATCTGATTTTGAAGTTATCAATCCAAAATGTTCAATATTCAAGAATACAAGAAATTGAATAAGTCAAACACTTAGTAAGCAAGAAGATAAATGCAACAAACAGATCAGAAGCAAGCTGATAAACCTGTATTATGTTATTTTTATCACAATCCATTGAAATTCATAAGTAGTAGATAGCATTAACTGCTTTAAACAAAAAAACAAAAAAAAATCAGCTGTATAAACTTGTGTTGCAACAAAATTTAGTTCACATGTGTACTAAATATAATTTCATATACATTTCAAAAGGAAAGGATTTACTATATATATATATATATATATATATATATATAATTCACTCCCATTAAATAAAAAAAGTGCCCCAATTTGTAGAAAGATTAATTGCTGCAGAGAAAAATGTAATACTGGAAGAATTATGATTCTAGATAAAGCAAACTACTTCAATCCAAACTGGTTTTCAGTATTTTATTTTTTTACAGAATTTTCATTCAACTAAGCTAAAATTAAATCATACTATTTCTTTTTTTTTTTTAAAAGATAAGTTACAAATCAAGTGTTGTAAATTAAGTGTGGAGGTATAATAAAGCTATCTTCTATTGACAAAAGTATGATATTGATATGACTTTTCTACATCTGTTTTAGGTTACACCACTTTTCATGTGAATACACATAGCAAACAAAAACAAGAAAAAAATGCTTTTCATTTTCTGAGATAATTTTTGAAATCTTTAATCAAGGTAAAAAAAAAAAAAAAAATTACCTTTTTAAAAAAGCATATCATTCATAGATTACTTCCCCTCATTCACAGTTCCCACTGTTTTCAAGTTTACAATCATGCAATATTTAATATGAATTTATTTGATCTGCCAAGCAAAATCAAGTCTAGAGCAGAAGAAAATGTTAAAACTTTAAAAAAAAGTTTTAGAATATTTTTATAATTTCAAAAATAGACTAATATATCTTAATAGACGAAGCTATGACTTTAAATTTGTTGAGGCTATGAGGATAATGCATATCAATTTTTTAGAGTGATTTTGAACTGATTAAGTAGATTAGATAAATAAAAGCTTTGATTCAAGCAAAAATATCTAATACAATTTTAATACAAATTGTTAAAACATCAAACAAAACCCAACATGTTTGCACAACAAACAAAAAAGTGGGATGCCTTGGTAAGAAAAACTATACTGGAAAAATTCTATTTCAATATTTCATATAACAGATTCAGGGTGGTGCATGTAGTAATCAATTTTTCCTTTTCAGGACTTTGTAGCATATTTTTCTGTGTTTTTGAGCTATAGCTGAATCCAAATTTAAAAGGATTAAACATTATTGATATAAAAAAAAATGTTTCATGTTTTACAAATATACCACTGCTTTTCACCACAAATAGTGTCAATATTTTTTCAAGTATTAATAGTAAATTTACTTAAACAAGTTTGAAATTTTTTTTTTTTTTTTAATTACACAAGTGTTTTTCAGCATTTATGCACAGGATAATATTTTCAGTTATTGGCTGCCTTGTAATACTGTTTTTAGGACAGCCGAAGGTGACTGACGTTTTGTACACTCTTTACATTATACTGAAGATACGTACTCAGAGATATCCAACAACTAAATGATTTTACAGATTCTTGCTTCTATATGCATAAATCTCTTAACTTTTACCATTAAAACGGTCTCATTTTTGTTTTGTTTTTTTACAAATATAAACATTTTTTTAAAATAATCTAACATTTAAGAGAAAAACAAAGTCACATAACATAAGCATGCAAGTTTTACTGATAAAAGAGTTTTTGGTAATACATTAAGAGTCACAAAAAGTAAATTCAGTTTTCAAAGTGTTACATTATCAATAAAAATGAAATGCATGCAGTTTAAGAGAATATTTAAATTATAAAAATACACAAGAAAAGAAAAAAAAACAAAAAAACAAAAGAAAACAAAAAAAAACAAAAACACAATCAATTTCAACCCAAGAAGAGGCTATATAATTCTAGACAAATTTTTTACAATAACTTTAGCTAATTACTTTTGAAGAGAAAATAACACAGAAGGCCAGTATCAACAAATATACATTGAGTAGTAACAATCACTTTTCAAATTAGTGTGATATAACCTCAGATGGAACAAATTGAGAACAAAGTTACTCAAAGCAAAGCTTGATACACACTGACATAGAAAAAAGTAAAACTAAAATCAAAAGCATGAAATACACAAGTGAAGCAAGCAAAGAAAGCCCAAAACACAGGTAGTGAACAACGATAGCAGGAAAAGTTCATGCAACAGAGGAAAATAGAGGGGAGAAAAAAGCAAGCAGGGAAAATAGGAAACAATATGAACTTGAGTAGTAGCAGTAATAGTAGTAGTAACGGAAAAGAAAATAAGCAGATAAAATCCAACAAAGACCAGCTAAAAGATATATTGCAATATAACCAAAGAACTAGCTAGTCTAACAGTGTACAGCAGCAGCAGCAGCAGCACCAATCTGTACTTACGTTGGCCTATAGGTGTCAGATGATTCTGAGCTAATAGGTGGTAAATCTGTGACTCGTGATGATTGTGATGTGCTTGCTGACTTTACATGGCCTTTAGGCCTTGCTGATGGGGGTTCTGAAGATGTATTTGAAGTAGAATTTGGTATATGGCTGTAAGAGAAAATTCACATTCTCAGGTTCACAGTGACAGGCATTAATAAGAGGAGACACAGCCATGAGTGCAAGCCATTCACAAGGAAAGGGTTGATTGCAACTCTTTAATTTTATTTTGTCTCCATTTGTTGATCATAGATCTTTATCCATCTCGTTTATCATTAAACAACTCGCCAATTAGATTTAATTTGTTGAACACTGATGAATTTATATTTGGCCAGCAACAAAAAGTTTGAAATCATACCTTTTGAGTTAATACTCAGGTAGGTATCTGAAACCAAGAACTTTTTAAATGCCCAGTCTGGTCTTGATATACATCTAACTCAAAGGCCATAATAATAATTCGCTTGCAGAAGTTTCCTCTGACAACAGAAGTATTTTGCCTATTTATTTTCTTCCTTTCACTTCCTGTAAACATTAACAGCAAAATAATTATGCAGCCCCATCTTAGCAAATTTATTGCACTTATCCTTTAAGGCTTCAATGAACAGAAAACATGAATTATAGTCACTGAAATTGTTCATGTGCATAGGAGTCAATCTTTTTCTTTATTTGCATTCAGGTTCATAAAATGAAAAGAAAACTGAAATTTTATGTGGCATTTAAATTTTTTCTTTTTTTTTTTTTTTTATAAATATTGAGATGCATATCAAAGACTCATTTATTGGGATTTTTTTATAACAGATTCTTTGTTGGGCTTAAGGAACTTATCAATTCCATACTCCAGTCATGTATACAGGGCTGATATCTTCATTTAAAATGCATTGGAATCTTTCATTAAATGAAATATTTGGAAAAAATATTCTTCTGAAGATCAAGTACAGGCATTTGCAAAAGTTTTTTTTTTTTCTTAGAGATTTTCATCAGCATTTTCATATCAATAGAAAAGAAAATTTGGATGCAAAGAGAAACTTCAGTTAAGCTCTATTGGAGCTTCAAAAGATTCCAAGAATCTTTGAGGAAGTTAGAAAGAGAAAAAGAAAGATTGAAAGTCAGGCATCTCCATGAAGCAAGGCGATTATCATACTGCAAGTTAGTAATAGTACTCTTTAGCTGAGGACTGTGGAAGTTAGAGACTTGCATCACATTTATACAGTAAAAGAAAAATGAAATAAAAATTCATTAATAAAGTGTGTGTGTGTGTGTGTGTGTGTGTGTGTGTGTGTGTGTATATCTCTGACAAAAACAATTTTTTATTGAAGGGCTTTTAGGTCAATTTTTCTATATATATATATATATATATATATATATATATAAAGAACATGCAACTGGACTATATAAAAAATTCTTTGAAGAAAGAAAATTATTTCCAGATAAATTAATCACCTGTTATTTCAACAGATGCAAGGATGACTTGTATAATACTTTGCAGACATCTCATTAAATTTGATAAAACTGATTGCATATTATTTATACAAAATTTTAAATTAACCTTTGAGTCTCAAATAGATTTTTTTAAAGACCCTCCTAACTGCACACTTATTTCAACCATCTTTTATCAAATATTCAGAAAATTTCCTTGAACCTCTTAATTTAGGCTGTGTGTGGGTATTGTAGGACAAAGCATTTCATTTGAGTATTTAATAAAAGGAGTGTTTGTAATAAATGCTCCAAATGAATATTTCTTTGATATAAAACAGAGAAAAATTATCCTAACCCATCTATTTGAAACTTGAAAGGTTTTTTGTTTTTAATTTTGATTGGTAATACACCAGAGTTTACATAAGGCAAAGGCAGACATTATGTAGATAACAAACTCAAATATATACACACATAAAAAAAATAAATTAATTAAAAAAAAAAAATAAAATAATAATCAGAATTTTTTTTAACCAAAAATTTTTTTATTCTTAATCATGAATGTTAACCCAAAACTATCATTTGACCATGTTGATAATTCATGAATTTTTAACCACTTGTACAAGCAATAAAAAAAAATTCTGGATAGAACACTTGTAGATAAATTTTTAATGAATTGCTTTTATATAAAGAACCCTGTATAAATATTTTCAGATTTAATACAGTATTGAAGGACAATCATGCTTTCAATGCGCAACAGATAAAAAAATGTTAACTATTCTAAAGATTTTGTATTTTTTTTTATTTTATAAGAATAGTTCAAGTATTTGTTCCTTTTATTTTGAGCAAGTACTGGTCCAAACCAATCAAACAAGCAAGTCTGTAAAAGCAATTCAAGCTAAAATGCTGATTTAAGTAAATAGTAAAGGATCTTTTCCAACTTATGTCATTACTGCAGAAAGCTCAGGAGAAATTTGTTAAATTATTAGAAGGAATCATAGTCATAAACTAATGAGAACAATTAGCTTTTTTGTGCATGTGTATCTTGGGAATAGAATGAACTGAACAAGATTCACTACACAAAATAGAACATATCTTTCAAATGATTTTTGTTTATAATGGAGAGGAAAAAAAAAGTGTTTACCCACATCCACACAAGCCTAAAAGTTCCACTGAAATCAATGTAATATTTTATCACATATTCATATCTAAATTCTCCAGTTACTCATATCTCAAATTGTTTACATTTATACAGCTACAAAATGTAGTAATAGCAGGAGTTATATTAAGAATTGAATTTGTATGATACCTAAATTTCCATAGACACTTAGTTGCTAAACACTTTTTACTAAAATAAAACATTTCATTAATGGAGAATAACCTGCTATATCACTCATATACTGATATTTATTAATTCTTTAGAAAACACTGAAAATAGATTGTCATGTATTTTAAACTTTACATAATATAATAAGAACGCTGCACAAATTTTTGATTATACTTGTTTTTTTTACTGAGCAGTTTCTAATCTAACTATAAACAAAAGAAATATTTGTATCATTTTTTTTTTTTTTTAGAGTGACAATTTTAGTAATGTATAGAAAAAAATTTAATCTCAAACAAGAAATTTTCAACTTTTTTTTGTAAAAAGGTAAAAAAATAAAATAAACTTCAAACACACATTTTCACAAACACATAAAAAAAACTAAAATAATTTTCTTTTATCAAATGTAAGTTTATTTAAAAAGACCAAGTCAAAGATGAATGGTCTGTCTCCCCACCCCAATTGAGTTATTGACTAACTAGTAAAAATTAATTCCTCATCAATATAAAACATATCCAGATAAAATACTGAACATATATTTTAAACTGTATCTTCCTGATCAGAATTCTTTTCTTCCATCTGAAGATATCACTTGCTTAGTTAATAACAAAGGACTACGAAGGGAAGATAATTTAACATAAAGAGAACTTAACTCTCTAAACTAAAAAAAGTCTATGAACTTACCTCCGGTAATCTTGACCATTAGTTGTCCTACTTTTTTCTATACTGGCTTTATTATCACCAGGCCCGAAGGTACTCCTTCGAGTAAGTGAAGAACCACCTACAACATTGTTCTTTGGGGTTGTAGAAGAAGGTCCACTAGGTTTCTTTGGTACAGATACTCTGGCAGGACTTGCACTGATCTATATAGGAACAATAATAAATATCATAAAACATTTCAATACAATGCTCATTTTATACATTCTTGACACTATAAAATTGGTTTTTGTTTTCTTTTCTTTTTACTATATTGTATATTTATAAAAAATATTGTAAAATTAGACATATAGAGCCGATTGTTTTTTGGTAAAAAAAGATATATATAAAGTGTTTAAATTATCTAAAAAGATGTTTCTCAAGTTATTTGAAAAAACTTGCATAAAAATTACTATACAGCAAAAGAAAGATTTTAATTACTTGTGATATTAACTTTAAAACTTGAGATAACAAATTACTGATAATGCCCAAACTATTTTTTTATTAACTGATGTGAAAAATCAAAAATTTTGTAGAAACAAATAAAAGAAAAAGTATCAAATTATGAAATTTGTAAATATGGAGATTTCCAGAATAGCCTTTTTAAAAAGGTACAGATTAATTTCAGTTTTTAAAAAAATAAATAAATAAATAAAAAATAAAAAAATAAAAAGAGAGTATTTCAAATCTTGCGAGAAATGACAAAATAGATATCAATTAGAATAAAAAATACAAAATCGTTTAAATAATTAAGAAAGAATGGAAAGTTAACTGCAGCAGATGCTGAAGAAAATCTTTATCATTACTGGCAAAAAGTAAAATGAAAGGAATACAGAACCAAGGCACTATTGTACGAGTTTTTCAAGTAGAGGAGGGAAACGTTTGCCTACTTTCAAAATGAGCCTGTAAAAATCCTGCTTTTGACTTTGATAGAAATATCTAGCATGAGGCTAGGTAAAGAGAGAAAAATATCATTAATCTACGTTTCTCCAGACAAAATATAGATCTGCTAAAACGGCCAACAAACCTTAGGAGACTCCAAAGGCATGTTCCCACCAGAAGGTGTTTTCATCCGAGAACTTAATGTGCTTTCCTTTGTAGTATTTGTATCAATAGTGTTTTGTCTCCTTGGCGGATGTGAGCTTGAGGACTGGGGTTGTGAAGAAGAAGTAGCACTACCTGGGCCTGCAGGACCTGTACATAAAAAAAAAATTTTTTTTGAGAGACTACACATTTTAATTTAAAACATTAAGTATATACAAAAAGTTTTCAATTGTATATTCAAAGTCAGTAATTTTCAAAAATTAACCTTTTGCACAAGCCTAATATTTGGGGGACAAATGTAAGCTAATAAATATGCAAATTTTGTGGAGAAACACAGGTGAGGGAAGTCTTCAACAATTTATGATAGAAGTTGATAGACTCAGAGTTAATAAAGCCTTAAATAAGCTTCATTTTGTCAAATTATTAACATAATCCATAATACAACAGTTATTATATAGAATGATAAAATGGGGAATGTACTTACAAGATAATATTTTTTGTGAGTCCAAGTTTGCCAAGATATTGATAAGTATTTAAGGTCATACAGATTCTGATCAAAATGTATGAATCCTAGCAAAAGTGCAAAAATTTGAATTCAATCAGAATTCCAATTAAAAGTTTCTTTCAAGTAATAAATCATATTAAACTATTTTCATAAGGTATAGTCATCTTATTTTAATGAAAAAAATTAAGTGAAATCCAGAAGCTTTTGCATGAAGCAACTGGTATAGGGTGTAATCAAACCTAGAAAGGAATTGACATTAACAAAATCTAATGTTTTTCATAGCTAAACTCCATTAAATGTACTTCTGAAATTAGGTAGTATTTACATTATTTAAGTTTTTTTTGACTGTTGTCATCATCTTTATTGCCATATTCACAATGACATTACCCACATGGGATAAAAGCATTGGTTAGATTCAGTGATTTGACCCAAAGAGTTGTGAATTTAATACCTTGCTACAGCAGTGGTGAACAAATAACTTAGTTGAATTAAAGAGAGATAGCTATGACATTCGGAAGTGGTATGGCTCATGGAAAGAGAACAATATACCCCAGTGATCAAAATAAATGGTTCAGTTCGAAATTCCAATTACCTCCATGGTTGTGTGTGTGTGTGTGTATGTATATATATATATATATATATATATATATATATATGAAAAGAACAAAATGTTCACCACCTATTTGCTACCCAAGTAGCAAGTAAGTGAATGTTTTGTTCTTTAATATATTGTTAGCTCTGTATATTCAGTTCTTTTGATTGTGCATTGAACACTTTAAATGGCTGTCTACGGAATTAACCAGTACTTTTTTTTACTGTTATATATCTATTCCATATGTAGTGTACACACACACAGGGTGTCTCAAAAAATGTATACAATTTTTAGTGTATATAGTCCATTAACTTCAGACTTTCTTATGAGGATACTTAAAAAGTATATGCTACAAACCCAGCATTAATCATTGAAATGATAGTTTCCATAGAACAAGAATGCAACCAAACATCTATTAAAATATCAGCAATGTCTTGATCATAATGGACATCATTTTGAAAACATGTGATGAGAAAAATCTTAAGATCATGCATCTATAATAGTCTTCAGATGCATTATTTACATAAGATACAGTTGATTCTAGTTACTTGAATTATTTCTTGAGAAAACTTAATACTTTTTTTAAGACACTCCTAAGTGTGTGTGTATGTGTGTGTGTGTGTGTGAAAATATAGATTAAATCTAACAAAATCTGATGAAACAAGAAAGACCTTTATAAATTAAAGGGGTTTCTCCAACTTCATCAGAAAGTTTGAAACCAGAATAATGCAGAATTATTTTAATTATTTGATTCTACATTGATTTGTATTCATTGGTCATGTAGTGTACACATGTTCATTTTATGACAGTATGTATGCATACATCAATTTTATTATGTGATCATCAGAAGCTTACTTCATGTGTGTATGATTCTTGAGATGTCACACAATTTGACACATACACACAAACTAATGCCATAAAATTAACACATTACAACTAATGAAAACAAAATAGGATTTAAAAATCAAAACCCCTTCATTTTTTTTTTCCCCCCATTTCAAAATTTCTGATGAAGCTAAATAAAAAGTGAAACATCCTAAATTCATAAGTTTTCCTACTTGTTGCTTACAGGAGTATTATAACAAAATTCCAAGTTTATGCCTGATGGCTGCTTTGCACAGGAAACTGATAATGTCTTGCAGTAAGGAATAACAACACCCATTCTCTCTTTACAACTAATCATTGATTCAGTTCCATAAATATCAAAAAAAAAAAAAAAAAAAAAAAAAAATTAAATGGTAAATACTGAAAAGAATAGAGAGAATGGAAAAAGAAAATTAGAGAATATAACTCCATGGAAATTACCTCCGTGGCTGTAGCGCCGTGGAGGCTTTTGACTGGTTGCAGACTGACTCCTTGTGACACGATTAGGTGACTGGCTGGTATTCGCATTGGTCTCAGTTGGCGGTCGGTTCGTAGTCAACTGAACATGCCTCAGGGATTGGTTACTGCCAGATCGATCGCTCCCTTCCAGCTGAAAGTCAACAATGCATCTTATCAGGATATTAAAAATTACATAGAGCACCTTATATATATATATATATATCTCTTTATAGACTTTTTACAATGAGCAAGTGATTAAACTTTTTAAAAAGTTTAAAACAATTTTCATACATTCAAAAAACATAGCCAAATAACATACCCGAAAAAAAAAAAAATTATATTAAAGCTCTATTTTAATGGTCTTTACTTAAACTTTGTTCTCTTGTTACCATACCTACTGTACCAATACCAAATTTACAGTTTTTTTTTAAAGTTATATGAACAAATGTAGAACTTAGAACACAGTTCATAGCATAAGTTGCCAATCTGTCAGTGACTATTAATAGTAATCCAAACTAATTTGATTTTCTTTATTTTGATTGCAATCTTTTTTTTGGGAAACTATTTCCATCCCCTTTTATCTGTTTCCTATCAGAAGTTGGTATTTAATTGATTGATATAACTAAATGACATTGATTTAGCCTGGGAAGTCTACCAGGTAAAAAGCATGAGCTTCAAAATTGAGGATTATCTAAATTATCTAAAGAGGAGAGAAATAAAAACCTATGCTCAGTCAGGAGATGTATTTTGAACCACACTGAGGCTCCCCATCTAAGGTCAAAACAGATACATTTTCAGAGTCAGCAGAAAATTTCTCAGGAAAAAAATATTAGCACTTTGTTCCATACATTTGTGTTCTCATTAAAAAAATAAATAAATAAATTAAAAAAAAAAAAAGAAAGAAATTATCATCATCTACAATCCAGTAGATGAAACTTGCAACACTATGGTGATAGACAATTTTACGCTTCAATGTTATCTTCAGACCAACTTAAAGATGAAAGTGACAATCATTGATAAATTTTACTGAGGAGTGTTATTTGCTGGTTAGTCCAACTATCTTCTGCCATTTTTTGGGCAACTTTATAATTCATCCTCCGATATTCTCAACAAAGTATCACTGAAGCTAGTTTTTGCAGTATTCCAGAGAGCTATTTTTATTTTCACATTAAGAGAGTTCTATAAAAACTGAAATAAATGGTTCTTCAAAAGGTGCAATATCTTGTAAATGAGGGGGAATACTTGCAGTCAAGCTGGAACAGCTTTTGCCTGGTTACCAAATAAATGTAGTTGAATGTTATCTTGACAAAACATAGCACTCACTCACTTAATACCTTAAGATAAACACCTTTTCTCAATAGCTTAGAGGAAGAGCTCTAATAACCCCCCACCTTTTTTTTTCTTCAAATAAAAATTGTATTTTGAAGTAGTTAAGAGTGGTTCATTTTATTTGTCTTCACAAATGTTTTACAGTGTTTAGTGTCCACTTTTTAATCAGTCAGTTAATTACCAAACGTGATACACACTTGGGCGATCATGTCTCTTTTGAGACATGTCTGACTAGGCAGATTTTCTAGCAGTAGGTTGCCATTACTTTATGCCATAGACTGGTTGCCAACCAAGGCTAGAGAATGCAATCTGTACCAGAGGGAGAAGAGATGGATTAATACCTTTCTCAAGGGTATTCGTGTATAAGTGAATGAAACGAATTTGACTGGAATTTGAAGTCAGATCTGATTCCTTATTACCCATCACAATTTGTTTAAAAAAAAAACATTTTTCATGTTTAAGTAGAAAATTGTACATATGTTCAAAGTTCCCCCCACCCCTTAATTTATGTGAAAATCACATCAAAAGAACAAACAGAAGCAAGCCAGTACAAATGATTTTGAGTTATGCAGGCTATCCACTGCAACATATAATGCTGACTAGCAGTATAGCCTGATGTTGCTCGGGTGTAATGAAAGCTTTAAAACTAATCCATGTTCCTGGACCTCAGACTCTTTGGACGTTGGCACGAAAGACTAAAAGCAATAGTTGTTTCCAGTTAAAGCGAAACCGTAGACTGAAAGAAAAATGAATGGATGTAAGTCAAATTTTGATTTCCTGGTATCGATATCATATAAGTTTTTTCGCCATAAACTGAATTTTGAAGGTTAAATATATCCTCTGAGTATCATGGCTGAGACTAAGAACTACAATTACACCTACTTAGAGCCAAACCCGAAGCAAAAACTAAAATAAAACAGCTGAAAAAATGATTTTGATCAGACCCAGTATCTTGCCTTTTTATATATATATATATATCGATAATATATATATAATCGATTTTCTGCACTATTGTAAGAGCTGCAACCTTGAAACTTCTTAATATCGTTTCTTATGTCTTCATCTATGAGTGTATCAAATTTGATTAAAATCGAACCACTCCTTCTATAACCCAATTTTTTCGATTATTGATATTTATCGGGGGTAACTTGACACAAAACCTAGCTAAGAACACTCACAGATGCTTATAGTACAACTGTGTAAATTTTCAAGAAAATCGGTTCAGCCGTTTTGGAGTCTATAAACTTTACAAAACCGTCTGACATGTTTAAACTATCTTCTCCATAAATTATAAATCCTTGGCATTTCAGTGACATATCACAAAGATAATATACCATAACTGTTACCTTTCTTCCATTTTTAATGATAGACTCAAGCAACAAGAAGTAAAATTTGGCAACTGGACCAATGGTCTCCACTAACTTTGCTTACAGATATGGGGACTGAAATGAAAACCTGTAAAATCTTAGTTTAATATGTTTACTCATCCAGTCACAGTGAATCCAAGAACAAGGATTTGGTCCAATGTGACAGTGAGCGTCTCTTATTTTTTTCCATTTTCACCATTCTACAACAAACTACTCCAGAGCTGAAAATTTATTTTCAGAGTAAGGATTTTATGGAGATTTGGAACATGTTACCAGTCTTACTTGGGGAAGGTGGGGGATAGAATTGTTTTTTTTTTTTGTTTTTGTTTTTTTTTTACAAAGAATTAAGCAAATTTTTTTTCTCTTTAATAACTGTAAACCAGCTCTGTTCAGCACAAAAAAAAGTGTCAATACTCTACAAAATTTAAATTTTTCTAAATATTGTGTAGATAATAATAGAAAAAAAATAACAAAAAATAAAAAAGATTAAAAAATTGTAAATTTGCTTTTTAAGTAAAAATGAATGCAACAAACTGCACCCTATCCTAACAGAAGCTAATGAAAAAAAGCATGTTAAAAATGCTTGAAGAGAGGTTTTTTTTTAATTTTTTTTTTTTTCTCCAAGTGATCATAACTGAATGATGTATTGATAGACTTTTACAGAACTTAATTACAAACCCAACAGATAAAGTAAACAAAGTTGGAGCAAAATTTGCAAGGCAGTTTTCCCTCCGAAATTGGCCCATTTGTCATGAAATAACTGAAAGGGGCATGTAAAAAGATACATGACAGCTAAACAATACTCCACCCACGTCTATTGAACAGGTGAAGAGGATCATTCCTTGTTCCCTGTTTAGGATGTGGTTTCCGGCTTTCTCTTTTCCAATCTTTTCACTCTTATGTAGCCCCCTGCGCATCAGTGGTGTTACCGCCTTGCTCAGGGTGATATGATTTAAAAAAAAAAAAAAAACATACTTGTTAAAAAGTATGTGAGATAATAAAGTTATTTCCTTGATCTCAGACAATATCATTGAAAGCTCTATTTTTATACAAAAAGGCAAACATTTAAATGATTAATATTTTCAGTGTCTATTTTTCTCTGATGTTTGCCTGGAAAGCAGGCCACTAAAAACCAAGATCATGCCACTCTCATATGACTAATCAAATTTGTGATATCAAATGACTGAAGAGCTGCAAAATTTTTAATTTTAACCAGTAAATTAATTCCTATATTTGAGGCCTTGAGATTGTTTAGTCGTTACTGTTAATACTCACATCAGACGTTCTCCGTCCAAGGAGTAAATAAGTTGCCATGATATCATCATATTTCTGCTGACTCAAGGAGTCCTCCACATCTTTCAAGGTGTATCCCATACTGGCCATGATATCTAGAAATTTAAAAAAATAAAATTCAAGAACATCAAAGTCAGAGTTCAAAATAAAGACAATATTTTTTTTTAATTGAAAATGATCAAAAGACTTTACAATAATTACAAGTAAAGTTGAGCCTGGAATGTATTTTTTTCATTCACCATTAACATTTGTTTTTAATGTTAAGTATTAAAATTTAAAGTTACTACACATATTTATATATTAGAATAAACTTCAGTATTCAGAAGCACTTCATCTGATAGAATATCTTTTCTCTCACTCTCAGATTTAATAACTTAAAAACATCACCTGAAAAGCCTTTTAAAAAGAAAAAAAATAGTAAAAAGAAAATGCCATTTATATTTGTAGATCTTTCCAGAAAGCCTGAAAGGGAGCAAAATAAGCAAATGGTGATATGGAATTAAAAAATAATAGACTTTGAATAGAATGCGTGAAGAAATTGAAATCAGTGAGAAATATTTTTAAAGATCTTACTCAAGCCCAAACTGATAAAATATAGTCAGCGCTAATAAGTGGCAGGACGGTGCTGCATAAAATACAAGTTTACATTAGAGTTAATTATATTACAGACATTGAAATAGCAAGTACAGTCACAGATTAAATAACTCCTTAGACTAACATTTGGAATTGTAAATTCCACTATCTAGAACAGTTTAAGATTTAAAAAAAAAAAGAAAAAAATGAGAAAGAATAGTTTATAGATAGTTGCAAAAATTTTACTATCACTCATTTTCTGTTGATTTTTTTCTCAAATTATTGAAACAATTTGTAAATATTCAGTATTGTAATAAACCCATACAAAAATTACATTTAAAAAATGTGATTTAAAGATTTTAAAGTTAACTAAAAATAAAACTGGCAGTAATGCAATAAACACTAATAGATCACTAAGTACATTTTACAACCTAAAAATCATTTCACTTATAAATCCTATCTTTTTACATGTTTGCACAATGTAAAAAAAAAAAAGGTCATAATGAGAAAATTATTTCCATTTATGTTTCCCATTGTTAAAAAAGAACTGATCCTACTCTGTTGTAAAAGATTAAAGTCTTTTGAAACACTTTAAATGAATTTCAAGAAAATTATAAAATGTAAATATTTTACCCAACTAAAAATTTGTAAAAGTATTTCTACCGCAAATATGTCAAGCTTCAATCACAAATTTAAAACTTTTTTTTTTTATGGAAGAAAAATTCTCACCCTTTCAACTTCCACTTTTAGTATTAAAATAACATGTTGAGCTTAATCAACCATTATTAGTCAGATAAGTTTTGTTATATGTTCAAAGTTTTTCAAAATGCCAGTGACTTTTTTTTAAGTGAACAAGTTAGGTCAGCATTTTAGATAATCTATTTTTGCAAAAATTTCCTTTCAGAAATCTTTAAGATTAATTATTTCAGAGTTAAAAAAATAAGATAGATATCTTAAAATGTCCAACTTCTAAAAACACACTAAACATACTTGTAACATTTGTTAAAAATTATGAATTAGCTTTCTAGCAATATACAAACGCAGAAATCCAAGGTTTTCTAAATATTAAGGACTAATAATTACTAAAATGGAGAAAAAAAACGAAAAAAAAAAAAAACAAAAAACAAACAAAATGAGTCAGGAATATCGCACGAAAGATTTATAGCAACTGGTACAAATCCAGCTGAAAAAAATATAGTACATAAATGTGGTCAAATGAAAGTGAAAAATAATCCCAAGCTTAACTTTTGACATTAGAATTAAAATGTAAACAAATAGTTCTATCTCTATAAAAAAAGTTCCTAACAAATAAAGCATTAGTACATGTAATAAAGGAATATAGATGTTTTATTGTAGTTATTTCAATATAAAGTCATT
The DNA here is from genome assembly GCA_037127315.1 of Ascarosepion bandense. NCBI lineage: Eukaryota > Metazoa > Mollusca > Cephalopoda > Sepiida > Sepiidae > Ascarosepion > Ascarosepion bandense. The sequence continues at coordinate 314,467 of JBBBDQ010000151.1, forward strand.
CAATACAAAATTCTTTAAAAATGCAAGAAATCCATTCAACAATAGTCAAATCTAAAAGCATAGAGCTCAATATTTCTCGAATGTTTTCTAATATAAAAAATGTTTTTAAGAGAAAAGATGTCTTTTCCACAATGATTACATTAAATAAAATATACCTGAATAAACCTCAAATGTACATATTTTTAAAAATAGGAACCATTTAATTGGAATGTGTATGTATGTATGTAATAGACACATAAAGCACTATTACAGATATATCAACACAAACAGAATAAAGAACAGTCATTTAAAAACAAAAAAAAAACAAAAAAAAAAAATCACTCTCAGGCTTGTAATAGATTGTCACTTCCAAATTATAATTTTTTTCTCCCTCTACCATACAAGGGAAAAAGATTTCTTACAAAAAGAAAAAATAGCATGAATATAACTGCTGCTCATGGTACTGACTGACATCACTGCTTTTAATAGATTTGGTAATAGAAAAAGTTATTTAAAAAAAAGTTTCACGCTATTAATGCAGATAAACAATTAGAAAGTCTAGGTTTAAATATAGAGAAAATTTAAGTCATGTATAAAGTTCTTTTTTATGAACAACTGTAATCTAGTTATCAAAACTGAATATTCATCACAATACAGTTGCTGTTACAAAACATTTGATATTATTACAAGTGCTTATGAGAAAAGGAAAAAAAAAACTAAATATAAAAATCTAAATCTTAAGTTTTATAATTATTTCATAAATAAAAATATTAAAACAAAAACTTGAATATCAGTAATAGTGTGATTACGGCAATGACCTGAATAAGTATTCATAAGATTTTAGACTTAATACTAATAATACTTAATACTACAAATTATTGCTTTTCGAGTAGCTTCAGAATGTTGATTAATTTTAAAAAGGAGAAAATATATAACCTCAGATCCCATCTGGCATTTTCCTAAAGTCATTAAAACAGAGACGCTTGAAAGAAAAATAAAGTTTTGTTAAAAAATTTGATCAAAACTAGTTTGACAAAAAGTTGCTGTTAATGTGAAAAATGATATTTTTGTTTATTTTTAAAATAAAATATAAATAAAAAAAGCAGCAAAATTTATTTTTCTAATTTAAAAACTGATCTTAATAAAAATGTATTTTTATTAAATTAAGAAACAGGATAAACCAGTAACAATAATAATAGCAAACTATGCTTAATAAAGAGAGCTTATTCTCAGTACAAAGAAAGTGTAAACCTATTTAAGGTTTAATTAGTGGCACAAATTACTTCCAGTGCCTAAAAGAGAAAAATAGTCTTCAAAGAAAATGCCAATGCAACTGACAATACTAAATCAAGATTCTACCCAGCATCTAACCTCAGTAACAAAGTATGAAGAGAAAGGAACTAAGACTGAATTTAAACTTAATTGCAAATGCATATTAAGAATGAACAATCATTATCTTATTTCAAAAAGGATGAACTATTTTTTGTCAAATGCATTATAAGATGAAGCCTTACATTAACAGAAACTTGTTTATATCATCACATTAAAAAAAAAAAAAAACTTTCAGATTAAATAGAATTTTGATGACAAAATACACCAAAATCCATTAGGCAAACAAAAATTTAAATATTTACAATCAAAGAAATAAGTTTTATATATCACAAATTATGGGATAATGCTATTAGCATCCTTTAGCAAGCAAGAAATAAAAAGGTATCCATTAACATATTTCTTTCTAAAATTTAAAAAAAAAAAAAAAAAGTTGAATGGCATAGGTACAGTTTGCAAAACAGGATATAGATGGCCTGTCTGTGCACAAATTTATACCCCTATTTCTAGATATAGAAGATTATTATACAGAGAGTGCAAGACCTATCCTTCCAAAGTTGGAAATTTGCACAATGTTCCAATACGCTCTGAAAGAGCATGAAAACCTTAGCATCTCACCTTGGTAGCGGTGTAGCCCATTTATGTTGGAACCTGTCTCTGTTGAGGGCACTAAAGAAAGAAAAACAGGTTTTCAAAAGAAAAATTATTTTTTCTGAAATAAATTTTATGATTAGCAGTTACATTGTGGAAATTCGTCTTTTTTTTTTTTTTTTTAAACTTCTTCAGGGACCATTATAAACAAGGAAGTGTAAAAAGGAAAATTGTTAATACTGCACACAAAAGACTACAGTAAGAGCCCATTATTTACTTGATGGAATCAGAACTTAGAATATTTTTTAAAGCAAAATAAAAAAGAGCAACTTAAATGTCAAAAGTTAAATTTAAAATTAAAAAAAAAAACTTATTAAATTCAAAAGGTAAGAAAAACTCAAAATAGTTAATACAAGGAAAAAAAATCAATGAGTTATGCATTTGTAGAATGATCAATAAAGTATAATCAATTTTTTAGACTTAAAATTGTACCAACTACAAATGGAGCTCTAGACAAATAAAATCTATTACATATTAGAAATGGACAAATTCAATAGAAGAAACATTTCTAGCAAAACTTAAAATTTAGAACAAGGGAACAAGTCACAATCTTAACTAATGATGGGCACAAAATAGTTTTAAAAATAAAATTATGTATGTATAAGCAAATATTTGATAAATTGATAATTTATCTAAATTGATCTAAAATTAAAACAAGTGAAAACTTAGTTTACTTCACAAATAGTTATTTCATTACATTAATTATAAAGAATGCAACAGAATGAAATAGATAAGTGTATATGACCTTATAAAAAAATTGACAAGAAACAAAAAAAAAAAAAAAAGGCAAAACTGTTTAAATTACAAAAATCATATAATGTAAATAGTTTCACAGAGTTTACAAAATAGCTAAATTTAGAAATTAATTTCTTATAAAATTAGACTGTGTAAATTCTAATGCAAATAAATCCTAATATCAAACTTTCAATATTGCAAGCAATTTTATATAAAGATAGATAAGCAATTATGTAAATATCTAAACAATTTAATAAGACTATAGGACAAACATGCAGACAAAATAAGGGGGGAAAAAAAAGCATACGAACTACTGTCAAATAAAATTTTACAATTTTTTAGAAAAAAAAAATGTAACAAACATTAAAGACAAAGAAAAAATATTCTTAATATGGACATCCTAGCCTCCTGTATATAATGGCAATTTTCCTTTTTACAAGTAGGTAATCATTAATTATGATCAGTCATAAATTGGGTAATTAAAGGCGGCCCACAATATAACCACAAATCAGGACTGAAAATTTTAAACAGTCAAATGGTCCACCCCACAAAAATAAATCAATCTTAAAGTTTAGCTAACTTCTTTTATAATTCAAACAATAATGAATTAAGACCTTAAAACAAAAAATAAAAAACTTAAATCAAATGACAATGAATATTTAAACTGGAATTGACTTCATTACTGATAACTAAAAATATCTAATTCAAACTTAGAAAACCTAATGAAATAATATCAACTATATAAAGTTGTTGAAATGCAAAACCTTTAGATGCACATAATCTTTTAAAAAATGTCTAAGGAAAATGCATTATTAGCCTGCAAGACAAGTCCCAACTAAATTATACTCAAACCAAAGATCTTTTCAACCCACATTATGAACTGAAGTAGTTATTCATAAACAAGATAACTAGATTGATATATGAATAGGAGAATGAAAAGAATAGAAAAAGGCAAATTTATGATAACACAATGCATGCATACACACACACAGACATCCCCACCCAAACTGTTTCAATACAAGGTCACTCATTTTTGCTCATAAGAAATTAATCAGAGTAACATAACCCATTAACTGCAAATGGAAAATTCTATCATTGCAGTTCTATGGCTCAACTGAAAATGTCACAATTAATGAGTTAATGTATTCTTTACATTTTATTCTTTGGAGCAAGAATCAAAAATAAAAATTAAATTAAAAAAAACAAAAAAAAACAAAACAAACAAACAACCAACCAAAAAACAAAGCTAAACTATAATTTGCTGCAAGTAATTTTTTTTAAGTTTTAAATGGTTTTTGACATTTAAAGTAAATCCAATACTGACTTGAATAATATTTTTATAACAATAACTTACTTGCTACTTTTCCTTAATTATTTTGCAGCATTAATTGTAAAATTTTAAAAAGAAAATCTAATTAATATCACAAATTTAACAACCAAGATTAAAATATTTTTCATTAACACAATTTTTTTCTTACAGAGGTTTTAACATTAATATTTATAATTAGAATTTTAAATAATGGAGAAGGAGGGAAATGCTAACAAAACAAATTTATAGAAATTTTAAAATCCAGTATTTAAAGAATTTTAAGACTTATTGTGTTTAAGCTGCTTTAATATGCAGCTTTAATTAAAAGAATGATTGCCACATTTTTAACAAAGATAAGAAAAGTATAATTATCATGAATTATATCAATGTGTACAATGTAATGCAAATGAACAAAATTTGACAAAATACAAAATATGTACATTTGGTTTGAATAGAGTCTACTTTTCAGATTGCATTTCAAATGAAAAACTAAGATTTTATCCAGAGTTGGGTATAAGGCACAAGACAAGCCTCAAATCTTAATTACAAAGATTTGTGAAAATAATGAAATATTTTGAAAAGTTGAAGAGAAATATCCTTGACCTCTTGAGAGAATGTGTAAATTGAATTGTGTTGAATATATTTTCTGTATTACACACACAAAAACCTTTGTATATCTTGTTTTTAAATGTTTGTGATTTAAGTAAACAGCAATGAAAAGTTATACTGCCACCTTAAATTGCAGAAAATAAACTTTGGAAAACAAGATTTTGCAAAGTAAATTTTACTAAATTAGAAAAGTGTCCAAATCAGTTAATGAATTATGACTGATTTATTTGAAACTTTAATTATAAGTTCCATAGAATTTTACTAGTTTTAAGAGATTACTTTTAAATAGTAAAATTATCCACAACCAATAAATATTTTTTTAAGCTTTATACATAAAAAGTAAAACTATATATAATCAAAACAAAAAATGAAAAATCATTCAAATACTACTATCCTTAACTTATATAAAATTCAAACATATTGGTCATTTAATAATAATGGTGGAATGTTATAAATACCAACTTGCTCTTTTCAGCACTATACTTTTATTTTACATTAAAAGATGCATCAATAATCAGGAATAAAAGTTGAATTGACAACAAATATTTTGTGACAAAATGTTCAGATTTTACAAAGAAAACTTAATTGTAACTTATGTTCTCTAATGATTAAAAAAAAAAATAGATGCAGATTAAGATTAAGTAAATTCACAGTATTAGTTTAACATTATAATTTCACAGCATCTGTATTGTTTTTTTCAACAGCAAATATTAAATATTGAGGTTTCTGTTAGATAAATTTTGAAGTTTATTAGGTCAGAATCTATAAAAACTTTGAACTGAAAGTAATTACGTAAACATGATGAACTAACTCATGCTAGCTTTAAAAAGAAAAGTTAATGCTGATTATTTTTTTAAAATAACCCAATGTTATAGAAATAGAATTTAAACCAGTGATGCCATCAGATGATATGCATGCAGTTCAGTATTATTTGCTTTGTATTAGTCTAGTAGAAATGGGATCAACATAAGCAATTAACTTAACAGCTAAACACTATGTACAAGCAGCAGATGTTTCTCAGTTTTGTTTTGTTTTTTTGCTTCTCACAAAAAGAAGCTTAATTCACACAAAAACTGATTAGTTTATTATTCATAATCAAAATTTACAAAAAGAAACACAGAGAAAAAAAAAAAGCACTCAAAAGAAATACTTTAAGATATTTTTATTTATTAATTTTCTTGCATTAAAATATGCTTCACAAATGTATGACTGCTGGTCAATAATTTAAAATTAACTGCTATTTTAAAGTTATTTAAAAATAGACAGTTTTAATAGTACTTGTGAAGTAGTGAGTTTTTTGCTTTTTACATGATAAATGACTACAAATTTATACAATATTTAACTAGTCTAAGATGCCGCTTTAAACCTAGAAAACCTTAGCCTGAACACCCACTAATTATCAAGCTGTGAAAAACATCCTGTTCCTGCAAGCTATTGAGTTTAAAGACTTAGTTGATAGTGGTGGCATGCTATGTAAAGGTGAAGTCAATATGTGAGAGTTGGTTGAGTACTAATCAAAACTACAACTGGCCTAGGTTAAACTCTACATTCATATGCTACACAATCCCTCTTTATTGATCTACATTATTACACTGTGGATAAAGATGAAAAGGAAATTTTTGTAATATCTCAATAGACAAGTGAGTTACAAGCCTAATGATATTTCATAGGAGTTTACTAGAGTAATTTCATGAAATGATGAGGCTGAAAGAGAAATCTGAAATGTGCATAAAAGCAAACAAGCATAAAAACAACAACACAAAACATGCTAATTAGTCATGATCATACAGACACCCAAAACTTTCACACTGCTCAAATGTGTTAAAATAATTCAAAACATCAGTGAATAAATAGATGAATCAAGCACAAAGGAAGTAAAAGAGTAAGGGGGTGGGAGAACATTGAGGAAAGTTTTTTTTTTTTTTGTTATTTGAAGTGGTGAATTAGAATGGAAATTTCTTTTAATAAAATAAAGTTCGATATACTAAGATATTTTTCAAATGTTAAATCACTTTAAATTTAAAATTTTACAAAATCAAAAGATCATTAAAATGTTTTTTAATAGGACAACTGAAAATTTATAAAAATTGTTCAATGAAGAAACTGGCTTGTAAAAAAAAAACAAAAAAAAAAAACAACACAAAAGCAAACTATTTAGAAATCAATAACTAATCGGTGTGAATATGAACATGCTTGACAATTATCTACATGGTAATGTTCACAAAACTGGTGAATAGTAAACTAGGTACAATTTATGATGCTTTGAGCAATATACAAAATACAATTAGAATCTTGTAGTGTATAAACAAAAAAAAGTGAAAAGCATTCACATTCCATATTTGTCTCAGTATTGAGGCTTTGTGTGTATAAAACTACCAGACAATGCTAGTGAGTACTTTGGTCCCCAACCACAATAAAGAAAATTACTTAATTATGTGTATATATTCATCGACAAAGTCTAAAGTATAAAATTGCTCTGAAAATCAATTAAGATGCCATGCAGAGTTATGTTTAATAAGAGAATTAGACTTTGCTTAATCATTGTTCTTTTAATAAAATTTAGTCAAGAGTCAATTTTTAATACAAAATCATTTAACAAAAAGAAAGCTTATGCAGTTCTTTTTAAATATTAAATATTTTGGATAAAAGATAAATGCAAAGTTAAAAGGTATAAAAGAACATTTCAGATCTCAAAATTTTCAAGTTGATATAAGTGAAAAATGTGCACAAACCTTAGTAACATTTTAAGGTATATGTTTTGTAGATTGATAAAAAGCTATTAAAGATGAATAATACCATTAAAATAAAATTAAAAAAAAAAAAATACTGGAAGCCTCAAAGCAAGAAGCTGATAGCCAATGGTGTATCTCCCTCAATAGGGTAAAGGGGACAAAGTTTAAGAGGACAATTGGATATTTAATGCAAATAAAGTTTGAGTAGGGCACAAGCTTTTAGGATTTAAATAAATTAACAAAAAAACAAACTTTAAAAAGTGCACTTCAGCAATGAGAATGAAGGTCTTGAAGATGAAATACAAAATATTGACATCTCCCCACCACTAAACCACAATACGAATATGAACCAATGAAGTAAACCAAAGAAAGCTATCATAATTGAAAACAACAATTCTAGATTTAATTTAGCTGAATACTATCAATTAAATAAAAACCTCTGAATATAACTGCCCATCACATAATTAAATGATATACTTTTTGATATTTCAATTTCCTGTTATAACAGTGCCAAAAAAATATAAACTAAATAAAATAATAAAAATGTTTTCACCTGGAGTTCTGGTTATATGGCTTAAAAATGAGCAAAATTATAATCATTCCCAATGTTTTACTATATACATTTTAAAGCGAGGGGAAGATGAAGCTACTAGAAATTTTTGAATACAAATATTCAATGAGTTATACTGTATAAGGAGAGAATAAATAAAAAATAATCGTATTATAAGTCATTCAACTTTATTCTGAAAGATAAAAAAAAATAAGATGAACAAACTTTTAAATTAGAAGTGGATAATGACTCTAAAAGACTTGATAAAGAGATAACTAGCGAACATATGCCAATAATTCAATATAAGTAAGAGAATAACCGAAGAAACAGATTTAAGACAATTATATATTCACGTATTTTCTTTTCTTTCAATAGTATTATTCAATGTCAAAGCATATCATTAGTCGACAAAAAACTAAAGTGAAATTGCCAAAAACAGTTATAAGTCTGTTCGAAGAAAGGTGTTAGTAAGAGAAATTGTACAAATAACATCCAGGTTTTTTTGCAGAGTGAATAAAGCATATTAAAAAGATAGAAAGTTTAGTTCAAAAGATTATAGAAGCACAACCTAACCTACATTCACATAGTAGAGAGAGAGAAGAGCAAAAAAAGGATGCAAATTCTTCAACCAGTAAGAAAGAAGGGTGAAATGGACAAGGCAAAGCAAGTGTGGTTAGAAACTGAGAAACAGAAATACCAGATTTGCAAACTACAAAGCAACACTCTTATCATAGCTTGGGACAGAGAGGAAAATGGAGAAGCTGGAAAAAGCTTTGAGAAATTTCTGAGAAGCAATAGCAGAAAAAAAAGTTCTATTTGTAACAGGGAGTCTTGTTTTACATGTCATACAAACCCCTCAACTAAAAAAAATTTAAAAGGAAATTTAATTGATGATGCTATGCTAAATAATTGAAGAGAGGTGAACATTGAAAATAAATCCTAATAACGTTTATTAATTTAAGAATTACGAAAAATGTTCAGAATTTTAGAACAGTTTTCATTCTAATAATGTAAGTTTTTTAATGACAATCTAGCTTTTGAGTATTATTTTCCTGCAACATCTAAAAAGAATTTAGAAAAGTGTATTTTAAAATACATGTATATTTAGCATCTTATTTTTCAGGTGGAGGTTTTCAATATATATGCATATTGTTTCTATACTTTATGCAATACAAATTGCAAACATAGATGCTCTTCAAATAACGAGTTATATTCTAATGCAGGCATGTCAAACACTCGGCCCTTTTACAAGTACACCAGCAACCTACACAAAGAATACTAAATTTGGTCATAAATTACAGTTTTTATAATTTAGAAAATAAATCACATTTTTTAAATTTTGATTTATTTTAATAAAATACAAAATAAAAATACCATTTACTGTATAAATTTATTTAAAATAATTTCAATATTATTGACAAACTAAGTATGCTACTAAGCTATTATTTTAAAATTGTAGCAAATATTCAATATTCTTGGTGGCTAAGAAAATAATGCAGATACAAATTCTCTCTCATAGCCATGACACCAGCCATCACACGACAATACCAATATGACAGCTCATTAATAGTTGTAAACAGAAATTTTTTTCAAAATTTCAACTTTTTGCTTTTAAAGGTGAAATGTGAGCCAAAAAACGTTTTAGAGGAGTTATCAAAATTGCTTTATCTCTTTACTGTTACCCATAGTTTAAATGTACCAGTAATTTTTCAGATTCCATATCATCAATTTTGAAAATTTAATTTTTTTTTCTTCCCTACCACTTGAACCCTAAAAATGATTAGTGTTCCTCCTGTTAAGAGAAAAACGATACTGAACAAAAAAGACTGAGTGTTTCAAGAAAAGTGGAAATTATGGTATTTTTGCACAACAGTGAATGAAAACATACATAGTTTAATTTGCAACAACTCCATTGACACGCTGAAAGACATTATGAAATGAACCATCTATCTTATGATAAACATGAAGACCCAAATGTGTGTTTTAAAACTCAAGGACTTGAAGGCTAACTTAACACAGCAACAGAGTCTTTATGAAAATTCAGAAACAGAATGTCACTTTTGTTACTGCCAGCTATGACCTTGGCCGAATGATAGCCATGAATAGGAAATCTTACAGTGATTGGTTGGTTGGTTTGTTTTTATGGCATATCAACCTCGGCGTGTCATTTATTGCCAACTAAATTTTATTTATTTATTGCTGGTAATATCTTTTTCTTTCAATAATTTATTGTTGTTTTTATATAAGTTTTGTGTCTAGTAATACTTTTTTTATTTTCAAGTATCAAGATTCATTGGGATTTGTTTTTAAGGGCAGGGTCCCCCAGTCCTACCCTGTTATTTAACCCATAACTGGAGGGAAGGGAAGGATTAATACCTTTCCCAAGGGTACCAGTGCTTAAGTGAATGCAGGGTATTCAACTGGAATTCGAACTCAGCTCACCAATTTCTCTTTCCGAGCCGATATCCACTGCACCACAACGCACATCCGTGACTAAACGCTTACAGCACCTGATATTCCCAAGCGGTCACCCATCTAAGTACTGACCAGACTCAATGTTGCTTAACTTCGGTGATCAAGCGAGAACCAGTGTATTCAGTGTGATATGGCTGTTAGCCCATCTTACAGTGAAGGAGATTTCATAAAGCAATGCCTTGTATATATATAAAAAAAATTAAAAAAACGGCTGAAATTGTATGTCCAGAGAAAGCGTACTTATTCAAAGACGTTTCATTAACCAAGAACATTATTGCTGAAAAGATTTATAAAAGGTCAGGTGTTTAAAAAAAAAAAAAAAAAAAAAAAAAAAAAAACAGCTGAAGGCTGTATCAAAGTTTGAACATTTTTCTATTGCTATTAATGAGACCATTGACATCACTGAAATAGCACAGCATGTAATCTCCATCAGGGCCAGTGACAATGAATTTAATATTTATGAATAACTGATTGAACATGTCTCACAAGCCAGAAAATCTTTGAGAGAGTTGAGCAGGACCTGCATGAGTACCCTTTTGATTTGAGTAAACTTGCAAGTTTATCTATTGATGATACTGCAAAAATAGTTGGCAAACATAATGGTGCTGATGCCAACTTACAAAGGAAACTAGAAAATTCACACCAGATTCATTTGCACTGTATTATTCATCAGCAAAATTTGTGTATAAAGATTTTAAAATTGGGTCATGTGCTTAGTTCAGTCACAAAGACAGTAAACTATATCAGAGGCTGTGCTCTCAACCACCATTAGTTCAGTCAGTTGTTGGAAAATATGAATAATCAGTTCATCATTGTTCTATTCTACACAGAAGTCCACTGGTTGTCATGTCACAAAGTGCTGGAAAGATTCTATTTGTTGAGACAAGAATTTTGGATCTGGAGATGAAAGACCAAAACGCAAATGAAATAAAAAATGAAAGTTGGTTCCAAGATCTGGTTTTTGCTGTGGCTATTACTGCACAATTAACGGATCTTAATTTAAAAGTACAAGTTAGAAAACAAACTTGTCACTTAGTCGTACGATGACATCAAGTGGTTCATTACAAAACTAAGTGTATGGAAGCCAGTTGACAAATTAAAATTGAGTTCATTTTCCTACGTGCCAGGAGCTGAAAACACTGTCAATACTGAGACTGTATTTAGCTTTGTTAAGTATGACCATTACCTGGAATTGTTGTCAAAAGAAATTTTTAAAAAGATTTAGTGATTTCTCATTTATTAAAAATCAGTTTGCATTATTCTCAGCATCATTCATTTTTCATGTTGCCAAGACACGAGAAAGCAGTCTGATTCTACACTCAGAGCAAAGCATCTTTAAGTAGACAAATACCTGGGTTCTTTTCATACCCTCCTGAAATGTTTTTAAAATTATCGCAATGTTTAGTTCTACCTGTGTGTGTGTGTATATACTTATTTTCCTTCATGAAATCAACAAAATCTTCTCAGAGAACAAGATTAACTGATCAACATTTGTCATCTCTGATCAAAGTTGGAATTGCACAGATATTTTAACCAGACATACTAAAAACTGTCTGCAAAAAAAAAAAAAAAAAAACAAGTGCCAAGCCACAGGACAAAAAACTAAAAGTGACTGAATGGTGGCAAATAAATGTTCAGTTTTGAACTGTTGTAATTTTTTACAATATATTTGTTACTGATGCAAACTGCAAGTATATGTTGTTTCAAATTTTATTTTTTCGTCAAACTGCTTCATTACTTTGTATACATGAATTCTGTTAAAACATTTGTATGTACATTGTGTGTTTCTAAATTTAAATAACAAAAAAAAATTCTGCAATAAATTTTATTAAATGGCTCCAATTAGCTGTCATGTGCCCATTTGATTGTCATGTGTGGCCCCATGACAATATATGTGACCATGTTGTCTTTAGGGGGGTCTCAGTTTGACATGCCTGTTCTAATGGGCCCATCATAAAATAAATAAAAATTCCCTAGTTGAAAACAACTATAATATAACCTAGACCAATCTAGCACCTAAGCAATTTTATAATTTAAAAAAAAAAGGGGGGGGGGGGGAAATTCACATTTTTTCCCTGTCAAAGGATGCACTAGGGAATTTAGTAAAGTAATATGTCTTGAAAAGTTAAATAATGGAAGATTTAACCTGTAGTTACAAAGGATACTAGAAGCAGGTTGAAGTATGCTATCTTGACAGTGATAAATATACAACACAACATTGCTCACCCATGAAATAAACATTTGACAGTTTTCTTTGCTAATAATGCAGGATTGTAAAATTGAGAAATTTTAAGTCAGTAGCATTATGTTTATAATTGATATAAATACAGAAACTTAAATGAAACCTGTTCAATAATATTTCTTCTTATTAATATTACATTTTATTAAAAATTAAAGGCAATATTAAAAAAATAAAAAATAGACCTTCACTTTAAAAAGCAAATTTAATTGTGTCAGATTTTTTCTTTGTTTTTTAACATTGAGTAATTAAAATAGTAACATTTACAGAATTTATGCAAATAATGAAAGAATCCTTTATGGAGGAAAAGCAAGAAAATATTTGAAAAATTTAATTGAAACCATTATCACATCTAAAATGTCAAATTTATAAAACTTTCTTGAACAGATTATTTTCAGCCAAATAATTTGCAATTAAAAATAAAGGGGATAAGGTGACCCGTTCAAAAACAAAATTTTTTTAAAGTTAGAAGTGTATAAAGATAATATGTATATTCAGATAAGCAATTTAATTTGTTCAATTGTTCACCTCTCTTAATGCATTTTGTTGAAGTGTAGAGTAAGGTAATGAAATAAGTATGGATGTAGATTTACAAGAGAATCCCTGATACAAATATTTTATAAACGTTGCATAACGTTGGTTTACCTATGCGCTTAGGATCAAGCTTGTCTCTACATGGCTCTTTGTAAGGCTTTAATTCCTTATCTTCATACCCAACATTGATCCAGCGGTCTCGCATAATGGTCTGTAGACCAAAAGACAAACTGATTTTCAGCACATAGAAAATAAAATTAAGCAAACAAATGGGTGGAAGATACAACCACAAAGCCCACTTAGAGATGACAATGACAACAACAAAAGAAAAAAAAAAAAAAAAAAAAAAAAGCTCTGAAAACCAAAAAAGTTTTGCATGATAAAGATCAGCATGCAAAAGATCTTTGGCAGGTGCCAGTTGGTAAGAAATCCGTGTGTCCCTGTATAAGAGACAATTGCACTGCAGTAGCAGATGACCCTGGGCAGGAGGTCCCCTAGCACAGCCACTAGATATGCAGGGCAAAAAAAATAAATAAATAAATAAAAATAATTGTATTATGGACAGTAATGATAATAGTAGTAATAGTAGTAGTACTATTGGCTTTTCAGCATGTTGCTTCCCCCAGTTAGATATGGAAACAAAAACTGAATAAGCCAGGTTGGGTCATCTTTTATACAATTACCTATTCGAAGTGGATCATTTATGTCAGGCGGTGGCTCTACATATGGCTTAAGTTCATCATCTTCGAAACCTATATTCATCCACTTGTCCTTCATAATTGTCTGTTACACAAAAGGGAAGAGAACAATGCATCATTAAAAACAAGAAGCAGGAACAACAGTCAGGCATCCAGGGAGACAGCTCAAAGAAAGCTGGGAAGAACTGGGTTCCCAACCTTCTGACATGTCACTATATAGTTTGACCCTTTTAGGACCAGAGAAACTCTTTGCCTGTAATCAGTGTTGCCAGCATTAGACTATTTAATTTTAAGTTAATTCTTATGAAAAGGTTTTACCATATTTCACAGCTCATAAGACAAACCACTTCAACATCCAGTGATTATAATTGAATGCATGCACAAAATTTTACCTTTTGCATTTTTACCAAATATAATGTGTTAATAATTATACACTAAGCTTCATTATTTGAGTCTTGAGCTGAAGAAATGTAGTAAATCTTAAATGAATTAACCTTTCAATTACTTTAATGCATATAGCAGGCATTTATTGTACTCCAATTACAAAAGGGTCAAGACAATTCATGTTTATCTCGTTCAACCAATTTATAAAAGCAATTGGCTTGCAATTTTAATTATTGGAAAAATGAATTTGACCTAAATGCACCAACAAGAAAAAAAAAATTGCAATATCAACTTCAAATTGTTTTTTTTTTTTGCAAATTTGTACGTTCATGTAGTGATTATATTTTTAATAAATAACATCTTTAACTATCTGAAACATAAAACTTAAAAAAAAATAAAAAAATAAAAAAAATTAAAAATTAAACCTTAATTTTAAAAAAGTATAAACATTAATTACAGACCTCTAATGAACAAGGAAAAAAACAAAATCTGTGATGCAGATAAAAAAAAAAATAGTACCATTTTTAATTAGGTCAATATTTTGGTAAAAATGAAGAATTTACTAATTTTACACAGTGAAAATTAATTTTAATTTGTTACATTTATGTATACTTGTTAGGAATCTCTAATCCAGTTATGTAAATATTTAAACTAAAAATCTTCTGCAAAAATATGAATAAAATAAAACAATATTTAGAAAATAATTCCTAAGTTGATTAGATAGAAATACATAAGTATATAACATAACTGAGGAACAAAGACATACTGATCTCTTTAAGTTTGAATTATTATAATTGCTAAATTCATCATTTGGATGTTTTTTTGTTTTGTTTTGTTTTTAAAGCAACTTCTACCTCTGGTCATTTGTTTAAAAATCACTAACATGCCATACTGAATAGAGATATGCTTTTGGCTTTTACAAAGTAAACTTTTTTCTTTTCTAGAATAGTAACATAGGACAAAAATAAAACTAAAAAAAAAAAACCTATGAAAGATGGTCAGTCAAAGACAAGTCAGTATTTAAATTTCTCTGCTTGTTTCAGAAAGTAAAAGGTAGATATTAAACTACATTTGTTCAGATAAATATTAAGATTATTTTTTTTTAACTGCAAGATTTTTCAGACTTGAAATTTGAGGATTTACATGTAATAGACTTAATTGTCTATATTAATGTGTGGATGCCTGCAGATAACGACACCAAAGGATAAAATCTGGGAATGTGTGAAGACCAGGAATTGTCATTATTAGACAAATCAATGGATAATCTGCATCAATATTCTATAAAATAAGACAAAAACTTCACTTTCACAAACAATGTATTAAAAGATTTTATTTTTCTGTAAAGCAAATGTTTAATATAAAATCAAAATACATGAGTTAAAGTTTTGAAAATTTAGCAGCTGGAGAAGAAAATATCCTTATTAGAAAAAAAAGAAATCAAGATTTTAAAATATTTTGAAGAAAAATCACTACAAATAAATGACTTTTTTTCAGACCTGTCAGTAATTTTTGTTTTTAATTAACATTTTTAAGCATGCTATGCTCTTTGATTGACAAAAAATAAAAATTATGCCAATATTGTACTTTCTCTTTAAATGTTATGTAACAAGTGAGCTCAAACAAGGTCTATTTTAGAAAACTTTATAAAAATACATGAATCAGATACTTACAAATAAAGATTGAAATTTGGTTTAAAATCTATATTTATATATATTAACTAAGAAATTCTGACAGTTCACATTAATCCCCTTAAAATAATTATTACATGCCTTAAAAAAAAAAAAAAATTAAAACAATAAAAATGATAAAAAAACAAATACAAGAACATCTTAAAAATTCATAATGCAACAAAAAATGAAAACATTAGGCAGCATAAATGAATGAAACCAAATCAAATGCATTATTTATAAAAACTTTCAAATACTATCTTGAAATAAAGCATACAAAATAAAGCACACAACCGTTTAACAAAAGTTCTCAAAAACTACCTTTTTCTTATTATATTTGTACCATATTAAGACTGATTTATTAATTTAAATCTTAAAAGAAAATAATGTAATAATTAATAGTCCAGTTTATATTAGCTTTTTACACAAATTCATTATAGAAATTTAAGCTCGATCAGAAATTATTGTAAAAGCTCTTAGTACTAAAAGGAAAATAAGAAAATTGTTCTCAGTAATATTTGGATATAATCAATGAAATTTTATATGCATTTTTTTTAATTTATTCTCTCAACTAATAACAGACTAAATGATTAAATACAGAAAACAATGCAAATGTCATACCTCTAAACTTGCTCTTTTTGCAGGATTTAAAACCAAAAATTTCTTTAATAAATTTTCACAGTCTGTGGACATATAGAAAGGTATTCGGTATTTTCCTCGCAACACTCTTTCACGAAGTTCCTAGGGAGAAAAAGAAAATGCAATTTGTAAAATTATTAAAACCAAAAGTTAAATTGCATGTAATGTTTTGTAGTTATATTGTATTTAGTGTTATATTTCAAACAGCCTTTACCCAACCAGATTCCTCAATAATTTAAAGTACCAAGTTAATCACAGATGTTCTCACTTTAAGAATTATTAAATTTGAACATCTACAAGAGAATCCTGACAATCAAAAGTACCAAGGTGAAAGAACTGTCATGATATTCTTTTCCTGACAGAAACAATTCTCAAACGAAATGAGCCATACTACCCCTACAAAAAAAAGTTATACATGTGATCCCAAGTAAATTGTCAATATGAACAAATACACATGACTCGAGCAATGAGACAAGATATGACCAAGATCTGTAAATAGAGACATTCCATGCAGATATGGAATAGAATCAAGGAAACACTACCTGCCTTCTGTGTAAACAGACACTGGAATATAGCTAGCAAGATTATGCAGAAAGAGGGAAAAATAAATTGAGACAAGGGTCAGTAAACCTTATGGAACAAAAAACAATATAGAGCAACACTAGAGAATAACAAGATTTGAAAGAATCAATACACATGCCTCTCTTTGATAATACTCTCAGTAAGCTTAGTATAGTTACATATGGAAGCCTTTAATCAAGAAAGACTATTAAACTTTCAACTCCAAACGCCTTACTACAATGACCCAGCAAATATATATATTGATTTAAATGGAGGTGGGGGGAATATTGCCCATGGGATGCAGGTGGTCTGTTGCAAAACATTTCATATTTTCCTCTAATAAATTTGTCCATTACCACTCCCATACTTTTACAGTAACGATATTGAACTTAACCTATCCACCAAGTGCAGAGTATCAATCAATTTTAAGGTCAGCAGGGTCTGTTCTAGTTCCTCTCTAGGGAAGGAAAGTAAAATACTTCCCCACCATCACATATTCTTCAACTATCTGACGAGATGATAAAATGTACTTTGTGACAATGTCTTGTTCTCTCTTCATTACATAAGTAATAAATTTGACAACTCACATTGAAGAAAGTCAAAGATCAAATATTTATATACATTAAACAAGTTTTTTCTTTATATATATAAAAGATGAAAATGAATTTAACAGCTTGTATTAAAGAAAGCAGAAATAAGTACTGAATATTTATATTCATATACAAGGTTTCATTTTTATCAGTCAGTTAAGTGATATGATACACACCTGGGCAATCATGTCTCTTGATCTATGACAGGCTAGTCAGAAATTTTTCCCACAGTAGGTTGCCATTTCTTTCTGCAGTAGACTGGTTGCCAACAAAGGCTACAGAACCCAATCTGTCCTGCTATTCAACCCATAACTGGAGGGAGAAGAGAGATGGCTTCATACCTTTCCAAAGGGTATTTGTGCGTAAGTGAATACAACAAATTTGACTGAAATTCAAACTTGACTTTCCAATTTCTTATTCCAAGTCGATATCCATTGCACCACACAACACACATGTATAAATTCGATAACTCATTGATGTGGAGGTGTAGACACATCAAAAAATATTTTTAAGAGAGAAAGAATAAATTTAATCTCATACTGGGGTGGAGGGCATACATGAGGTAAGAAACCACACAAAACATCAGGTTAGAAAGAAATTTGAGAAAAGATTGTTAAACAAACCAAAATTTCAAGATGTATTTTTTGTCAATTACATCAGTGAAACAACAAGAAAAAGAAAAATGTCAACAAAGAAAAGTAAAATTGCGAGAACCGAACTTTTCAAGAAAAGTGGTAAAATCTGTAATTATGTGTAAATTTTGTATTTTATTTTTTACATCATACTTAATAAATATGAACAACTGAAATATGTGCAACATTTGGTCTGCCTGCAACCCCACCCAATTTTACAATCTCTATCACTCAAAGCTACCAACTAATTCAGCTTCACGGGTAGGTGGGACCACTGTTAAGAGCTAGTCCCTAAAGGAGTACACAAACTACATATTTGGGTTCCTGACCATGCAGTCTACAGTTACCAATTTCTGGTCTTCCCTTCAGTATCTAATGTTTCTTCTGTGTCCTTCAGTTTCAGACTCTGGTTTAAGTGTAAACAGTTTACCTGTGGTCATGTATTCAAAACTGGGTCAGGAAATGAAATCCATTTATTGATTCAGTGAGATGAACAGAAGCAGCATTCAAAAGACAAATTCAGCAATACAGCAAAATAAGAATAGGATAAGACCATGAATTGAATAAGTTTGGTCTTTTGGTTTCAAGGATAGTACCAAATACAACTATGACAACCTTCAAATAAATCAGTATTTAATAATTCTTCTTAGTATTTCAGACAAAAATATCAGATAATCAAAAACAGAAAATTACAAATGGTGCCTCAAAAGTATAACTTAAATTGCATTAACTGAAGCAGAAATTTAAATCATACACAGATGATCCATAGAATTGCAATGACAAATTCCCATAATGCACTGTTAGAGCAGGTTTTATTCCAATTAAATTTAATGTCTTATGTATAAACGTTTTAATTAATCAGAATCAAACTTCAAGTATATTCTAGCTATGTTTAATCATTTCATTTTTAAATACAAGTACATTAAGTTAAAAATTGTGAAAACATTCACATTTTCAAATGAAGTAACTTCAAATAATTGAATTAGAGCAATATTTCATGTAAAATTAATTTCATTAAATGTTCATTAAAACCTACAAACAAGAAACATTAATATAACTATTCAATAATTAAAGCCTCAACCTTATGTTATAAAAATAATACTTACTTTTAAATTCTGACCATCAAATGGTAAGGACCCACTGACTAGTGTATATAAAATTACACCTAAACTCCAAACATCAACCTCTGGACCATCATATTTTTTACCTGGAAGTAGTAGTGGTATTAATAATTATCATATCAAACTAAAAACATCAACCTCAAAAATGATTATTAATGAATAAAAATGCATCATGGTTAAGGTACCAATTCAGGTAACAAATTTCAAAATTTTGGGAGACAAATTATTTCAGATTAAATTATGGTCTTTGTTAAAGTATTTTTCTACTTTTCAAAAAAAATAAAAAATAAAAAAAAAAATAAAAAAAAAACTTGCAGTAAATCAAGAAACTTTCTTATTAAATATATATATAAATAAGACTTGTATATAAAAATCCGGTGCTTTATCTTTTTTTCTGAGCAGTACACATTTATTAATATTAGCAACTCTTTCAACAAGGATCTTTTATCCTATTTTAAGATATAAAAGAATTTTATGCCATCAACATTCAAATATGCAGAAAAATTGTTTAATATTAAATGAAAAATAAAAACAAAATCTCAAAAACTGTTTAATTTATAAACAGTAATAACAATGTTCAACATAAAAATGACCATCCAAATAAAATACAAGTAAAGATTAGAAGACCAACCTTGAAAGAGTTCTGGAGCAGCATATGGTGGACTACCACAGAAGGTGTCCAATTTACTTCCAGGGATAAATTCGTTACTAAAACCAAAGTCAGCAATCTTTATATGCATATCACCATCAAGCAATAAATTTTCAGCCTGAAAAAGAATATAAAAATATTAAATTATGTAAAATGTGAAAGTGTTGAATACTTCAGCATTCAATAAAAGAGAAATGATTCTTATAATAAAAGCATTTTATTTAAATATCCCATTTGAGACCAGTTTTATACATGAATTCACAGCTCATCAAATTTATACACCAATGTCCTTAATTGCTAAAGAGAAACTACTTTGCATTGAACAGGATTTTATAAGTTCATTCCTTTCTGAATTCTCTTAAACAAAAAACAGTAAGTCTTGAGAAGCATAATACCATTCATTACATGACTCTCTATTCAGACTCACCTTGGTTGTTATACTAACAATGTTTCAGTCATTGTTACCCGACGGGCATCTGTTGTACTGTGACCATCTCAGAATTCTGATTAATAACACTCCAAAAAATTCAAACATTAGGTTTATGTTCCCCAAGATTGATTATTCAAGAATCAGAAACTAGTATATCAAAACTACTTTGGTTAAAACGTGTGTGTGTGTGTTTTTTTTTTTAGCAGTCAGTGTTCAATAAAATTGGGTGGAAAAATCTGATACTCTGGTCCAATAGGCAAATGGATTGATTCATTTTCTACAGCTTATCAACTCTTTGCTGGTTATTTACCACCAGAAAATATTTTTAAATTTTAAGAATTTTTTTTTTTTTTTTGAGATAATGATTTAGTAATACAAGTCTTACTAATTAACCCATAGGTTGGGGGGGAGAGAGAAATAGTGGATTCATTCCTTTCCTGAAGGTATTTGCATGTAAGAGAACATAACCAAACAGGATTGGAACTCAGCTCTATGATTAACAGTTCTGAGCCAGTTTCCATTATGCCATCAATATATCCAAGTTTACAGCACTTTTTATTCCCAAGCAGTTTACCATTTAGATATTGGCCATGTTCAACATAACTTCAGTAATCATACAAGAACCAGTGTTTCCAGGTTATGTGGCCAAAATCCCTGGTTCAATAGGAAGAGAATTAACAAGTACAAGAGCATAGAAAGCAGTACAAGAACAATCTACCCCTAAATTAAATAAAAAGTTTAATTCGAAATTTAAAGGTTACTGAATACAACAGACATCTGTAGATTACAAAGAAGGTACAACTACCAAAATGTTGTGAATGCTGATCCAAATCAAATGGCATATAATTCCTTCCAAGATTCTGACAAATACTGCTTGCTTAAAATATAAAAATCACTTATGCATTTTCCTAAGTAATAATTATGGTTTGTTGATATGTTGACATGAAAGAAAGGCTAGTAATTCTAGGACACTGCAGGTAATCTATACATGAATAATAAAAAGCCTACAGATTTAAATTCTCAAATTCAGATTTTTTATTTTTATTTTTTTAACACTTTTGCTATTTTAAAAATGTTTTGCACATGTGCAAGCATTTTGGCTCATGTTATGAAAAGAATATATAAAAAGCATTTATAAAATTCTTATAATTGTACTTTTGTATATAAAATAAAAAATAATTCTTAGACTCCCCACCCCAGTTATGTGGGATTTTTTTTCTTTACATTAATCTAGTGACCAATTATATTTATAAACTATTAATGCAACAGGAATTTTATAAACAGATTACTTGACTTAAATTTACTTTACTGCCTATTTTCTTTGTTGATAAATATCTGATCACTGCATAAATTTATCACAGTAAACATCAAAAACTGCTTCAAGAGCCAAATAGCAACTAGTGAGATAAAGTATATTCTAGCACACTGAGGTCTCATAGTAACATACAATGTCTATTATAACAACATACATAAATATTCTTGTATATGTTCTTCAAACAAATCCCTTCAGTGCAAGTACAAGAGCCAACGAATGACTCAAGAGAGGTTAGTTCTGGTTTTGTCTAAAACTGATTTAAGAGTTGTAATGTTTTAGATAATAAATAAGTCAACCACTTAGAAAATAAGCCTATCAACACACTGAACAAACAATAATAAAAAAAAAAAGTAGGAACTTACTTTTAAATCTCTATGTACAATGTGCTTCTGGTGACAATACTGTACAGCAGACACAATCTGTTAAAATTAAAAAAAAAAAATAAAAAAATAAGTGATTCCTAAAAATTCTGAATTGGAACCTACTGCAGTTAATCAGGTCTATCAATCCATGCTAAGCATGTATGACACTTAACTGACAAGAGAAATTACACATAAAATGATTAAAAGAATTCAAACTAGTCAGGTCCTAAGTAAGGAAGAGAACCTACAAAGTTCCAAACACAAAACATATATATATGATAATAAAATTACATAAGGAATTGTTAAACCCATTTCTATACTTGTCAATTGGCTTTGTTAGAGAAGCTTATTTCTATTATGATTGATTCTCAACTTATAAAAAGGAACATTTGTGGCTAAATAAATTTTAAAGAAAATTTAGTGATATTTTATTACCTGTTTACACCAATACAATTTGAAGTGAATGTTAAAATTATTTTTCTGTTAAAACTTTTAAAGAATTTACACTGAGTAGCAGTAATTAATAACCAATGCAGAATAATTTAAACCATATATACTCAATGCATGACTATAACCAGTAAATCATTCTGGTAAATCATTAGGTAAATCTAAAAACATTTTGTGGCTCAACCCAGCTAGACAAAGGCATTATTGTAAAACTGGACCATTTGTTAGAATTTCAGATCTTTATACAAATCGTAAATTTATTTTTATTCATTTATTTTTTTCTTCAAGTAAATTAAAAGTGGTAACATTACTATCCAAAGTGAAGAGGCAAGCAAAACTTGTATATTTTATGAAATCTTTGATCTATGCCATCAAAAGTGAAATTTTAAGTTATTATTACTGGGTTTTCACATTAGTAAATATATATCAGCAGTGCAAGGAAGATAACCTACAAAGTTTCAAACAAAAAAACATATATATATATGATAATAAAATTACATAAGGAATTGTTAAACCCGTTTCCTATTTTTAGTATATTAAACTAAAGCATTAATGAAATCCTAAGAAAATGCTATTTCATGACAACTCCCAACAAATATCAAAAACATAAAGTAAAGTTTTTATTTTTTAACCTAAATTTTTTCATCAAACATGAAATAACTATAAGAATCTAATGAAAATCAACTGTCATATGCTATAGTTTGTGATAGCTAAATTTCAGAGTTGAAAAAATAAATATAAATTAATAAAACATGCAAAAACTTCTTTCAATTTTGAGAATTTTTCATTTTTGTCTAAATAAAGTAAAAAGCTTAAAATTATACAGCCATTAATACATTTAGATTTTGTAAATTGATGTTTTATAGAGAAAATAAATGTCTTATCAAAGGAAAAACAAATCCAAATAGAAAAAAAAACAACAACCACCTCTAAACAGATGTTCAACTCACTTGTCTAAATTTAGCTCTGGCTTCTTTCTCTTTCATTCGCCCATGTGCTACCAAATAATCAAAAACTTCACCTGTAAAAAGGAAAAAAAAATTTTCTTATAAAATTAACATTAATGTATCTTCAATACAATATTGTCAAAAGTTATTTACCTCGACCTCATTCACCCCATTCCAAGACCTTTTAGAAAATTTCGTTTTATTACCATTTCCAAAGTTTCTTGCTTTCAAGTGCTTATATATTTATAAGTCTCTTTAAGCATTAAATAGCATCTCATAGACTGAATGATGTTTTTATAACTGAAATAGTCCCATCGAGCTGGTTTCAAATCTAATGTTTCATTGATCACTGAAAGGAAAACAGTTAAAACAGATTTCAAATCATTTTTTCTTTTAATCATAAGAGATAAAGTGTAATAAAACTTAAGTTACCTGCACATGAGGCTTGAACATTTTAAATCAGATTTATTATTTTCAATGTTGAAGAAATTCTATTTAATAAACTTCATAATAACAAAACAGTGAATTTTAGACAGAAAAGTTACAACTCTAGGAATATAAGATTCATTTAATAGTCCCTGGACAATTGCATACCTCCTTTTGAAGCCTTTAAAGGTAATTACTATAATTTTGAAAAAAGCATAGCTAGTAATTTTAAATTTTTAAAAAAGGAATAAAATTTTTTTTAAATTAAAAAAAAAAATTTAATAAAATACAAATTTGTTATCAGTGCAATGATAGATTAACAGCATTTAAAAATATATATTTTAAAAAATTGAATAGTTTCACCAATTAATCAAAAGTCACAAATGTTTTCAAGAGTATACTTATCTAATAGTGTCATGATTCTCTTACTTAGTTTTATTTTTGATAACAGAGGTATTATGTTAACTATCTTTTTGCTTTTTTAGAGCAATTAAGAGTTGGTTTACAATTAGCAGCTCTTAAGAAAATATGCTAACTTCAAAAAATTACCAGATGTATGCAATTATCCAGGGACGCAAATGTAACTGTCTGTCCACCAATAGAATCATGACAATTCTGCCTTGACACACTGTTTCTATATACTGCAAGTTCATAATTGAATTTAAAGAAAAATAAATTATATGATACAATGGAGAATAACAAGAGCAATTTAACTTATCATTGATGTTAAAATAATAGTTTCATAATTACACACAAGGAAACTAAAACCACATTATCTAAAAAGATTAGTACAATCTCAACTTTCAGAATTTACTCTAAGGTCACCAAGTATTTTATGCATTGTTTTCCTGGCTCTTTTGCTTTCAATCTGTCTAGTGAGTATCAGATTCTCCAAGAACTCCTTCATGATTATGCCCCCCCCCCCCACAAAACCTGAATTCTCTCTTCCTAATAAGATTCTTTTTAATTTCCATTTTCTTTAAAACTTTGTTGGTGCTCACATGTTCAGCATCCTTCTATAGAACAACATTTCTGTTGGTTCAAATCTTCATCTTTGAGAAGATGGTCTGGCACACACTACCACACAGGTGGACAGATTTTACATAACAGTTTATCATTATTTTCCTTGTTTTTAGTCAAATTTTTCTATTTCTTAGCATTCTGCTTAGCTTTTAGAATGCATCTTTGGCTATCCCAATATGCCTCCAGATTTCAATGCCACATTTTCCGTTCTGTTAAGACACTTCCTATATTTAAATTTCCACACTTGCTTGATTCTGATATCTCCTACTTGCAATTCGCACTTTTTGCTAACAACCATACATTCTATCTTCTTGCAGTTGATTAATCCTTTCTTCCCTTCACTACATAGATTAAATAAAAGAGTTCTAGTCTATACTCCTGGAAGGAATCATATCAGACATAACTTGTATTTAAAGGACAAAAAACATAATCCAGAACAAACCTATTAACAAAAATTTGTTTGAGAACTTTTAATAATAATATTAAGCAGTAAATATTTTGAGGATTCTCAGAATTAATATTATGTATAACTGTACAATATACAAGTAAATGTAGATTTAAACCTTCATAGAAGTTATCTTATACACATGTGAATCATCACAAATATAATTACATTCTTGTTATTCAATTTATAAGCTTATAAAGTCACTTTCATGAAGAGTATTTAAAGAAAGCATTTAGATACCTAAAGATATAACTTTGAACAAGGACAAAATTATGTTTACTAAATTTCAAAGGGTGAAATCAGTTAATTCAAGAATTACCATTAATTTGAGCTAACATTTGTTGTAGCAGCTTGGGCACAACAGCAGATAATGAAAATTCACAAAGTTTGTAATACAATCAATGTCTGATATTTCAATGGTTATAAGCATAGAATGATTAAAACAACAAATCCCAACTTATTTTGGTCATGCAGTAGTAGTAGTAGTAGTAGCAATGTGTGTGTGTGTGTGTGGGGTGTGTGGAATTAGTCCAAATTGTAAATAACTCTTATTTGCCCACACTCCTTTTTAAGGAATGTGAAAGTAGTTTTTAAGTTAAAATATGAACCAGAATTAAATTTTATATATTTTTCTTTTATCTCTTGTATGCCCAATATAATAAATATATATGCAATCTACAACTGCAAAATATAGTGAAAATTCATCAAAGAAAGAGAAAAGAAACATACAACAAAAAATTTCATAATTAAGAAGCAACAATAGATTGCTGATTAATAAGAATCTCATGCAATTAACATTTCTAAATATAACTTCTGAAAAAAAAAAAAATGATTTTCTGTAGTTTTAAATTATGCCCACTACATAAAAAAAAACTCTACAATTAGAAATAAATTAATATTTTGTGGAGAAACTTCTAAAAAGCATAACAAATTGAACTTTCTACTAATGAAGTAGTTGCTTTTCAATATATTTTCAATTTTGTCCTTATCTAAGAAATCCAGTAAATATTGGCCAAATCATATGCTAAGTCAAGTGTTTGGTGTGAAAGGAGAATATGCTACAGGAAATGGGAACTTAGCTGGCCTGTAAACTATAAAGTGAAGGAAGTTAAAGCTACAAGGTAATAGTAGCAGTAAAAGAGTTTCCTATCTCAGATACTGAAAAGAAAAAAAAGTTATTTTCCTCAAATATATAAGTACACAAAAGTTGTCCAGGGTCTTGTATTAAAACAAACAGAAAGAACATTCAAGTTACAAAATATTGGATATTTTATTTTACCATGTGGTATCAAATTCTGAGTATGAGCTAGTCTCCTTCTCACGTGAGAGACTAGTTCCAATAATAAAATGCCCTTGTAAGTGTTGAGGCAGAGAACAGGTAAAAATTTTAATGCAAAAATTATAAAATACCCAGTTTTCCATTTGAAATGGTGACTGAATCTAAAAAATATTTAGTAACAGACTTAGAAGTAAGTACTACTCTCCATTTAAATGTTCATTTTTGTTAAATCACTGTACCTACTGAATAATCACTTTGCTAGAATCTCTCATTGAAGATTGAGAGTGAAGTTGGGTTTATAAGTGTTGAGAAATGAAACAAATTCTATTTGGTTTTTGATTTTTCAGTGTATAGGGCTAAGGTGATATTAACAATGACAAAATCTTTACATATCTCTTGCTTGACGATTGGAATCAGCTTTAATATTCTAAAATAGTACAAAATATACATGTATGAGAAAAATACACCAAACAGGTGTTTCTCAAAATTATATCACCTAATTCAGTGAAGAAAGATTCAGATTTATTTTTATAAATTACTGGCTTTTAATTTCAGAACTTTTTTAAGAACTTGTTTTCAATTGCATAGTATCTACAAGGTGAAATGGGTAAATTGTCGCCATTTTATTTTCCATTTTGTCTATACACATTTGTTTTTGATTATGTCAATTGCACAGTATAGCAGGGTCAGTTGGGCACCATCTGAGAGAAAAAAAAAAGCACCGTGACATACGATTCACCCTACCAGAAATTTAACGACAATTTGTCCATCGCACCCTATGGAATGCAGTCTTTCTTGAAGGAACAGCATATCATAGAAGAAGGATAAAGAGGAAAAAGATAGTTATTTTTTTCATATTGGAGTTAACATTTCTCACTTCAACTGTAACTGGTGCAAACTTTTTAAGAGATTAAAAAAAAATATCTTGGCCATCAAAATTCAACTAATTGAAAGTGTCATCTTTATGCTTCATTCACATAAATACTTGCTATTAAAAACATATACACTACAAATGCCAAGTAATAAAAAAATTTGTTTCAGTACATCACAAATAAATGGTTGCTTTGTTTTTTATTGAAATCAAAAAGTTAAGTTTTCTGATTAATTAAAGTGTAATTATAGTTTATAAAGAAATCTAGAATCCTCTTATGAGTAGATATAAAATTTAACTGAATCTTTTACTAAATCATCAATTTTACTGTAGTACATTTTTTTGTTTTAATTTTTTTTTTTAGATGAAGATTAATTTTATACTGATTCACTGACTCATGTCAAGGACAAATTAACTTAATAACTTAACTTAAACTGACAAAATATTCTCTAACACAAACAATGGAATGAGGATAACCTACCCCATGAATTAAATAAAGGATTCACTTTTTAAATTTTTGGCAGGTTACTAGATACACCTGAAAGTCAAAAGGTACAACAGCCAAAATAATAATCGAGATGAGGATAATAGCTATAATGACTTCATATATAATAACCTACAATAGTACATTTATTGAAATTTTTTATTTACCACAAAAAAACCACAAGTTCTTTGCAGAAAATTAAAAATAAAGGAATTGTTTCTAATGAACAAATTAAAAATATCAGAATATTCAAAGAAAATAAAAATAAACAAATTGAAGCAACTATTTTTGTATAAATGTTTGATTACCAAAACTGTTCCCATAATGCACTAATTTTTGTTTCTACACAAAAATTTAAGTACATGATGTTACTAATTAAACAGTACAAAAAATATATCAACAAATTCTTAAGTTTAGTTCAAATTCTAAACTTCTGATTGTTCCAATCTAGCCAAGACAATTGTGACATCCCAATTGTGTATGCAAGATCATTCTGATGAAACTGAAGTATAAAGCAAAATGTCCACCATCATACAAAATTATAAGAGAATTTTCATTTTACAAAGCCAAGGTTTGCTCATCAATATTTTTTCTACTTATATTCAAAATAAAAGTCATACAGGTTAAAATTACTGAAGTTGAATTCTAGATTGGATAATTTTTCTTCCAGAAATTTTCTAACAAACCTAAAGATTCCTGAGAGTTATCTAGACAATAGAATAAAAAAGACAATTGGAATTTAATGAGTGAACTCCTCCATTTCAGTGAAAAATGTTTTGCTGCAAGTACCAACCCTATAAAATTAAAATCAATATCTTTTTCAATGGCATTCTATAGAAGAGTTTTAACAAATGAATGTGAATAATAAAAACTGCAACAATTTCAAATCCAATTTATTTGTGAAATAAAAAAAATAAAAATTCTCATGACAAGTACATCGTTAATCTTTTCTTGAACGGGAACAGTTTTATGTAAAATATCAAGATTTTATATTAATTTATTTCATTTGAGACAACTGAGAACATAAATCTAGGTTCAAAATTTTCTATTAAAAAGAGAAAAAAATGAAGGCTTAAATTCAAAATTTAAAAATCAAAACAGACAATATGAAATGCTTATAACTGACCAATAAATTGGCTTTGAAAACTCAACGTGTAATATTTAATCAAGAGAAATATCTAGACCAGAAATATATAAACTGAACAAGAAGCTTAAGTTGAAAATTATCTACAGTAACATTTGCAACTGAGTGAATCACCTCTGTATATTCAGGGTGAGGCAAAGAGAACAAGCGTTTTTTAAATGGCTATTACTCAGCCCAAGGAGGAGAGACATGTCCAAAATGTACCATTTGGTCTATGGTGTCTTCTTTTTTTTTTTTCCTTTTCAGTTGAAGCCATGACACTGTAGACAATAGAGCACTGCATGTTCCACTATGACGAGGACCATGAAGAATAGTGAGTCTGTCACAGCAGTTCAGTGCGAGTTTCATTGCCAATTCATACTCACTGAAATCAGGCTGTTCCCACTCATAACGAAATCATACGTTGGGTTCATGCACTTTGTACCAGAAGCACATGAATGACTAGCAGGCCAATAGAGTCTCCACGAATGGTATATACTCCAGAAAATGTGGAATGAGTGAGGCAAGCCTTGATGCACAGTCCAAATCTCTCTGCTCAGAGGCATGCTACTGAATCATTCAATAAGGCATATTTTGCATGAAGATCTGCATTTCCACCCCTCCAAATTGGTCATTGGGTAACAGTTAAGACTAGAGAGTATGCACAACGGCTACATACATAAGATGAAAGCAATTTTTGAGGCAAGTGACAACCTCATTTCATTAATGAATGATGAACCTTATTTTCATCTCAATAGCATGGTGAATCAACAGAATTGTTATTTGGCTCTTGAAAATCCGAGAGAACTGCACGAAAGACCACTGCACACCGCTGCTGGAAAAGCTGACATCATTAATCTTTACTTTTTTTGAAGACCATAATGGAAATGCTGTTACTGTGAATTCCAAATGTTACATTGAGATGATAAACTTCTTCGAGCCAGAATTACAACGAAAACATATTCTTATCCGACATGTGTAGTTTCATCAGGATGGGGTGATAGCCTACACAACCAGAGCATCATTACCCTCTATTTGATGACTGCCTCATCTTTAGGTTTGTTGACACACCTTGGCCCCCTCATTTCCCTGGTTTGCCCATGTGTGATTATTTTGGGGGTGGAGGGGGGTGGGGGCTCAAGGCATGTGTGTATGAGCATAAGCCCTGTACTCTGGATGATTTGAAGAAAGCTATTCAAATGACAGTCGCCCAAATCAACAGAGCAATGCTGGAAAGAGTAAAAGCCAATTTCAAAGAACACCTTCAGAAATGCATAAAGGAAAATGGACATGAGGGATGTTTTCCACACTCAATTTTGCAAAATGCTATTCTATATGAAGACACTGATGTCAATAAAACATTTTTGAAGCTAAAATTAATGATTTGGGGAATTTTTCAAAAACATCCATCCTCTGTCTCACCCTGTACCACATACACAGTGACTTGTAGCTAAAGTTAAATTAAGAGATGATTTAAGTTGCACATAGGTTTATGCATGACTAGTCAACTAAATTGAGGCAGAGAAGAAAAAAAGCACATCAAAAGATAGGCAAAGAGCTGCCATCTAATTCAGATGACAGATTCAGCAGTTTTTGCAATACAAAAAACCAGACTTACAAATCAATATTGCACTTATTTACAACAAAAGGTAGTAAATGTAGGTTACATTACTGAAAAGTTACTTACCTCCACTGGCATATTCCATCACCAAGTATAATGTTTTTTCCGTTTCAATAACTTCAAATAACTTTACTGCAAAAGAAAAAACAGATTCACCATTAATATTTTCAAAGATTATACACAACTGAAATAAAAGAGCAGTCAAATGTAAAACATTTGAGCAAGGGGGAGAATTTACCAACAATATTTGTTCAAAGACTTAGGTGAAGTCAAATAGCAAACTGCAAACAATTTGACGTTTCATAATAACCAGGCACACAATTTTTTCTTTTTAATTAAATAGAATTTTCAGTTTGAACTTAATTATAAAAGACATTAATATTAAACCTAAATGTAAGTGAAATAGTATATGTAAGACAGTAGTCAAGGGAAGAAAAAAAAAAAACACCTGAAGTAAAGTTTCCTTAGAAGGGATCCTTTGTATTTCTTTGGTGAGATGTAAATTCCACTCATGTAGTTTCTTCCCATGAACTGCTTTGAAGAATCAACACCCAAGAGGATACTTCCTTGATACCTACAATCTTAACCTGTTCCATTCTATCTTCCTCATGTATCCCAATAAACTGTATCATTTACTCTGTAAATTACTCGAGTGGCTCTTGAGCCTTGTAAAAGGTGAACATTAAAGTAGAAAAGAAAAAATTCAAATCATTATTTAAATCTATTTACAAAAGCCAAAGTTTAACTGGCTTTTATTTCTTATTTAAAAATTAAGAATTCAATATGAATTGTGGGTCAAACTTAAGTTGCTAAAGAAAAGTATTCTATCAAGATATTTTCCTCTGAAACCATGCCCTATTTTCATGGAGCATATATAAAGCAGGTTTTATACCATATGACTAAAATTTTAGATGCAAAAATGTTTCACATGCCTAAAGTTTTAATAAATTATAAATAAAAAATTATTTTCTTGCCATCTCATTTCTCCATTTTCAAAATAAGGAAATAACGTCAACAATTGGCTATTGACGAGTAATAAGAAATTTGTTAATTATAGCAAACAGAAATCAGTTAATATAACTCGACGATTAACTGGTCTTATATAATTAACCTCTTTAAAAAAGAAAAAAAAGTTCATCTTTGATAGATCTACACAAGCTCATAATGAAAAATAAATGTTATAAAGTAATCATGCTTACATATCATTGGGTTTTATTTTTTCAGTTATGTATTACAATATTACATAAAATGAATTCAAATGAAAAATGAATTCAAATGAAAAAAAAAAAAAAAACTTTCAAAAAGTTACAGTATATTTAGTTTTAGTAATTGATATTACTCTGAAATGGCTTAATGAATTAAATATTGGTTCAAATATCAGTTAACTTCTATTCTTTCTGTCTGAAATTATATTTTTTTCCTTGTTCCATGATATAAATCCTGAGGATAATGTATATAGAAAACTACAAAAGTAGATACATTTTCTATTATTGATATCACTAATTTTTTTTTTTTTTTTTTTTACATCCAATGGCTTCTCAAAAAAAAGTCATTATTTAAATCTCATTTAGAATTTTTGTTTTAATCTTGTTTTTAAAAAAAAAAAAAAAAACCTTGCATAAAAATGTACTAATTTTAAATTTTTTTTAAAAGAAAACTTCAACAAAAAGATAGAAAGTCTCATGAATAACCAAGTGAAGACAACAATAAAAATAAAATTAATAGATTTCCAAGATATTTTCAAATAAGTTTAATGATAAGGTTCTTTTAGCAGTATATTTAAGAGCTAGATTATGAAAAAAACACAAAAAAAAAAGAAAAAAAAAAAGAAATTTAAATAAAACTCAAAATCTAGCTTTTCAAAAAGGAGGGGGGGTTTAAAATATATATATATATATGAAAATGTGTGTGTGTGTCTCCATTCTAACAAACACTACTCCGTTGAAACCCTTGGTCCAATTTCAACCAAAATTGGGTCACTTGTTAATCATGATATGAACCTTTGATGTACACAAAAAATTTCTCAAATCAACTTACAGGGTACAGCAAAAAAATCACCAAAATGCTTAAAATTTATGAACTCTTAAGACGCCTTATGTGAATTCAACCAAAATCGGGTAACTTGTATATCAAGGTCCGAACCTTTGATGTAAAAAAATTTTTTTAAACCAATGTACAGAGTTCATAAAAAAAATCAACAAACAATTTCAGGTGGTCTTTTGCACACTTTTCTCCAAGACACTTCCAAAATCAAGTCACTAGTAAATCAAGGTCTGATGCTTAATATATGAACAAATATTTTGATTGACACACAGGGGGCAGCAAAAAATTAATAGAAAATGTTGTTTTTTGCGATTGTTTATTTCTGATATGCCATAATTTCACGTTTTCTAAAAGGTGCCAACCCGATGTTGCAGGGACAATGCATCCACTTCTGTGTCATATCATCGCATCACAGGTTCCCATAATGCCCAATAATTCTTCCAATTGTAGATACATCAGTCTTGTTTATTGGCAAAATTTACCAAGCATGAATCCAATTTTACAAATACAATAAAAAACCAATACTTACTTTACATTTTTTTAACTTACACATCATGGCAACCACATACTGGAGCTTTTTGAATAAGCACTTGATCATACCATTTCAACATAACTACTAAAAAACCCCGAGTAATGCAGGGCTATACAGCTAGTCTATCATATTTTAACCATGAACTATGTAAATATGCAATAAGGTCATGTATCTATTAACACTACATTTAAATTTATAAAGAGAAAAGAAGACTGAACAAATAAACAAAGTCACATACTGTATGGGACATTAAAAAGTAAATAATCACAACTAAATTTACATGTCTGCTTTCAGGCAAAAATAAATTAATGTTAAAATAAAATCTTCAGGAACTGATAGAAAAAAAAATCTTTTTCAACTGATTACTACAAATTGAACTTTTTAAGAAAAATGACTCATACAGGCCAAGTAAAGTAACATTTTTTTTTATTTCTTAGAAATTCTAAGTACTGTGGGTGTGCCATGCTAGAGAGACTGAATTTTTTAGCAGTAAAATCAGTTTATTAGAAGACAGCATAAAGGGGGAGAGGTAATCTTTAAATTGATAGCCAACCATGTGACATGATATACATGCTTCTAACCAATAGCAATTATTTCTGCATATGAAAGCAGAGGATGGATATACTGGTAAGAAAAAAATTTCTGGCAGAAATAATGTTAGTTTTCAGATAAATTGGCTGCTAAGTGAATTTCAATTAATGTTTTATTTGAGTAAAAGATGCTTCACTATTTTCATGCAATATGATAAGAGACTGTGGTCAAAATGTAATTTTTAATAAATGCTTTGCCAAAATTATTGTATACGCAAGTTTGTATGGTTTAAAGTACTTGATGAAAGCATAGGAAATCAAATTTGTGGCCAATAATCTTGACGTAAAGTAATTAAATGTTATTTTTGCAAATTTATATTTTTAAAATCATTTTTTTTCTTCTAGTTTTATATGCATGAAGTCTTAAAAGCATCATATTCAATAGTAAATTCAAAGCTTTTGGTAATCGCACTAAAGCATGCCTGACTTTATTCAATCAAAACAACAAAAAAAACTGAAATTTATTTAAATAGCATAGCAATGACAATGTCCCAAAATACACAGTTTCAGACTATTTTACTTAAAACAAGTAATAAAAATCCTAATTTACCGATGTATGCACAAAAAAGAAGAAATATATCATTCTTCCAATGAAAGTGTTCTGTGTGAATCATAATTTGACTATTATTAATCCATTAACTGTGAATGACACGAATTCCTGTCAATGCAGTGTCATTGTTCAGCTACAAGTGACAGGTTTAAAAAAATCATTGCAATTAGTTACAAACCATAACAGTTGACAGAGATTTGGAAAATGAAGACTTGATACCTTCAAGAACCTTTTTAATGCCCATACCCATCATATTGATAACAGACATTCCACTTACACAGTATGGTGCAGATATAACACAAGTCTCCTTTCTAATATATATATATAGATAGATATGTGTGTGTGTGTGTGTGTGTATGTATGTGCACACAAAGGAGGTGATGAAAAGTTCTTGATCTCACCAAAACAAGATTGAAAAAACAAAGAAAATAATTCTGATGCTTGGTTATATCTTCAGAAGTGAGTTGAGCAGAGAATTTCTTACCACACTCATACAAGTCTATCTCCAAAACAAAAATTATCATGCGTGATTGCTCACCAAACTACTAATACATTAGCTACACTGATGCCCAATCTATCTGCGCCAGAATATGTTACGCTCTTCTGAACAAGAATGCTACATAATATTAAATAAGTGAGAGAAATGAGAGGGGATAAAAATAAAAAATGTGAAAAACGAAAAGTGTGTGTGTGTGAAAAAGAAACAGGTGAAAAGTAATATATAAATCTTTTCAAACTTTTACCTCATATACATATAAAATGTGTCATGTTTTGAGTAGTGGAATTAAACTAGACAGACTTTGCTGAGTGAATTTGACAAAACTTATAGAAATTAATTCTTGCAATCTAAATTAAAAATTCTTTAGAAAGAGAGAACGAAAAAGATGAAAAAAGAATTTAGTAAAATGCTAGTACATTTTTATTGCTTTCCACATATAAAACTAAACAATCAGATAAAAACAAGACTGAGAAAGACTGGAAGTGATAAGGGAGAGAATAAGATACAAGCAAAGAACAGAAGTACATCATAATGGATAATACAAGGTTTTCTGCTAGTTACTATACATATTCAATTTCTTTTTTATTATTATTATTATTATTATTAGAACATGTATTGATTGCCATGAAAGTAATGATTACTATCATCATCCTCACATCAAAAAATGTCCAACATAAAACCAACCCAATATGTTACTGTAGTTGCTATGGCCTTTCATATAACGCTCACAAAATATGTTCAAAGAATAGTGATTTTTTTTTTCACAGCACAAGAATTATTATGCTTTATAGCATCATTAATGGGTGAAGTTGGATGAGAATCTGACAAAATGATAAATATACAAGACAATTTTGAAAACTCATTTGATAGGTTTTGCTGACGAACTGGCATCATTAGAAAAAGAACTTTACTTCATAAGAAAATTTACATTCACATGACAAAATATATTTAGCTGAATTGTTGCTTTTGAAAAATTGTCTGAGATATCAGCTGTCAACTAGTTTTTATTTTTAAGGTTTTTATTTTTTATTTTTAAGGTTTACATGAATAGCAATGTTTCGGTACTATAATTTCTGGAAAAGCAGTGCTCCTTACAAATTAGCAAAAGCTTTAGTAAAAAATTTGACTCTTTTAGAAACAATCACACATCTCTTCATGCCTTAAAAATTCTGGTAGTCTCATCAACAAATAGAAAATAAATATGAAAAATGAAGTACTGGTTTAGATATTAAATTCTTATGTATGAACATTCCAGCTGACAAGTATTTAAATTAAAAAAAAAAAAACTCACAAAATAATAAATAAACCACTCCCTACCAATCAACAAAGCCATAAAAATTTATTTAGTCAAACAAATGTCCTCAACTTTGTTGTTACTATCACAACATTTCAGTCTTTGTGCCCTCAGGTCACCTTCATAAAAAATTTTCAACTTTGTAAAAAAAAGATTCTACCTAGTTTTGGGCTCTTCAATCAGCAGTGTTATAGCCTGCATGTTTATGAACCATTTCAAAATATCCTACACAAAAATGCCAAATGTTTTCAGCAGATAGATTACTAAAATCTTCACACAAAATTAAGTTACGGGATCACATAAATGAGCTAAATAAATCTGAACCTATAATTGAATTCATCACATGAAAAAGAAGCAAATGATGCCTAAAACTGACATTGGTTTTAAAAAAACATTTTCCTTAAATAAGAACAATCTCAATATTTTACTTACATCACAACAGTAAGGTCTGGAATAATTAAAAGTATAAACACAAAAACTAGGTACAACCTCCAACCACCATAACTAATGAACTTAAATTTACCAAACCCTACTTACTGTTTTGCAGGGGGGTTACATAGGAGGAAAGTTATGAGAAAGAGTAACAGGTTACAGGGGGTATCACGAAGTGGCTAAGAGAAGAATGAGAATACTGATGAGAGTGGGGTGGACGGAGAAAGAAGCATGAGAGAGGATGCAGGTTAGTGACCTAGGAGATGACTATTGACTTTACATTTAAATTCTTGGAGATTGTAGCTGTTGGGAAAGCAAGTAAATGGAAGGGAATTCCACAGGCGAGAAGGGCGAGAAAAGAAGCTGCTGGAGAAGAATTTGTATTTACATTATATTGGTTTCACAGTAAAAGGGTGGGACCTAGTTGCTAATCTTGTGGATCAAGTAAATTCATATATAGGGGGCACCAGGGAGTTAAGTTCATCGGAGCAGAAGCCGTGAGAGTATTTGTAGAAGAGACAGGGAAGCCACATTGCGCCGGTGAGAAAGTGACTGTATCTGAGCTGCCAAATCGGGATCGCTCACATTACAAATTCTCCGTTGGATTTTGTCAAGGACACCTAGGTGGAAAGCAGGAGCACCCAACCAGACATGGCAACAGTATTCAATGCATGGGCAGATGGTAGATTTATATATGTGCAGGATTGTTTCAGATGGGAAAAACTTGCTGGCCCTACAGAGAACAGACTTTCTTAGCAGCAGATTTAGCTATAGATTCTATATAGTCATTCCACTTGAGGTCTGTTGTGAGAGTTAACCAGAGGAGGCGCAGTGTTTTGCTTTCAGGGAGACTAGCTTGATCCATGCTGATCACAAAATATAAAACAGAGAGCTAACTTTATATCAAAAGCAAGAACCTGTCAAATAGAATGTAAACAAAGTCTCCAAAAGTACATTAACAACAAATCCAGAAATTTAAAAGCATATATAAGTATAAAAAGGTATCTAAAATTAAAACACACTCAATGTACTTTTGTACCATAAAAATCATGATCACAATATGGATATAGAAATTGCCATTTTAATAAAATAATTTTACACACATGCAGATGCATTGAAAACACTATAGTCTATCAATCCCCAACAATCTGTATATAACTGGGTTATTTTAGTTTATTCCCCGTTCTTACTAAACTACTGAAACATATGTGTGAATCTTAAGAAAAAAAAGGGGAAGGGGGGAATTATTTAAATCTAATTTTTCTAAAGAAAGTCATAGTATTAATCAAGCGTTCAGCTGCTTAGCATAAACCAAGAAAAGTAAATTTTGTTCTTGTGAAATAAAATTTCTGATGAAGTCAGTCTATTAGCAAAGCATAGTTTTCTCAAGCAACCTTAACCAGCAGAGCATTTTATGATCCATCCGAACTTGATAAGCAGGTACTTTCCTCATGTTACACATCTGTAAATTCTCTCTAAATTTTTCTGAGTCCAACTGTATTTAAAAAAAAAATTTCAATTAGAACTTTATAAAAAGATGTAAGTTAAGATTGTTTCTTCTGTAGTAGATTTTTATTTTCTTAAATATAAAAACCAAAGCCATCTCTACTTAAATGTTATGAAGAAGACTATCTATAATAGAAGTCAGTCAAACCTTACCATCAATAATTCAATCAAGTTCTACCAAGCCTTTTCAAATTTATACGTGAAAAATTCATTTCCAGCTCATACCTACAAAATTTAGATATATTTAACTATATCTGTTACTGTGTCAAGGCAAATATTTTGTTTCAATTTGAATATTTTAGCAGTTTTTTTTTTATTGGAATATTTTAGCTGTTAAAATTTTGTAAATATTGTAAGTAAATATCTCTTCAAATTTGATTATATACTTTAGTGTAATATTTTTTATGTGGTTCAAGTATATCTGAGTTGTTAGAATATTCAAAAACTGTACTATGACCCAAGCATTGTGAGTGAAACAGAATTCTGTTCGAAGGTTAGTAAAGGTTGTGCCAGCACAAAGTCACAAGTCATAGTGACCAAAGGTTTGAACATACTGGTCTTGTTCAAACTACTGATCATGTCATATTTGCACTCTTCCAGAAACTGTAACTAAAATCTGCTCAGCATAGTTGTAGTATGGTGGGCTCTGTGGGTGTTGAAGAAGAACAAATGTAGTTGACCAAGTGTACCCAGAAAATTAGTAATCAACCATAACTTATCTCAATACACTATGCCAAATTTTATCATCCAATTCATGATTTTCATAAAGAAACTTAAATTTTCAACATGCACATATTTATATCATAAATACAGCATGCGAATATCAACTTATAATTGTTTTTATTAGAAATAATTACAATAACTTATTTGCTGGTGTGAGATTCTATATGGTATTAACACGAGTCATATATACATACATACAATATTGGGCAAAAATCTACAGTCACTTTAAAAAGTTTGTAAATTTTTAATAATTTTCAGCTTATCAGTGAACATTTCACATTGTATTTCTGCAAATGAAACCATGGCCTGATTGCTGTCACTTCCATAATTGTTTTGTAACAAGGGTTCTGAATGAAAAGGGAAGATGGAGAAATCACTGTCAAATTTGGCAGCACAAAAGTTTATGGCTACCTGATCTTTATGGGGACCATGAAACTCTTGAGTGTTACTGCTAATATGCAAATATTTTTCTCCCAACAATTTTTCCTATCTCAAATTCCAACATTCTTACATTGCTAAAGATCATGGCAAAAATTTCCAAAGAAACCAAGATAAAGATAGTGAATATGGTCAAGACTAAAATTGAGTGAACAATAGCAAAGAAACTCAAAATTCCAGAAATCCTTTCAAAATTTCAAGGCATAAGAAATGTTTAGATCAACCAAGACAGTTAAGCATGAAAACTGCAACATGAAATGGTAAAGAAACTCAAGCAGAAGTTAAAAAAAAAAAAAAAAAAAGTAACAGATAAGCATGACTGGTCCCATTTGGTATCAGTAAATTTCACTAAGTACATCATTCAAAAACAGACTGAAGTAATGCATGCCAGAGGGGGGAAAACAACAAAAAAAAAAAACACATTTGAAAGGACAGCAAGCTTAAGCTGGTCAAAGAGGTATGAACCATAGAGATACAGGTGCTGAGAATAAGATAAATTCAGCAGTAAAATTAGGATAAGGTTGTTTTTTTTTTATTAGGTAATCTGTCCAAAGACCTACAAGGAAAGCAAAACAATCTACATTACATGATGGAAACTGAAATTTTTATTTAAAAGCCTGATGCTTTGGGAATACATAGAAAAAAGTGATGCTCAAAGAAAGCAAGTTAAAACTGATAATGCTAAATATGTTCAGTTTCTGATGGACCATTTGATACCTGACTTGGATGAAAGGGATACCTAATTGATCTCTGTACCACAAATTGCACACAACAATTCAATCTAGATGATGAAGGTGCTGCCTGATTAAATGATGGTCCTGTTCAGAGTATGTACTTAAAAAAAATCATTGAGTAAATGTGGTCAGAACTAGAAGAGTTAATCTGAAGAAGCCATATGATCTTGAATTGTAGATCAGATTCAAACAATTATTCAAATTAATGGGATAAAACACACACACACCCATCCACCCACACGTATAAAGTTTTCATTATAAACAATTTTAAAAACACTGATGGCCATTTTTGGCTGTCATTTTTTATCTTTCCCAACACATTCAGAACTCTGGTTACAAAACATGATAATTAGGAACGGAAATAATTGCAGATATATAAAATAAAATGTTATAGACCATAAAGATATAACCTAAAAAGAGAAACAATATATTGTTAAAGTATTCAGAAACAATATTGGAAATTGTAAAATATCAAAAAAACATTGGAAGAAAACAAAAAGAATTCACAAAACCATTTAAAAGCAAAAAAAATGAACTGACTAGCAAAAAAATATTTAAGACAATAGTATTGCAAATTCAGACAAAAAGATGCAGAATTTTAAAAAGTTTATCTAAATCATGAGAGAAACCAAACCACCCCCTTTAAGTAAACATCACAAAGAGAAACAGTTAAGCTGAGAGAAGAAGTATATGAAAACTAATTTCACAACAGTAGTTTTTTTTGTTTTTACTGATAACTGTAGACCAATATTGGGATAGATCTAATGACTAGAATGGAAACTGGGTCCTTTACAAAAAGTTAAAACTAGGTCCCTTTAAAGCTGAATAATAGTCTCAAGATAAATACAGGCAACTATTGTAAGTTCTTGAACAAGACTTTTTTTTGAATTGGTACACATCACAACCAAGAAGCTTGAAGCTAAAAATATATTTAGGCAAGGCTATACTCCATCATACAAAGAACATTTCTTAGAAACAATAAAAACTGCTGCAAGTAAAGTTAAAATAGAAAAGTTAAATTGAATAGACAAAAGACTAATGAAGGTTATTTATTGAATGTCAAATAGCTGATAGTAAAATAGAAAAAAATTCATTCAAGAATGTGGGATGAGGCATTAATATGCATACATGGCCAATATATTAGGATTATGTAGCATTTAGTTCGAACCATATTGTAATCATCATAAATATTATAAGCTGAAGCTCACAGAATTATACACCATTTATATAAACTGAAAATTTCACCTATATCAGTTGGTTAAAATGTTGAATTGCCAAATAAAGTTTTAGATATTTTTATATATAAGGTGTATTGGAATCTGCCCAAATTTTAATGAATTTCACCAGCATGATCTGACTATTCAACTTTTTATACCTTCCCAATTTTATTTTGGACAAGTTATTTATAACTTCAATCCCAATGTGCAACATTCCATTAGAAAATTGTAAAGATAATAAAAAGTTAAAAGTCAATGAAATAAATCTATATATCTTCAATTTTAGAATGGGGTGCTTGACATTGGGATAGAAGTATCCAAAATAAATTCAAAACTTGGATAGCTATAATAAAAAGTTGAATGTCAATGAAATAAAATGTGTACAAGTTCATAAAAATTATAAAGTAAATAAGTAATATTCCTTTAAAAAACACAAAACTAGAACTTGACAGAAGGAAGGAGCTTAGAAAATGCATTATAATTTACAAACTACACTAAGAAATCTCAAATGGCTTTATAATATCAATAATAGATTTTGCTTTGGCTTGTTTTACCAGCCTATCAACCCTCTTGGCTCAATGTTGAAAATCAATGTTATTCAATATCTCAGTAAGTTTTAAAATATGTGAAATGTAAATGAAGATTGATTGTATGGTTTCACCTACAGTTGAAGTTGCCTGGATTAAATTTTGTTGTATAATTTACTTTTCCTCAAGTAGGCTAAAATGTTTTTTTCATTAATGTCTTTGAAAAGTTTTTAAGACTATTCATCTGAAAAGGTGTTTATAGATAGAGGTAAATTTGGCACAGTTCATCATAAAATGTTTTACTGTGTAAGTTTCCTGGCATACTATGCAATTATCATCTTTTGGAAGAGAAGATGTGATATTGGTATGACCAATTCTGATTCTTGAAAAGACTTTCTTCTCTTTGGGAAAGCCTGGTGTTATGGTGTCTTATCTCAAGTGTAGATCTGATTTTGTGCAATTTATTATTTGGCTGAGTATTCCATAACTCTTACCACCTATTTAAGAAATATATATTAACTACTGTTTTGAAATCTGTATAAGGGACTTGTTTTTGATGTGTTTGATTCACTGTCATAACATCCAAGGCTAAGTCTATTGCTATAGCTGCTACACTAAATCTTGAGGAGTTCTTAAGTATGGTTTCATTGAGTATAGCTGAACATCCATCAATATTTTTGGAGCCGTCAGTGTATAAATGCTTATGATTTGCATGTTTTTAGAAGATATTATGAATTTCTTCCATGAATACAGTTTCAATTTTAGATTGTTTTGCCAGACTTAATATTACAGCAGTATGTTTTATTGATCAGGGAGGAGTTTGAGATAATAGATTTGTACATTAGAGAAGTGTTATTTCTAATTTGTTGAAATCATTTTCAAGCATATGCCAAGAGGTTTAATCGTATTTTTCTTTAAATTACATAATTCTTTATATTGAGGTTAAAGAACACAGAGGTTAAATTACTTGGGTATGAACAAAGTTTGATGTAATATTGTAATGCTAACTTATACTGTCTTAATGTCATATAAGCTTTCAATTGGGGACATACTGCAGGCAACTAGAACGAGTTGAAGACCCTGGTGATATATGGTATTAAGTTCTTTCACATGATTTTCTTGCTGCACCATAGATAAAGCATCCCTAATCCAATTTGGATTTAACCAATGCCTGATAGAGTTTCAGTAGCATCAGTCTGTCAGCTCCCCAGTCTTTGTGAGAGATGATCAAGTAGTATTGCTTTATCATATTTCTCACAAAAAATATTTTATATGTGGTATGAAGGATAATTTTTTGTCAAAAACTACTCCTAGATATTTGTAATGATATACTACAGGCACTTCTGTACAATCAAGTCTTATGGTGTAACTTTCAAAGTTGGCAAAAGTGTATACATTGAGTTCTTTCGAGAAACTGAATCCATTTTGTGTGGCCCACTTGTTTACTTTGAGACATTGTTGGAGTTGATGTTCAATTTTATGGATATTTTCTTTTAATCTGTAGCATGTTAGAAAATCATCTACATAAAGTGAACAGTCAACTCCAGGGTTCAAGCATTTAACAATGCCATTTATTTTGATGTTGAAGAGCGTGACCAATAATATGCTTCCTTGAGGGACACCCATTTTTTTTTACTCATATAGGCCTGAAAGTGTTATACCGACATGAACATTAAAGGTTTGTTATGTCAAGAAGTTATTGATAAGAATTGGTAATCTTCCTTTAAGACCTATTTTGTTTAAGTCTTTCATGATACATATCTCCATAAAGTATCATAAGTTTTTTTTTAAGTCAAAGAAAACTATCATTAAATGTTCATTTTTAATGAAAGAATTTCTGATAAAAGACTCCAGTTGATCAATTGTGCTTTTGTTCTTTCTGAAGCCAGATTGGAAATTTGTAATTTTATTATTAACTTCAAAAAACTAAGTAAGCCTATTATTAACAATTCTTTCAAACGTTTTGCATAAGCACCTCATAAATGGAATTTGACAATAATTTGAGAGATTTTCAAAGTCATTTCCAGGTTTTGGGATTGGAATTATGGTATCTTATTTCCAGAAACTTAAAATAAAACCACTGACCCATATATTGCTGAAAATTTGAGTAGATAATTCAAGAAAATATTTGGTAGATTTTTTTTTTTTTTTTTTTTTAGAAATTCTAAGTGAATTTTATCTGGACCAATTGTTAGAGTTGTGATTTTTTTTTTTTTTTTAATAGGATCTAATAATTCTGGTAAAGTAAGAGCCTGGTTGAAATTTTCTTTATTGTTAGAATAGAAATTTAATTTTTTCATTTATTTTGATATCCTGAAATAGTTTACTAGTATTATTTGAGGAAAAGCTTTGAGAGAAGTTTTGTGTTAATAAATCTGTAATATCCTCTGTTAGTTGCTTCGACATAAATGTCTTTAGAGTGCTTTTATTTTTCTTAGTGATTTTACAAATCATTATTTTTAGTGTTAGAATTAATATCGGATACAAAGTTCTTCCATGAGGATCACTTGGATTCTTTAATTATTGTCTGCTTTAACTATTTTGTAGATATTCAGATTTTCTTGGTTTGAATGGAGTTTGAACTTATATAGAGCTGCATGATGCAATCTGATCACTTTTTTTATGCTCATTCTCAAACCAAGGTCTGTCATATTTGACAGGTTTAGATTTTAACTTTGGTACAAATTGTTTTGCAATACTAAGAAGTTTTTTTTTTTTAAATAAGTGATGTGCTCTGTACTGTCTACATTGGCTTTTGTTGTAAGTTATAGGGCACATGTATTTTTAAATTACTTTCAGATGGCTTTCTCAAGTTTCCAATTTAGTATTCTTTCATCTGGTAAAGATCTG
This sequence comes from Ascarosepion bandense, assembly GCA_037127315.1. Taxonomy (NCBI): domain Eukaryota; kingdom Metazoa; phylum Mollusca; class Cephalopoda; order Sepiida; family Sepiidae; genus Ascarosepion; species Ascarosepion bandense. The sequence goes on from JBBBDQ010000151.1 coordinate 359,258, forward strand.
GAGTTTTCCAACAGAATTGGGAAGTGATCACTACCATAAGTATCAAAGTATTTTCAAGCTACATTCTAGGTATGTTACTCAAGGTTACATCTATTGGTGTATATTTATTGCATGATGAGTGGAGATATGACATTGTATAGACATTGTTTTTTTTGATAAAATCTTCCATTCTGGTCAGCATTTTTGCAACCTATGATGTTACGGCTATTAAAATCTCTCATTAAATGTAAATTGAGCATATGGGATGGTTTTATGTAATAGGCTCTTATGGCCACAGTCTGGAAGCTATATTCAAGTCAATTTTGCTTTGGAAAATATTATTTTTACCAATATAAAGTACCACATGAAGCTGTGTTTCCACTTTTGCTAATAAAATTGTATGCTGTATAGTTTTTAATATCTTTATTTTCATTGTCCTTTAAAAAAGTTTTCAGATGATTGCAGAACATAAGTCTGCATTAAGCAAAAGCAATTTCTTTCGATTTACTTTTACTCCTCTTGCATTCCATTGGATAATTTTATAAAGCCATGATTGTTATGTTGAGGTTTTCGTTAGTTTGTCTTAAGTTTCCATTTTTTCCATGCAGAGTTTCTTTTTGACTGGGTCGTATGTTTTTTGTTTTTCAGCTGATTTCTTCCTTACAGATTTTTTCTTTTTGACTCATTTCTGCATTTTCTTTCTTTTCGTATTTGTTTTTTTTTCTGTTGGAGATCTTTCTCTTTGGGTTAAAGGCAAGGAATCTCTTAATTGAGATACATGTCAAGATATATTCTTTTGGTCTTTTAATTTTTAAGTTTAACTAGTTAGAAATTTTTATATTTTGATTGGGGATATTATTTTTTATGTGATGCAGTGTAAATTGTTGCTTTTCCTTGTTGATATCAGTTTTCAATATTTCAATTTCTTTAGCTTTTGAATTAATGTTACTAATTCATAGATATTCATATTTCTTACTACTGTTGTTGGGTTTTGATTGTATTTGCATAATTTATTGTTCTAGTGTTTTCAGCAATTTCTTGGCTACAGTAAAAGTTATATTTCCCATATATTTGACCTCAATTATTTCTTTTCCTTTTTGCCAAGCTTCACAAAGATGTGAGCATACAGGATGGTTCTCATCACAATTTATGCATTTTATGATACCTTGGAACTGTTTTTTCATGATCTGTACTGCTGCATTTTGGACATACTGGAACTCTAGTACACCAGTTTTTATGATGGCCAAATCTTTGGCAGTTATAACATTGTAAAGGTCTGGGAATGTAAATTTCCACTTTTGTGGTGATATAACCTATTTTTATTTCATTTGGTGGTTTGGGTGTGTTGAATTTTAATATATATGTATTGGTGTTTATAGTGGGGCCATTTCTTTTGGTTACATCTATTACATTTGGTTTTTTTAGGTTAACTTTGATTTCTTTTAGGGAGCAAGCTTTTGATTACATCTCTAGATGTGTTTAGACTTTGGTGTGGATAGGTTTTATCAGAACTTGATACAGATAGGAGTTTTTTCATTTTTGTTTTTTTTTTCATCATTTTTGCTCCCCACCCTACTCAGAACCCTATCATGGGAGACAGTTGTGGGGAATCCCATTTGCCCAAGTATCTCAGGGATACAAAAATGGTATACTCAGGTCAAGTATTTATATGAAATCATCAATAATTTCTATTATTCATCTAACCCTGTGAAGTTGAACATAACTTTTAATTTTTGATGATACATTTTAGTTGTAACCTGATTGACCCTTGCCACTGCTTTCTAGTACCAATTTGTTTAGGTGTGTGTATGATTTTTTTGTAGGTTGCAAAGTTGTGTTTTTGGTGGGTGGAATGGTGCTAGGGCTTAATATGACACGCCAATTGATCAGATCAGGCATCTCTGACTGCTAGTCTAGCTCAAGAAACGGCCAAAGTAGTGATGTAATCCAGAAGTATTCCACCTAATGCCTAGCAAGATCCCATCCTCAGGTATTACAGATCGCCACCCATGGTAAATAGGTGGCCTCAGTGGGGTGTGGGGTTGGGGTATCTTACCCATCTGTGGAGGTGCAGTTGGCATATTCTGAAGCCCCAGCTGACAGCAATGCCAATAATAGAGAACCAAGAAAATGTACTGTAAGAAAGGTTCAATCAGTACTCTGCAAATCATTTGTCCATGTGTTTTAAGTCATTTAAACTGCAATCAGCATCTATTAAATTCATCTCCATTCCAAAATTAAAGTAAACAATTTTTAATGTTTATAATAAACAGCTACAGAAAAATTTTCTAAACATTAGTCAGATTAATGTCCTTGTTTTTATTATGGTCACATTTCAGTCACTATGCAATGTGACTTTCTTCAGGTGTCTGTTGGTCTCAGTAACTTTCAGGAAATTTTGAAGTGAACTTTTTGTTCTATGAGAGTAGAGCATTCTCATTTTGCTGTCCATGACTAGGGATATGACATCTCAGTCTATTTTCACTTCAGTTATTGTTAGATCAGCCTCTACTGAGTGAGTTTACCCTACCTGGCCTAGAGATTGAACTCACAATTACTATGCTATCAAATTCACAGACCATTGCTTTAATCCTTTAGGCTATTGATACAATCCTGAAGCTAAAACTAAGCTTTAAACCTAATGTTTTTATTGCCTTCTTTGTTGCTGTTGCAGCCCTGCTGTTAAACTTTGCTCCCTCCAATATCATTTCTTTGTTAATGGCTCCTATATGGCATTTATATCTATCCTAAACCTACTGAGAAGCTGTCATAGCTTCCCATATGCATGGATCCTTTCAGACATCTGAACCTTGAGTTTTTCTGTCTACTTCCTTTGATAGAGATTGGTGACAAACCTTTGCCCTCATACATAATCAACCATACTTGATTTTATTCTCATCCCTAATTACAGCTTTTCAATGCTTCTGTGGCCTTATTTTCAGGGGTTATCTGGTTTCACCTTTGTATTATTTTGCCACAACTGTAAATGATAGAATATATAGTGCTTTAGCATGTTCCCACTGTGTTAGACTTGACTTGAAAAAAGATGTGCATCATAATCAACTGTATTGTATGAACTGCAGATCTGAGTCCTGTCACACCCTTGATGTAAGGGAGAGCCTGTGGCAATTTACTAATCTTTTTCATCAAGCCTTTTGTGTGTCTCTCTATAGTAGATTTTATACTTGTTATTCTGAAAGGCACATTTAAATGGTGATACTCTGTTAGAATATGTCTCGGCAAGTTTTGCACAATGTAGCTACTAGACAATTATTTTCTTTACAGGATTTCTTTTTTTTTTGTAGTGAAGGTTAGTTTGTGATATACCAATATCTTGAACTCATTCTCCACGTGAGTTAATAGTACATCCAACTGATTATTGGTTTCCTCTTCCACAGGGTCCAGCAGTATTTGCTAATCCATAACGTGTACTCAGTAAGATCCCCAAGAGCATAGCTTAACAGATCATAAATAAGAACAAGGACTACTTCACATTGAATAAATATAGACAGCTGACTGTAATGCTAATTTGCTACATATGCAAGGTCCCTCTACGATTCATAAAGTCAGTATGCTATAGTCAGTTGTAAGAGTTTGGCATGCCATCCACTGAACAGTTTCCTGGTAGTCAATCCACTAACAGGAAAGTTCTAATCATTAAGAACAGACTACTTTGTGGAGTTAATCTGATGTGCTTCTATTAATAACAATCAGATTGTAAGCTTCAATGCAATAAGCCTGTCCACCTAGGTTCATATAACGAGGCTCTATAGGTAATTTGAAAGCTATTGGAATCTGATCTGTCTCTTGAATGTACTAGCATCAAAATAGATACTCTGACAGAAATATCATTATGTGTACAAACAAAATGGTTCCAATTAGTATCTGAAATATACCAATCGGAGGAAGATTTGACTGTGTCATTACCACTAGTGATGGTGAACATATGCATAGAATACATTGAGAAATTAAAATAACTTAAAAAAATAAATAAAATAAAATAAACAGTGCCACTAAAGCCATCTACATGGTTGAAATATATAGATGACAATTTCATACTGAGTTCATAATTACAGAAATTCCCCAAAAGTTACTTTGATCAACAGGCACCTGAAGAAGGGTAGAGTTAAGTTATCATTAAGTTATCATTAACAGTTGAACTAATATTATCATCTCATTTGTTGCTATTGTATTTTGACCATTAATGGTCAAAATACAATAGCAACAAATGAGATGATAATATTAGTTCAACTGTTAATGATAACTTAATGTCTCAGAGAGAGGAAAAACTAGACTATTTCTAACCATCAATTGATTAAATATTTTCTTAAAACTTTTCTTTTTAGCTATAAATTCTGAATTATTTAGGTGACAAATGTCTTGCTTATACTTACAACATTTTCAAATTTTTCAGGGTGATCAATTTTTGAATTCATTGCTTTAAAAGAAATGTTTTATTGGGTTAATGAGAATTTACTGGTTGTCTCAGTATTGTCAAATATGGCTTGTTATTAATAGGTGAAATTACCATAGAACATTAAGGATTTTCAGTTCCAGCTAATTATATTGCTAAATGTTTTATACTCATTTAAAGACCACATATCAAACAAAACACCAAAACAAAATTATGAGAATAAAAATTCCTAAATTATTTTTAAAAATTGGCTAGATCTCAGCTATCAAAGATTTTAATTGGTGAAATGAAGAAGGAAAAAATGAGCCAGATCTCATTAAAAAAAAAAAAAAAAAAAAAAAAAAAAAAAAGCACTAATTTGGCAAACCTGGGTTGTTTACAAAGTGACGTTTCTTAACATTCTTTTCATGGTTCACAAACCATTGTCCAGTTCAATTGAAACCAAAGCAATGAAAGTGATGGCAAGTTATTTCATAATATGAAAGCAAATGATTTTTATAAAACATGTCTGCTACAGGACAGATTTTAAGTAATAAAAAATTTGAGAAAGTAATTTATAGATATTAACCTAGATATTAAATTTTAAAGTAAAATCTTGCACTGACATAAATAGCGTCATTTTTTACTGCTGTTATGTTTAAATCTCTTGTATGGCCAATTATTCAAACTTGTCAACCTATCAAGTTATTTTAAAAAGTTGAAAAGATAATTGAATGAATAAAAAAATCAATGCAAAGCACCTGTAAAGGGACAATTTTCTTTTTAAGGTAATGCTTTCACTGAGATTGCCAAAATTTTAACTGTAAAAACAAAAAAGTTTATTTACATATAGATAAAAGAAAACCTAAATTGTTATATTAAAACAAAGACAATTAGTTTCAGTACAAAGTCACAAAAGTCACTATAACTTTTAAAGACAGACAAACTAAATCACAAAAAATCAATAAGATTTGAATAAAATTTACAGTACAACTAAAATTAAGAAATGCAGACAAGCAATAATTTAGTCTAATAATATATAACCAAATTAAAAAAGAAAAGAAAAGTCATTACTACCAATAAAAAATTTAGGATTCATGCTATTTATATTGTTTTGACTGTTGCCCTCATCTTTACTGTCACATTCACAGGGTTTGGGTGATTGTACACTCCAGCATGCATCAGGTGATATTTGTTGGAATTTCAAAAAAAAATTCTTATTTAGTTCACCAGAGTAGATGGCCTAGTTTGATTGATTGAAAAAGTGACTTAACACAAAGAGTTGTGAATTTAATCCCTTGCCTCAGTGAATCTTTGAAATTTATCAAGGCAAATTAACTAAAACCATGATATCCAAAAGCATGGTACATGAAATTAGAATAATCTAACCAGGGGAATAAATAAAAGGGTTTAGTTTTAAATTCTAACAAATATCCCCTGAAGAAGGCCGGAGCATACAACAGTTGAAATATAGTGAATGTGACAGTAAAGATAAGGACAACAGTCCACACAATGTAAACAGTTACAATACCTCATCTCAGAAACAGACCAAAAATTTAGGTTGAACATTTTTTCCACCGCTGTAATATAAAGCAACTTTAATGAAACAACTTATATTCATATGAACATTTACTACATTGCCTAAGAATTTTCAAAGTTTGAAAGATCTTAAGAAATATCTCACAACACTACAATAAGAGAGGGAATAAGTTACCTACCATAAGTGATTGTTAGCCATAATAAAAAGCCCCACCCCCACCCCATTATTACCCTAACAAAAAGTCCCAATCTAACTCTGGAGTTAAATTGATTTCAAACAACTCTTTGTCTAACAGCCATGCCAGATTTTCTTCAAGTTAGAGTCCAAAACCAAACAAAAGCTGACATAATACAATATAAAGATAGAAAACTAGGTCTCATTTCAACCTAGAATTTCTATGGAAAGGAAAAAAAAAAATGGATAACCCTCAGAGATCTTTACAAAATTATAGCAAAAATTGAAGCTAATAATACGAATATTTAATTATAATCTGGTTCCCTTAAACTATTCTCAACTGGCACAGTTCCTGAGTCAAACATTTTCTTGTCACATTGACTCTCCACAAACTACAAATAACTTTTTTCAAGATGATCACTTCAGAAATCTGTAAAGCCTATGCTTAACTCAAATAAGAAAATTTTTAATCATTTAGCAGCAGGTTTTTAATTTTTCAAACAAAATTTAATCTCAAATATCTTCAAACCTCAATACTCATTTGATATTTCAGATTTTGGAATGCCAGTTTCACATATCCAATTTGGCTTCAAAATTAAAAGATGAAGCTGACTACAGTCTTGTCCAAATTGTCTATGCTATTTTATATTGCGGAATACCTTTCAATCACAATGAGGAAAAAAACAGCAAGAAAAGATTTTTAAAAAAGAGGATTAAAAAAATAATAATAATAGTAATGTAGTATTAATTTGCATTTTCAGATGCCAAAATGAGAAAAATGCACAAAAACTTAACTGCAAAGAAACTAACAGACAATACATAGATTTTGCTGTCCCAAAACATTTAATGAAATTCTTGGCATCAAAAACATTTGGATGCAGCTCATAAGGACGTAAGAATCAAAAATAAAAAGTTACATATCTATTCCTGACAACACATTTCCTCAAATATTTTCTTTTGAATACAAAGTATGAAAGAAGTACAAGCATCTTTTTCATGTCACTGAAAAATATCCAGACGGCTATTTTATAATTCAATCCAGATATTTCTACCAAGTTCTTTCTACTTTTATCATTTCCATCAAGAAGAAAAATCACTCAATGAATATGACAATGAAATAAAACATTTACTGAAGAGACTAGCAATGATTAAAAGTATGTATTCCCAAACTAAACTTAGTGAAAATTTTGAAAACAGTGAATCTTTTTTATTCAAGAACAAGTTCCTATTATGATTTCCCCATTTCAAACAAATTATTGAAAATATTGAGTAAAAACACTAGACAAGCAATTGCATCCAGAGTATTTTCTTTTAAAACCAATAAAAGACATTCCATGTCTGGAACAAGAATCAGTTGCACATTTTACTTTATTCAAATTTCTTTATACTTTGATTTGGCAAAGTAAAGAGGACAATTTTTTAAAAATTTGAAACTGAAAAGATTTTAAAAGCATAGAAAATAAGGATTTTTTTATATTAAAATAACCTTAAAGGAAAAAAAGGAAAAAGAAAGATTTTGAAAAATGTTATCAATCTTATTGTAAAAATAAAATTTTAAAAAATTGATAACTTTTTATATTAGTACTTTTCTAGTAAAGAATTTGAAAATAAGAACCCAATCATAGTATTTCTGCATGCGTTGTGGTGCAATGGATATCGGCTCGGAACGAGAAATCGGGGAGCCGAGTTCGAATTCCAGCTGAATTCATTGCATTCGCTTACGCGCAAATACCCTTGGGAAAGGTATTAATCCACCTCTTCCCTCCAGTTATGGGTTAAATAATAGGACAGATTGGGTTCTATAGCCTTGGTCGGCAACCAGTCTACCGCAGAAAGCAATGGCAACCTACTGCGGGATAATCTTCTGCCCAGTCAGTCATGTCTCTGTCGAGGCATGATCGCCCAAGCGTGTATCACGTATGGCACTCAACTGACTGACTGTTTTCCTAGAATATTCTAAGAATCTTTGCATTTTTCCTTGTGACGGTATTTAACGTTTTCTCACCTACATTAGCAGTAATGGACTGAAAGCAACAGTACTGTTTTTATGATTTTCATTGAAGATATGCATTAACATTTAAATAAAAAAAAAAAATTAAAAAATCATGGGACAAATGCCTAGCATTATGTTGGATCTCCTCTAGCCTGGCAAAGTACACTAATATAACATCATGCAGAAATTAGTGAATAGAGCCTAATAGAACACAAAAAGTGTAAAAGTTGAATGCTTAGTTCCCAGTGCTATTGGTTAATATCTTCAAAACAACTTAGAAAGAACATTCCATAAAGTAAATTGATCCCAATTAGCCATAATGGCTCACTTTGAAGTAGGCAACGAATGGCAAGGCAATTGGCTACTTAATAAGTCAAATTATTCAGTATGATATGCTTAAAAAAAATCAAATCAAATTGGAGTGGGGTGCTATTGAAATCTAACTTTATAGATGCTTACCACTATTTACATTATTCGGACTATTGTCCAGTGACTTGACCTAAAGTGTTGTTAGTTCAATACTAGGCTCTAATAACTGAAGTTAAAGGGAGATAACTCACGAGTACTAGAAGTGGCTTTGCACAAGGAATGAGAATGATATATCTCCATGGTCATAAAGGGTTTGGTTCAAAATTCCTAGCATCTGAAGAAGGCCGGAACATACAACAGCCAAAATGTCATGAAAATGGCAACAAAGATAAGGACAAAGTCTGAATAATATACATTAAATACCTCATTTCAGAAATATAGACAAATGCTTACCACTGTTGACAAATTACTGGAGTTGAATCAAAGCAAAGAGAATGCTATACTTGAGTGTAAATTCATGCAGAAAAACAATGATAAATTATTTTTGTCGTATGATTTACATGAAAATACACCACTTGAAATTTAGAAGCCTTAGAGAAAAAGAAAAACAATTTATTGAATAAATATGCATAATATTAAGAAAAAAAATCTTAGGTATAAAAATTAAAAGATTTTTACAATTTAAATTTACCATAAATAAGTGTGTGTGCCTTTACAGTTATATTCTTTATATAATTTTAATATCTAAATCTATCTAATTTATAAATGGAACTGTGTGTGTGTGTGTGTGTCTATCTCCGTTACCTATAATGACTCCAAAACGGCTGAACCGATTTTCTTGAAAATTTACAGTTGCACTATAAGCGTCTGCGACTGTTCTTAGCTAGGTTTTGTGTCAAAGTACCCCCGATAAACATCAAAAATCGATAATCGAAAAAATTGGGTTATAGAAGGAGTAGTCCGATTTTAATCAAATTTGATACACTCATAGACAAAGACATAAGAAATGATATTTAGAAGTTTCAAGATTGCAGTTCTTACAATAGTGCAGAAAATATATATATATATATATATAAAAGACAAGATGTTTATCTGCTTGTATGTATTTTTTTCAGCTCTTTTATTTTAGTTTTTGCTTCGGGTTTGGCTCTAAGTAGGTATAATTGTAGTTCTTAGCCTCAGCCATGATATCAGTTACTCAGAAAATTTATTTAGCCTTCAAAATTCAGTTTACAACAAAAAAAAAAACTTATTTCATATCGATACCAGGAAATCAAAATTTGACTTACATCCATTCATTTTTCTTTCAGTCTACGGTTTTGCTTTAACTGGAAACACCTATTGCTTTTTAGTCTTTCGTGCCAACGTCCAAAGAGTCTGAGCTCCAGGACCATGGATTAGTTTTAAAGCTTTCATTACACCCAAACAACGCCATGCTATACTGCTAGTATTTCATATTCTGAATAAACAAATATCACAGAATCTACTAAAGCCTATAAAAGTTTACTTGTAACTAAGAAATATTTTTTTGTGATAATCATATTACATACCCCAGATCTACTTCATGCTTTAGCAGCAATTAGCTTCTTGATTTTGTATATCTTGTCATGACCTATCCACACTTCAAACAAAACATTATTCAAGGAAATTCTCTAGGTTTTACAAATATTTTTCATGAGGAGCATTCAGTGTATTATCTTTTTCTCTGAAGGTTCCTTCTACTCCATCAAATTATGCTTTATACAATATTTTATTTTTAAATAGGACTGACAATAAAACTTTCATCCTCAATAATACAGCCAAATTTTTAAAATTTGGCATCTGCAGCCTTATGACACAAATAGACTGATTACAACTAATAGTGCAGAAGTTGGATCCATGAAACTTAAAATTATAGGCAGGTATCATCCCAGCTATTTATATGGAAATGTTAAAAATCAACCTAACTCCTTGCTACATCCTGTAATTTCTCAAATTCCTACTCCTGTAAATAACTTATCTAAACAAACACATTCAACCATACTTATGTAATAAATATAATGTTGGTTCAATTGATTCCTTGAAATGCTGAATTCCAATATATGTAACAATGGCATCCTAGCTTTGTTAGACTTTGAAAGTGTTGACTAATGTCCCTATCAAATAACCCATAGAAATAGAAAGACAAAATTTATATAATCATCCTAAGTTCCCACCTCCTAATATTAGACTATTTTACACAAATTTCTGTCTTGCACAAATACACATTATACAATCATTATGGTAACATTTACACACAAACAGTGTAGCTATGGAATCACCAGTGTCCCATTTTATGTAATTTCTATATGACTCCTGTAGAAAACAAAAGCCTCAATATATATCCAATATATTGACATTTTTAAAATAGAAAAAAAAACTTGAAAGAAGCTACTGAAAGTTATACAACATTCAACAATTCACTTATGAACAACATTAAAAAAACAGAATCCCTTTCCTTGATGTTCTAGAAGATAAGTGATGATTTTATCACTTCACGTATATATGAAAAAAATTGTCTTAATAAAAGAAAATGTCCTCAGATACAAGATATATATATATATATATATATATATATATAAAACATGATTAATCAAACAAAAATTATTTCCTCTTCAGACATTATTTTATAGAGCATTAAACAAATTAAAATGCTTAACTGAAATTATGATGCTGATGAAAAAATAAGTTTGATTTTAAAGAAATTTAGAAATAATTATAAGCAATGATCTTGATATAAGCAAAAATAAAGGCCATTAGTTTATTGTAACAGATGCATTCTAACTATAGACAAAACAAAACAGTTATATATAATTGCTGGTATATAAGAGGTAATGATTTTAATGCCTTAGATTTATCATTTATTACAAACAATTCAAAATGTCTAAATCTAAAACTTAGCAATAATTCAGTACATCAAAAAAATCCAACCTAAGTAAAAATAAAGTTGTTTATGAATTTTTATGTCCATCAGAAAAGGATCTTCAATAATAAACAACGTTAAATTCCTACACTGGACACATGCACTACACACTCTTGTAGATTGACTTGTCATTCAAAAGATTTTAATGAAATTTATACATATATAGATCAGCACAAAGCAAATTTAATAGATAACACTAAGATATATACAATTTGTTGTAAAGAAAAAGCCAAAATTCTAGAAGCTATTATAATACAAAAAACCATCAATATTAGATAATTTATATCTTTTACCATAAGAGATCATATATTAAAATGAGTATTAAAAAAGGGGAGAGAGAGAGAGAGGTTAGTTTGTTCAGAAAGTTCATGCTGATTTTTAAAAAAAATTAAAACAAAACAAAATCATGCCATTAAATATTTATTCAACTAAATATGAACCATTTGTTTGTACAATCTTTCTCCAACTTAAAAATTCCATCACCCCAGAATTTCATCTGGTTTCTTGACAAAGAAACCATTAATTAAAGGTGTTTTTTTATGTCACCCAAAGAATTAAAATTTTTACCATTGAGATTATTTTGCAAATAAATGAGTAAATGAAAATCCAAAGGAGTAATATCTGGTCAATATGGTGGGTGGGGTTAACACATCCCAGCCAAGCTGCAACAATTTTTGCCAGGTCACCAAAGAAACACAGATATGACATTATCCTGATAGATAAACAACTTTCCTGTTCACCAATTCTGGTTATTTTTTTTTTTTAAATTGCTGCTTTAATTTTCCCAGTTGCAAACATTACTTTTCAGAATCAACTGACTGTTTACTTGGCAAAAGTCCATAGTACAAGATTCCTTTCCACTCCCACCAGACACATAGTATGATTTTTTTAGGATGAAGATCTACTTTTGGGGTGGCTAAAATTGGCTCATGTCGCTTACCCCAAGATCTTTTTCACTGAACATTGTTGTTGTAAACAATCTATTTTTCATCTTCCACCACAAGTGCTTCAAAAATGGGCTCATTTTCACTGCATTGATAAAACAAATCATATGGAAATGCGATCCAAAAAGTTATTTTCATTCACATCATGTGATACCCAAACATTGTAGCAATTTGAGTATCCAAAATTCCCTAAATGTACCTTATAATCTCCATTTTTCATAGGGATGCAAAATTGACACAAATTAAGTAATTTTAAACTTTCATGAGATAGTTTGAAATATGCTCTAATCGAAAATCTAAGTATATATCTGTCGATAAATTTGATATGTTCTAATGTGGTGGAACATGAATGACTACAAATTCAGACAACACAATACTTTGGTGTATTTAAAACCAAATTTATATTGAATGGAAGAGACTTATTTTTTGTTTTCAGTAAAATCAAAGATGTCATTTTTAGAATTTTTGTAAACAAAAGTTAATTCTCAGTTTTAAAAATATTGCATAAATAAAAAACTTTTTTCCAAAGTTCTTTTGATGAAAATTAGGAAATTTAATATTTAATTAATCTAATTTGAAACAAACATTACTTACTTTTTTAGCATAAAAATGTAATAGAAAATAAGTATTTCTTAACCAGTAATTTATTTGTCAAGTGCTGATTGATGGTCATTGATAACTGAGGTTAGGAGAAGCCATTGGACAAATGAACAGATTGTACAAATTTTAAGTGAAGTGATCAGTAATTTCTACAAATTAAATTAAGCAATTTAATATTTTGATTTTTAGGTCCTTTAGGTTTATAATGTTTGAAGATGATTTTTGGAAAAATAAATTTAAAATTTTATAACTGAAATAATATAAAAATATAAAATTTCATGAATATTATAATTCTTACACACACACACACACATATATATATATTTTATGGTATCTTATTAATTTTATTTTATGTTATGAAATTCAAAACAACTCTTAAAACAGGACTTTAATGATAATGTCATGTATGAACATCTGTGTGCATGTATGTGTGTATACATACACACGGAAACAATATAATTTTTAAATACTACTGGATTGTAATAAGCTTTTAAATTAGCAAAAATAGTTTTACTTAACAGTATTTTCTAAAAGTTACAATACTGAAACTGAATTTTAAAAGATTTTACAACTTTATGAATTATTGCAATTTAAATTGTAAAATAAAGAATTTTTGTAAATTTTTTTTTCTTTAGACAATACTGACCTTAACATATTACTCATAAAAGCAATTAAAAGCTTTTCTATTTAAATAATGTTTTAGTTTTATTGGGTTTTGTATTTTACAATTCAGAGCTGATTCTTGGTAACTGGTTGTTCAATTTTACAACAAAAAAAAAAAAAAAAAATTAAATTCTTCAAAATATTTCTGCTTTTGACTAATATAATCAACAAAAGTTACAAATTACAATTTTCATAAAATCAAGCAAGCAGTGGAAAAAATAAAGATACTTTTATCAAGATTTTCTATAAAAAAAAAATTAATCCATTAGTGAATAAGTACTGAAGGTTTCATTAAAATCCAACAATTACTTGATTTTTTTTAAACCAATTTCATTCATTTGATAAATGAAATTAGTTTTAGAAAATTTTGGTAAAAATATTTTAACATCTGTTTCCTCACTCCCATCTTAATTTTATTAAATTTTGAGAAATTCTAATTATAAGCTTAAAAGCAGGACTCTCTGGAGAATGTAAAAAAAAAAAAAAAAAAAAAACAATTACTGTTTTCCTGAAAATTTGCTCCATAAATAAATAAAAAAAATAAATAATTCAATGAAACTATGCCATTAATTAGGCAAGCTTTCAATTGCTTTAAATTATAGTCTTAAGAAACTTTTTGATGACCAATGAATTTTTACAAGAATTGTTTTCATTTCTTTTTTTTTCAATACTTTAATCAAATTAGCTTAAACGAAAACTATACTTACTAATAAAAAACTTAATACAAATTATTAAACACAGACATTTCAAATGTTTTTTTTTGTTTAATGTGAATAAACATGTCTATTTTGAAAGCATTGGTGACCATACACAAGATTATCAGAAATCTAGATCAATGAACATTCCTAAAATTACATTACAGAGAAGAGAATTACATGGCCTAATGGATAAAAGCATTAATTGGATCCAGTGACTTGACCCAAACTGTTATGAGTTCAATACATTGTGACAGTAGTGGTGTACAAAAACAGAGTTGAATTAAATGGAGATAACTAAGACATATGGAAGTGCATGACTCATGGATTAATCCCAACTTGGCAGCTCAGATACAGTCACATTCTCACCGGCGCAATATGGCTTCCCTGTGTCTCTTCTACAAATACTCTCACGGCTTCTGCTCCAATGAACTTAGCTCCCTGGTGGCCCCTATATATGAATTTACTCAAGCCACAAGATTAGCAACTAGGTCCCACCCTTTTACTGTGAAACCAATAAAATGTAAATGCAACTTCTACTCCAGCAGCTTCTTTTCTCGCACTTCCCACCTGTGGAATTTCCTTCCGTTTACTTGCTTCCCCGACAGCTACAATCTCCAAAAATTTAAATGCAAGTCAATAGCCATCTATCTCACTAACCTACATCCTCTCTCTCATGCTCCTTTCTCTGTCCACTCCACTCATCAGTATTCTCATCCTTCTCTTACTCACTCCCTGACAGCCCCTATAACCTGTCACTGTTTCTCATAATTTTCTTCCTATGTAACCCCCTGCAAAACAGTGGCATTAAAATTCCTTGCTTGGGGCGATATGATTATAAAAACAATTTTAATAATTCATGGTTTACTTTAGAATTATTGAAATGAAATATAAATTTTCTAACCTACTTGAAATAGAATAAATTTTTAAAAGAGCCCAATTCAGACTATTCTGTTAGAACAAAGGTAATATCTGAACACAATATTTCAGTTCACAGAATACTGAAATTTGACATTCATATTCTGAAAGGTGACATTTCAATGTGTGAATCAATGAATTCACAATATTTTTATGCTAAAACTGAAAATGAAGAAAAATGAGTTGGAGTTTCTTTGATGCTTTTATTTCCAGAAGGGAAAAATCCTGTACAAGGTGCTGTAGATGGATAAATTGTCTAAATTATGCAAAAAATATCACACTGGCATCTTATTTTAGCACATATTTATCAAGATTACACAAAAATATTTTTAAATACTAAGGAGTAAACATTCAATAAAATTGCCATTGGCTTCAATTACGGCAACCAGACAACTTCAGAATCTCCTGCAACTCTTCTGGACAATCTCCTTGTAAATGCTGCCATAAGCTTTGCCTTAAGTTTATCTTTGGTGTTACAAGGAGTTTTATTGGGTGTTCTGTTTAACTACACCCCACACATAATAATCAAGGGGGGTTGCTGTCTGGGGAATTAGGTGGGCAGATGTAAGGGGTAATATGGTAATACGGGATTTTTTTCTTATCAGAACAATCAGTGTGTTTTCCGAGCTGCTATACATTCATAATCTCCATTAGACTCATCCAACTCTTTCCAAAACCTTTGCACCATTCTCAGATTGAGACCCAAACACTGAAAGGTTTGTATTGGAGCTTCCAATGCAAATTCCAAGCAGTACAGAATGCAGTTTCCAAATTTCTGACAGAATAAATTGCATCATGGTGTTCTTTTCTCACAGAAGGTGCCCAACTGACTACTATACTGTGCAGTCAACAAAAAAAAAAAAAAAAAAAGAACAATGCACATGTGCAAAATTAAAAATATGGGAACAAATGTACAAATAGCAGAAAAGAGAGGTGTCATAGCGAAATATTTTCCATAAGTGCTTTGCTGTGTTCAGAAGTGAAAGTTTTGACATGGAAGACAGAAGAACATTCTGGCAGTCTTGTGTGACCAGGATAATTAAAAATCCTGGTCACACAACATGGGGCATCACAACAGCCCTTGTATGAGATATGTAGTGTAAGGCATTTAAAAAACACTTGAATTGATGAAGTTATAAAAGGAATGAGCGTCTCATAAAAAAATAAAATAAAAATAAAGTAAAATAAAATAAAATAAAGCTCAAATGAACCACATTTCTATCTATGATTCTCTACTCAAATGAACAAAAACTTATTCCTTAAAAGAATGATCACAGGTAATGAAAAATGGATTGCTCACAAAAATGTGGAGTGCAAAAATCTTGGGGAAAATTAAATGAGCCATTGTTAGCCACTCCAAAAGCCAGTCTGCATTTGAATAAAGTGGTGTGGCATAACCAGTGGGACTGGAAAGATACCTTGTATTACAAAATTAAACATTGTCATCAAAACAATGCAAGATCCTATGTCTCTTTGCAGACTCTGCAAAAATGCTCTTCTACACCAACCATACTCACCTGACCTTGCACCTTCGTATTAGAACTTATTTCAATCCCCACCCATTTTTTTTTTCCTGGTAAGATTGAATCATGAAGCTGTCTTAAAAATCGCAAAAAGGTCATGGAATAAAATAGCACATATGTGGTTAAATAAACCTATCTAAGTATTGTCTTTGAAATTCACTTTAAAATGCAACAAGCTTATGTTCCCACCCAATATAAAATATAGGCAACAAACGCATTCCAAAATCAATGCCAAGTAAGATTTTACATTTTTTTCAGATAAATCCTTTAAGAATAAAATTTTATGCATGTTCAGTTCAATATTATGTCTTTGGTTTCAAATTGTCATAAATGGTTTAGGTTTATCCTTAGATAACATGAAATCATTACTATAAGCAAGACATTGTTTTTTCTTCAAAGTCATCATTTTGAACTACTTCTATTGTGACTATATAAATGACTATAACCTCAATGGACTATTTTTGTGAAAGTCAAAACACCTACATTATGAATGCAGTGTTGCACAGAAGAAAAGCAAATGCTAAACAGCCTTTGGAATGTAATTAGTAATTTGGTCAATGTAATATATTAAATTAGGTACCGCCACTAATTCACTGTAAAAAAAAAAAAAAAAAGACATTGCATTTGGAAAAAAGGCTCCAAACTTAATAAAAACAAAGTTTTTCCATCAAAATGTTTATGCCATTATTAAAAGAAAAGATCAAAGTAATTTTTCATTATTTTCTTAAATTTTGAATTCTTTCTAACACATTTGAAATTTTGGTAAAAAATCTTTTTCATCATCAGGTAACCAAATTGTTACCAGAGTTTACTATGGGTAATGTAATATTATGCAACACTTTTTTCCGGTGAAAAACACAATTTAGAAATTCTTGCAAAATTCAAATAATTGTCAGATTTTTATGAAACTTTTAGGACTTATATACAAATGAATGAAATTAATTTTGAAATCATTATTTTTATAAAATCTTGGCAAAAAATCTTTTTTTTTTTAATATGTCTCCACCTGCCAATGTACACTCATGAAATTTCAACAAATTAAATTTCGAATCAAAAATTTGTTTCAAATATAAAGATAAAAAAATGCAATAAAACTATGGCATTATTTAATTAGATAAGCTTTTATATATATATATATATATATATATATAAGGACTTTACAGTCTGAAGAAAAAAATTTTCAGTAATTAATTTTTACAAGAATTGTTTTCATTTTTTCTTTTTTTAATTTTAATTTATACAGTTTGAATGATAGTTTTAAATTTCTTCAAAGCTATGTCACAGTTATTAAATGAGGACTATATTTACTAGTTGAAATTTGAAAAGTTTAATACAAAATCAAAAGATTTTAATTTTCTTGTGTACAGGAAGTTTTTTTTTAAAGTATGGTATTTTCTGTATTACATTAAAAAGGTCACATGTTTCAGTTTCTTCCCCCTACATGAAAAAAATTTGGACAATTATGTCAATTCTAGTCAACCATACTTAGCTTATGGCTGTCATCAATCACTACACATCTCCGTGATTAAGAAATACTTTTATTCTAAATTTCATGCTATAAACAAATAATACTTGCGTAAATCAGATTAACCTAACTTTAAATTTGCTAATTTCCTAAAAATATAGTGTGTCATAGGCATATTTTATTTTTGCAAGATTTTTAAAACTGAGAATTATCTTTCATTTACAAACTTAAGCTGTCACAATGGACAAAAAAATGAATGGTGAAAACTTGAAAAAGTTGAGATTCCAGTCAATATAATTTCTACTTGAAATACAGAGTATTTTGCTTACTAGAAATAATAAAAATAATAATTTAGCTTTCAATTAAACCTAAAATGAAAGCTTCAAAATCTTTATTTTTAAAAATTCAATTTAAAACTTAGGTATCAAAAATGAGTGGAGATACCTGTATTAAATGTTATACTGTACTTACTAGCTAAACAAAAAAACAAATGAAGAAATATTAAAATGCAGTATTTCTTTTTAGACCTTTCCCTCCACTTTGTTAAAATTTATTCAGCATTAAAGACTATCAAAACTTCAATAAATAATGCAAAGATGCTATTCAAAGCATTAGTTTCAATTTATATATAGCCTTTAAAAAAATAAATAATACAGGGGTAGTGTTTTAATGAAAATTTCATATAAATATAAAAGAAAAAATTAAAAGAACAAACTTACTTCTGAGTGATTTTCTAGGATGAGGAGTTACTTACATTTGGAGTAATGTCCTCACCTTTATTATCCCAACATTATAGCTGATGTGCCCTCCAACCATCTTTAAGTGTTTATCAATCCAGGTAATCCTCAGGAAATTTCAAACTGGACCATTTATCTAATCTACCCACATAAGATTAAATAAAGGATTCAGTTCAAAATTCCTTGAAAGCTACCCAGTTCAACAGACACCCAAAGACTGAAATGCTGTGATAATTACAAAGACTATTTACATTTGAACTAATATTTTAGAGTAAAACTTTATTTGAAATGTACTAATGATCATTCAAACCAAGCCTAATGAAACTAACTTAGTGTATTTTTAATCAAGTCAGTACTTTGAACTTGGGGAAAAAAAATAAAAATAAATAAAAATAAAATGTGTGTGTGTTTGTGTAAATAATTTTCACAATATCATTACATAATACATCATTCAAGAAATTGAGGGGGGGAAAAAAAAGTGACTTACCAATGTTAGGATGGTCAAGAATTTTCATTATCCTTACTTCCCTGAATAACTGTAAAAGCAGAAACAGATTTTAATATGAATAATCAATATTTTTAATATAGCAATCATTTGTTTATACAAATATAATTTGCAAGCTACAAGACATACTTAACTACAAATTTTAGTTGTCTATGTATCCAGAATTTTCTAAACTATAACAGGTAAAGCCACATCTGAATCGGCATCTTGTACCATTTATTCATATCTATCCATATACATAAGATGTGGAGCCTTTCCAAATCTCAGTACATGGAAAAATCCAGCAGCTATCTTGCCAATAACTAGTAGAAGCTTTTCTTTTGATTGTGTGCAACCAAGAAGGGTCTTAGGAGTTGAACATATGTATACGCAAAAGAAAGTCTTGGGCATTGTATGAAAACAATTCTTAAGTATTTCATGGTTTATTTCAAATAAATTTAAATAAGTCATATTAAACTACTTTCATAAAGTATATGATTACCTAATTGCAAAGTAATATCTGATAAGAAATCAGGATTCTTTGAGTTAGGCAATCAATATAGAACTTGATTTAATTTTTTTATAAAAGAAATCTTAATCAAATAACATATGCAAGAAAAAAATTATTAAGACTGAAAATTTAAATCAGAATTCTAAAATATATTTAATAAAATTAATTTCAGCCAAATACACAAATCATGTTTTTTTCTTTTTAAACATTTTAAAATCAATGAACATTAAAACTCAAAAGGCAAACTGACCTGCAATCAAGCAATACACAAATTTCATGACAAGTCTTGAAATTTTAGTTTGTTCATAGAGTGGTTTTGAATTTTAGTATTCAAGGTTTAATTAAAAAAAATTAATCAAATTAAGTTACTTCTATTGTCTAATCTATAGATAACATAAATGTTAATTGTTAGTTTGTGTGTCCAGGATTCTGCCACAAATTATTAAGACTTACAACAGCATTATCCTAGATTTTTCATACTTTTTCAATTTTTTGTTTGTGTTTTTTTTTTTGTTTTGTTTTTTGGTGGGGGGGTAATTTTTCACATGGAATTTTAAGTTAACTATTTATTTTCAGCAATCTTTGTTTTTTGGAGTTTTTTTTTTTTCAGATTCCCATTTTTAGTTTCATTTTTCTATACACTATATGAAAATTCTGAAATGTAGATTTTAAATATGTTTCATACTTTTGTCAACTATTTGCAAATTAACATTCTCTCATATATAATTGCACAATAATTATTTTTCTTTTCTGCATTTCTTTGAATATTAAAAAAGGTGCTTAACATCTGGATTTTTCCAAGCAATGTTTCATTCAATAACCATGCATGACAAAGTTGTGCATTAGAAGATCAAGTTTTTGAAAGCTTAATTCCAATATTCTATTTTTTCAATTGTAAATCATAATCAGATTTTATGATTGAAAAAAAAGTTACATAATATTTCAGATTACTCTTATTCTAAGCCTTCAGAAAGCAATATTCAGGTTATTTTTCTAACTTGCCACATGCATTTTTTTTCAGGAGGGTGGGGGGCATACTTCTGATAAGTCAGAATATACTTGTACTCGTCTCACAATTCCTAATTTGTTCTTCATGATTGCTACATGAATATTGCTATATGTAAACTTGAGTTAAACATCCAATTGATTGCATTTCAGACCATATTTTGTGAGAAAATTTGATTTACAAATTTAAAAGGTGTGGTTGCATTAAAAAGATTGTATACAGTAAAAACATTTGAAACACTTCGTTGTTTATATATCTTGATTCAGTTTTAGTATGGGAATAGAATAATCTATTAAGAATAGCAGCATATGAAACAGACATGTACCCAGTTTAGATATAGCATCACCTTGACATCAATTTCTTAAAAAAAAAAAAAAAAAAAAAAAAAAAAAAAAAATGCTGAAAAGCAATTTTCATGTCTTGATTAAAATAAATCTCATAAAAATCAGGTTTTGTGAGTGGCAAGCAGAAAAACAGGAAGCACAATGAATACATTTTAACCTTTGACGAAGAAAAGTTTAATTGATCAGCTTTAAAAGTCAAGAAAGCAAATCAAATCTACATTTTAATATGGAAAAACTGTGTGGATCAATTTCAAGAATAGATTAACTTTGCAGAGATTCTTAGGTTTTTTGTTGTTTTTTTTTTCATATTGATAATATATCTAAGAATCTTTACAAATTATACTGAATAAAAACAAGACATTTTGTTGTTTTTTGGGGGTTTTTTTGTACAGTTGCTTTGGTTCAGCTTAAATTTAATCTCTTTCCCAGAATATGAATCATAATCTTAGCATAAAAATTAAAATTTTCCTTATAATTAATTTCTCAACAAAACTTGTACAGAAGTGATTTTTGTACAAATGACCACTGAACAACCTTTCTTCTAATAAACTTTATTTCTCTTTGTGCAATCAACCTTTTTGGTTTCTATATATGCTTATTTTCAAAAACATACACATTTAAAATAAATAGAAAACAATTTCTTAAAGTCTATATTCTGCTATTAACTTTATTAAATTTTCCAGAACCATTGTTCTCAAGATTTTATTTTCTCCTAAATGCTGATGCAAGAATAAAATATTTTCAAAGATTCTTATGATCCTTGAACTAAAAATATTGACTTCTGAAAATCAATGTATGGTACATTAGAATAAAAAATAAATTAAAAAAAAAATTAAAAAAATAAAGAGAGATTACAAGAGATTTATCAAAAATACTAACACCACTGGCAATTTCTTATTAAGCAACTTTGTGAAGCATGTTAATTAAAAATTCACTTTCAAATAGCAATTCATTTTTACATGAAATTACAATTCTAACAAGTTGAGGTCATTATATGTACTGTTAAGAAAAGAATGTATTTCAAATTATCTATTTTAAATTTGATTAATATTGTGTCTATCAGACAAATGAAAATATCCATATTCAATTAAAGAGGAGAAGTTCATTTGTTTCAATACATGTATTTATCTAAATCAACCTCAGAAACAAAAACTACATCAAAATCATATTTTATCAAATATTCATTACATACAAGATTTATTTTTTGCATTACTTTATATGCACATACAAACCAATATCAAAACTCTTGAACTAATTTTCATGCAAATGTTTACCACATTAAATTTAAATGAATATGTGGTTAAAAATGATTTTAAAATATTCTAACATAATGTCAGCACAATTGAGGTATATCCAGATTATCAAAAATGGAATTTGCTGAAACATCTGAGTTACTACTATAAGATTTTAATTAAAATCACAAAGCGTTGTTGATATTTCCAAACCGTAATCATGGTCTAATACAAAAGTCTGCACAAATATATTAAATCATTACCAGTCAGTTTCAAGTTCTGTAACTTTATCTATGTCAGGAAATTAGGTGTGGCCTTAAATGGCATGTTCATGGATCAAATTAAAATGTATTGCTTAAACAACAAACAAACAAAAAAAAAACCCTGCTTCAAATGGATAATTTAAATTATATTAAAAAGGCAAACACTCAAAAGGTCCTCTACTTTTACAAAAATGTCACTGATTATGTAAATGTTGAATAACAATTTTCAAGAGGTTATTAAGTATATTAAAAGAATAAAAGAAGGTTAGTGGGACTAGGATATTTCATCAGAAAGGTTTTTTGGTCAATCTTTTTCTCGCACCCACACAAGAAAAAAAAAACCTTAAAAATCACTGGTTTGTTAACTTTAAAGCAGATACTTAACACTTTGGATAGAGTTGAACATGATTAAAATTTCTGCTCTTCACCCCTATATAATAACATCTATAAAAAGTGACAGCTAAACAAAATTAAAAAATAAGATTCAACTTCAACAGAATAGATTTTGCTTGAATGGTAATAAGAACATTTTCCTTAAGTATTAGCATGATCAGTAACATAAGCTACAATGTGAGTTTATAAATAAATAATTTTAGAAACAAAATATTTTCAATAATAAAACAACCTTTCTTCAATATTTGTGGAGTCCATTTCAACTTCTGCAGCGTAGAATCTTTTCTCCTGGAACAGTTGCCTGACATATTTGACCTTTGTGAAACCAACTTGAATTCTTGGTTCCAGGCTATTTTCCACTTTGCCAAAATGACTCCAGCATTCACATAAATGGTCTTGGTGTTTACATCTGGGATAATCTTCTGATCGCCAGAGAATTGTCACTCGAGGCCACTGACTACTCTTCCATGTGCTTTTTGTCTTTTGTTACTAAACTGTCAGCTATCTTTTTCCATTATCACTTCCCCTCTTCATAAGACTGCTGTATATCAGACATATTAGCTGCGAGTATAGAAAAGGCACTTTCTCTACATTTGCAAAAATCTTTGTCCTTGGTGATCTTAATGCTCACCATAACATGGCTTAAACATTCTAAAAGTACTGATGTTGCTGGTATTCAAACATTAAATTTTTCCATGGCCCAATCCCTTACTCAAATCTTGAACTACACTACTCGTTTTCTGAGCAACAGGCTTCTCTACTTGATTTTTTTTTTTTTTTTACTTCTCCCTCCTGGTCCTTCCCAAGCTTCGCAATACTTGGTAACTGACTAGTCTATGGTAGTTATTGATATTTCATTCCAATCATCTATTAAACAGGAACCCCCTATCCATAAGACCTCTTTCCATTACCAGCATGCTGATTGGGACTCACTGTGATTTTCTTTGTGACACCTCATGGACTGACATCTTTAACCTCTCAATTAAAAATTGCACCACTGAAAAAATTTCTTTTGTCAAAGCCAGCATGGATGCTTTCATTGTGTCTCAGAAATACCAGGTGAATCCTTTCCATGGTTCACAATAGCACACTCAGCTACTATAGTACACAGGAACCACTATTTTCAGCGATACCAGCTCTTGACATAACATATGCCTATTCATTACTGTTCCTAATAAATTTGAGTCCATGAATTAGCTAAATACCTGTTTGCCAAGAGAATGAGGCACCACATAGCCACTAACAATTTGAATGCTTTGCTTATAAATTCTCAAACTCTACTCTTGACTCATTCAGAATATCCCTGCTTAACTTCCCCCCCTAGAACAGAGTTTCTGTTGAATAATATGTATATAATTCCTTCCATGGTTTCTGATATCATGATTAATCTAGATCCCAACAAAGCATGTGGATTATAGCCTTGTAATAGTCATTAATAAGTGTGCTCCTGAACAGGCTCTTCTTCTCTCGAAACTGTCTCCCTGCCTCCTGCTTGCTGGAAATCATCTGTTCCAGTTTTGAAGAACTCTGGTGAGCCATTCGATCCTTCAAACTATCAGCCTACTACTACATTTTGAGAAACTCCTAGAGGCATTAATCAATGCTGAATTGGTTCATCTCTTTTCTCAGCTTTCATTTTAACAGGTCAACTGCTAATGTACTGAAGATAACTGTAGAAAGAATCTATCATGCTCTAGATAAAAACAGTGAATGAAAGGCAGAAGCCTTGTACATCTAAAAAGGCCTTTGACAGGCTGAAAAGTTACGGTATTTCTGGACACATTTTTAAGTCTTTCCTATCAAATTGTGAAATTAAAGTTTCCCTGCTACTCATCTAGATCTTTTCATACAAACATGGGTCTCTCTCAAGGCTTCATCCTTGGTCTCACGCTAGTTTTTATTTGCATTAACAACCTTCCAAATGACATCAGCTCTCAACTTGGTATCTCTGCTGACGGCACAACCATTTACTCCTGCCTCAATAATAAGGTAGTATGACAAGGTCAAAATGATAGTGTCCAAAATGACCTCAAGACAGTTGTAAACTGGAACAAAAAAATAGCTTATCAATTTTAATATCTCCAAAACTAAACTTATCACTATTAGTTATCAGAGTCCCTACCTTCTATAAGCATAGCTGATGCTAACCCCCAGGAAAGTGACTCCTTGCACTTTCTCAGGTTAACATTCTCAGCTGACATTAAGTAGAAAGACTATATTGTATCCATTGCTAGGTCAGTTGCTAAGAAAGTCTGTTCACTGTGTCATACAAGAATTTTTCTTACCAGAATCTGTCTTACATATCTATAAATCTACCATCTATCCATCCATGCTTAAAATATTGCTGTCACATATGGTCCAGTGCTCCTGTTATTTACCTTGAACTCATTAATAAGATCCAAAGAAGAATCAGCAGTATTATTCATACTGTCTGGTGGCTTGGCTTCAGTTACTTACACCACCATAAGTTTGCCTCACTGTGTCTTTTTTTATAAATGCTTTCATAGTAATTGCTTGGATGAGCTCTTTGCTCAGTACCTAGAGTTTATGAATTTAAGTGCAGTACTAGATTGGTGTTAAGATTTCAATTTACAGTCGAGTTGGCTAGATGTAGCTGTAAGTTCTATGCTAACAGTTTCTTTTCTCACACTTTCCACTTGTGGAATTCCCCTTCCAGCTACATGCTTTCCAGCCAACTTTAATCTGCAAACATTTAAATGCAATGCTAATCACTATCTACTGTCCACCTGTTACTCTGTTCCTTACTGCTCAATGTTTCTGCTCCTAATTTTTACACACCCTGTAATTCATAGCATCTTAGTGCCTTTACTGCCTTGCTTGGGAGTAATAACAATTAAATAAGAAAAAAAAATAAAAGAATCTAATTTATAACTGGAAATCAAAATATTTTTAAAAGATATTGTACATTAAATTTTTGTATTTTTTTCATATGTTTATGATGGAATTTACATTAATTTTACAATAAATATCAACACTCATATTTTTTTTTAAAGTCACTGCAGGTTGAAAAGTTTGATATCTATAAAATATGCACTTGAATAAGCACATAGATCTGATAAGTTTTTCAATCCATTTATGCTCATTATAAATATGTCGACAAGACGGGAAGGAGGAGGGGGGACTAAAAAGTTCTTAGTTCAATTCAGTTAAAATCTAACCAAATAGTTTTTTTCTTAGAAAGCAAAACAGCTTTCAAAAATAAGAAAATAAACAGAGGGTCCAAATAAAAAGTCTTTGGTATCAGACAAAAAGATTCTAACATTCAGTCAGTTAAGTGCCATACGTGATACACGCTTGGGCGATCAGGTCTCAAAAGAGACATGACTGACTGGGCAGAAGATTATTCCGCAGTAAGTTGCCATTGCTTTCTGCGGTAGATTGGTTGCCAACCAAGGCTATAGAACCCAATCTGTCCTGTTATTTAACCCATAATTGGAAGGAATAGACGAATTAATAACTTTCCCAAGGGTATTTGCGCGTAAGTGAATGCAATGAATTTGGCTGGAATTTGAACTCGGCTCCCCGATTTCTCGTTCCGAGCCGATATCCAATGCACCACAACACACATTAGGTGCTTTTAAAACAGTTATCTCTGTCGGAGTAAAGAAAAAAAAATGAAGAGTGAAAACAACACAATAATGCTTTCACAAAACTACAAAGTTGGGATGGCTCAAACAACAAAGCTTAGTTAAGTGACAAACTTCCCTACATTGATAGAGCATTAATAGAATCAAACACTTCATGACAAAAAAAAAAAAAAAAAAAAAAAAAAACTGCTAACCTAAAATGCCTTATTACCAGTAAACTTGGGGAGGGGGGCAATTTTGGCACTAAGCAACATTACAATTTAACTATTTGTGTGTGTGTGTGTGTGTATATATATATATATATAAGCGGGTAGGGAAATGGGTACATTTTAAAGCAATAGAAGGTATCAGAATTTTATTCTGATATTACTAAAGTAGACGTGTTAGTCCATAAGAAACAAATTCAGAAGGTTAGAACTGATGATGAACAGGTGAGGCTCATTACAAGAAATAATTTCATGAAACCAAATTTTTAAAATGTACACCTGCCCAAGACAAAAATAAATACCATAAACTACTTTCTGTATACATCGATATAATAAAAAGGTGGTGGTGAAAATTTCTCAGCTTGACCTACTTTTCAAAATCCAACCAAATGATCAGATTTTTTTTTTTAAACCCTTATTGGTTGGGCTGATAACTTTTCAGCACCCCTTTGTAGTTCATGTAACTCAGTAACTCATTTCAATACAGTATTTTCTTTTTGTTTTATACATTTTAACAGCACATTCACAAGTTGAGAGTAATTAACGCATATTCATTCTGTAGTTGCTGCAAAACTATTTCAGATTACAAGTTAGCTTCACTCAAAATCGGTTTCACATTCAAGTCAGCCCTTAATTCAATAATCCCAGCTGCTACTTTCCACTGGCAATTCCCTCAGATTGATAAGCTGCTTCTGTTAAGATTTCCTACCCAGCTATATTTAGGCCATGCACTACAGTAAAGAAGAAGTAGTAGTAAAGCAGCAGGAGCAACCAATAACTCACTTCTCAGACTCAACCTCCTGTAAGTTTTTATTTTTTTATTTTCCAGAAGCTGTAGGCCAAATGAATATTTGCTCATTCAAGTACAGACAGTATTGTGAGTGATAAAAAATATTTGTATTTCTTTAACTACATAAAATTTGCTGCAGCTTAATACTGTATAGCAAGACCTACTACTTACATATCCAACTGTTTATTCTAACAAGAGGTTGTCTTCTTTCTCTGAAGCAAGCAGAGAGGGGAAAGGTCACATGATCATCTGATTGATATTCATGAGTGATATAAGATTTAATGCAACATTTTTGTTATCTTTGTAGACAAATTCTCATCTGCTAAAAGCAACAAAAAACAACCATTTTACAGGTGACTTATGAACAATGAGGTAAACACTTGGAAATTTAGAAATTCTATAACCTAATTACTTAAATCAGCTATTGAAGTTACTTTCTCTACTAAATTAGTCCCTATCAAGTAATAGTAATGCCTTATAATTTTTAACAACTGGTTGTGTAAAGCATCCAGTGAGGATCAAAATTAGAATAATCATAATCTGAGAGACTACCTTGTTATATCACTCAATAAGTCCCAAGCCTGACATATAGATGGCACCACTAATTTAAAAAAAAAAAAAAAAAGAAAGACATGATTTTTATGAACCTTCAAATAGCATGTGACAAAATTTGGGCCCAATCAGATTATTAGTTTACAAATTACAGTTATTTAAGTGAAACTACATTTGCAAAGAGGTGGTATCTTTAAATGCAGTCATACAGACACAAATGATGCTAAACACTGAAGTCGCCCAAAATCAGCAGTTGTCCTGGAAAACACCAAAAAAAAAAAAAAAAAAAAAAAAAAAAAAAGCAAACACCAAAAAAACACCAAAAAAAAGAAAAAACAAATCCATACTCATTTTGGCTGATCATAAATTGAAGTTGTATGAGATAACAGAGGATTCAAAAATATCAGAATGCAGTGTATTCACCATTTTGCATGAACATTTGTCAATGAGAAAGGTATGTTCCAAGTGGGTGCAGTATTTGTTCACAGTCGATCAAAAACAACAACACGTCAATGATTCAGAGTGTTGTTTGCAACTGTTTCGGCGCAACAAGGAGTTTTTGCATAAATATGTGACAATGGAAGAAACATGGATCTACCATTTCACTCTGGAGTCAAATTGGCAGTCAGCTGAGTGGACTGCAGCAGGTGAAAGCCATCCAGAGCAAACAAAGAGGAAATCAGCAGCAGGCAAGATTTTTGGCCTCCATATTTTGGGGTGATCAAGGTATTTTGTTCATTGATTACCTTGAGAAAGGAAGAACCATCAATAGCAAATATTATATAGCATTATTGGTGCATTTGAAGGAAGAAACCGACAAAAAATGGCCACAAATGAAGAAGAAAAAAGGGATCTTTCACCAAGACAGCACACCATGTCACAAATCGATCACAATGGTGGCAAAACAACGTGAATTCCACTTCAAATTGCTTCCACATCCACCCTATTCTCCAGATCTGGCTTCCAGTGACTATGGGCTGTTTGCAGATCTCAAAGAATGCTCCAGGGAAAAGGATTTGGGTCAAATGAAGAAGTGGTATTAGAAACCGAGGCATATTTTGAGGCCAAAGACAAATTGTTCTACAAAAGAGACACTGAATTGTTAGAAATGTTGGAATCAGTGTATCACCCTAGAAAGAGACTATGTTGATGAACAAAGTCAATTTTTGCTTAAAACTTGTTTTATTAGTTAGGCTCGGGATTTATCACATGATGTATTATATTATTACACCAAAAGGCATCCAACTATTTACTTACAGCCTAACCTGTCACAAGGTTACAAACATAGGGTACTTAGTGAAGATCAAATTCACTTAACCAGCCAAGTTGATCTTTGAGATAAATTCACTAACCATTAGTACTTTTTAGACACTTCTGGTGTATAATGTAACCATATCAATTAGGCCTTCTAATAGTGAACATTCAAGACAACAAACAAATCAAAGTCAATCTGGATAGTCATGGGTGCAAATATTACCAGCAGACAATTAACTTTCAAAAGTTAACTGAAATTATCAAGAGCACCAATTGAAAATAAAATATCAGTGTATCTCTGATAAGAAAATCACATTCACTGAATATGGCAATACCAAAAGCTGCTGTTGAAATTTAGTTTTACAAAGCATCCCATAATATCCGGCAAACATTTAAAAAAAAATGAATATTTAAGTTCCTAAAACTCAATTAAACATTAGATTACTTAGAATATTTTCCTAAATTTTAAAGATTATTTGCTACTTAAAAAAAAAAAAAAAAATGAGGTGCCTGTTATATTTGTCATGTTCCTCACAAAATAACTTTCCAAACAAATTTATTCAGTTAATTGTCAACACCTCATGAAAATACCCATCTCATTGTTAAACATTGATTTACACTAAAAGTAATTAAATTAAACTTTAAATCAGCTAATTGTCCTCAAAGTTTCAGGAAACAATTCTTACTTAAAACCCATCTATTTTTTATATTTATAATAAATACTTTAAAATGGTTAATTTTTTTTTTTAAAAAAAGAACTTGATTGATGACAAGAAAGAATAAATAAGGACTGCTGCTAGGAAAGTTGGTTTGCTGTGTCATGCTAGACAACTTTTCTCACCAGAATCTATCTTACATATATATATATAAGTCTACTGTTTATCCATGCATTAAATATTGCTGCCATATATGGTCTGGTACTCCTGATATAGATGTGCGTTGCGGTGCAATGGATATCAACTCGGAATGACAAATCAGTGGAGCCCAGTTTGAATTCCAGTTGAATTCCTTGCATTCACTTGCATACAAACACCCTTGAGAAAGGTATTGATCCGTCTCTTCCCTCCAGTTATGGGTTAAATAACAGAACAGATTGGGTTTCTATAGCCTTGGCTGGCAACCAGTCTACCACAGAAAGCAATGGCAACCTACTGCGGGATAATCGCCTACCCAGTCTGAAACTTTATTTGAGGACAATTAGCTGATTTAAAGTTTAATTTAATTACTTTTAGTGTAAAGCAATGTTTAACAATGAGATGGGTATTTTTATGAGGTGATCGCCCAAGCATGTATCACATATGGCACTTAACTGACTCCTGATATAAATTTAGAGATTCTTGATAAAATTCTAAGACGAATCTGCCATGTTGTTGGTCCTGACCTGGTATATCGGGTTCAGTCACTTTTCCACCACTAATGTAACTTCCCTATAAATATTTTCATGGTAATTGTTCTGAAGAACTTTTCTCTATGGTACCTAGACTTTATGAAATTATGAAATTCAAATTTTTAAAACCATTCTATAGAGCAGGGGTTTTCAAACTTTTTGACATACGGACCACTTTATATTTCCACAATAAATGCTTATGAAATTTATACATAAATTTTTACTAAAAATAGCTTATAGTTTTGCATTAACGTAGTAAAAACTGGTTTTAAGCTTACTTTAGACATAAGATTTCAAATAAAAAAAATTAATACTGCATGTTGATGCAAAATGTAACAAAATCAAATTTAAATTACTTTGAATTTCACGTGATGAGTTAATCCACGGAACCCCCTGTCTTATGCTTGTGGACCCCCTGTGATCCGCAAACCAGTTTGAAAACCCCTGCTATAGAGAATAGAAATGACAGACATTTATAATTGTTAAAGCTTTTCAATTCTTCCTAAATAAAAGATTTGCTACAATTAATCTGAAAGTATACGTATATAATTAAAGTTATATTTAATAGCATATTCTGACAATTTTATTACTGCAGAAATATTCCCAAAATGATTTTAAAAACTGAAATACAGACCTAATATAGAAAAATAATTTTTTTTTTTTTAAATCCTAATTATATTATTTGGCCATTGTTAAGCATAGAATTTTTTTTTTTTATCATTTCACCTAAAGCAAGGCAATAAAGCCACTAAAGTGCAAATGGATTACCGAGTTAGGAAGGATCTAGTACTGTGCTTAAATTCCTAAAGTCAAGGTACCAAAGAGGAAAGCATATTAGAAGAATTACCATAAAAATATTTTTAGAAAAACACAAAGAAAACATGTTATGGTGGTAGGAAAGGGACTGAAACTGAGGTGTCAGGTCAGGACTGATAAGAATTCTTTGGATTTCATCAAGAATCTCTAAATTCACAGCAGGAGCACCAGACCAGATGTGGCAGCAATATTCAACCCATGGACAAGTGATAGATTCATGTGTAAGAAATTCTGGCTAAAAAAAAAAAATGTCTTGCATGACAATGAACCAACTTTCTTAGCAACAGACCTGGCAATTTATTTAACATGATCATTGCACTTCATGTCAGTAGAAAATGTTAGCTTGAGAAGGTGCAATCAGTCACTGTACTGGAAGTTAGCATCAGCCATGTTATATTAAAAACAAAGAATAACAACCAAAATAAAAGATGTACAAAAATATCTAAATATTTAATGAAAAATAGAAAATTAAAAGGAAAATATCAACTAAAGCTATGTTAAAGCTAATGTCCGATTAAAGATTACATACAAATCTACATTATTAAAAAATAAAACTAGGATTGTTTTTACAAATAAAAAAAGGTTTATTCAATTTAAAAATCCTGCAAAGATTTAAGTAGAAAAATTACATAACCAAATTGAAATGCTAGAAAACCCCTGAACTTTCAAAGAGAAGTTAATGAAGGAAACAAGTGGAAAGAAAGTAAAACACTTATGAAACAAGCTTGTTGCTGAAAAGTTCTTAGCCTAACCAACTTCACCAAATCTTTCCAAATGACTAAACATCAATTTTTTGAAAGGCCTTAGTCAGGACAACTTTTCAGCATCCATCATTATTCATAACACACAAAACTAGACAGAAAACAAAAAAATAGTTATTAAATCTCCAGACAAGCCAACATCTCAATAAAATTTAAAGAATCCACTTAAAAAGAAAAAAAAAAAGAACTACTTTTCACTGGTAAATAAGCAAAAGAATGGAAAGTATGATATTGAAATCTGAAGACACATTGGGACAGCAAAAGATGCCTTCCAAGAGCTGAAATTGTTAGTAGGAAAATTTCATTAGAAACAAAGAAAACTACCAAACCGTTCTGTAATATAAATCCTCCTATATGACAGTGAATATTGGACAATCTTCAAGCAACAGAAATGTTTCTACAGAAAGATGTTGAGAATATCATGGATTGAACATGTAAGCAATGAGAAAATTTTAAAAAAAAGAAACAAAAAGGACACATACTTAACATCAGGAAGAGAGAGAGAGAGAGTTCAAATTTCTAAGGCAAATAATGAGGAAAGCAAACTTGGAAAATTTGATGCTTACAGAGTGGAATGAAGGCAAAAAGGGACAGAGGAAAAATAATGCATAACATATCTAGTAAGCTTGAGTAAATAAATAGCAGAACATGGCTTCAGAGAGATAAAAATACATAATTTATTAAGAACTGGAAACTGTGACGAGTCATGATTGCCAACATCCTGAAAGGACAGCACATAAAAGAAATAGACAAACTGGAAAATATACCAAGATTTACAATGGACAAAATTTTACAATTCTTAACATAATTAAAAAGAATGTAACACTGAAAAATTAAGCTGATAAATACTATCATAGTAAGCATAAGATAAGAATTCATCATAAAAGAAATTCCTAAAATGTTTCTTTATGTGTCATGTACTTTCAGGACATATGCAATTGTGGACCTCTACTTACCCCTATCCTTTGTGGCACTTAACACCTTTTTTCTTGGTATTTCTACCAAACCCTGTTCCACCATCCACTTGCTCAAGCCCAACTAGTATGTTTCATGTTGCTTTCTCCTGTCTCTTTCCCTCTATCTGTCCCATGAGTATTAAATTCTCCAAGCCCACCTTCCAGAAACTTCAGCAGTCTCTTTCGGATAAGTATCCTTTTTATTTTCATCCTCTCCAAAACCTTATAGTTCACATGTTCGGTCCATGGCATCCTCAGCATCCCTCTGTAGAACCACATTTCTGTTGCTTCAAGTCTCTCCAACTTTGAGATGAACCAGCATTTGCTGACATATAGGAGAACAGATATTATATAGTCCAGTACTCTTTTCTTCGTTTCAAAGAAATCTTCCCGTCTCTCAATACTCTCTTACAATACTACAACACAGATAAAACATGATGCTCAATTGACATTATATGTCTACTAAAGCAGCATTTTGGGGAGGAGGGGGATAATGTAAAATACTGCTTTTATTTAAAAAAAAAAAAAAAAATCTTTAGGTATCATCAATCTATTATTTTAATTATTTAAAACTTGAGTTAGAATTTTTTTTTAAACATCAACATCTGTTAGTACTTTTTTTCACCCAATATGTAATATCCTCAACCCTCCGCAAAAAAAAAAAAAAAAAAAAATTAAGTTTCTTTTTGCAAACAATTTACCTAGAAATATCCAGTATGAAACAAAGGAAGTATTATCTTTTGAAGAACCAACCCGAGAAAAAGTTCCTTTACATGATACATTTCCTATTATTTATGATTTATCGAAAGAAAAAAGTAAAAATGACAATGTATAAAGAATTATACAATGCAAAAAGTTAATGCTAAAATGTACATAGAGAAGGGGATCTAACAGTCTAAAATTACATCAGAAAAATTTTTATATGAATTCCTTGTAAATAAAAGGTATTTAAGTGGTAGATAGAAAAGAAATAGGAATTATATCCCTTTTCATAATCGTTCTATTATAGAATGATTATGAAGCAATGGCCAACAAGATTCATAATGTGTGATTTAAAAAAAAAAAGAAGCTATTAGAAGTTAAAGTTCCAGCTGTCAATTTATGCCAGTTCTAATGTATATTTTTAATACAGACACCTACCAGATAAAAATCATTTAAGAAATCATGTCATATGATAAAATACTAATATAGATAGTAATAATAGTTTCAAGAGAAAAAAAAATCCCCAGCAAAAACAAGGAAATTTGGATAGCACAAATTTGCTAAATATTCAAGGTTAAATGTGAAAGAAACAATTTTAAGCAAAAATTTAATAATCTGGAAACAATATAAAATTACAGAATCAGTAACAAATAAAATCACAAAATCTTGCATTAGAATATTAATGGTAGGCTTTATAAAAGTGAGGGAGAGAGGTAAAACACATTAAACCAGGTTAACGTCAAATAGCGATTTCTACTTAAACACCTAAAGAAATTAAAATAGTCTTGTACATTATTAATAGCTGAATAAAACAATAGAATTTCTAGTTGTAGTAGTTACAATAATTTTTAATGTAGGCATGGAATAATGGTTAAATAAAGTTATTTTGGTTAACCATTACTAGAGTAGCAAGTTCAATCCTTGCTAGGTGCCCATACAAAATTCAACATTAAATAATGCAAAAATCAACATTGTCATAAAAACTACTATGAGAGTAGATGAATTTCTGCAAAAAAAGCAGAAAGAATTGTATGAAATGAGATGTGGCTTAACTGATTAATCCTAAAAATCTGATAATGTACTCAAATATTTTTTTAGCTGTTGATATAGGTTACAGAGAAAAATAAAATAAAAGTTAAATTAGATGGAGCCATGCCCCAAAAGGAAAAAAAAAAAAAAAAAAAGATTAGCCAAGAAGGGGTATTATTTTCTATCAAGAGAGAGAGAGAGAGAGAGAAAGAAAGAAGAACAAAAAAAAAGAAAAAAAAATCGCTTGGTTTGATTCAAAACTTAAAAATTTAACAAAAAAAATAAGCAAAAAAATCCACACAAAAATTTGAATATATAAATTTCCTAGTCGCAACATGGTAATCACCTCTTCCCAAATAAAAAACCTAAAATGACAAAGCCAAATTAAGTTATTTATTCAATGTTTAGCATTGAACTCAAGGTTTCCCCTCCACAATACTATCCATTGAGTTCCTATTTTCAATATACATTGATTGGCTAATAGTAATTCAACTGTAATAGAAGATAAAAACCCTTTCATTCCCAAGGCTAATGTACTGATAAGGTGGAGCTATGCTGATGACATATGTATTTATAGTTGGGATAAGAATGATCTTTCACAGAAAAAAAAAAAAAAAAAAAAAAAAAAAAAATCAACATTTTCCAAGTGTTCCAATAGAATAAACCTTTTGGAAACAGAAACGATTTGAAAATGTAATGAAAGCAGTGATGGCACATGCAATAAATCCATCATAAAAATTCAGGATGTGGAATCAGTAAATACTAAACACTTCAGATACATCAGTGTATGGATCAGTTACAACAAATTTAGCATAGGAGAAAGATAAATTGAACATAGAATAGGCTGTGCCAGAGGTAGTTTTACTAGTTTTGCTATGAAAGCAAAACAATCTGAAAACTTGAGTCATGTTCTTAAATAGCTTCATCAGATAGAGACTTTCACATGTGTGTCATACATGGTGCCAAACCCATTGAGAAATATCTAAATTGTCAGTTATATACAATTGCTTCCTAAGATCACTTATGAAAAAAGGCTTTGAGTGAATGAAACCTGAGTCTTGGTAAATTTCATCCTTTATGGATTGGTGCTACAGAATCACAAAGAGCTGAACCAAATAACAGAAATCACATCACTTGAAGACTATCAACAGTGCCAATGGCTGGCAGCTGTAAAGCAAAAAAAAAAAAATGACGTTATTAAAATGCTAACATTCCACCCTACTTCAAATAAAAGATTAGGAAGAAAATCCTCCATCAATATTGAAAAGAGTGATAAGAGATACTGATCTTGAGAAATCTATTTTCCTGAAATATTTTATAAATTTATGTTTCTTTGTAGGAAAATGGTTAACATAACCCTTACCATTCTTAAATTTAAAAAAATCAATTTCTGTTTAAGATCTTTAGCAGCAAGAACATCTACAAGGTGCAATGAGTAAATTGTTGCCATTATGTATTTTTTTAAATTGTGTGTTGTTTTTGTCGACTGCACAATATAGTAGGGTCAGTTGAGCATAGTGTGGAAGAAAAAGAGCACCATGACACAATTTACTCCAGAAATTTGGAGACAGCATGTTGTACTGCATGGCATTTGAACTAGAAACACCAATACGGACATTGGAGAGTATCCAGGTGTCAATCTGAGGATAGCACAGCATATTCAGAAAAAGTTGGATGAGTCTAATGGTAATTAAGGTGTTTAGAGTGATCACTAGTGATAGCGACATGTCTCCATTCATTTTCCCCGCATAGAGCCTCAGACTTAATACAGAGACCTATATGAAGTGCTTTGAAAAGGTAGTGCTACCCTGGATTAAGGGGGTGGTTGCTGGAAGGTCCTATGTCTAATGACATGACTCTGCACCATGCCACAAGAGCAGGAGAACCCAGTCATGGCTGTCAAGCAATTTATATGACCCGATCACTCCTTCAAATCTGGCCACCTAACTCCACAGACTGCAAACCCCTTGATTATTATTGAGCGCAGTTCAGTGACAGACCAATAAAACTCCTTACAGCACTAAAAATGTACTGATGACAAGGATTATCGCAGCATTCACCAACTTAAAGAAAAACTGTCCAGAAGAGTTGCTGGAGATTCCCAAGTCGTATGAAGGGCGTGATGAAGCCAATGGCAATTTTATTGAATGAATATACTTTTTAGTGTTTAAAGACATTTGTGTAATTTTGGTAAATATATGTTTAAATGAGATGTCAGTGTTATTTTCATTTTTGTGACATTTAGACAATTCCTCTTCAGTATCCATTAAAAATAAACAAGCTTCAAGCCACATTTTTTTTTTAAAATAAGAATCAAGCCAAACATTATCTCAGTATCCTCATGGGTATATGTCACATACTTTACCAAGATGACTTTACTAAGCTGCACAACTTGTCAGTTATTTCTGGCATGCCAATAGATCTTGAACATTATATGATTATTACACGAGAGTTGATATGCCATAAAAACTGTTAAATAAGCTCCAATGCTTTAAACATAATACACCTATGATATATTCAATCCCCAAAATTTAATTTGTACAAAAAATGCATAACCATCAAAATATTTAGGGAGGGTGGGATTAACTTTATTTTGTCAACTATTGATTACTGACAATTAGTTTCAGTGAGCTTTTAAATACGAAATCTATAAATCCATAAACTCCTGATGTAATCAATGACATGGAACTTGTCACAAACATAAAATTCATGAAAAAAGGAAAATTTAAGTTACAAAAATAATTTTCAGAAATACATTTAAAACAGAAAAATCTTTTTCTCTTACCTTTTGCAAACTGGAAGGGTTCATCTGAGTTTTATCAATGATTTTGATAGCAACCTGTAAAAGAACATTGAAAAATTAAAGTATAAATAAATTAAATCAAAAGCATGCAAATGATATTTCACAAGATTGATACTGTATTACTAAAATACAAGGTTAAAAAAATATAGTGAGTAAATGTAAACAAGTAAAAGTTCATGTAAATAAATTTTGCTAAATTTTTTACTTGCAAATTTTTGTCTAAAAAAATACTGCCTTCATCAGAATTTTAATACAAAAAGAATGATTGCAGATAAAATCAATGGCGATAAGTTTTCACTTGGTTGAAGAACTTCCTGTATCATATTCAAGTTGAATAGGATATCCAAGCACTCAAGATATTACTGACACTTTAGATCAAATACTGAGAGAACGTATTGATCGTTAATCACGATGATTAAAATGTGTATGAAAACACTAATATCTTTTTCAGAAACTGCTATGCCAACTAAATAAATTTTAAATAAATGAACATAAATGTACTGATATTAAAAAAAGCCTAAATAATCTTTAAAGAAATCCATTTAAACAATTGTTTAAACATAAAATGAACTGTCAGCCAATCAAAAAGACATACAAATCTAAACTTTCTCACCTGTGTCACAACCAGGAAATTAATGCAACACACTACTCAGAAACAAGTAGGAGAGCAATATTTCATGACATTTTCATGAGAGAGAGATTTCTAAGTTGCCATAAGCTAAAAATTTATTGTCGAAGCTACGAAATAAGTTTTCAAAACTACTTCTACAGTCATTCCATGTCAAAACATCAGCAAAAAGTTGAAATCTGCACCCACCGACACAAATTACTTGAAATTTGGCACAAATGTTCCCGTCATAAGTTAGGAAAGTATGCCAAATTATTTTGTGCCAGACCTTACCATTCTGATTTTAAGAGGGGGGTATTTTTTTTCATGTTTTGTCTCTAAATTAAGGCTATGCAGTGTCACAGAATATGTGTTTCTTTTCTTTAAATTTTAAAAATATTTCCATACATTCAATATTTCTAAAAATTGGTATGTAGGGCAAATAAGGACTGTAGAATCCAAATGTCCAACTATTTTCTATCTATACCTGATAGAAAATTTTATTTTACTCACCCAAATGCACGACTCCAAAATCAACAACTTTTTACCTATGAGGCTTACAATAAGTCTGTAGAAAATGTCCTCTTCAATTTCCATAAGATTTTTTCCTGCTCAAGTTCACAAAAGAATTTTATGAGGGGTTCAAGTCTACTTTAGAAGATATGACCCTGCCAAGTTTAGAGTTTTTTTTCCCTATGTACTGCAGGATTTCAGTGAAAGATTATAATGAAAAACCAATCATCCTAATGCTCTATGATCTCTATTGATATTGTACTAAGTAAATTCTTAAACTATTCAGTAAGTTTGATTTTATTAATTTAAAAAATAATTTAAATATATTTTGCAGATATTGCTTTTTGTAGGGATAAACTGCCTTTAACAAGTGGTAAACATTACCTCATGCATGATAATCAACAGTGCATAGAATATTTATATATGGCACTAAACATATGAAATAAACATTTGATTTTTTTTTCATTCAGAAGAAAGTGATAATAAAAATGAATATACAAAAGTTTTTAAAACATTACATTTAAACTACACCGGGCACTAAATTTTGTTATGTATATAGACTAAATTGTTTAAATATGGCCTCTATTAGAGTAATCAACAGTACATAGAATATTTATGGCACTAAACATATTTATGATGTTGAAAGAAATGCTTTCATTACTATTTGTGATCTACTTTATAATTCTTTTTTTTTTTTTTTTTTTTTTTTTTACAAACTTTAATGATCAATTTATGGAACAAAAACATTGAGAAAATTTGATAAGAATGATTAAATGTACAAAAATTCTTTAAAACATCTTAAAATTGTATCAAAGAGTTTTCCATTTTTATCTAGTCCCTTAAGTCTTTGACCACTATTTTGGTAGAGGTAAGATTTGTGGTACCCAGGCCATAAATGTGATAAAGATGAAATCAGGTGAAACTGGGAACTTTAAATGACACTTCTATGACCAAGACTGGCACTGGTCTGTCTGTGGTCCAGAAACATAGGTCGCTTACCATCTTGTATCCAAGGAGAAACGTGGCATTTTCCTATTTTCCTAACTACTTGGATTTTTTTATTAGCTAACAGAGGATAATTGAAGTACAGTAGGTTCTTTTTTTTTTTTTTTAAGATAAATTGTTTCTTCTATTTGTACTGAGCAAACAGTTGAAACATGTCATGGTTTATTCCTTGATGAACAGATTGGATTGATTTCATTTGGTCAGTGGATGCAATGAATGTAAAGCTTATTGCCTATAGAACAGGACTTTTTTTTTTTTTTTAATCATATCACCCCAAGCAAGGCGGTAACACCACTGATGTGCAGGGGGCTACATAAGAGTAAAAAGATTAATTAGAAGAAAGTGAAGAGAAAGACGAACCAGTTAGAAAGGAGCAAGAGAAGGAAGGGAATACAGGTGTGATGACAGTTGCAAAGGTGGAGAGAAAGGAAAGGATATCCGGGGTGGGGAAAGAACTAGAGTCAAGTGGTTAATAGATGAGTATTGACATTGCATTTAAATTCCTGGAGGTTGTAACCATCAGGAAAGCAAGAATATGGAGGTGAGTTCCACAGGCGGGAAGTGCGAGATAAAAAGCTGCAGGAGTAAAATTGTCGTCTGCATTTGGTTAATCTGTGAATGGGTGGGACCCAGTTGCCAATCTGGTTGCACGAGTAAACACCTGCTGCAAAGGAACCAGTGACTTAAGTTCGTTGGAGCAGAAGCAATGAAAGTATTTATAGAACAGACAAAGAGAGGCCACATCTCATCGGTGGGGAAGTGGCTGTAGTCGAGCCGCCAGGTCAGTACCTATCACATTACTGATTCTCCTTTGGAGCCTGTCAAGGACACTGAACAGCAGGGGCGCCTGAC
Source organism: Ascarosepion bandense (assembly GCA_037127315.1). Classification (NCBI taxonomy): domain Eukaryota; kingdom Metazoa; phylum Mollusca; class Cephalopoda; order Sepiida; family Sepiidae; genus Ascarosepion; species Ascarosepion bandense. The sequence continues at coordinate 400,206 of JBBBDQ010000151.1, forward strand.
CATATATGGTAGCAGTATTCCATGCACAGACGAATGGTTGATTTGTATATATGCAGGATGGATTCAGGTGGGGAAAAAACATCCTGGCCCGACACAGTGACCCAACCTTCTTAGCAGTGGATTTAGCTATGGACTCAATGTTGTGGTTCCATTTGAGATCAGAAGAGAGGGTAAGGCCGAGGAGGCGTAGTGTATTGCTCTCAGGGAGACTCGCTTGGTCCATGCTTATGGGAGGCAGGAGAGGTTGCCTGTGATGATTGACAGACAACAGCTTGGTCTTAAACGCATTGAAATTGACAAGCCACTTCTTACCCCAATTCACCACAGAGTGTAGATCCCTTTCAAGGTCAGCAGCGAGATTAGGTTTTTCCACCATGACAGGTTTCTTACTGATTCGGGAGTAAATTGTGGTGTCATCTGCGTAGATGCCTTCTTGGCTCTTGATCTCATCTGGGAGGTTATTTATGAAAATAAGGAAGAGTGTCAAGCCCAGGATAGAGCCCTGAGGGACACCAGCGTTTGTGCTGTAGGACGTAGAGGCATGCCCATTCAAAACAGCCTTCATTTTGCGGTTATTTAAAAAAGATTGGATTAGATCAAGCAAGCGTCCGGTAATACCATAACCCCATGACTTGCATAGAAGGTCAGAGTGCCAAACCCTGTCAAAAGCCTTGAAGATGTCCAAAGCAACAGCACAAGCCTCGCCTGACTCATCAAGGGCCTGGAACATGTACTCCATAACGGTCGTGGATCTGGCAAAGCGGAAGCGATACAGCCTGTCAGAGTAAAGTCTGTGGGCAGTAAGACGAACTATTTCAGCATTAATTATGGCCTCAAACACTTTCCCAAAAATTGGTAGAAGGTTGATATAGCAATAGCTGGATGGGTCCGAGGGTTCACCACAGTTCTTAAATAGAGGAATGACTGAAGAGAACTTCCAGCATGCAGGAAAACAGGAAGCAGAAAGGCAGTACTTATACAGTTTAGAGAGTTCAGGAGCACATTTCTTAAGAACTATCACCGGGATTCCATCGCCACCGCTCGCCTTATGGGAGTCAAGTTTTGAAATTACTCAGGATACTACTGTCGGGGTAATATATACATTGTACAGTTTAGCCTCAGTTCTAATAGGGAAGTCGGGTGAGGGTACTCCAGATGAATCAAATGTGGAGTTGGATGAGAATCTGCGAGAATTGCATTCAGCTTTGTCCGCAGATGACGTGAGAACCTCAAATTCATTGATTAAAGGAGGGATAGAGAATTTGAGGATAAAATACAGACTGTTACCATCACAAGCATGCCTTGTTGACTAACTACAAATGGCTTGAAAAGAGATGTTAAAATCATTTAGAAAGCAAATCAAAGGCAGTTTAAAACCAATTTCATTGAAGATGGCAGACAAGGCACAGGCTAAGTTGGTACTAATCCCAGATATGAAACTCTCCCCTAATTGTCAAATACAGATCTGCAAACTTCTTTCTGATAATTAAGAACCAAGACATGTATTGGAAGAGGAAATACAAGAGCTTGAAGCAGGCAGTTCTCCAGAATCAGAAAAGGGTAGTAATAATGAAGAACCAAGACATATCAGATGAGGAAATGAAAGAGCTTGATACAAGAACTTTTGCAAAAACAGAAGAAAAATATCAATGACTTTTTTCTGCTGTTAAAATTTTTCCACTGAAAACAAAAGGTCTTTATTACTCTGGAAAAGCTAGTTTAGGTAAGAGAAAAATTTCTTCTACAATGCAATGTATAAAAACCAAATCAGGTCATTAAATATTAACTCTGACTTGTTGAATTATGAGGCTTTGAAATTCAAAAAATGAGATTTTAGATAAAGCTAATTGCTTTGATAAAATGATAGAGCTTCTTGTAGCAAAAGTGAAGACAGTAGAATCAACTAAAATAAAAGATCTTGACACTTTTCCCCTAACTACTGGTCACACACAAAAAAGTCATAGATGTGTTTGGCATTTCAGAACACACTGTACACAAGGCTTGCAAATTGTGCTTGGAAAGAGGTATTTTAGCTGTGCCAGAACCAAAAAGGGGCAAATCATTGCCTACTGATATTGCACAGCTAGTGGAAGCATTTTACGAAGATGATGAATATACTCAATTGATGCCAGCCAGGAAAGACTATGTTAGTAGTCAACATAATATTCATCAACAGAAGAGACTCATCTCGTGCAACCTAAATGGGCTCTTCAGAGCATTCAAGGAACAGAAGCCAACAGTATCCTCGGGGTTTTTTGAAATTTTGTAGTCTAAGGCCAAAATGGTGTGTCCTTGCTGGTAGTGCAGATACACATGCTGTATGTGTATGCACTATCCACAAAAACATGAAATTATTACTGAAATCACTGGATGTATCATATCAAGATCTCTTGAAATATACTGTCTGTAATACCATTAGTAGAAAGTGTATGATTCATAGATGCCCAAATTATCCTAAATCATCAAGGCAACTTGAAAAATTTCTTTATGACACCATTGAAGAATATATTGGTAATACTGAATCAATAGTTCTCCTAATGGACAACAACTGACCAATTGACTTTAACACAAAAGAAATCCTGTCAAGCTTACATTGATTTAGTTGTTTTGCAACTGAATAAATTAGCACCTTGTTCTTACTTGGTTAAATCACAATCCAGGTACTTAAAGAAAAGAAAAGGGGAGATTAGTGATAGCAAAGTTTTGTTCCTGGGGGATTTTGCCAAGAACTACAAATTTGTAGTTCAAGATGAGATCCAGGGTTTTCATTGGAGTACCTCACAATGTATTTTACATCCAATGGTACTCTAAGCTTGAAAACGCAATGCAAAAAATCAATGTTTCTGCATTATGCCAAGTGACAACTCACATAATATAGTATTTGTTTATGTGGTACAGAAAAAAAATTGAGGTAATCTAAATTACCTTGCCAAATCTAAAAAAATATTGAGTATTTTACTGATGGTTACGCAGCGTAATACAAGAATTATACGAAATTTGCCCATTCATGCAACCATCAGAAAGATTTTGGACTATGCAAAACGGAATTTCTTTGCAACAAGTCATGGAAACTACCATGTGATAGCATAGGTGGGACAGTGAAAAGGATAGCATCAAAAGATGCTCTCAGAAGACCAATTGCCAAACAAATCCTTTCCACAGAATCTATGTTTTAATATTGCAAATCTGCAAATGAAGGTTTCAAATACATTCTGGTTCAAAAGGAAGAAGTTAAGGAAGCAAGGAGAAACCTCACTATGAGATTCAAAAATGCATCCACAGTCCCAGAGACAAGAAGTTTTCATCAATGAGATAAAGTAGCCATGAAACAATATAGCAATTAAAACTATGATCTAATATAGGACTTCTCTATTGGGGCTGAAGAAAAACCAGTAGAAATTTGTTTCAGGATATATTTGTTGCAGGTATGACAATAAAATTTGGATTGACATAGTACTGGAAATTGTTACAGAGAATAAAGACTTGCTGATTAAGTTCATGCACCCAGCTCTTCTATCACATTCATTTTACTGGAAAAAGGATTTTAATGATTTTTGTGCCATTAAGGAAAATTCTGTGCACTGTTTATATCCCTTCAACACCAAATGGTAGAGTTTATCATTTGTCTAACATGGATAAATTATCTGTGCAAAAAATTACATCCAAAACAATTTAGTCTATATACACAACAAAATTTAGTGCATGGTGTAGTTTAGAATGTAATGTTTTAAAGATTTTGTATATTCATTTTCATTATCACTTTCTTCTTAATGAAAAAAATGCATAAGACTATGTTTACCACTTGTTAAAGACAATCTATCCGTACAAAAAGCAATATCTGCAAAATATATTTAAATTATTTTTTAAATTAATAAAATGATCTTATTGATTAGTTTAAGAAGTTACTTAGTACAATATCAATATTTGAGAGATCAAGGAGTATTAGGATAATTGTCTTTAATTATAATATTTCACTGAAATCCTGCACATACATAAGAAAAAAAAAAAAAACTTGGCAGGTCATATCTTCTAAAGTAGACTTGAACCCCTCACAAAATTCTTTTGTGAACTTGAGCAGGCATAGTAAATGTTAGGAAAGAAATATGAAAATTGAAGAGGACATTTTCTACAGACTTACTGTAAGCTACATAAGTGAAATGTTGATTTTGGAGTCATGCATTTGGGTGAGTAAAATAAAATTTTCTATCAGGAATAGATAGAAAATAGTTGGACATTTGGATTCTACATTCCTTATTTGCCCTACATACCAAATTTCAGAAATATTGAATATATGGAAGTATTTTTAAAATTTAAAAAACAGATTATGTGACACTGTATGGCCTTAATTTGGAGATAAAATAAGAAAATTATAAGCCCCCCTAAAATCGGAACAGTAAGGACTAACACAAAATTACTTTGCACACATTCCTAGATCATGAAGGGGAATAGAATATTTTTGCCAAATTTCAAGTAATTCAGTGTCAGTGGGTGTAAGGCCCTGATGAATTGACATAGAATGATCCTCTATTCAACTGAAAAAAAAAAAAAAAAAAAAAAAAAAAAAAAAAAAAAAAAAAAAAAAAAACATTTCTTCCTTCCGCGAGAAACACTGAGTATTCTACATTACAAGAGGGTAGTAACTATCAGAAACCAAGAGTGGTTTTTTTATTGGTTATAAAAATAAAATTACTTCCACATTTATTGTAATAGCAGTGTTATGCTAAAGACAGACTTGTTAGTAGTTTGTTAGAAGAAAATATACCATTTACCTAAATATACCTAGCACCATTCCTCCATAAATCACACACAAAGCATAAAAGGTGTTCAGTGCCAATTTTGAACTCTTTCCATTACTCTTCTCATTCTTCTGCCAAGTTTTTATTCTTAACAGGCAAAGGGTAAAGTCTCAGGGTTACTTTTTTTTTAATGACAAAAACTCAGTTTTTCAGTTATATTATTTTCACCACAATGCTATTTAGAGAGAGAGAGAGAGAGAGAGAGAGAGAGAGAGAAAAAAAAGCAGCACACAAACTAAATTTTTTTTAGTCAAATGAAGATTGAAAACTATTTCCAGGAAAAGAACCCAAATACAAAAATTGACAATTATATAACCTTAACTTTCAAACATTATAGAAAAGAAAAATTTATTACACTTCACCAAGCTTCTTTATAAGAGATCAATTTTAAGAAAAATCCAGAATTTAAAGCTGCATATTTAGAGATTCAATCAGTTGAGCAAAATTACATTTTTCATAAAAGAACTCTTCAATGGTCATTTTAAATAATTACATAGAATATATTTTCTCTTTTCTAATCTTCAGTTTGTTTTTTTTTCAATTGGAGTAGATAGACTAAACTATCGCCCGGTTCACACTCCACCCACATCTATTGAACAAGTGAAGAGGCTCATCCCTTGTTTCCTGTTTAGGATGCGGCTTCCAGTTTTTCTCTTTTCTAATCTTTTCACTCTTATGTAGCCCCCTGCACATCAGTGGCGTTACCGCCTTGCTTGGGGTGATATGATTTAAAAAAAAAAAAAAAAAAAGAAGTTGGTTAATGATGATCTAATTTAACACAGCAAAAAGCATAAATTCATTTGTCATAAAACAAATTTAAATAAACCATTCCAAGCTAAATAAAACTAAAAAGCAATATAAAATTTTCAGTTATCAAAATTAAGCAGCAGTTACAGCCAAGTATAATAATGAATTTCATTTATATATAGTAGATGAAAATGATATGAAGATCGAATAAATAAAATAAAAATAATTTTATACTTAAAAATAATCAGAAAAAATCTTTCCACAATGATTCAATTATGAGTTTCAAATTTCAGAAGAAACTATGACCAAAGACACTACACAAATTTTGTTAATGTGATCAGTCCATATTAACCAGGTCAAGTCTCACATTATAATATGGCACCAGAAGATATTTAGCTTGAATACTGGTTTAAAAAAGTTAAATTGTTTAGAAATGCTGAAAATTAAAACTTAATTTCATCTTAGATCTGATAAGGTGACTGTCCAAATTACATAAAGATATACGTCTATTGAACAGGTGAAGAGGCTCATCCCTTGTTTCCTGTTTAGGATGAGGTTTCCGGCTTTCTCTTTTCCAATCTTTTTACTCTTACGTAGCCCCCTGTGCATCAGTGGCGTTACCGCCTTGCTTGGGGTGATATGATTAAAAAAATAAATAAAATAATACAAAAATTTTAAAATGTTCAAATCGGGTTATAGAAGGAGTGGTTCGATTTTAATCAAATTTGATACACTCATAGACAAAGACATAAGAAACGATATTCAGAAGTTTCAAGGTTGCAGTTCTTACAATAGTGAAGAAAATCAATAATATATATATATATATATAAAGGCAATATACCGGGTCTGATCAAAATCAGTTTTTCAGCCCTTTTATTTTAGTTTTTGCTTCGGGTTTGGCTCTAAGTAGGTATAATTGTAGTTCTTAGCCTCAGCCATGATAGCATTTACTCAGAGGACTTATTTAGCCTTTAAAATTCAGTTTACGATGAAAAAAACTTATTTGATATCGATAGCAGGAAATCAAAATTTGACTTACATCCATTCATTTTTCTTTTATTTTACGGTTTCGCTTTAACTGGAAACAACTATTGCTTTTTAGTATTTCGTGCCAACGTCCAAAGAGTCTGAGCTCCAGGACCATGGATTAGTTTTAAAGCTTTCATTACACCCAAGCAACGATGGGCTATACTGCTAGTCATATATAATGCATGATGAACTGAAAATCATGTCTAATTATAGTTAGAAATAAAATGCAGCATAACATGTTAATAAATATCATAAGCAAGGTCGATATCAATTTTGAGATGAGGAATCATTATTACATGCTTTGCTATTCATGTTCAGACTAACATGCCCATTTTAGGTATGACACTCATGGGTCATTACAACCTCCAACAAAGACTGGCAACTGAAGGCCAAAGAGTACAAAACTCAAAAGATTGTGAGTATAACAACAAAGATGTTTATATCCAAATAAAATATATAACATCTGAGCAAAAAACAGAAATTAATCATATTTTATGGCATATAACACTACTATTTACGGTACATTATTATAGAGCTCGGCTGAAGTATGATATTCTAAAGCATCTGGGGAAACACTAGCCAACTAAATACCTCTCAACGAGACCCAAAAGAGTTTTTTAAAATTAAGGGAACGGTCATCAAATATACAAAAAAATATTTTTTGGCAACAAAATTATACCATTGCTTGCAATCAGAGCAGATTTCAAAATATTACCTCTAAAAATAACACAATAAGGAAAGTATAAAACGCACACAAGGTATTAAATAAATTTGAATTCAGATAAACCACTCCAGTCTAATGAAATGTCAAAAGCTGTTTTTTGCTTCCATATTGAAACTCAATAGGAAAAAAATTATAAGTGAAACATTTCAGCAACTATTTTCCTTATCAATCCATCAGATGGCTGCTCAAGTGGATTGTTATAAATTACAATATTCTGATAGGCAAGACAAAATAATTAAAACAATAATTCAAATATTATTCATATTTGAGACAATGTATAATTTTTGGTTTACTCAAGCATTTATTATAGTATAGAATAAAATGTTACAATAGTATAGGTAGGATTTATGAAAATCATTAAATTTGAACTAATTACATAAGAAATAATTCTTAGTAAATATTCACAGTAATTAAAAAAAATAAGCTTAGTGAACTGAGGACCTTACATAAAAAACATGCTTTTTCTATCATTTACTGAGATTTTACAAAAGATTTTCATCTTACAAAATAAACACTATAGTTTTGAACTTCATGTTAATTTTTGCTGTGAATGCCCTACTTCTGCTCGTGTTAAAGTTTAGCTTTAATAAATAGTAATCCCAAGTAGAACAGTTTTTAAGCAGTTAGGTTAAAGACACAAGAAGGGAATCAAATGATATAAAAGAAAAATCAAAATTAACAGCTCTGTCCTTGTTTAACATCAACAAAATTAAAATACTTTAACCAATCAAGAATTTTAGGCTGAATCAGCCAAAAGCAAGACCTAGTTGCTTTCTTATTCTATACACAAATTGTGCAGGCAATTAATGTGTAACTGACAATTTTGTTTTTGTTATTTCAATATCTTTCTTTCTGAAACAATATGCCAGTTTTTTCACTTTTACATTTCTAGACAGCTTTATTATAAGCATTTGCTTACATTACAAAAATGCCAAAGCAAACAGGCCAATTTCTGAAGGCATTAATTGGATGGGAAATACATTGAAAGTAAAAATGAAAACACCTTTGTTTTAATCAGTTCAATCAAGTTTATTAAATACATACACACATTATATATATATATATATAATTTAATTATTTAGTTTTTGGTCATAATAAAATTAGAACAGTTGTATTAAATCACCTGAAGACATCACATGATAGAAACCTAGGTCATGTTGTAATAACTCGTTTACAAATGAAGTATATATATGTGTGTGTGTGTATATATATATATATATGAGAGAGTATGATTTTTTTGTAACTTTTTTTTATAACATGTTATATATTTTAAATTTAACTTGGAAAGAGATTAATCTGAAACAGATTTGTACAAACTATTTCAGTATATGAATGTAGGTATACTCCACTAATTTTTGATACCTATGGTTTAAAATGACTTTATAAATGAAATAACTTTCTTGAAGCTTTCATTGAAAGCCAATGGATTAAATTTATCTCCAGTAAACAAAATATTCTGGTGTATTTCAAACAGAAATTATAATGATTGGAATCAATTTTAGGGAATTTTTTCTAAAATAGCTAATTAGCACCTCTTTTTTAGTCATCTTCAAAAGTAGTTCTTTGTATTTAAAAATTTTTTTCCAAAAATGAAATACTTTTCTGAAACTTTGAGGATTATTAACTGATTTAAAGTATAATTAATCTGATTTGAAAAAAATATTTATTTAAAGTCTAAAATGACACAGAAATGCATTTTTAAAACAATACAGTAACTGTTTTTAACTGACATTGCCATGTTTTAAGTAATTGATGAGTCATTAACAGGTGTAGTCGGAATGATTGTTGTTTTACAGAGACTATCTGTAAAATATAAAGTAGGAAAATGACATGAGTGCCTTTTTAATATAATTTTTAGGTACTCAGTAATCTTAAAAATGTTGGAAAATATTCAAAATCTAATTTACTTCTTTAAATTTACTATACTCATCGATCTTATTTTCTGGTAATGTCATGTATGGTCGAGCATATTTCCAAAAATTGGCACATTACATATTTTAGATAAATAAAATTATTTTGAAAAATCTCAGTGCAAAATTTGTTTAAAGCTTTTCAATTTTTGATTAGTAAATATAGTTTTTACTTGACAATATCACCTAACCAGATGAAAGTAATAGTAATACAGAAATTTATATATTGTAAATTAACAATTCTTGTAAAAATTCATTATTCATTAGAAAAAAATAAAAATAAAAATTATCTGGACAATAGTGTCCTTAATAAATTTCATATATAAAAGCTCTAATTAAATAATATAGTTTATTACATTTTTTTAATGATTTGGAGCAAATTTTCAGAAAATAGTTATGTTTTTCACTGAGAGAAAAAAAAGGGGGGGCACTAAAATGCTAATTATAAATATTATGTCAACTGTTGGAATTTTTTTTTGTTTTTTTTCTTTACAAACAAGCTAAAAGGGATTAAAGAGAATTTAAGTTTGGACTGTTTTTTCATCAGGCTAAAAAAAATGTTGATTTGTAACATAAGTAAATCTATAATAGAGTAAACATGAAATCTGATATTCCAAAAGCTTTTATATATATCTTACAAGTACTTAAACATTTGTAAATATGAAATAAATATATTTACCAAATGCAACAAGTACTGTATATTACTTAAAAAAAAAATTCCAGAACAAGAAAAATTTTCCAAGTTATTTATTTTAAGTCTTTGCTGTATAACAAAATTAATCTCTTAACAGACACACAAAAAAAATTAATTTGAATTAAAACATTTCAGTATAATTTTTACTTTTCTATTTAAAAAAAAAAAAAAAAAAAAAAAAAAAAAAACAGTTAAAATATTTTCTTTCCAGTTGCTATTACTAAGTAAATATTTTAAAACAATTTTTTAAAAAATTAAACAAGTTTGGATATCTTTCAATAAATAAGCAATTCATTCAATATTTACATCCAGTGAACTGACCAGTTTAGTTAACAAATTTACTGTAATGACAAGAAAACATTTCTAAAATTTAAATGATATTAAAATACTTTAATATAAATGCACTTAAAAAAAAAAAAAAAAAAAAAAAATGCATAAAACAAATACATGCAATTTATTTGAGAACACAAAATGAATTTAATAAGTTTATATTCTAAAAACAGGTAATGTCACTGTCCAAAGATATTTTACCTGATTTTACACATGTAAAATACAGTATTCAAGGATTAATATTTGGAAACAAAACATCAGTTAAAAATTGACCATAACTTTTCAGCCATTTGTAAATTTTACTAATTCTACAAAACAACAGTAGCAAGTGAAATTTGATAAATATGCTCTTTTACCACACACATGTTCTCAACACACCAACATAAACAGGGCCTGAATTAAGTGGGAAGAAAAAAAAATACAAAATGACAAGTATTTGCTTATAAACTTCATATATCCTTTCATATACTTCAAACCATCTTAAGATGATTGTCACACTAGGTATGAAGAAAAATTCAATAAGAAATTGATACTGGGAGTTGGAGCAATAGACTCAGAATTGATTGTCTAAATCAGTGCCATTAGTTAAAAAAAGAGCACAGAAAATTGATTTGTGAGAATTACTTGTGTACACTATTAAAAATGTAGTTGTATACACTACAGAATGAGAAAAGTTATGTGTAAAATAAGACAAAGGAAAAAAAAAAGTAGCAAACAAACAAGTTGCAAGGCAAACATCAAAACAAGTGCATGAGAGAGAATGAAGATCTGTGCAATGGGAAGAAGATACAGCAAAAAATGACTATACATTTTATTCCTACAGATTCAGCAAATTCAAGCTTAGAATTTTTTGGTTCTTTTCCCAATTATTTTTGATCCATGTTTATTTCTGAGGATGCAGAAGAGCTGACAAGGTAAGAAGGGCTGACAAGTAAATTTAAATTACAAAGATTTTGGGGACAAAATAACTACAACTTAAAATAAAAATAAAAAAAATCACAATATTAAAAGAGGAAACATTTTTCATATAACAAGTTAGTCATTAGTATTAATATTGCTGCTTTTCAGAGAAAATATTTGTAAATTTGTTCTGAATTTTAAAAATGTAAATACACAATGTCAAAGATATTTTCATGCAAGATGGAAAAGGTTTCCTCTGAGTAGGACAGATCAGATATTGTTATAAATTATTAACCATTTATGAAGGAATCGAGTTGTAAGAAAAATATCTGAGCACAAACTGCACACACTTAACTGAATTTTGATGAAAATTGGTCATTTACCAAACCAAATAAATGCTGATCAAGCAACATGCCCTCTTTTTTTTCTATCAGTTTTCTAAATTTTTTATGGCTTCAGGAAATAAGTATACAACAAAGTATTCAACTATTAATTAATAAAAAAAAGTACATAGTTTAATTGAATATTATAATCATATACCCTATTTTAAAAGAATCTGAATTAAATAATGTTGAATAAATTCTTTTCATTTTTTATATAAGCATTCAAGGTTGACAGAGGAACAGCTGTGTAGATGTGAATACAAAAGTTTGTAACACTTATACATTGCCAAACATCTTTATCTAAATTTTTTGTAACAAACTCAAAAATAAAAAAAAAATAAAAAAATAACAGTATAAAACTACTTATTAACAATTCTTGCAAGAGTAGAGACACCTTTTCCTATTTTCAACAAAATTTTTAGCAATTAAAAACTTGAATAAACAATGTTCAAAGTTTTGAAACAACATATGATTTTAAAGATTTCCTAACAAAATTGAAAAATTATGTATATTATAATAAAAAAAAAAAAACCAAAAAACTAGTCAATTAGAAATTTTCTTTGAATTTATTTAATAAAATTAGTCACTATTCCTGATTTATCTTCTGGAGACATTAACACACAAAATTAGCATAGTGGATTAAGGGCAGAGAGAGAACCAAAATCGTCATAAAAAAAGTACACGATTCAGTGTGATTAATTAAAAGGATATTTGTTGGAAATGTACAGATTAATAGGAGTTAACAACATCAGCACTTTTTGGTAGGGCTTGGATTTTTATGATGACTATATATAACAATTATACACTTAATAACATCAATTATGAACTTGGTAACAATGTGCTTACTGTGTTCAGAACTTTACATACACAAGACTATGCATAAACTTTACACATGTTTATTTAAAAGTAAAACAAAATTAATTTGTGATAATGGCTAAAACTATAGCCAGAAGCACTCAAAAGTACAAAACCTATAGATAATTCTTATATAATTTGAGTTCTGAAAAGAAAAAAAATATATACAAACATGAAAAATGATAAAAAAAAAATTTGATAATACCTTGTCTGTCATTTTTAATGAAACCCATATAAAAGAGAGATTCATTAATTATATATACTGACATATCAAGAGCCATGAGGCAGCAGTAGATAAAGGTAATGGTAGGTGGTACCACCATACCATGATATAATAGAAATGTTTAGACCTATATCAGTTGGGTTCTGACAGCTAGAGACAGGGTTAATACTGGCTAAGCTGTTCATGGCAAGACACGAATTATTAGTTTGAATAGGGAATGATATAGGGTGCTAGTCAAGTTCAAAATTGTATGAACATTTGACATCTGTGTACTGGAAATAAAATGATGAAATGTATCACTGCCCACTAAACAATGCAGCAGCCAACTACAGGTCTTAAACGATAATGACCAGAAGTACTTGGTTAGCACTTGTTGTGGTAACAGAAAAGTAACATTGGCTCAAATCACATTCAGTGCAAGAGATACCAGATGTATATCCAACAGGTATTCTTTAGGTTTCACGGGATATGAAAACAGAAAACCCAACAGTGCCCCCATCAACACTGTGATGCTAAGAACAGCACTTCAGACAAGCTAATGATATCAATAATTGGACTCTGGAGGACTGGCAACACATGCTGCAGTCCAATTAGTCACATTTGCAGTTGTTTCAAGCTGGTGGTAGTGGGTTTCAGGTATGGTGCAATCTCCTTGAGTCTATAGAACACAATTGGCAACAAAGTACTGTACAAACTTTATGGTGGCATTTCCATAATAGTGTAGGGATGTATTTACATGGTATAGGTTGGGTCTACTCATCTGCATGACCACATAAATCCAAGTTGTCCCTTAGTTGGTTTGCAGAGCATATTGGAGGCTTCTGACAAATAGTGTAACTACTATTACATAGACATATATGTTTTGTTTCTTTATGTCTTAAACGGTCGATCAATGTATAATATAAAAGTACAAACATTTTTGAAAATAATACTAACTAAACAGTAACAACTTGAAGAAAAAAAAGGAAAGAGAATCCAAGTCTATACTAAACCATTTTAGAGATTAATTCTAAAAAGTGCTATTCTTTGTGACTGAAAAGAATCACTTTCAATTAAAATAATATATACAGAAATATATAAATCAGTGATCTAACGAATTATCAATCACTAATTTTGAATAATAGTGATTTTATCAAAAATATATTCGTTATACAGCATAACCCTCAATAAATTGAGAGTGTAAATAAGCAGTTTTTCTTTAAGAATTTGTCAAAGCATAAAAAATATAAAAAAATAAATCTTGTAATGTGAATAAAGAAAATTAAAATTTCTGCATTTGTTGACATTAGAATCACTTTTCACACCTTTTTTATCCTTAGAATAAGCTTTTTTCATTGACACTATTAAACCATGCTATTGTTCAACAACACAAAAAGCAGAATATATATATCAAATTGTTCTATCCAAGTCTAATGGTTATGTTTTGAAAGCAATTCTTAGTTGTAAAATATGACAACAGCAAGCCTATTAAGTGAAAGAGGTTCCTGTAGCAGTGACAGGTAATTAAGTTCAATGAATACAATACAAACAAGACATTATCATTGTTGCTCAAGTAAACACTAAATAATGTGTCACAGAAATGTGTTCTTAGGAGGGAAAAATGCATTCTTTTAGATATTATTCACTTTAAACACTTATGCTTTATACTTTAGCATTGAGTAACAAAAAGCCTAACATACAATCTTCCATTGATCTTTTTAATATGCCAATGTTCAAATATTACATTTTGAAAATAGGCTTTAATGTTTAAATTTTTTCACTGCTCAGTTTTGAAAATAAGTTTCAAGAGACTTTAAACCAAAATGAAAAAAAATAGTAAATCATTTAAAATGAACATAGGTAATTTTCTATGAAAAAAAAAAAAACAAAAACTTAAGTTATGATCTACTATAAAATAGAGTTAGAAGTCTGAGAATAAGAAACCTTTTCAACTGAATTCCTCATTTGTTTTATAATCGATATAAAAGACACTCTCTCTTACACCAATGCCATATCTTATACTGATAGTTGCAGATTTACACTTAAGATCCATTTCACACACTTGTCCCCTAAGGATCCCAAAATAAAATGAATATAAAAGGATTGAATTAAGATTACAAATCAAAACACTGAAAGATTAATATAAAATTAAGAATAAATTATTTTAACTATTTCCTAAAATATTCTTTTACAAAATTGTCAATGCACATTAGCGGAAATACAGTACTTGATGGCAAAACAAGATTTGGGAAAAATAACAAAAAAAAAAACAATTTGTTAAGAACTACAAAGAACATGTATTTGTGGATAGTCATGATCACCTATGACCCAAGGGGACAGAACACAGCATATGAAGTGTTTATTTATTTTTATATATATATATATATATATATATATATATATATACACACACAGTTCTGCTATATGTGTGACTCTTCAGAAATGAATTGAGTTCTTTCAGTGACTGGCATGTGTATACACTGCTTCTATACAACGTGTTAAAATTTCCCTTCCGATTCCATGCGCCCATGGCTTAGGGTGTAATGACTGACTGACACCAAATTGATCAAGTTTCGATCCCGGCCAGAAGCAAGTGAATGTGTCTAACCACACTGATGAGCTGTGATACAGCGAAACAGGCTTGTATGTGGATTATATATATATATATATATATATATATATATATACACATACACACTGAGAACAGTAATAGAAAAATTAATGCAAAAAATGGGGAAAATTTTCATGCGTCACATTTTGTCATTTAGTTTAAGTATTTCATCAGCCTAAAGCGAGGTTTATGCTAATGCATATAGAAGGAATGCTGAAATTTTAAACTATTTTTTTTTTGTAATGTGTATTTGGATATATAGTTCAGCCAACTTCATTTAGGTTCTAATCTTCACCTATATTTTTATCACCTCCCCTAAAACATACAACACTGCAACAATAGATATGCCAAGAAAGGTGAAATGTTGTAAGAAAAAGGACCCAAATTTACTGTGGTTGATCCCATGATTAAAGAACATGCTATAGTTATCCCAGCAAAAAATTTCTTTTCATATTTATATATACACACATAATACTGAGCAAAAAATACAAGCTGCTTAATAAAAATACTGACAAATAACTTCAGCAATTTTTTTTTAAATTTCAGATTTACACAGACTCATATTTCATCTTGAAGCAAAATGATATCACAAAATCATTTTTAAAAAATTCTGTATACCCAACACAGAATTGTTAAACATTAAAAATTTTTCACAACAGAATTAAGTTTTTCTGACAAGCAGTATACAGTAATCAGTAAATTCTACA
The DNA here is from genome assembly GCA_037127315.1 of Ascarosepion bandense. Taxonomy (NCBI): domain Eukaryota; kingdom Metazoa; phylum Mollusca; class Cephalopoda; order Sepiida; family Sepiidae; genus Ascarosepion; species Ascarosepion bandense. The sequence continues at coordinate 416,094 of JBBBDQ010000151.1, forward strand.
AATTAAGTAAAAATAAACAAAATGAAATATATTTTAACCCTATTCTTATCAGATCTTATGAATTACAGATTACTTAAAATCAATTTATTTGATCTATATTGTTTTTGACAATAATTGTTCTAAATAACTTTTGCAAACTATATTTAGAGAAACTATTTAGCTATAAACTACACATGAGGATAATTCAAAAACCTTAATTACTTTCTATTATGAATTTTTCAGCAACATTAATTTGAGGGTTATCACTTGAATAAAAAGATTTGTAATGTATTAAAAGACAAAAATAGATACCCTATAAATGTTATTACTTCAGAAAAAAATCCATAATGTTATTGTAAAAATATTAAGTATTCAATTTATGTATCAAAATAGTACTGTAAAATTCTTATATATGGAAAAAAAAAATTCCTTGAAGTAATAATAATTCTATCACTGTCAATCACTTCAGCCATTCTAGGAATGTTCATAAAACAATGACAATATATTAATTTTGCCAAATCACTTCAAAAATTTAAACAAGTTGCTAACAAAGCAAATAACTTACTGAACTGTAAGCAGCAAATTTCCAAATAAAATACCTAATCATAAATAAACCAGTGCACTCCTGACAATATTATTTGCATGTCCTTGAGAATGATCAGTCAGAAATGTGAGCATCACTTATAAATTTATTTCAAAGTACCAAATAATTAACTAAAGAAATATATTGGTAGCACCATTAAAAAATGAAAATTACAGAAATAAGTATTTCAGAGACAAATCTGTAGCAGATACAAAAGAGAGGGGAAGAGAAACATAAGTATAAACAAAATCTCCCAACTTATTTTCCAGTTAAAATGAACTAACCTAAAATGAACTAACCTAAAATCTTCAAATAAAACAAAAACTGGAAAAATAAAAATGTTATCATCCACTTTCCACACATATATACTAATGAACAAATATGTCCATCAGTAAGTAGAGAATGATTCAGACTCAATTTGGTATGTTAAATCTTCTCTTTCCAAAGTCATCATCTTGCTTGATTTAAACAAACTACAAATCACTAGTTATGATTGGGTTTTAATAGCAACAGACAGCAAAGGCCAATCCTTAAATATGTTCAATTACATTTTAGAAACTCAAAAGATTTTTTTGTTGCCATGGTCAATGAAAACTAAATAAATTTGAAAATATAACAAAAATATATAGTTTTAATATTCATCTCTCAAAAACCAAAATACTTGAGAATACAAAAGTTATTTCTCAAATTTCATTTCAAACTTCAGACCACAGTAATAAGTTGGTAGATGTCAGCAATACTGAAATTTATTATTTTTTTTGGGGGGGGGGGGGCATTAAAATATTAAATAAACATGGAGGAAGATCTTAAATAACTGAAAAATTTAACATTACTTATTTCTTGCAATACACACGTTTATAATATATCTATAACTAAATGTGTAAATTTATTCCCCTCAGGAAATTTTAAAGTAGGCAGAGTGAATTTATAATGAAATTTTAAAAATTACACCTCTTTTTCAACTTGATACATGGCCTAAATTCAAGATTTGTTTTGATAAAATGCTTATATAAATAATCTCCTTCGAAAAAGCTAATCCTAGATTTGCAAATGATCGATTAAATCTTTGTCAAAATACAAACTAGCCATTTCTTTTGCTAAAGTTATAAAAAATATTTAAAAAGAAAAAAAAGGAGGGGACACTAATATATTATATATATATATATCTATGGATTTTGTTTGTAAATAGACAAACAGCATTTTAGAACTAAAACTTTAATTATTTCAAGTTCAGACAATTTCAGTAAATCACATTTTCAACATTAAAAAGTAAAGAAATAATTAAGCAAAAGGTTGAACTACTTACAAGTATACATAAAGCAATCAAATGATTGCTTTTTTTTAAGCATTGGCTGACAAAAACAATACCATTAAATAAGTTTCTAAAAATCTATAAAAACTGCGTTCCACACAATTGAAACACTTTTAATGATCATAAGCTTTAAAAAACAACCTATTTAAGCAGTATTCATTAGTTAACAAAAGACTTCAAAATGATATCAATATGAAAAAGTATATATTAAGCAAATTAAATTTTAACATACAATCAAGCAAACTAATGCCACTTAAATATATTATTTGCAATGAAGTCAAATTTTTCAAATAAAATTCATCTAGCATTTCACAATGCAGTTAAATGTTATTAGATTTAAATTATGGACAATGAAACAAGACCAAAGTGTTTGAAAATATTTGTAAACCAATACCCCCAAGATTTCCAGTAATATACAATGTGGACATCGAATTAACATTTCCAAATTCAACCATTAAAACTACATTCTATATTTTCAAAATTCAACCAGGAGACTATATTGCAGATGACAAAAGTGACTAAAGCAAATTTATAAAAATGTCATGAACTCTCAGAGACTGCAGTGACACTAATACCTATTTGACTAATGATAAGAGACTGATAATGATTTATCAGTGTGAAAACCTTCAACTTTATCAGTGTACCAATATCAGTATATGTTTTTGACAAAGTGAAATTGATAATTTTTTTGCCAGTTATCTACCAGTAATTTTATATATAAATTAAATTGCTGCTTTAAAGCCATAACTTTATTCTACAATCTTGGTGCTTATGAGGATTCAGTGAAAGCAATGAATTAAATATTTCATCTATGAAATAGATGAAATACTGTTTAAGCTTTAATTTTTATTTGACACTAATGAAAACTTAATTACATTAAAAATTAGATCTAAAAATTTTAGTGCATATTTTTTTTTAAAGACCAGTCAAATATGCTCAATTCCTGAAATGTAGGCATTATTGTAAAAGGAACAAGCAGTAAATCTTTAAAACAGTCAACATCTTGAAAGGAAAAAAGTATAATTATAAAGGAATTAGCAAGTAGTGGCCAAAATATTCACCAATTAAAATACTAATAATTTAAATTTTGTCTTATAACAAATACAATTTATTAGGTTTCGTCTCTCAATAATGCAATAAAATCATTTAATCTCATTATCTTAAGTTCTAATGCATCATTTTTAGGTTTTATTTATACATATCAAGTAGAATCAACAGTGACGATTTTAATAGAATTTCATTGCTATGAATGAGTCTAGACTCACATCCAAACAAGGATTCATAATATCTTTCATTAAGATTTAAACATAAAATTATATAATCATAATGAAATCCTCTTTAAAAAAAAAGGAAAACATTTCACCCCAAGCAAGGCATTTCTCTGCCACTATTGTGCAGGGGGTTACATAGGGGAAGGTGATAAGAAAGAGTGGTTAAATATAGGAAATGTCAGAATGTGGGTGATAGACAGGTAAGGATACCGAGGATGAGGGTTGGGTAGATGAGAAGAGTGTTTGAAAAAAGGATGCGAGTTACTGTGTTAGGAGGTGTTTATTGACCTTACATTTAAACTCCTGGAGATTGTAACCGTCGGGGAAGCAAGTATGTGGAAGGGAATCCCACAGGTGGGAAGTGCAAGAAAAGCTATTGGAGTAGAAATTGCGGTTACATTTTATCGGTTTCACTGTAAAAGGGTGGGACCTAGTTGCTAATCTAGTATCTCATGCAAATTCGTACCTAGGGGGGCACCAGTGATCTAAGTTCATCGGGGCAGAAGCCATGAAAGTATAGAAGAGGCACGGGGAAGCCACGCCACTCCGGTGAGAGAGTGATTGTAGCCGGTCTGCCAAGTCAGTATCGATCACATTACAGATTCTCCATCGTGTTCTGTCAAGAACCCCCAGGAGAATAGCAGGATCACCCGACCAGATGTGGCAGCAGTATTCAATACACAGGTGGATGGTAGATTTATATATGTGCAGGATAGATTCAGACGGAAAAAACTACCGGGCCCTGCACAAAGAACTGACTTTCATAGCAGCAGATTTAGCAATGGATTTGATACAGTCATTCCACTTGAGGTCCGCTGAGAGTGTGAGGCCAAGGAGGCGTAGTGTTTTACTCTCTGGGAGGCAAGCCTGTTCTATGCTAATGGGAGGTATGTGCAATTGTCTATGATGGTTAATTGATAGCAGCTTCATTTTGGAAGCATTAAAATTTACAAGCCATTTCTTACCCCAGTCCACTACGGATTGGAGGTCCTTTTCAAGCTCGGCAGCAAAGTTCGCTTTGTCGCTCACACCAGATTTTTGATCGAGGCGAGAGTAAACTGGTGACATCGGCGTACATACCTACTTGGGATCTTATGGCATTGGGGAAATCATTAATGTAGATCAGAAAGAGTGTAGGACCTAGGATAGAGCTTTGAGGGACACCTGCATTTGTATGGTAGTTCTGGGAGGCATGTCCGTTTAATATCACCTTGGATAAGAAACCTTCACAACTGAATGCTTTTACCTAATATCAAAAAGTTTATTCATTGATTTCAATCTAAACTGTGAAGTAGAACAAAATGAAAATGCTTATCTCAAGTGACATGACTATACAAAGTGAATAAAAGCAAAAGTGTTAAATCTTTGCATATAGGAATTGATAATATTTTTTTGGTGGAACGCAGTAACAGTATTTGCTATTTACATTTTAAAACCAATTTCAACCTAGAAAATTATTAATATGATGTGAAAATCACTTAATGCAGTGTTGATTTGTATGTTTATATCTATAAACACTTCCATTATATATATATATATATATATATATATATATTAAAAAAAAAAAAAGAAAGGCTCACACATGTTATAACATGCCCAGAATCAGAGTCTGGTTCCAAATGCTCACTCTGCAGCCTGTTATACAAATTTAAGGAAGGCTTAATGGTGCACAGGAGACAGAAACATAAAACTTGATGTTGTATGTACCAAATGAGTTGAACCCTCATACATTGTAATCGACGGGAGTGCCCATCATATATATATATATATATATATATATATATATATATATGGCAGATGACTTCTTCAGACAAATATAATTAGAAACAATTACATTAATCACTATAACAAAGTAATGTATTTGTCATTCAATGAGAATGTGTTAAAAGATTTGTATCAGCTATCAGTAGCAGGCTAAGATCTAATTCAGGAGAAACATTTATACACTGATCAAATACAAATGGGAAGGCAAGCCTACCCTTCATATCCAAGGTTTACACATTTGCTTGTACAAAATTGAAACTAATTTCTCCAATTAACAATTCAGAAATTGTAAAAAAAAACATTTTCTTTACAAAAAAAAAAAAAAACAATTTGAAATCAAACTGAATTTACTAGTAAATTTTTGTTAAATGATATATTTTTCTTTTAACATGGAAAACTTTCAGTGGACATAAAAACTAGAGCCTGAAAGTGTCAACTTCTGTGGTATGAATGATGGTTTAATTTCTAAAATTACAAGAACTTTCAGGTAATAAATTTCAGTTTTATTAAATGCGATGAAACCATCAATCATATTAAAGAAAAACAGCAAAATCTTCAAAAATGCTTGCACACACACACACACACACACACACACACACACACACAAAAATAAAATTATACAAGTCAATAATTCTAAAATCATGTAAAATAACTTTTTCAACTGTATATAAATCTAATCTGCAAAAATAAGATATCACAAAGGAAATTTCCAGAAAATTGTATATATTGAATTATATAGTTATACAAATAGGCTCTGAGAGTTGAACAGATTTGATTAAATATTCTAACAATAATAAAAAAAAGATACCCTAAAATGTTTATATTGTTTAATGTCAAGTAAGTATCAATTATAAGAATTTTCAGAAGACCATATATCTCGTGAGATAAAATGTAGTGTCCTGTTTGGTCAAAATTCAGTTCTTTGGTGGTGAAACTGGAGTGACCTCTCAAGGGCACAAGCCTAGGCGATTGTGTATGGAATCCATGCACTGCCCAAACCATATGCCCCCTACCTCTCAGCCCATATGAACAAAATCCAAACAAATATAGGACATTACATTTAGGGCTGGTTTGGTTGCAGGAAGTTTGTGTTGACAGCCAAGCACCTTTGAATGTAGCCATAAGATAGTGGAGGTTTAAAAATCATAGTTTTCCTTCCACTATACATACAGTATTGAATTGTTGTATATGGATTCTTAAACAATCCAACTTGAAAAGAAAATGCCTGACTCAGTTATGCAAGAAAAAAATGTTCATAAATTTTAGCCAGAAACATAAGAAAAATTGGCAAGCAACAAATCTGGTACCAGAAATAGAAAAGTATGTGTGTCAAGTCAAATGAAGAGAGACATTTTAACAAATTGTCTTATTTTTTCAATCTACTGATACCAAATCAATAATGAAAAAGAAAAAAATAAGGAAAGCAAATAAATGAAGTTCATTTACTTTCTAAATGCTATCAAAAGAAATGTTTACAAAATGATTTGTGAGGAGATATTTTCATATCTGTAAGGTTTCTGTTGTATTAAATATCATTTTCTGTTGCAATGTTCCTTTTAGCAAATAGCAATACTTCATTTGTTCCCTCTGACAAACAAGAGATATGACAATACAATTCTGCCTATATTTGCACAAGTCAACTAAATGCAAATTTATTGCTATATTAGCCAAAAAGTTAATTTACTTATTAAGTAGAAAATTCATTTAAACCAAACTTTTGAGTCAGCCCTATAAATGAATGAATCAAGTATATACAGTAAATTATATGTATATTCTTAGGTTTAAATATATGTGTAGTATGTGATTCATGCCAAAAACTACCAGATGGTTCAAATCAAATTTAAATTACAATAAAAGAACCTTTGTTCTAAGAGAAGTTGACATGTGATGACCACCATAAGTTGTGGACTCACTTCTAGATGATATCAAAATAAAATTGGCACACCAGAGCAGCAAGGTACATAAGCAAGTTGACCCAGAAGGTTCCTTCGTAGCTACCTGGTGAAGATGTTAGTAACTGCCCTCAGCATGGAAACAGGTAGCTGACCCTACTGCACTTTGGCAGTTATACATAAAACAATCAAATGACAGGTAGATGCATAAGCACTCATCCTGAGAATATCTCATCCTCTGAAGAATCCACAATCAGACAAAAACCCAAAATCCACATACTATCTCATCAATATTAATTCACAAGGTCTACATTTGAATAAACCATAATTTTATGTATTAGTGATATGGTAGTGTGTTCTTATAAGCCCGTAAAACAATAACATCTGCATTTTCTTTCCAAAATAAAACTATTTTCAAGACAGAATCTACTTTTGGGCAGTCAGTAATACAAACAATAAAATTATTAATTAAACAAGATTACAATATTTGAAAACCTATCCTAAATATTTCTAATACTTGTGTATTAAATTTCTTGAAAATGTAGCCAAAGTTTATTCACATACACAAATGTAAACATATATATAATACCTGCTAATCATAACACCACCATGACCAGCACCATTTAAAAGAGGACAATTTACATTTAGAAGATTGTCTAGATCAAGCTTATTTCCCAATCAAATATACTTAAATTTTATAAAAATCATTAAAAATTAAAAATGAAGAGCATTACATAAAAGTACTAATGACAGAGATTTAAGTTAATTTGGACCATTTTCATTTTTAAAATCTTAAAACTGCCTCCCCACACCTATCATATATTGTTCTCTCACACAGCACCTTAAATTTATGACTTTCCAGAAAACCAGATACCAATTTTTTACATTTTGTGGGTCAATACTTGTTTGAATTCCAATTGAATTCATTGCATTCACTTACGCGCAAATACCCTTGGAAAAAGGTATTAATTCGTCTCTTCCCTTCAGTTATGGGTTAAATAACAGGACAGATTGGGTTCTATAGCCTTGGCTGGCAACCAGTCTACCGCAGAAAGCAATAGCAACCTACTGCAGGAAAATCTTCTGCCAAGTCAGTCATGTCTCTTTTGAAACATGATTGCTCAGGCTTCTTTCATGTATGGTACTGAACTGACTGACTGACTTGATAGTGATTTTTCAAACTTTAAATTTACACCACTTTTAGTTTGTGGCTCCTTCTGGTATCTATGCTTAACCTACCAATGGAAGGAATTCAGTTCAGTGGGTGTGCTGCTGCTTTTTATATATATATATATACACACACACACACACACACTTAGATGAAGTATCTGTAGAAGTGACAGAATGGAGGGGAAAAAAAAACAAGGAAAAACTATTTAGAATACATATTGCCAAACATAAGATAGTGGCTACTACAACATACTGATTCAGAATAACACTATCTTTTTGAGACACAATGTAAGCTTCTGTGTTGAGTCTGGAGGCCTGTCAGAAGATGAATGGAAGTATACCATCATCATTAGGGATCACTCAAAATACCTTCGTAATCACCATTACATGTACTTGCTGTGGCAATCATTCTGTGCAGTTTGAGCTGCCTTTTCTAGAAGTTTCATGGGATTTTTTTTTTTGGCTCTACAAGCAATCCCCAACTGCATGCAGGTTGCCAATCTTATTGCAGTAGAGAGGTTGCCAACCAAGATTACAGAGCCCAGTGTCATGCTATTTACTCATAGCCTGGGGGAGAACAGATGAATTCAAAAATTAGGAGAGACATGATGGATTCATACCTTTTCCAAGCATATTATTATGTAAGTGAATGTAATGAACTTGACTGGAATTTGAACTTAGCTCTCTGATTCCTCAACCCAAGCTGCTATCCATTACTCCACCATGAATCCTTAATTACAATTAGACTCATTCAACTATTTTCCAATCTTTTGCACTGTCCTCAGATTGACTCCCAAACAAACTAAAATGTTTGCATTAAATGCCAAGCAGTACAGCATACAGTTTCCAAATTTCTAGCAGAATCAATTGCATCATAGTGCTCTTTTCCTTACAGATTGTGCCCAACTGACCCTACCATATTATGAAATCAACATGCATTTGTGAAATTAAAAATATAAAATAGCGACAATTTACCCATCTGTGTACGGGTGTATTTCCCAGGTTTAACCTTTTGAACCCTGACAAGTATACTATATGCACTTTCACATAACAGCAGGTATAGCTGCCATTCAAGTTCAAAGATCAAGTTCCTAAATGAAATAGTATATTTCATGGAATTACAATCATCACTAACCTAGAAAATTAATTTATCATCAATATAGAATTTGCTACTATAACAGATACCTCGAAAGATTTGCAATACCTAAGGTTCAAAATTATTTTTTAAAAATGAAAGTATTTCAAAGCTTTGTTTTAATTTCAAGCTAATAGATTAAATTTAATATTTCCAATAAGCAAAATATTTTAATGTATTTCAAAACTAATTTAAATTAACTGGAAGGAGATTTCATCCCAAAAATAACATTTTGATTTTAGCTTTACCACAATGTAGTTCTCTTTATTAATAAAAAAAATTTTCAAAAAATACTTTCCTGAAACTTTATTTGAAGAATATTAGCATATTTAAAGTGTAATTTAATTTAAAACATTACTTTCAGTTTAAAATATCTCATAAATGCATTTTTAAACATGGGAGTACGTGTTTATTTTAAGTATTGACAGTTTGACATATGGAAGTTTATCTAATATTTTTCTACAGTGGATATATCTGTAAAATATACTGGAGGAATATAACACGAGTGCATTTTTGATAACTACCCAGTTATCTTAAAAATTAAGGATAATTTTCTCTGTAATCTAATATTTTATTGAATTTTAGGTTCTTTAGCTTTAAATTTATTATAGTTATCAGTTTTATTTTCTGAAAATGTTTATAGACAGGACTTTACAAAATCAGCATGTTTATACACAAAAAATCTCAAAAAACATTGGTGTTCAATAAACTGTATTAAGTTTTTCCATTTATGATGATTCGCAAATATAGTTTTTACTTAATATCACCTCATGGGGGACATAGTAATACAGAAATTGAAAAGATTTAAAACTATAAATTATTCTAATTTTTTTTTTTTTTAATGAAAAAGGAAAACTGTTGTAAAAATTCATTATCTATAGAGAAAATTTTCCAGAGCTGATTTTTGGTTAACTGGTGCTCCATTTTTCCCCCAAAAATAAAAATTGATGATTTAGATTCTCCAAGGAGTTTTGCTTTTAACTAATAATTAATGGTCTGCCTTTCATCAATGAAGCCATATAAAAGCATTTGCTTAATTATAAAAATCAGTTTCTTTTTACTTTTCAAGACAGAGATAAAAAGTTTTGACTAACAAAATATCTTTCTAGAATTTTGGATAATTTCAGGTGAAATTGAAAGCACTATACTCAATCACTCAATGGAGGAGAGGGGCATTTTCTGTCATTTAATGTTCACTAATTTATTATATACATATGTATCATTTGGCAAGCCTTCTTTTTGTCTATAACCACATCTCTCAAGAAGTTTGTTAACATCTTGCCAAGTAAAATGAGCTTGTTGTACTTGTGTTTTGAATTAAACTAAAGAATATTTAAGCAACAAATATTTACCCAAAAGGGTTGATACCAGTCACCTCAGATAGGCCTAACGCAAACCATGACCATGGTATAACTTGCAAGGTAATTTTTTAAGGCAAAATTTGGGTGAGGGTATAATAGCAGGAAATATGGTATATAGATTTCTTTTTTGCCAGGTTTCTCAGTTTCAGAGAAACTTTGAATTAAAACACTAAACCTTATATGAAGTGAACATTAACAATTAAGCAAAAGAAAGCAAATAGTGTTCATAAAGGGAGATTTAATTTAAATTGTATTAATAGCCTCTTTTAAAACAACAGTTTTAAAATATTGTACATATTGATTATAATTATATCCTTTGTTAACTGACTCACATTTTTAAAGAATCCATTCAAAACATTTTTTAAATAAATCAACTTTATGGTTCTTTATGGTTCAATATCTAAGAAGTTTTTTTTTTTTTAAAAACAGAAAACTTCACGTTTTAAATTATCTGAAATATTTAAAAATAAATTAGTGGAAATAGTTAAATGCAAAAAATCTTAAGGAAAATCGTTTGATTTTAGATATTTAAACCAAGAATGTAGCTAGAAGATAAGGTCTCCTGGAACCAAGTTTCTTTTTGTTGTCATTAACTAGAGAGCTTTGATGTTACAAATTAGTATTTTTAGTAGGTTTCAGAAAATTTCATCCTTATTTTATGCTTCCATATATCAATTAGTACCTTATTCAGTGATAACATTCCAATTATAAATTTTACCTTTCTTGACTGATCATAAAATCGTATATTTCATATTTTAGTGATAAAATAATGAAGAATTTTTATTAGAAGTGTTTACAAAAAAAAGGGGGGGGGGGGGCATGAAACTATGAAATAGCATAAAGAATGTAGAGAGAGAGAGAGAGAGAGAAAGAAATCAATTTCAGAAACTGAATTTTGTACGATTCACATCACCAGCAATTGCAATGCCAGGCTTTGATTTGTTTTTTATAGCTTAACCTTTTGCAGGTTATTTAAAACTAGAAAATATTTTTTTAGGGGAGATAATACTGATTTGGATGTGCATTGTGGTGCATTGGATATTGGCTCGGAACGAGAAATCAGGGAGCCGAGTTCGAATTCCAGCTGAATTCATTGCATTCACTTATGCGCAAATACCCTTGGGAAAGGTATTAATCCATCTATTCCTTCCAATTATGGGTTAAATAACAGTACAGATTGGGTTCTGTAGCCTTGGTCGGCAACCAGTCTACCGCAGAAAGCAATGGCAACCTACTGCGGGATAATCTTCTGCCCAGTCAGTCATGTCTCGAAAGAGACATGATCGCCCAAGCGTGTATCACGTATGGTACTTAACTGACTGAATACTGATTTACTGATGCAAATCCTACTAATTAATCCATAGCTAGAGGAAAGAGGTGGATTCATGCCTTTCCCAAAGGTATTTGCATGTAAGTGAATATAAACTAGACTGGAATTGAAACTTAGCTCTCTAATTTCCATTTCACAGAACCTGCTATTCCCAAATGTTTACCAATCTAGCCAGGTTCAAAACTACTTAATTTTGGTGATTATTTGAGAACTGGTGCTTAAACATTTAACATTTTAGGATAATAGAACTGACAGTATTAAAATGGTTAAATTTACATGCTTTTTAAAAAATAAATCTCAATGTTTTGATGGAAATATTTGTTTTCATCCAGATATCCATCAATAGTTCAGATGGACTAACTCAATGACAAAGAACGAGTCCTCAACTGTAATATAATATCAGTCCTCCTATATGGCAGTGAATGATGAACAATCTCCTCACAGATGATGAAACCAGAAGAAACAAATGTAGTTCTACAGACGGATGCTGAGAATAGCATAGACCAAACATGTGAGCAACAACAAAGTTTAAAAAAAAAAAAAAAAAAAAAATGTAAACAAAAAAGACCCATATATTTAAAAACAAAAATAAGATTTATAGGGCATATGAGGAAGGAGGGCTTGGAAAACATGATACTCACAGGACAGAAGAAAACAATGCATAGACTACCTAGAAAGTTTGAACAAATGGATAGCAAAGCAAGGTTGAGGGGAGAACTAAAAGACAAAATTTATTAAGAGCTGCAAAGAACAGGAGAAAGCATTCACCAACATCTTGAAAGGATATAGCAGTAAATAACTCAATGACAAGGTATACTCAGTTAGATTACGATGAATTTTAAAACCCAGCATCAAGATACATATCTTAATATGAAACAAGTGAGGGGAGATCAATAAATCTATAATCTGATGTGTTATTCTGAAAGAATTGCTTAACCTACATGAATAATATTCATTAGTGAATTAACAAAAAAAAAAAAAAATAACTAAAAGAAATGTACTTTTTTTTTTTTTTTTGGCAATTTACAGATCTTGATTTACTGGTGTAAAGAAAATTTAAACTTTTAAAGAGAATGTACAATGTACATGAGAGGCAACCACAAAAATTAATAAGCTAATTATAAACTATGAAAATAAGGAGAGAAAGAAAAAAGAAATAGAAGTCCATTCAAAACACATTCTTTAAAAGTGTAACCAAAAGTGGTGATTCTACAGTGGGGGCAGCTTCAGAAAAGGGGCCAAGAATCCCCTAGAATTTTGGCTTGCCCCGCTACTTTTATAAGCATAAAAAAATTTATGAAACTGATCAGACTGATTTTGATTTGATCTTTAGCACTTTTTCCTGAGCTTTCTTTTTCATTTAACTTTTTAAAGACACAGATGGAGACCAGTTTGAAAGAATAACAAAAAATAAAACAACCAGATAGATAGAAACCGGCATGTTGTTAGGGAGGGAAATGGTCATATTTTTATATCTGAAGAAAGTCATTTTTTTTTTTTTGTATGGCTGTGGTGCCCACAGCTTTTCACTTAATTTTGTTGAATTATTTTATTTTCTTGTTTTTTTTTATGCTTCAAAAATATTTTGTGGAGAAAAAAAAAAAAAAAAAAAAAAAAAAAAAGAGATAACAAATCACACTGTTCTGCTAATATTGTTGTTAGTATTAACCCTTTGATTTTGTTTTGAACTTAACCTCTCTTGTGTTCCAACAGCTTGAGAGTAGAAAAGAGAACAAGAATAGATTAAAACTCTACTACTATGAATGAAAAGTTATTAAGTTTAATTTAGTGAAGTAACATGGTTATACTCAAAACTGATTCCTAAAGTGTACACGATAGTGGTGCAGTATGAAAATGAAGACGCTGCTTTAGTTTACATCTCTCCTCCTCAAAAAAAAAAAAAAAAAAAAAAAAAAAAAAAACCCTCAGCCTTGAGTGGCCCCCTCACTTTCAGAGTTCCATAATCTCCACTGGTAACCAAGAGTAACAGCTGTAAAGTCACTATATCAGAAGAGTCTTAACTTTTAGACCTCACAGTATGTGGAAAAAAAAATTCATGTCTACAATAAATTAACATTTAAATTCACACTAACTGAAAACAGGTTACCTTTCCCCATGACGACACAAAACAAATGAAGTTTAAAATGAATCATATCTTATCTTGTTAATTTCACAACAACAAAAGGAACAAACTTCAAAAAGGTAGCTACTAAATAATCATGATCTACTTTGATATCATAGTTGGGATAGTTTAGAAATTAAACAAAATTCACTTTAAACTTATGATGGCCATGTTTTTTTTGTCATTAAGTGTTTTTGTTTAATTTGTTACTTAAATTGTGCATAGATGTATATGTGATATGAAAGCTCAATTTGCTATAAGAATTATAACTCACAAAAATAAATGATAAACCTCAGCTAAAAGCTTCCAGTTTTACAGAGAAAGAACATATTAATCATTTAATTAAGCCAAGCTTATGTCGTGCTACTGGACACAAGATAAATTTCATTACAAATTTGATGACAGGCAATAACTAATATTAAAGTAACTGCATAATTTACAAATTATATTACAGAAATTTTTATGCTAAACTCAGACCTGAGTAATAGGTTTCTAATTACAAGGCAGAACAGTTATTAGAGCAACAACAACAAAAAACACATTCCACCCATACACTTCAAGTTACATGCTCAACTCTTCAGAGATTATGACTGTCAGCAGTGGAAGAAGTTATTTGGTCACTGCCAAAAATAAAAAGAAAACTAAATTCTTAATTTTAAAAACTATTTTAGTTCTTTATTCAAAAAACCAATTTTACAAACCAAAGAATATAAATGTCTTCCATCTTCATGAGTGACATGATACAGAAGCCCATTTGTTACTATTAGGTGAGGGGTACCTTGCTCTTATGTTCTGTTCCAATCTATTATTGTTTCAAGATTATAAAACTATACCAAAATAACTAACAATAAGACATGGCACAAAACAAGAGTGGATATATGATTTCCCAAAGAGCATTAAAACAGAAAGAGGCATCAGCTGTTATAAAAGAACTTGTTTGAATTCAATTTACCAAATCCAGTAGCAGCCATCAAATAACCTGGCTATACAGAACAAAAACAGTTTCTTTATTGACAATTTCCACAGGTGAATTCCTTATATTATCCCATGTAATAATTTTTGTTGATAAATTTCAAAGCAAAAAGCCATAAGCAATCATAATTGCCTCACAGAAATTAACATCTGCATTAATTTTGACTATTTTTTTTTTAAATATTAAATACTTTGTAACATGAAAATCTTTAAAATTGTTGAAAAAAAATTTTTTTAAAGCAATTAGCAAATGTTTGTTTCTGATGTGTCAAGAATGATAGCATCAGTTATTCACAACTTATTACAATTATTGTAATTTTAAATAACCTGGGTTCGAGGAAAGGTTAATATTTCATATTGTACTAAATTAAAAACAAATAACCGATTAAGAAAAAATTTAATCAGAAAATTCAGATGACAATATTCCATTTTTATACATTAGCAAAAAAAGAAAAAAAAAAGTATAAAATCTAGGTATAAAAAAAACTAATAATTCTGTGGTCAAAGCTTTATCTTTCCCCTTAAAATTTTATTCTAATCTTTAAAGTAGCCTGGTAAAGATAAATACTTAGCCAGTATTTCTTAAATGTTAGATATGAAAAGAAAAAAAAAGTTATTTGCAAAAAAACGTGGTGTAAAAATGAATTTAAATAAAAACTTTCCAAAATTAAATGACAATTTAAAATCAATAAAAGAGATCCAACTCCAAGTATTAAAAGTTTGAAAATACAGTCATGATTTTCAAGTACTAAATTATATTCCAAAGTGCAGAAATTATATTTAAAACAATAAATTGACTAAATTATAATGACGACTTCAGAATAGTCTCTTAAATTTTGAAGCTATTTTATCAGAAAATCTTCTGTATAGGTTCAATTAGTTTTAGGAGCAAACAGCCAACTCAAATAAAAAGATAAAGTTTTCTTGAAGCTTTCACTTTAGTTTTACTTGGAAGCTAAATGATTAAATTTACTATTTCCAGTAAGCAAAATACTCTGGTGTATTTCAAACAGAAATTATATTGATTGGAATTGATTTTAGGGAGATCTTTTTCTAAAATAGCTGATTAGCACACCTTTTTTACTTGTCTTTCATTGCAATGAAGAAAAATTAGCTGATTTAAAGTATAATTAATCTGATTTGAAACAAATATTATTTACTTTAAGTTTAATACAGAAATGTAATTTTAAAACAAAACAGTAGCTGTTTTTTAACAGACATCACTATTTTTGACATAATTGACAGGTCTTGACAATGATTATTGTTCTTGGGAGACTATCTGTAAAACATAATTTAAGAAAATGACAGGTGAGCCATTTATTTTATATATATATATATATATATATATATATAATTTATAAGCAAGTAGTAATCTTAAAAATGTTGGAAAATATTCTCTGTAATCAAACTTTAGAAATGTTGACTTTAAATTTACTATACCCATGCTCTTATTTTCTGATAATGCCATGTACAGTCAACCATAAACACATTACATAATATTTTATATGCATAAAAAAAATTTAAAAAATCTTGGTGCAAAATGCTTTGTATTAAGCTTCTCAATTTTTGAAAATAAGTATAGTTTTCACTTAATATCACCTTAATGGATGAAAGGCATGCAGAATTTTAAGAGATTTAATTGAAATTTTTTAAAAAATGAAAACAATTCTTGTAAAAAGTTATTCATAAAAAAAATTAAAAAAATTTAAAGTTTTAATTAAATAATGTCATAGTTTTATTGCATTTTTTATTTTATGTTTCGGAGCAGATTTTGAGGAAATGAATAGTAGTTTGAAAGAAAAATAATTGATGATTTTTTACATTTTCCAAGGAGTGTAAAACTGATGAAAATGTAATTTCTCGAGATTTCGTGAAATTAAATGGGGTCTAACATACGTAAAAAAAATTATGACTAAGTCCTGCTGAAAGTTTCATTATATCCAACAATTATTTGATTTCTGCAATGTTTTTTCACCTGGAAAAAATAAAAAATAGCTACACAAAAAAAAAAAAATAAAAAAAAAATAAAAAACAACACTGACTGTAAATATTACAGACCGCTAACGCAAAAAAAAAAAATTAAACCAAAATTCCGAATGTGCTAGAAAGTAAAACAAAAAAACAAAAACAAAAAAAACTTTGGTCTTTCCTGTTAAAATATTTCTGACGATAAAACATCGTGCTATGCTGTTTTTTTTGTTTGTTTTTTTTCAGCGAAAAAGCAAAAGTACCTACTTTTAGTTTTAAGAGTACAACAGAAAAATCTTAATTTCATTTATTTGTCCCATTTTTTTTTTACATTTCAATCTATTTTTAAAGGACACATATACGGAACATTGACAAAATACTAGAAGAAATATCGGGGGAAAAACACTAAATCTTGGCTTCATACAGAAAGTATGAATTAACAGCAGTTTTAAACAGACTAATTCCAATCCAATGCATTGCAGATGCATTGGAATCTAGTGATTGTAAAATGTTTAAACTTCAAACAAGAATATTTGTCACTTCTACCGTACGGCATGTAAAATATAAAAAAGAACAATATCAAAGTAAAAATCAAACAAAATAAAATATTTAACAATAATTTCTAACAAACAATTTTCAACCCTTTCCTTCAGTCATTAAAAATAACAGCTAAGTTCTAAATGTGCTGATATCACATTTTGATAAGAGCTCAGAAAAGATACTGAACAACTGAAATTGACAACTTTCTCCTTGTATACTAATTTTCTTTCGACTTACAAAAATAAAAAAATAATTAAGAACCCCCATTAAACTTAAGCAAAGCACTGATAAATGCATTATTTACCCACGTCTATTGAACAGGTTAAGAGGCTCATCCCTTGTTCCCTGTTTAGGATGTGGTTTCCGGCTTTCTCTTTTCCAATCTTTTCACTATTATGTAGCCCCCTGCATATCAGTGGCGTTACCGCCTTGCTCGGGGTGATATGATTAAAAAAAAAAAATTATGAATGTAAATCTCTTAGTCTTTGAAAATACGTTTATTACTGAGAAGCAACGACATTGGATGTAAGCCTTTTACACTGAGTGTAAGGAAAAATATATTTTTGATAAAATCAATTTAGTGTTTTATACTTTCAATATAAAATTTTGATACACTGTCAACAAGATTTTACAGAAAAAGATTAAAAAAATACAAAACATTCTTCTTGAGTCTTGATAATGAACTACTTCGCAAGACATGAATTCGTATGGACATAAACTACAAAAAAAAAGTAGAAAAATTTTAAAGTATAAATAAATAAATAAAAATGATAAAAGCGCAAGCATATTTTGTACAAGAAGCTTAAGAACAAGATTATTACAGTAAAAATTATTTAACAGAATTTTAAAAAGGGGGCATAGAAAAATTAATGATTGGTTTTGCAAAGTCTGTAACTTCTTGTCTAAATGGCCAAACTGCTAAAATATTTTAATGCCGATGATCGACTGATGAAGCTAGATTCAATTTTATTCCGCATTATTAGAGCAAATTATTCAATAAGGACAGACCACTTGATAATCATATTACCCTAATTTATTTTACTAATGAACTAAGCAACCAGAAACGAGGAAATAAATCATCATAGGTTAATAAATTGGGACCTCCCCCCCCCCCACTAAGCTACGAATGAAACCCTTTTTTATGGCAACGTGTTAAAGAATTTTGTTTGTCTTACGAAAACCCAAACAAACCAACGATATTATTGATAGAGACATTTTTACATATATTAGCCTAGAAAAAAAAAGCTTTTTGTTCTTATTTCTGGATAATTGACTTCTTTGTTAGTATAACGAAAAGACCAAAGCTGATCGTTGAACGTTATGAAGGAATATAAAAAAGAAAGGCCGAATTGAAATGACATAACTACAGATACAGAACGAGAGCTAAATATCCTTCAGGGATTATTTAAAAACAAAAAAAAAAAACTGTGGGATTAGGATTTCAATTCGTTCAACTAACCAAAGAAAGAATAAATCAGTTAAAATAAGAAGAAAATTGGCGATTTCAAATTGTAACTGAATCAAACAAACACCAGTTGAAACAAGAGACGAAAACAGTTCATTATCCATTTCTTTTAACGTCCTTCATTGTACTACAGTTATGACCTTTTTGGTTTTGTGAGAGGGGGGGGAGAAGCTCACCTGTAGATTTTAATTTCATTTTTTTAATAACAAAATGACATTTTCGTCTCTGATAAAAAATATATACCTTCTTCCTTCCCAATGAAGAAGAAAAAAAAATGGAAAGAAATAGACAGAAAAAATTCACTATTATTCACTTCACTCATACAAGCTTTATAAACAGCCATTATAATTTTTTTGCATAAAAATGATATATAAAAGTAAAGACTAAAAGTAAAGAGGTTTATATTTTATGCAAAATCGGAGGAAAAGATGGATTGAAACAGACAGAACAATGGTGCATTTCTGAAGCTATATAGACTTGTGATAGGGTTAAAAAAAAATAAACAAACAAAAATTAACTGATTTTAAAAGCGACAACTAAAATAATTCAGTCGTCTAAAATGTGAAACGGATTTCTTTTTATATCGGCAACACAAGACAAGGAAGACGATCGGGTTCTGGGGGGAGGGCTTTCTTATTTTATTTAGACAACGCTTCTTAATGGCAGAGGGACAAGATGTGACCTTATGATAGGCTAGAGAGAGATTCAAACAAGAAAATATATTTCCTAAAAAAAAGGAAAAAAAAACATGTTGGCGCAAAAGCAAATAAATATTAATGGGAGAGAAATTCAAAACTAATTACAATAATAGAGAGACAGATAGGGGATGTGACTATGTACGTACGTTGGCACAGTACTTTAAAAAGGAAAGTAACTACTCAGAACCAGCTGATCATCATTTTGACATTGCACACACACAAATATAGGTGTGTGTGTGTGTGTGTGTATATATACACACACACACACACACACATTTTTCCTGTAAAATATATAGTGGTGAGAATATCAAGAGGTAAATGAAAACTACACGTACTCTCTACTGCTTTTTTTTAAATTAAGCATTTTTTATTTGTTTAAAAAATTTAAATCAAGATGGCCCAGGTGTTTTTACTAGTGACTTGCTAAAAAATTGTTTACTAGTGTATTGCACACTGGTTTAATGAGGTTTATAAAGAGCAGACACAAATTTAAGTAAACCCGATACTCATTTTTTTTTTTTTTTATAAATGCTTGATGCACTATGAACTCTTGTTCATAGTACATTTGTATAGTACTTTTTTTTGTGTATATATTTCACACACACACGCACTGATGCGTTTAAGTAATTAGATCAAGTTTAGTAAAGAAAGACATCTGTTTATTGCATTTTTTAAGTTGTTTCCTGATATTTTATTTATAACAAAATACTTAATAATGAAAGCTGTGTAGACAAACAAGAAATATGATAGGAATGTGGTTGTAATAAAAAAAGGGGTCCTCACCTCCCTTCCTGTTGGTACATGTTTAGCGAGCTTCACTTTAGCAAAATTTCCTTTGCCTATCGTCTTCATAAGACGATATTTGCCTATGTGAGGCTCATCCGACGTGCGACTCCTGGAGGTTATCCGAGGGTTGGCGTTGTCATCAGTACTCTGGTATCGTAGGTAGGTAGGTAGATAGACCCCGGCGAGCAAGGGAGAAGAAACAAGATAAATAAACATTACAAAACAAAACAACACTTTTTTAGAGGATGGGGAGAAATTGAATTTTAAGTATTTTTATAGCATAAATTTTATACGATATAAATTGGAAATTTAAGAGATTTTTTAAAACTTCAATATAGAAAATGAGGTTGTAAAACACATATGCATCATACAGCTATGTAAGTAGCCTATTACAGTAGCAACTACTACGTGTGTGTACACACATACGTAACATGAGTTTTTTTTATGTATATATATATATACATATTTTTAAACAGTATTTTTTGTTACTTACATGATGGTGATCAATTGTCACCGATTCGTGTACCGTTTGTAGAATGGGCCTGGTAGACATGTTGAATAACTAATAATGAACAACACACCAGATTATAATCAAAGGTAGAGAGACACAGACAAGCCCTCTTTTCTTTTTCCTCGTTGTTATTTTTTTTTCTTCTCTCTACATATATTTTTTTTAAATTTAAAAAAAAAAAAAAAAAAAAAAAAAAAAGAGCCTGCCTCGGCGGCCAAGCGACCCCCCCCGCCTCACTACTCCTTCACTTGGATAATTTCTCGTCCACCCTCAATGCCGATGATCCGAAATAAAAGAAGAGGCCTTATATATATATATATATATATATAATTATTTTTTTTTTTACCCTGCAAATATAACCAGTGGTTCCCTCAAAGATTCCTTCTTACAAGAAGGAAATAGGTCACAGAAAGCTCGGTCCAATAGGAGTGGACTGAGGTCCAGCGTGCGATAGGAAGGCATTTGCGACAACTCCAGGGAGGGGGGGATAACAGAAAAATTATTACACAGCCTTTCTTTTTTCTTTTTTTTTTTCCAACTTTTCACCCCCTTCTTTTTCGGTGTTATATTACAATTATTTAAGAAAAAAAAAAAACTTCAATAAATTAAGATTCACATCGGGCGTTTTCTCTCTTTGTGTTTCGTTTCGTTTCTTTTGAAACGATTTTTTTTTCGTAGTTTAGTAATCACCCTCTTTGTGTAAGTTATTTTTTTTTCTTCCCTCCCTTTCAGGAGGGAAATGGTGTTTTATCCATAGCTCAGCAAGTAAACTGAAAAATCCTACTTCATCATTTGCTATCCAACCTTGGTAGTTTTCTTTTCCTTTCTTAAACAAAGGCCTTCATGTGTGTATGTATGTATGTGCATATATGTGTGTGGGGGGAGATTTCTGTTCTTTTTCTTCTCTTTTTTTTTCTCTTCAAGGCGAACGCGGAGAGCCGACAACAGCCAACATGGCCGCCGCATTATCTGTTCTGTTGGTTGTTGTGTATGTGTAATGCGAGATGTGCGCTGTTCATTGGTCGCCGCTGCACCAATATGACATCATCAATGGACGTCGACGAGGAGCCAGCAGCAGCTGGAAAGGAAGCTCAGTTCTTTTTCGAATGCGAGAAGAGAAAGATTGATTGATAGATAGGTAGAAAATAAACAAGCAAACAACAGCATAAATAAATAATACAAAAAAAAAACCTTCAGTTGATACATCAGACACACTTGGTTAGTTTAGAGAGCAGCAGCGTCATTTTGTAACGTTCTGAGCAACTAAGTTATCAGATCCATGGGTTTTCAAAATATTTTTTTAAAAAGCCCTTACATTTTTATTTTATTCAATAATCTTAACAGCTCG
This sequence comes from Ascarosepion bandense, assembly GCA_037127315.1. Lineage (NCBI taxonomy): Eukaryota > Metazoa > Mollusca > Cephalopoda > Sepiida > Sepiidae > Ascarosepion > Ascarosepion bandense. Next base: position 438,301 of record JBBBDQ010000151.1, read on the forward strand.
GGTTATTGTGGATTTTACAAGTTTAAAAAAAAAAAAGTAACACAATGATTTGTTGGACAACAATCTAAGAATACAGCAACTTTAAATATCTGTAAAATATCTGTAATACTAGCAGTTAATACTTTAAAAAACTAGTAATTATGACTGTCAGCATGATTGATGATGGATTTCTACAAGATTCACGTGAAAGAAAGGAAAACGTACCCTAAGTACTCTAGGACATGTACCTACAAAGAGCGTTTGTTTTTTTTAGCAAGCTTGCCAAATTCACATGTTAAAAGAGTTCGATCCTCACTGGGTGCCATTCTAGAAACCTAAAGTTTTTAGTCACTCAAACTAAGCTTAGTTACCTCTCTCCACAAAAAAATCAAACTGATTTTTTTTTTTTTAGTGTTTTTTTTTTGTGTATGTTTTGTATTTTGAAAATACTCAACAGCAACACTAATTTTTTTTAATGTCTGCTTATGTGTGTGGCAGTAAAAACCAGTACTTAACAAAAAACAACTGAATAATTGTAATCGTTACAACGATACTTTTAGTTTTACTAAAAATACCAATATTTTAACTTAAAAATTTTAAGTATTAGTCATATATAAGTTAGAGATATTGTGGATTTTACAAGTAACAAAAATAAAAACAAACGCCACTGGTGGTTGACTGCAGCAGCAGGATAAAGAAAGGTAATTCACTGGAACTTCGCCACTAACAATTTCCCATTATTAGTAATTTACCAATTTTCAACCTTAAAACTAAGAGAAAAGACCAATAAAAATAGAGTTGCCACAAAGTTATTTATAAATTAAGCAAAGGATTGTCAAATTTATTGTTATTATTTTCTTTTTCTGTACCATCTGTTCTCCACAGTACAGCAGGTAGGCCTTGTTAACTGGAGGAACAAACTTCTCTGGGTATTCCTTAAGAAGTTGCCTTGTACCATACGCAAATCATAAACAAAATAATGTGTACTGTAGGATTACAATACATTTTTTTAAATTATTTTGTAAACATTCACTCAACAGATGACTTGTTTCATAGTGTTCATAAATAATAAAAAAGGATTTTATTTTTATAACTACCCACAATGGGGGGGGGGTGTCATGTAACAGAGTCTAAACCAAGCAGCAGCACTATTTAAAGTTTAAGTTGTAGTAGGTATTTTTGTAGACTGTAAAGTTTATAGTGTAAACTGTGACAAGGCCCATAATAGTTACAAGGCTACATTGCAGAAGTCATCAACTTAGAAATGAGAACATTTAATCAGATTATCGTAGAGCAGTTTTATTTTTAAGCGGACCGATTTTTAAAAACTACAATCAAAGAGGCTATTTTTACAAAAAAAAAATAAATAAAGTGAACACTAAAAGGAAAAGCTTACTTGTTTGTCAGATTATTTTTACAAGTAATTTTATCGCTTGATTGGACTGTATAAGAGTAAAAACTGACAAAAAAAAATTTTAAAGTGCATCAATTTATATAAATTTATATAATAATTACATTAATACAGATTAGTAAAAAAAAATTAAACCTCCTGTTCAAGCTAACATTTTTCAGAGGTGCAAATCATGTAAAACAAAAATTTAAAATAACTTAATTTAGTAATATTTAAAAAATGCTAAGTCATTAATAAAACTTGTGATGTGTATTTTACAAGTACAAATTCAATACTATTTGCGGAAAATAGTTAACTTAATTGTTTATTTTTTATAATGGTGATAACAGCTGTTTGCCCAACCAAGACTAGCCAAGGAAGTGGGGGTGCACTTCATTTAACATCTATACAAGGATTGCAGTACATTTAAACAGTGGGCAAAGACTAGTCCACTAAAAAAGTACTTGTGTGCGTGCATGTGTCACACAGATCTGCTTTTAAAATTCAAGGCAAGCATAAAAGGTCATTCATAAAGCCATGACTTCCAGCCAGAATTACTGCTATTTTGTTACTTGTAAAATCCACAATATAGCACTTGCAAATTTTATGAATACGAATTTCTTCTTTTTTTATCAAGAAATACCAAAGTAAAACCACACCAACAGACCTAATTAATAATAAAAAATATTGTAACACTTTTTCTAAGTTTTAGCCAAGCACTCATTGCAATTTTTACATCACCTGAGGAGTACTATTATACGACATCTGGACAAAAATACTCTTAAAAATGCTAGTAGCAATCGCAGTGTTATCATTATTTTTACCAAAGTATCGAGTATTGTATTACAGTATTTACTAGTCATCATAAAATTTTACAAGAATGTAAATGGCCATATCATCAAAAAAGAATAAAAATGCTATCATATGAATTATATAGCTATGAAATACTATTCAATTATTCAGTCGAGTACTGCTGCATTTATCAATTGAATTATGCGAGAAAAATATCGCTTAAAAAAAAAAAAATACACGCTACTTAATTTTGCCTGGTTAAATGAACATAAAAAAATATAGTATTGATCATTGAAGTGGAACGCTCCTTAAAGATGCAGAGAAAAGAAAATGCTAGTTTACACTACTGAGTCAGTGACTCTGTCGGATATTGATTTCACTAGTAAAAACTAAGAGAGTTTTGAATTGTGTGTGTTTAAAAAAAAAAAAAAAAAAAAAGGATCGCAAATAACCATACACAAAGTAAACTAAAGAATGTCATTTCAGACATCGCGACTTTCTGTCCCATACTCTACCCAATAATTCAATAAATCATTGCAATAGAAAGAATCCAGTTCAAAGATATGGATATTGACGTGGGTAGGTGACAGTAAAGTGGTTTATATTTTTAAAATAATATAAACATTTTTCTAATTTTTTAAAAAATATGTTGAGTTCTTAGTACCTAATAATTTTTCGTCTTTCTTCTATCGAATATTGTGAGAAGAGAGATGTTGTACCGGTTAGACTTGTTTGTTAGCAACCGGAGAGAGGAGAAGAATGATTTTAAAATTGAAAAAAGTAGAACTCCCGGCCAGTAAGAGGCAAGACCAAAAGAGCTAGCTAAATCCACAGTACTACTATTGTATAGAATTCTACTTTAGCTGCACATGCAATGTAGAAGCAACAGCAGAGACAGTGTTAGACAGTTACCAGTGCAATAGAACTAGTGTTGGTCATCCTGATGAGCACAAAAAGAAAATGGTTACTTTTTTTTTTTTTTTAATAATTCCTTATAGTTTTATTTTTAAGAAAAGTGGGAAACAGTAAAAAAAAAAAATGCAATTAAGGGAATATTGTGTTACTGTAAAAAAAATATATAAAAGATTATCACAAACACGAAATTGTAATTAATATCCAGCAAGGTTTCATTTAAGACCGCAACATTGCAGGTGCTTCTTGCTTGATCAATTGCACAATGTAATTTTAAGGAACTAGGATGCATATGCTTTTTTAATGTCATTTCATTTTAAGTGGAATGTTTTGAAAGTTAAGTGAAGTGTTTTTTTTGGGTTTTTTTTAGTTTTTATTTTGTCCGCAATGGCCTTATTAAAAGTTTCTATTTTGGTTGGAAGACGTCTTTAAAAAATATCTAACAGCAGAGATGGCACATTTTATTTTTATGCGCACACAACAGTAACACTGTTTTTCAACACTAACGTCAAAATTTAAGAGGGCGGGGTGTCCGATATTGTTTTTAAGCATTAAATTAAATAAATATTTTCTTTATAATTTAGGTTTGATAATCGAAAAAATTGAAACAAGTATTTTTCAAAAAATATATTAATGAACTGAATATCTTGGTATCGTAAAAGAAAAAAAAAAAATGCCGTTCCAGTTCATCAGAGTATCGCTCTGTGCAAGCAAGAGAGTTGGATGATTGAAAAGTCATGTGTATTTTTTTAAATGCTGTTTCATACAAGTAGAGATCATTTGAAAAATGTGATAATAAATGAACAAGCTAGTTCAAGAAAGTGCTAATTTCTTTGTTTTTAATTCTTATACAAACTGAGATTTTATTTTGAAGTTTGCATTCCAGCAGTTTGTAAGAAAGAAATAATTCAAATATTTCATTTATAAAATTTGCTATTAGTGAAGTGATTTGACAAAAAAAAAAAAAGTTACCAATAAAAGTTATACCGAGGGGGAAAAATTGAACAATAAAAGAGTTGGAAGAAAAAGTTTAATTTTAGAATTTAAACAACAAAAAAAAAAAAGTTACACTAGGTATGTATTTTTTCTAAAGTGTTTTTTTTTTTTTTTTTTTCACTGGCTGTAAAATATTTAATTAGACAACTAAGAGAAAATACTGTAAATAGGTCAAATAAAAAAATCTGATCGAAATTCGATTCAGTAATTAAATTTTACAATACGTTTATGATACTATAAAAATTGTGAATTTATCTAAATTTTAGATAAGATATTTTTTTAATCGACACAAAACCCTATGAAGTTGAACGAAATAAAACTAATTAATGAAAGAAAAAGATCTAGGGTAAATTAAATGAACTATAAAACACCAACCAAAAAAATCTTGATTTTCTAACAAGCAACCAAAGATTTCAAGTTAACTGGGGTAGGTTTTTAGACCTATCATCTAGGAATATGGTTCTTTTTTTACTGCACGGTACGATTTTGGAAGGAGTTTATGATGATAGATAGAAGATATAATAATTATTTTATTAAATTAACAAGTTTATATTTGGTTTACCCACAAGCTCTTTAAAAAAGAGGTGGGGAAGTACCCCGCCCTTCTCAATGAATGAAGATTTTAAAGTGCTCTTTGACGTAGCTTCCTTATTTTCGTTTCATTCATTATGATGAGCCCCACCCCAAGAAGCTTACCTTCTTCCTCTCCATTGTGCGTAGTGTACTTGGAAGTTTTTAGATTTTGGGCTTAAACTGGTGTCCATAAGAAAACCCAGGTAGGAGGAGGGTTACAACTCGCAACATGCAGTTTGACTTGAGCAAAGTAGATAGACAGCAGAAGGAGTGATAACTTCTCGGGAGGAGATGGATAATAAACAGAAATAAGAACAAAACAAAAAAAAAAAGGCCATTCACTGCTGACAACGGTAACCCAAGAAAAGAAAAAGAATTATCTGACTATATAGCCTTCGGGTTTTCTTAATTTTATTTTTTTTTTAATTTACGTTCGTTAGGAAAACGTAGCGTAGGTTCCCTTTTTATTTTATTTTATTTTTAAAGAGAATAACTAAACAAAAATGACCTAGTGGCTATTTCTCACAGCAATTGCCTCCACTTGTCTTTTATTGTAGTGATCACGAAAAAGCCTGAGCGAAGAGCAGCTTGGTTCATTATATATATATATATATATATATATATAGATAGAACACCTGTATGTGAGTGAGAGAATAAGCCGACGTGACCTGGTCGTATAACGGAAGATCGGATTAATTTTTTTTTTTTTTTTGTGAGATCAAGGCCATATGATAAATGTAATATTGAGAATTCTCTCTCTCACTACTACTTTTAATTTACTGTTGTGTAGGAGTTCCTTTTTTTCTAAGAGATCTGTATTCCTTTTGATAGCAAAAAAGGTAGTATTTCCCAAAAGTGCTACTGTACGTTTACTTTTTTTTTTTTTTTTTTTAATAATTTTCAGTTTGATGGCAAAACGAAAGTTGGTTTTAGTTTCATTACCCAGTTAAATAGTGAGTATGCTTGATGGTAGCAAAGCTGAGAGGAGGCTTGGCTACTTTTTAGTTTAAACTTTAAAAAATTATATCTTTCTTTCCATCCGTTGTTCGTATTAATATTCATTTTATCTTTCTTTCCTTAGCACACAATAGTGCGGCACCCGACCCGTTGAGGATTGCTTCTCTAATAGAGTTTTAAATTAGTCGCCACCCATCAGCGGTAGGATATGCCTTTTTTTTTTTTTTCCAAGTATGAGAAGCCGTATAATCATCCAATAATATCAGATACACTAAGCAAGGTGTCATTTATGCTATCAGGATTCATCCAGAACTTATTTGCTTCCGCAGACATCAGGCTATATACCCATGACTTTTACCCATCTTAGTGCAATGGAGAGATGCTTTGTGAAAGATGAACGCTTGGTTCAACCAACAGGCTTCAGTTTTTGAGGGTGGATTTTTTTTTTATTCATTGTTTTTTTTTTGTTTTTTTTAATCTTTTTCGTTATCACTGACCTGAAAATTGAAATCATTACTTTCTTAAAACATTTTACTTTAGGGAGAGAGAGAGAGAGAAAATAAAAAGAGTACATAAATAAATAGTAATTAAGTAATATGAAGAAATATTTCAAACCTTATTAATTCTTCTCTCCCTTCTCTCTCTATTGTCGCCTCTAGTTGATTGTTTTTGCGCAGACATTACGCAAAAATGCAAGAGCAAGTAGAGAGAGATACTGTCTTCGGTGTGTGTCCTTTTTTATTATTATTATTTTTTTGTTTTAAGTATTCTCGAATTTAACCAGACAATCAATTGGTAAAGCTTGATTTTTGCAGTGCCTTATTATTAACATTTTATATCTAAACGCTCGCAGCGATTAAAGTTTTTAGCTAAATCATCTTCATCTAAACAAATTTGGGCGGTAACTAGATGTGAAGTACACTAGTAATACAACAAAGAGGAAGTAAATTTAAGACGAAACCATCTGAAGTGGGGAAAATCAGTATTCAAAAGAAAAGTGGAAATGTGACTCGTCAAATATTTGTAACTAACCAAGCAAGAAAAAAAGTTTTTTTTTTTTCTGTACAACTGGAATTCCTCTTAATTATTAAGTACGGATTTTATTTTACATACAAAAATACAAACCGGAAACCAGAAAAATGATTAGTAATATCGAACAAGTAAATAAAATAATAATAATAAAGAACTTTGGTTTATTTATTTTCTTTATTTAATAATCAAACGTGCATAAATTTATCAATCACACGTTATTTTTAACTCAAAAATTTACCTTGCAACTTTCAAGACTTAAGTTTTTTAATCGAATAACCCAACCCACGCAATTTTTTTAATGTCAAAATTTGTTTTTTGTTGCTTAAAGTTTTTTTAAACAGATTAGAAATTAAGTTTAATCTTTTCTTCTCACTCACATATATATACTACATGGACTTTCCTTCTTTATTTTGTGATTATTTTTTTCTCAAACAATTTTTAACACAATGAAGAAGGGCTAACGTGAATTTTTTATTTTAACCTTTCTCCTGGTAGAGTTTTTAATTTTTTCCACCAATATCATCGAACAAAAACTGATTTCAAAGCAACATTTTTATAATTTTTATTTTATTAAGCTAAAAAATTAAATTAATTTATAATTTCTTAGCTTTTAAAAATTTCCGTCAAAAATTTTAAAAAGTTTTTTTCTTGTCATAAAGAATAGATGTCATAAAAAAATGAATTCTTTAAAATGGATTTATAAACTGCAATCTTATAGGGATGTCAGATTTCATAGTTTAATTTGCTTTTTCTTTAACTGGTCAACAACAGCACGAGTCAATGAGTATAAATTTTTAAATTCCTGATCTGAATTTAAATGAAATCAAATATATATCTGTCAATTTTTTATTTCTAATTTTTAACCATATAATAGACAAATTTGATTTAGTCATGGTATACCAGACATAAAATAGTCTTTATTACTAATATTTACTTTGGTTAAAAACTTAAAATAAAAATGAATCACATCTCTGAGAAAGTAAGAGACCTCAGAAGTGAAAATTTGATTCTTTGTTAAATTATTTGACGTTCGTAACTACGTTAGTTTAGTATTGGTTATCTACAAAATTCTTGCCTTCATTATATTGTTTATTCTTCTCATCCCTGTGAACGTAATTAAGGAAAAATTGAAAAAAAAAAATCACAATGGATCTCTGTTTCATCGTTACTTCTTAATTTATTTTATTTAAAAGGCGGTTTAATGTAAAAGAGGGCGAAAAAAAAAAAGCAAGGGGAGGTCACTCCCAACTAAGCCGGAAAATAATTTTATAAAATTAAAATAAAAAGCGACAATTCTTTATTGACAACCTTTTTTTACGTTCTTAAAAATGATTTTGAGTTGCTAACATGTTTTCAATAAACACTTGGTGATCTCATACAAGTTTTCTCTTTCTTCCTTTTTGAAATTGTTATTCTGCCTCGTTGGTGGGATAGTTAAATCGTGGATGATTTTTTTTCATTCATTCAACAAATATCGATTTTATTTTCAAAGCAAGTATCACTCTTTCCTCTTTAATAATTGCCACAGTACAGTCTTTTTACCACAATTTGATTGAACTTGTACCACCGCAAGCTTATTATGATTTTTAAACACAGTAATAACGTAGAGCTTCTTCTTCATCTCTTTTTTTTAATGAAATAAAAAATCTACCTGGTTAGTGTGTCAAGCACAGTCAACTGCTCATCAAACTGCTTATGTTTTTTTATTTTACTGGCGACGCAACGAACACTACAACCATGGTTATAAAAAAATTTCGTTTCTTTTCTTTATCATCATCATCATCATCATCTTTTTTTTTATTTCCTTTTGGGTCTCAACCAGAGACCTAAGATCAGAAATTGCATCATGACATCTCACACTGAACAAGTGAACATTTATGTAAAAATAAAACAAACACATGTTGCATTTTCTTTAAGGCAAGGGCTGCCAGGGACATCTCCAACGAGTCTATCAGAATATTTTCCTAACGCCCGAAACACAACTGGAGTTATTATGTGTCACATTTTGAGATTTCCACGTCAAGATTCTTGTATTTTGATAGTTGTTTTTTAATATCTTCAAAGCTGTTTTTGTGGTCTTTGATCCCTATGTCTGTGCAATTAGATTTGATTGTTCTATCTGTATTGCAAAGTCTCATAAAATTGTTACAGATCCAAGGTCTTTAACCAGGTCTGGGTGGTATTCATACCAATTTCTTACAGTTTTCTTCCTGTAAAAGTTGCAAATTTTCTAGTGTAGATATTGGTTTTCTATTTGGTGAATACAAATACTGTGCAATTTGATACAAGATGGTCAATTGTTTCTGGATACTCATCACAAAATTTCCATTTGAGGTCAAATTATTATATATTTATTTACAAACGACCTTGAAAAACTCTGCATCCATAAATGAATAAATGAATGTGGCACTATGTAAAGCTGAAATAAAAGATTGCAAATTAGATTATTTTCTTCAAAATGTTGCCATAATCTTCTATTCTTTTTATTGGTAACATTGTGGTGCAGTGGATATTGACTCGGAACGAGGAATCGGGGAACCGAGTTTGAATTCCAGCTGAATACCTTGCATTCACTTACGCGCAAATACCCTTGGGAAAGGTATTAATCCGTCTCTTCCCTCCAGCTATGGGTCAAATAACAGGACAGATTGGGTTCTATAGCCTTGGTTGGCAACCAGTCTACAGCAGAAAGCAATGTCAACCTACTGTGGGATAATCTTCTGTCCAGTCAATCATGTCTCGAAAGAGACATGATCACCCAAGCGTGTATCACGTATGGCGCTTAACTGATGTGCATTGTGGTGCAGTGGATATCAACTCAGAACGACAAATCAGGGAGCCAAGTTTGAATTCCAGTTGAATACCTTGCATTCACTTATTCATAAATACCTTTGGGAAAGGTATTAATCTGTCTCTTCCCTCCAGCTATGGGTTAAATAACAGGACAGATTGGGTTCTATAGCCTTGGTCGGCAACCAGTCTACCACAGAAAGCAATGGCAACCTATTGTGGGATAATCTTCTGCCCAATCAGTCATGTCTCTTTCGAGACATGATCATCCAAATCGTGTATCACATATGACACCTAACTGACTGAATGTGTTGGTATGGTTGTAGGAGAAAAGCCATCACCAGCTTGTGAGGAGAAAAAATAATGGAGAAAATAAGTAATATTTTAATTTAAAAAGGTAATATTTTTAATGGATGTTCACATAGCATAGCAGCTATTATCACATAGAACAGGATTGGTTTGCTGAGTTCCTATTTCAGCCAAGACTATTGCATTTGTTTTTGCATAAACACTGTTGGAAAGGTATGAATCCATTTCTTAACCTGTTCACTGCCAACTAATAGCAGACCATCCTGAGTTCTATAGCTTTGGTTTGCAACTAGTCTAGAAGGACAACTTTAAATTAAAAACCAGTTGAGCATGGGAATAGCAATTCCACTTCATAAAAACTTGCTTGATACAGAAACCATAACTGCTATATATTGTGTGGTGAATCTATGGCCATATACTCCACTTGAAGTCTATTGGGCTAATATACTCATACAAGTAATATTTCTTTTCATTTAACACATCTTAGTAAACTAAATATTTAACCCTAGAACACTAACCATCAATTTAAGTTACACTACTACTATCCATGGGTATATCATACCCGACTTTGAAAATATCAAAAAAATATTAAATATAAATCTTTGAAAAATTTTACATGCAGACACTTCAAAATTTGTACTTTGAGTTAACATTAAAAGGAACTGAAAAACATATTATTTAGGTAAGAAAATCAGGTACTGAAAATTTAATTAAATTGTAATTAAAATGGCATCATTTGCACTGGGTACTATATACCCATGGTTAGTATCCTCAGGTTAATTAAATAAGCTAAAGGTATTTACACTGTTTGGATTGTTGTCCTCATCTTTATTGCCATATTTATTGTTGAGGACACATCACCCAGTCGATATAGGCATTGATTAGTTACCCAAAGAGTTCTGAGTTCAATACCTGGCTACAAATAACTTGGAGAGTTGAGTTAAAGAGAGATAATTACATCACATCTGGAAGTGGCATCGCACATGGAATGAGAATGATATATCCCAGTGATCAAAATAAAAGGTTCAGTTCTAGATTCCTAGCACCTGAAGAAGGCCGAAGTGCATAATGATCAAAATGTTGTGAATATGGCAATAAAGATGAAGACAACAGTTCGAACAGTGGAGATAGTGTGAATACAACTTCATCTCAAAAGTTGTCAATAACAGGTCCATTGTATTAAAAATCTGACTGACCTGTGAATATGCATTTCCAAAAGAAGTTGGAGAATTTGACACTCACTGGAGATATTAAAAGCAAGATGGATAAATTAAAACAGCAAGTAATGAACCTAATGAGTTGCGTAAGTAGATGACAGAACAGGGTTTAGTAAGCATTGTAAAAAGACAAAATGTTGCTAAGAGCTATAAAGCATGTTATCATGTGGAGAGCCATGATAACCGACCTAAAAAGTCTGTATAAATGGGAGAATAGGAATTGAATAGTAAAAAGACCTAATGAGCTTGCGTAAATAGATGACATAACAGGGTTTAGTAAGCATTGTAAAAAGACAAAATGTTGCTAAGAGCTATAAAGCATGTTATCATGTGGAGAGCCATGATAACCTACCTAAAAAGTCTGTATAAATGGGAGAACGGGAATTGGACAATAAAAAGAGCTAATGAGCTTGCGTAAATAGATGACAGAACAGGGTTTAGTAAGCATTGTAAAAAGACAAAATGTTGCTAAGAGCTATAAAGCATGCTATCATGTGGAGAGCCATGATAACCTACCTAAAAAGTCTGTATAAATGGGAGAACGGGAATTGGACAATAAAAAGAGCTAATGAGCTTGCGTAAATAGATGACAGAACAGGGTTTAGTAAGCATTGTAAAAAGACAAAATGTTGCTAAGAGCTATAAAGCATGTTATCATGTGGAGAGCCATTATAACCTATCTAAAAAGTCTGTATAAATGGGAGAACGGAATTGAATAGTAAAAAGAGCTAATGAGCTTGCGTAAATAGATGACATAACAGGGTTTAGTAAGCATTGTAAAATGACAAAATGTTGCTAAGAGCTATAAAGCATGTTATCATGTGGAGAGCCATTATAACCTATCTAAAAAGTCTGTATAAATGGGAGAACGGAATTGAATAGTAAAAAGAGCTAATGAGCTTGCGTAAATAGATGACATAACAGGGTTTAGTAAGCATTGTAAAAAGACAAAATGTTGCTAAGAGCTATAAAGCATGTTATTATGTGGAGAGCCATGATAACCGACCTAAAAATTCTGTATAAATGGGAGAACGGGAATTGGACAATAAAAAGAGCTAATGAGCTTGCGTAAATAGATGACCGAACAGGGTTTAGTAAGCATTGTAAAAAGACAAAATGTTGCTAAGAGCTATAAAGCATGTTATTATGTGGAGAGCCATTATAACCTATCTAAAAAGTCTGTATATATGGGAGAACGGGATTTGGACAATAAAAAGAGCTAATGAGCTTGCGTAAATAGATGACAGAACAGGGTTTAGTAAGCATTGTAAAAAGACAAAATGTTGCTAAGAGCTATAAAGCATGTTATCATGTGGAGAGCCATTATAACCTATCTAAAAAGTCTGTATAAATGGGAGAACGGGAATTGGACAATAAAAAGACCTAATGAGCTTGCGTAAATAGATGACAGAACAGGGTTTAGTAAGCATTGTAAAAAGACAAAATATTGCTAAGAGCTATAAAGAGAATTTCATGCCAAACACTTTATTCAATCCATTGGAGTAGGTTGTTCTTACGATGTTCAAAGATATGTCTTGAATGTTTTACTGAACCAGAGTGTCCAACATTTTCTCACTACCTGGTCTCAGTATTGAACTCAGCATTTAACCTAATTCACTTAACCAATTTAATTTAATTTACAAGGAAACTTCAAGCCTTAAACTTAATCTTGCTTGCTTGCCTTTTCAACTGAACTATTGTATGACTACACATCCTCTCATGTAATTTAGTAGCATAACTTTTAAATCTGTGTCATAACATTCTTTTTTGCTCACTCTTCTATGCTAGAGAATGTTTCTCTCCAGAATCTCTCTTATATATCTATAAGTCTACCATTTGTCCATGCATAGAATATTGCTTCCATAAATGGTTCAGTGCTCTTGCTATATATCTAAAGATGTTTGATAAGATTCAACGAAACATCAGCAATATTATTGGTCCTGGTACTGTGTCTCGGCTTTAGTCATTTTCCTACTACCATAAAATTGCCTCCTTATCTCTTTTCTATAAATATCTTCATGGTAATTGTTCAGATGAGTAAGCTCTTCACTATGGTACCCAGAATTTATGAATATATGTACAGTACTAGACTGTTGATGAGGTGTCATCACTATACAGTTGAAATGCATATATGTTTCTTATTCTCACTTGTGGAACTCCCTTCCAGATCCATGCTTTCCAGCCAACTTTAATTTTAAAAAAAGTGAAATGCAATGTCAACCACTATCTACTGTCCTTATTTTTTTTTTTTTTTAATCATATCACCCTGAGCAAGGCAATAATGCCACTGATGTGCAGGGGGCTACATAAGAATGAAAAGATTGTAAAAGAGAAAATCGGAAACCACATCCTAAACAGGGAACAAGGGATGAGCCTCTTCACCTGTTCAATAGACGTGGGTGGAGTGTGAACCGGGCGATAGTTTAGTTTATGTACTCCAATTACTCTTCTTTTGTTCTCACTCCTTAGTAATGTGGTTTACGGCTATATCACGTTGAATACACCGGTTCTTGCTCGATCACCGAAGTTAAGCAACATTAAGCCTGGTCAGTACTTAGATGGGTGACCACTTGGGAATACCAAGTGCCGTAAGCGTTTAGTGACAGATGTGTGTTGTGGTGCAGTGTATGTCGTCTCAGAAAGAGAAATCTGTGAGCCGAGTCCAAATTCCAGTTGAATACCCTGCATTGGTACTTAAGCACTGGTACCCTTGGGAAAGATATTAATCCGTCCCTTCCCTCCAGTTATGGGTTAAATAACAAGGGTAGGACTTAGAGACCCTGCTCTTAAAAACAAAATCCCAATGAATCTTGATACTCGAAAAGAAAAGAGTATTACTAGACACAAAACTTATATAAAAACAACAATAAATTGTTGAAAGAAAAAGGTATTACCAGCAATAAATAAATAAAATTTAGTTGGCAATAAATGACCCACTGAGGTTGATATGCCATAAAAACAAAACAACCAACCAACCTTAGTAATGTTTCTGTTTTCTAATTCTCCCACACCCAGTCACCTCCTGTGTTATAGTGACATTACTGCCTTCTTTGGGGTGAACTTGATTTTTTAAAAAAAAGCTCCCATATAGTGTTCATTTCTATGCTAGACCTACTAGAGGGTGATGAGAGTCTAACATGTGCTGTTAGTGTCTCAGCTATAGGCAAAATTTGACTTACATTCATTCATTTTTCTTTCAGTCTACAGTTTCGCTTTAACTGGAAACAACTATTGCTTTTTAGTCTTTCGTGCCAACGTCCAAAGAGTTTGAGCTCCAGGATCATGGATTAGTTTTAAAGCTTTCATTACACCTGAGCAATGCTGGGCTATACTGCTAGTCTTTATAAAAATATCTTTAAAAAATGGTGATAAAGCCTCACTTGTAAGAATCTTGGTGAACAGACTCACAGCATCCAAACTCACAATCTAGTTGAAAAAAAAAGGACATTTTTAATTATCTCCAATAAAATGGACAGTTCATTACATCAGACAGAATTACCTGCTAGTAGGTGAATATATCTTAAAGACAAAGGCTTAACAGGTTCATGCTGAGCACCAACAACAAACTAGAATATGAAAATCCAAAATCTGCATTGCATGTGACTATACAGTTCTAAACTTTGACGTGAATATAGATTTCTAAATCTGATTGGCATATGAATATACAGGTCTAAAATTTAGCTGGAAGGAGAATACACAGTTCTCAATTCTGAAATGGGAATACACACTTGAAAACTCTGAATGATATTCACTTATAAACTCTATCAAGAATTTCAATATTCAATTTTAAAGTCAGACTTTTGAATACACAGTTCTAAAGCATACTTTGCATGTAAATGTACAGTTCTAAAATGTGAACATGCAGTCTAAACTCTAGTTGGCATGTAAATGTACAGTTCTAAAATGTGAACATGCAGTCTAAACTCTAGTTGGCATGTAAATGTACAGTTCTAAAATGTGAACATGTAGTCTAAACTCTAGTTGGCATGTAAATGTACAGTTCTAAAATGTGAACATCAGTCAAACTCTAGTTGGCATGTAAATGTACAGTTCTAAAATGTGAACATGCAGTCTAAACTCTAGTTGGCATGTAAATGTACAGTTCTAAAATGTGAACATGCAGTCTAAACTCTAGTTGGCATGTAAATGTACAGTTCTAAAATGTGAACATGCAGTCTAAACTCTAGTTGGCATGTAAATGTACAGTTCTAAAATGTGAACATGCAGTCTAAACTCTAGTTGGCATGTAAATGTACAGTTCTAAAATGTGAACATGCAGTCTAAACTCTAGTTGGCATGTAAATGTACAGTTCTAAAATGTGAACATGCAGTCTAAACTCTAGTTGGTAAAACAAAACAAAAATATTTACTTATGTCTATTTACTAGTCACTAAGCTTAACTTTATTGTGCAAGGTATATGGGGAACAAGAGTAGAAAAATTCTTTTGTGTCAGTCTTTCAAAAGGAAGAAAAGTTGCCTTCTTTAAAAATCAGCATTTGAAATCCTGTTTTCTTTTGTTTTTTTGTACCTGAGCTCAAATACTGACTAAAAGCTTCAGTGGTAAATCAGTCAGTTAAGTGCCATACGTGATACACGCTTGGACGATCATGTCTCTTTCGAGACATGACTGACTGGGCAGAAGATTATCCCACAGTAGGTTGCCATTGCTTTCTGTGGTAGACTGGTTGCTGACCAACGCTATAGAACCCAATCTGTCATGTTATTTAACCCATAACTGGAAGGAATAGATGGATTAATACCTTTCCCAAGGGTATTTGCGCATAAGTGAATGCAATGAATTCAAACTTGGCTCCCCGATTTCTCGTTCCGATATCCAATGCACCACAACGCATATCCCAGTGGTAAATAGATATCTTATTTATACCAAAATAGAAGCCACTTAATTTTGTTTGCTCCAATTCGTTTTTCTTAAGTTTAGAAAACCATTAGAAGGAATATGGCTAAATCAGATAGAAAGGTTATTTTGTGCCAATCTTAAAATAGAACCAGGAGAAATTATTTTTTTCATCAAATAAAAGTTAAAATAAAGCAGTCAAATGCAAGCAAATTTATAATGAAGTAATGGATATAATTATAAGATGCAGATAAAAATAGAATCAAATAAATGTTAGAATAAGCTGGAATCAAATAGGGTCTAATTTATTTTATGATTATTGATATAATTATAAATCACAAAATATAGAATAAAATCAAACCGAATGAAAGTTATAGTAAGTTACATTATGAATAAATGTGCTTCTATTTTGAATAAAAGTACTTATAAATCAAATCAAATGTGTTGTCAGGAGGCATATATTTTAGAATATATGATAGAGAATTTGAATAAGACACACTGATTTTGAAGACAGTGTCTTGAAAAAAACATGCTACAGTAGTATTAGAAAAAATTTTAATGAAACAAAAATTAATTCGATACTTTAATAATTGTTTTCTAAAAATGAAAGATTTGAAAATGTTAAAAAAAATCTGTAAATCAACAAAAGAAAAGGTTTACTGTTGTTTAGTTTGGTTCAATACCTACATTGTTTTTGATATTGCTGGTAAATGAAACAGTCATTTCATCATTGGATTCAATATTAATTATCAAAGAGAATGTCATTCTCATTGTTTTCAGTATTGTGGGCAAAGGAATCAGACATTTCATCATTGGATTTAATATTAATTATCAAAGAGAATGTCATTTTCATTGTTTTCTGTATTGTGGGCAAAGGAATCAGACATTTCATCATTGGATTTAATATTAATTATCAAAGAGAATGTCATTTTCATTGTTTTCTGTATTGTGGGCAAAGGAATCAGACATTTCATCATTGGATTTAATATTAATTATCAAAGAGAATGTCATTCTCATTGTTTTCTGTATTGTGGGCAAAGGAATCAGACATTTCATCATTGGATTTAATATTAATTATCAAAGAGAATGTCATCTGCAGTTCTATACATTATGTTACTCATACTATACTTCTTAAATAACTTACTATATTGAAATTCATACTTTGGTTTATAAAACGTAATCAAATCTTGAGATCATATTTTTGGGGTAGGAAGTGCATCTTATAAAAAAATATGGTGATTAATATAATTGGAAAGCACAAGTAAAAGACAA
Source organism: Ascarosepion bandense (assembly GCA_037127315.1). Lineage (NCBI taxonomy): Eukaryota > Metazoa > Mollusca > Cephalopoda > Sepiida > Sepiidae > Ascarosepion > Ascarosepion bandense. Next base: position 455,376 of record JBBBDQ010000151.1, read on the forward strand.
CCAAATAGAATAATGGTTAAAATCAAATAGAATCAATTGCAACCAAATTCATAGTGAGATTGCAATATAATTAAAATGCACAGATAAAAATAAATCCAAATAATTTTTTTTTGTATAATTGTGTGGCCCCAAACAAGGCATTTTAGTATCACTGTTGTGCAGGGGGTTACATAGGAGGAATGTTATGAAAAAGAGTGACAGGTTACGGAGGTGTCAGGAAGAGAGTATGAGAAGGAAGATAATACTGATGAGAGTGGGGTGGATGGAGAAAAAAGCATGAGAAAGAGAGGATGTAAGTTAGTGAGACAGGAGATGACTATTGACTTTACATTGAAATTGTTGGAGATTATAGCTGTTGGGAAAGCAAGTATATGGAAGGAAATTCCACAGGCGGAAAGTGCGAGAAAAGAAGCTGCTGGAGTAGAATTTGCGTTTACAATTTATCCGTTTCACAGTAAAAGAGTGGGACTTGTGGCTCGAGGAAATTCATATACAGGAGGTACCAGTGAGCTAAGTTCATCGGAGCAGAAGCCGTGAAAGTATTTGTAGAAGAGACACAGGGAAGTCACACTGTATTGATGAGAAAGCAACTGTATCCTAGCTGCCAAGTCGGGATCGATCACATTACAGATTCTCTGTTAGATTTGGTCGAGGACACCAAGGTGGATAGCAGGAGCACTCGACCAGATATGGCAGCAATATTCAATGCATGTGCAGATGCATTAAATAACTATAATTGAATAATAAAAAACTTACAATGAGGTAAATTTTAAATAAAAATACTTATAAGTCTGAATAACCACATTATACATAAAAAGTTTATTTATATATGAGTTACTACATAATACATAAAAAGTTTATTTATATATGAGTTACTACAGGTGTTGTATATCGACAAACAACAAACACGCATATATATAAAAATATAAGTTATATTTTTATTAATGACGATGAACCGTGTAGCCTAGGGAACAGAGAGTGAGAGAGCGCGCTTCTAATGGGTTGACGGGAGTGTCTCTCTTCACCGGCCGATCTCTGTCTACTGTCTGGCTCTCTGTCTGGTGAAATCCGTGCGCCGAGGTCTTTTTATAATCTCCAAACCGGGACTTCCGGATTTTGCCTCGCCCACGCACGCCCACGTAATTCTCAGAGACACCTGTTCTGTTTGCCTCTGTAGCCATTTCCGCTACTGCCGGAAATAAGGTCAAACAAACATCCGTTCCTTTCAACGACCGGAAACAGCCCCGCTTGCATCAGCCTTTCTTCGGGTGGGGCCAGATTGTTATATTACACAGGTAGCAGCGCACAAAGAATATTCACACAGTGGGCTTGTATAGATGGCAAATACTGTACAGGAGGGATAACATTCATCCTAGCCAAATAAAATTGCCTTGTGCTCTATTTATTCAAACCATCAATAAATGACATCTAAATTGCAATAAAACATGCTCTTAAACTAGTTTGAAATGAAATAACAATACATACAGAGATGATTCTCTTTCCTGTAAACAGTTATTTATGAAGATTTTTTCAGCAATATTTAACCTTTGTGAATGCCAAAAAAGGATGGTTATTCCCTTGATACTACTATTATTGTATTTTGACTCTCTTAGCAATACTTATTAATAAAATTATGAAAATATGTGAACCAAATACAATGCAATATTTATTATTACCATTTTATAAATAACTATGAAAACAAGTTTTTTATTTATAATTTTATAATATAAATATCATTGTTATCAATTTTGAAGAATAAAGAAAATGTAAATATTCACTTTCATATGTTGTTTGGTTTTTAACAAAATTCTAATCATTGCTTTTTGAAACAATAAACATTGATGGGAGTGTCAAAAGCACACAGTAATAGTGATGTCAAAGGAATAATCATCCTTTTGATATGCTGACTTTTTGTGGGCACAAGGGTTAAACATTGTTATTTTTTTAAGTTTAAATTCTCTCTTTGTTGGGTGAAAATCAGATATGCATATGAACAATGACAACAAGGACTCATAGAGATTTCTTTTAGACATTGGTCCTCTACTTAACACATTGACTGCATTATAGAATTAATGCATTGCTGGCCCATTTTGGAAAAAATAGTTAATTGCCATTTACTGAAAATAAATGACAATAAAGGTTCTGACAGCAATTTTTGTGGATACAATTTTTTTTAGTCATTTCAGCCCAAGCAAGGCAATAAACTACTAAGACATAAGGGGGTTACTAAGTGTGAAAGAATAATAAAAAGAAAAACATTCTTAAAGAGTGTGAACAATAAAAGAAGAGGAATCAAGAAGACAGTAGATTATGACTGATATTGCATTTAAACTTTTGAAACTGAAACTGAACCGGAAAACAAGAAGCCAGAAGAGAGTTTCAAAAGTGAAGATTGCAATGGAAGAAACTATTAGCATAGACCTTACAGTTACATCTAGCCAATTTAACTCTAAAATGACGAGACTTTGCTGCCAATCTAGTACTACACTTAAATTCATAAAGTCTAGGTACCATAGAGGAAAGATCATCTGAATAATAACCACAAAAGTATTTATAGAAAAGGCACAGGGACGCTATATTACATCAAAAGGAAAGTGTTTGAATCTGAGATGCAAGCTCAGGACCAATAACATGGCAAAGTCTACTTTGAATTTTATCAATAGTCTCTAAATATATAGCAGGAGCACCATACTAGATGTGGCAACAATATTTAAAGCATGGACTAATGGTAGATTTATAAATATATAAGATAGATTCGGGATTGAAAAATTGTCTAGCAGGGCATAGTGAACCAACTTTCCTAGCAATAGATTTAATATAGTCTTTCCACTTGAAAAGCAGAAAATATTAGTCCGAGAAGGTGTAATGAGTAAATCTTCTTGAGGCTAGCATCAACTATGTTGGTGAAACACAGAAAGGGTTTTCTGAGAGGATTAATAGAAAGTTTTGTTTTGGAAGCATTAAAATTAACAAACTATTCCTTGCCCCAGTTAACAGCAGATTTTAGGTCACTTTTGAAATGCACTGATGTTACAAAACAGGTTGGATTGTATACTTCTTTATGTCTATAATAATAAGCATTGGTGATCAATGTTTCACAGTGTTTTGAAAATGTATGTATACCTCAACAGCAGGCAATGTAAGTTTCATAAGGTGGAAGTGTTAACAGTCCAGATGTTGCATAGTCATCTTTGAGATTCCTTGGTTGATTGAGATAGAACTTCGGGAGCCATGCATTTGAAGAAGAGAAGGGGAGATAATGAGAAAAGAAATGCATACCCTCAAGTCCGTATTCACGTTTAGTTAACAATTATTGACATGAAAAATGAAACCAATGAGCCAAGTTCAAATTTGAACCTTGTCTTTTTCATTTTTTTCAATTCACCTTAAGCAAGGTGATAATGCCACCAAGATGTAAATGGTTACCAGGAATGAAAGAGAATAAGAAAACTTTAAGAAACGGGAAACTCAATCCTAAGCAAGAAACAAGGAACAAACCTCTACACCTATTCAAAATACTGGGGCGAAGTATGAACCAGACAATGAGTAAACCTATCACATTCATACTAATGTCCTTAAGAAAGGCACAAATTCATTTCTTTTCTGCCATCTGCTAATTATGTGTTAAATAACAGGATAGAATGGGTCGTCTAGCCTTTGGTGGCAACAATTAAAGAGAAAGAAAACTCTGAATTCCAAAACAAGGAAGAAGTATTGGGAAAACTACCCCACTATCTTTCCCCAAAATGATTTGAATATTGCTACCACATATGGTCTAGTGCTCCTGGTATATATTTATATATCCTTGATAAAATCCAAAGAGGAAACTGTAAAGTCATTGGTCCTGACCTGACATCTCAGATCCAATCTCTTTCCCAACATTGTAATGTAGCTTCCCTGAACCTTTTCTGTAAATATGTTAATGGTAATTGTTCTGAATAACTTTCATCTATAGTACATAGACTTTATGAATTTAAGTGCAGTACCAGATAGTGGCAAGGTCTCTTCAGTTGAATTGGCTTGATATATGCTAACATATTCTTTTCTTACAATTTTGCAGGTGGAACTCTGTTTCATTTTCTTGCTTTCCAGTCAATTTTGACCCTGTTCTTTTATTGTTCTCACTTCTTAATAATATTTTTATTTTCTTATATTCTTTTACATTCAGGAAATCTCTGTAACTTAGTGGCTTTATAGCTTTGGAGCAAAAGTATAAAAGAAAGAAAGAAATAAAGAAAGAAATAAAGAAATAAAGAAAGAAAGAAAGAAAGAAAGAGTCATTGCCGTTTTTTTTTTTTTACTGGGTCACCATTTAAAGTTCTTTTTACAAGGTCACTATTTAAAGTTTTTTTACTGGGTCACTGTTTAAAAATCCTTTATGGGGGTCACCATTTAAAATTCTTTTTACTGGGCTACCATTTAAAGTTTTTTTTTTACTGGGTCACCATTTAAAGTTTTTTTTTTATTGGATTACCATTTAAAGTTTTCTTTTTTACTGTGTCACCATTTCAAGTTCTTTTTAATGGGTCACTATTTAAAGTTCTTTTTACAAGGTGACCATTTAAGGTTTTTTTACTAGATCACCATTTAAAATTTTTTGCTGGGTCTCCATTTAAGATTCTATTCATTGAATCACCATTTAAAATTCTTTTTACTGAGTCACCATTAAAGTTCATTTTATGGGGTCAGCATTTAAATTTTTTTTACTGGCCTACGATTTAAAGTTTTTTTTACTATGTCACAATTTAAAGTTTATTTTTCGAGATCACCATTTAAAGTTCTTTTTACTGGGCTACTATTTAAAGATTTTTTACTGTGTCACCATTTAAAATTCTTTTTACTGGGTCACTATTTAAAGTTCTTTTTACTGGGTCACTATTTAAAGTTCTTTTTTACTGGGTCACTATTTAAAGTTCTTTTTACTGGGTCACTATTTAAAGTTCTTTTTTACTGGGTCACTATTTAAAGTTCTTTTTTACTGGGTCACTATTTAAAGTTCTTTTTTACTGGGTCACTATTTAAAGTTCTTTTTTACTGGGTCACTATTTAAAGTTCTTTTTTACTGGGTCACTATTTAAAGTTCTTTTTTACTGGGTCCCAATTTAAAGTTTCTTTACTAGGTCTTCATTTAAAGTTCTTTTTATTGAGTCCTCAATTTATAGCAGTTTTAGTCATAGTCACAATCAATATAATAAATATAACATTATCATGTCAAAAACTAAGACCTCAAAACTAAATCTATTATATGTAAAATTTATTGTTTATTAATTTCCGGACTTCATTAAATAATATCAGTGTAAGGGTGTGTAGATTTCTTCAAATGTAGATCTCCTTCTCACTAGGATGTGAAGTTTTTTTTTTCAAGTGGGGTGCTAATATTTCTTCCTGTCATCAGTTTGTTCCATATGTACACATTCCCAATGCAACTACGTTGACCACCTGTTTACATGTCAGGGACAGCCACTAACATCCAGTGAGAGGCACAAATTAAATCTGTTCTAGGTGACTATGAGGTCATCTTCCACTTAAAATTTTTTGGATCCATGATGAGGAAGGAGGGCTTATTAGATTTAACATTCACACGGCATAATAAAGACAAGAGGAGCTGAAGGAGACAGTAAATAACAAGTTTGAACAAATGGTTAGCAGAACAGAAGCTGAGATGGATGATAAGGCATGAATGTTGCTTAGGACTAGATAGGGTAGGAAGCTGTGGAGAGCCATGATAGCCTACACCCAGAGAGGACACAGCACATAAAAGAAGATAGAAAATCTAGAAGACAGGTAGCATTACAGTCATAATAGCATGAAAAAATTACCTTGTTAACCATGTTAACTCTGAATTCCAAAACAAGGAAGAAGTATTGGGAAAACTACTCCACTATCTTTCCCCAAAATGATTTGAATATTGCTACCACATATGGTCTAGTGCTCCTGGTATATATTTATATATCCTTGATAAAATCCAAAGAGGAAACTGTAAAGTCATTGGTCCTGACCTGACATCTCAGATCCAATCTCTTTCCCATCTCTGGATGGGTGCTAAAACTAACATTCAACCGTATATATATGATAGTTTTCAGCATTGTTCAGTGCCCAGACTTAGGGATTCAACATTTTTTACTGTCTGGATATACAGGGTATGATGGGTAAATTGTTGTCATTTTACATTTTTAATTTCAGGCATGCTTGTTGTTTGGTTTTGATTTTGTAAACCGCACTGTATAGTAGGGTCAGTTGGGCACCATCTGCAAGAAAAAGCACAATTCACTCCACTAGTATTTTGGAAACAGCATCCTATACTGCTTGGCATTTGCATTAGAAGCTACAATATAAACATTTCAGAATGTTTGGGTGTTAATCTGAGGATGGTGAAGAGAATTCAGAAAGTGTTGGATGTGCCTAATAGTGATTGCGAAGGTACAGCAGATCAGAAAATTCACTCTGATTGTTCTGATAAGAAAAGAACTCTCAAATTTGTTGTTGAGATCCAGCCCATGATTGAAAGCAATCTGTCCAAGTTAATCAAGTTAACAGCCAGAGAGATAGTGCAGCCCTGGGTCAAGAGCATGGCTACTGGAAGACCCTATATCTGGCAACAGGACTCTGCACCATGCCACACAAACAGGAGAACCAAGTCATGACTGTCAAACAATTTCTGCAACCACATCATCTCTGACATCTGGCCACCTAATTCCCAGACTGCAACCCACTTGATTATTATGTGTGGGACGCAGTTGAACAAGAGACCAATAAAACTCCTTGTAGCATCAAAGATAAACTGAAGGCAAGGATTATGGCAGTATTCACCAATTGAAACAAGGAGACTGTTCAGAAGAGATGCAGGAGATTCTGAAGTTGTCTGGAGGCCATGGTTGAAATTAATGGTGATTTTATTTAATGAATTTACTCTTTCATATTTCAAGTTATTTTTGTTTAATTTTGGTAAATATATCTGTTAAAATAAAGTGTCAGTGGAAGAACAAAGGAACAGAGGTCCAAAAGTTTTTTCAGGTAAACTCAAAATTTTGAAATTTTTGAAAATTCATATCACAATGAGTCTGAAATGTGCAACTTAGCCAAGTCAAATGAAATAAGGTGTTATTATATCATGGATATAATAATGCTCATAATAAGAGAAAATACAAATATTCCTTTCTTCCATAGCTCATTCATTAAAGTTCAGCATTTCTTAGTGTCTGATTGATAAGATTAAGCATTTTTCAGTGCCTGGATGTTGGCATCTGGCATTTCTCAGTACTTTGATGCTGGAATTTAGTACCATGTAGAATCCAGATTTAGGATCCAGCATTTTCCAGTGCACTAACATTTGGATCCTGGCCACTGGAATTTAGCATTTTAAAAAGAATGGATATTGGAATTCTGAATTTTTCAGTGTTTGAATTTTAGGATTCAGTATCTGAAATTAAGCATTTTCCAATGTCTGGAAACTAAGATCTGGTACTTTTCAGTGTTTGCATGCTGACATTCACAACCTTCCAATATGCAGATATTGGGATTCATATCTTCTAGTGTATAGATAGATGCTGGAGATCACTACCTTCCAGTATCCAGTTGCCTGGAAATTTGGACTTTGGTATTTCCCTGTGTTTGGAGGCTGGAATTCAGTACATCAGAATATGTGGATGTTGGAATTAAGCTTTTTTCCATTGCTTAGAAATTTGGACTTTGGTATTTTCCTTTGTTTGGAGGCTGGAATTCAGTACATCAGGATATGTGGATGTTGAGTTTTAACAGCTCTCAGTGCATGTATGTTGGAATTGAAGATCTTCCAGTCTGTGGACATTGCATTTAGTATTTTCCACTGATTGGACAGTGTGATTCTACAGTTTCCAGTACTTGGATCTGGGAATTCATTATCTTTTAGTTTGTGGATGTTGGGAATCAGCATTTTCCAGTGTTCATATGTTATAAATCAAAATTTGCCAGTTCCTAGATGCTGGAATTCAGTATCGTCCAATGCCTGTATGTTGAGAGTTAATATTTTCTAATACCAAGATATTGAAATTATGGCTTTTTCTTTTGTCCAGAAACTGAGATTCTACATCTTGCAATGCCTAGGTGTTTGATTTTAGCATCTTCAAATGGCTGAACATTATGATTCAGCATTTTCCCATGCTCAGACATTGAGATTCTATATCTCTTTTGATACCTTCTGTCGAGTAGACCAAATAATTGCAAAAAAGGTTAATCTATGAAACTTTGGAAGTTTCAAAGGTTGCTGAATATAACATAAAATAACTGAATAAATGCTTTCGTTCAAAATTGCAACAAATATCACCTGAAGAAGGCCAACACATACAACGGCCAAAACATTGTGAATGTAGCAGTAAAGATGAGGACAACAGCTCAAACAATGTAAAGAGTGTAAATAGTTACAATACCTCATCTCAGAAATATATACAGAAGTTGAAACAATGTAATGTTATGTATGAGAGAATTGGACATATATTCTTATTTGTAACTAGCAGTATAGCCCGGCGTTGCTCAGGTGTAATGAAAGCTTTAAAACTAATCCATGGTCCTGGAGCTCAGACTCAGCCTAAAGAATATTTATATGAAGTTTGGTGAGAATTGGATAAAAATTGTGGATTTGTATAAAGGACATACAGACAGATAAACAGACACACACACAAACATCTTGCCTTTTATATATATATATTATCGATTTTCTGCACTATTGTAAGAACTGCAACCTTGAAACTTCTGTCTATGAGTGTTTCAAATTTGCTTAAAATCGGACCACTCCTTCTATAACCCGATTTTTTTGATTATCGATTTCTTATATTTATTGGGGGTCCCTCGACACAAAACATAGCTAAGAACACTTGCAGACACTTATAGTACAACTGTGTAAATTTTCAAGAAAATCGGTTCAGCCATTTCGAAGTCTATAGGTAACAGACACATGCACACAGACACACACACACACACACACACACACACACACACACACACACACAGACAAATTCCATTTATAAATAAGTTTAGATTTAGATTAGATGTACAACTGAAACCAAGAAAATACAAACCTATTGACATTCTTAACAACATAAGATATGAAGATGACACAGTGTTGATAGCAGACACAGAAAGAAGACTACAGGCACTCATGCAAAAGGTAGTAAAGGAAAGTAAGAAGAAAGAGCTAAATATCAATTGTAAGAAGACAGAATGTATGGCATTTGCCATGCACCATTAGACTCATTTTTCTGAGCATTCATTATGAATTCCTAGTTCAAAACTTGTCACCAATTTCACCATCTCTCTCTTTACCTACTTTGACATTCAGATCTACCATGACTGTAATTTCTTGTGATTTGCATTGAGCTTTGGCATTGTCTAGCATACAGTAAAACTTTTCAATTTCTTCTCCTGTACTTTGTACTGCCAGTGCATCTAAACTTATTTATTAATGGAACTTTGTCTGTGTGTATGTGTGTGTGTCTGTTACCTATAGACTCCAAAATGGCTGAACCGATTTTCTTGAAAATTTACACAGTTGTACTATAAGCGTCTGCGAGTGTTCTTAGCTATGTTTTGTGTTGAGGTACCTCTGATAAATATTGAAAATCAATAATTGAAAAAATCGAGTTATAGAAGGAGTGGTCTGATTTTAATCAAATTTGAGACACTCATAGGCAAAGACATAAGAAACGATATTCAGAAGTTTCAAAGTTGCAGTGCTTACAATAGTGCAGAAAATTGATAATATATATATATATAAAAGGCAAGATGTTTGTGTGTGTGTCTGTTTATCTGCCTGTATGTCTGTATTTTTTTCAGCACTTTTATTTTAGTTTTTGCTTTGGGTTTGGCTCTAAGTAGGTATAATTATAGTTCTTAGTCTCAGTCAGATAAACAGACTTGTGTGTCTGTTTATCTGTCTGTATGTCCTTTATACAAATCCACAATTTTTATCCGATTCTCACCAAACTTCACACAAATATTCTTTAGGCTGAATCTGAGCTCCAGGACCATGGATTAGTTTTAAAGCTTTCATTACACCCGAGCAACGCCGGGCTATACTGCTAGTATACAACTATGATGAATATGTTGAAAGAATTCCCTTTCACTTTAGCTACAAGAATTCTCTGAGATAGTTGACAGTATCCCAAGAACACATTTCTTCATGTTTGGTCCAATATCAGTTTTACACCCAACTCATTTTTCTCTCCACCTGCATATATGATCCTGTGTTTATCATTGATGAAATCTCCATTGTCTCTTCACCTCATTTTTCATATGTCTAAAATATTACCATTTAACTGAGAAATCATACCAGATTCTTTATTGACAATATTAATATTGTCAATAATGAATCTGGTAGGATTTCTCGGTTAAATATGGCAAATTTTGATTTATAACATATGAACACTGGAAAATGCTGATTCCCAACATCCACAAACTAAAAGATAATGAATTCCCAGATCCAAGCACTGGAAACTGTAGAATCACACTGTCCAATCAGTGGAAAATACTAAATGCAATGTCCACAGACTGGAAGATCTTCAATTCCAACATACATGCACTGAGAGCTGTTAAAACTCAACATCCACATATCCTGATGTACTGAATTCCAGCCTCCAAACACAGGGAAATACCAAAGTCCAAATTTCTAAGCAATGGAAAAAAGCTTAATCCCAACATCCACATATTCTGATGTACTGAATTCCAGCATCCAAACACAGGGAAATACAGATGACAGGGTTGATAGGAGACACAGAAAGGAAACTACAGGAACTAAAGAAGGTCAGAAAAAATAGAATGTACAGTTGTTAGAAAAAGAAACAGCTCAAGATGCAAACATTAGATTGGAAACACCAAAATCAAACAATTACATTTAAATATCTATTAATTTTTACAATAGATTAAAATTGAACCAGATGCAAATTGTAAAATTGAACTAGATGCAAACTTTACATCGAAGACACCAAAATCAAACAAGTAAAAAAATTTAAATATCTATGAAGTGTTTTAAGAAAGAATAGAAAAATGCACCACTTAAATACAAAGACACATTGAAATAGTAATTGAGTTGATTTTTTTTACAGTTTATCAACCCCTTTTGAGGTTATTTAAAGCTGAAACATATTTTTTGGACTGTAAGAATAATTCTTTATTTTTGTGAGTGAATATTGCACTAACAGCTTTTTGAGAACAACAATGATTTTTTCAAATAAAAGTTTTATTATTAACTATAGCTGGAGGAAGAAGAGACAGATTCATATTTTTCCCAGGGGTATTTGCATATAAATGAACGTAACAAACCTGACTGGAAACCAAACTTTGCTCTTTGAGTTCTCATTCTTGAAATAGTAAAAGGTGTCTTCAAAAGCTAAACAAGTAGTAAGAATCAGGAAAATGTCCTTAGAAACAAAGAACTGAACTATTATGTAATATTGATCCTCCTGTATGGTAGTGAATGCTGGACAATCTTCTCACAAATGAAGAAGAAATTTGAAGTAACAGAAATGTGGTTCTACAGCAGGAGGCTGAGAATATGATGGAGAATACATGTCAATAAGACGGAAGTTTAAGGGAAAATTAAATCAAGAAGGACATTTATAGTCAGAATCAAAAAGAGATAAATTCAATTTCCCAGATATGCTATAAGGAAAGAGTGCTTGAAAAATTTGACACTCACAAGACATTGAAGGCAATATAGACAAAGAGAAGCAGTGAATAACCTACTGAGAGAGTCTGTATAAATGGTTGCAGAAAAGGGATTAGGAGAGCTTGGAAAAAGAAAACTCTTACTAAGAGCATCAAAGAACAGAAAGTTGTGAAGAGCCATGATTGCCCCCATCCTGAAAAGACATGGGACATAGAAGAAATCACAATATAGTCTCAAACATAGAATAAGAAAGATGTCAGTTTATACTGACATCAGGAGGATATGGATTCATCGTTTGTATATCTGATTTTTATAATTATCAACTGTCATTGCAAAAAGTGAAAATTTAATTGAAATATGTTGGAGATTTTCCAAATTTTCATCTAAAAACAATAAAAGAAGAACTTTAAACAAGACGTTTACAAAAGTTTAAACTAATCCCAGGATTGATTGAGTTTTTATGGTTTATCAACTCTTTGTAGGTTATTTAAAGCCAAAAACATTTTGGATTGTAAGAATAATATTTTTTTTACAAGGGAATATTGTCTTAACAATTTTTGGAAGATAATACAGATTTTCAGATAAAAGTCTATTTAACCCATAGCTAGAGATAGAAGAGATGGATTCATACCTTTTCCCAGATTATTTGAGCATAAGTGAGTGCAACTGGAATTTGAACTTGATTCTCTAATTTCTCCTTCCAAGCTATTATCCATTATAACACTAGCACATCTGAGTTCTCAAGTCGTCACCGATCTAATTACTGACCAGGCTTGGTGTTGATTAACTTTGGTCATGAGATAAGAACTGGTGTTTCAGGACGATATAGCCCAAAGCCTTTTATGCCAGGAAGATATAACTGGTGATTTTGCTGTACGGCAACACCCGTTCTTGTATTTAAATGTAATGCAACAAATGATGATGGAGCTGGGATGGGAAATTCTTCTACACGTGGCTGATGCTTTAGGCCTGTCAGATGCAGGTGAGTATAACATTCCTTATCTGCTCAATATTTTGAATAAGCTCAAGAGATTTAAATATTTCCTAAACTGTTCTATGAGGGAATACACAATTTATCTGAGAGGTTGTGTTAGATTAGAAAAAGCCAGTAAACACTTTGCAGGCAGTATAATGAAACTATGAATTCAGATGAATAAAAAAAAGATATTGATAACTTCTGAATCAATCTCATAACAAGTTAAAAAAAGAGTTAATAAAGACCTTCCTGTGTATGTATGTTTTTGCTTGTGAGGGAAAACACAAGTTGTGAAGAATTCTCTTTCAACAGTAGAAACAATTTTGTAATAATCAGAATCAATTTGGATCTATTTCTGAACAGACCAATGATATTTTTTTTATTGAATACCCAAAAACCATCAACAGAAAGTTGGCTTCAAATGTTCTCTCATGGCAAAAGTTAATAAAGTATTTATATTTTTCAAATTCATTCTTTGTACATTAAATGAGGAGAAAAAAAATTCTGACATGATGAAAGATTTAAGTTGCAAATGGATTTACCAAAAAAATGAAGTCACTCAAAATCAAAATGTATAAAAATGAAATGTTATTGGCAAGTTCTGCTGCCAAGAAGGTCGGTTCACTGTGCAGGGTCAGAAAGTTTTTCCCGTCTGAGTTCATCCTGCACATATAGAAATCTACCATCAGCCCATGTATTGAATACTGCTGCCACATCTAATCGGGTGCCCCTGCTATTCACCTCGGGGTTCTTGACAAAATCCAATGGAGAATCTGCAATGTGATCGATACCAACTTAGCAGCTAGGCTGCAGTTGCTCTCTCACCGGCGTGATGTGGCTTCCCTGTGCCTCTTCTATAAATACTTTCACAGCATCTGCTCCAATGAACTTAGATCACTGGTGCCCCCTAGGTATGAATTTACATGAGCTACTAGATTAGCAATTTGGTCCCACCCTTTTATAGTGAAACCAATAAAGTGTAACCGCAATTTCTACTCTAACAGCTTTTTTTCACGCACTTCTCACCTGTGGAATTCCCTTCCATATACTTGCTTCTCCAACAGCTACAATATCCAGGAATTTAAATGTAAGGTCAATAGACATCTCCTATCACACTAACTTGCATCCATTCTCACAAGCTCTTTTTCCATCTATTCCACCCCCATCCTCGGTATCCTCATTTGTCAATTACCCTCCTCCTGACATTTCCTATAACTAACCCCTTTTTCTCATCACTTTCCCCTATGTAACCCACTGCACAACAGTGGGAGTTGAATGCCTTGATTGGGGTGAGATGATTAAAAATAAAAAAAAGAATAGACAACTTTATTTTATATATTTCTTCATTTATTTTTTATAAGTCAAATATAAAATTAAATATCAACTGTACGAAACTGATAACCATATGAAAAACTAGACAATAAAATGTAGAAATTATTTATATGAAAGGTATTGAAAAAACACTGCTCCTATATGAGCATGGGCTGAAAAGTTTGTGGAAGTGATGCTAGAGCTATGAAATCTTGCATGGGTGGGCTGAAATATACATAGGCTAACTATGTAGGAATGATGCTAGGGCTGTGAAATCTTGCAGATATTGATTTAAAATCTTATTAATAAGTGTATTTGTTCTTTAAAAGTACGGAGGTTGGCTGAAAAGTTCATAGCTGACTATGTAGGAATGATGCTAGAGCTGTGAAATCTTGTATACATTGACTTCAAATCTTCTTATAACTGCATTTGTTCTTTCAAAGTACAGGGGTTGGCTGAAAATTTCATAGGCTGGCTATGTAGGAATGACATTAGAGCTGTGAAATCTTGCATACATTGATTTCAAATCTTCTTATAACTGCATTTGTTCTTTCAAAGTACAGAGGTTGGCTGAAAATTTCATAGGCTGGCTATATAGGAATGATGCTAGAGCTGTGAAATCTTGCATACATTGATTTCAAATCTTCTTATAACTGCATTTGTTCTTTCAAAGTACAGGGGTTGGCTGAAAAGTTCATAGGCTGGCTATATAGGAATGACGCTAGAGCTGTGAAATCTTGCATACATTGATTTCAAATCTTCTTATAACTGCATTTGTTCTTTCAAAGTACAGGGGTTGGCTGAAAATTTCATAGGCTGGCTATATAGGAATGATGCTAGAGCTGTGAAATCTTGCATACATTGATTTCAAATCTTCTTATAACTGCATTTGTTCTTTCAAAGTACAGGAGTTGGCTGAAAAGTTCATAGGCTGGCTATATAGGAATGATGCTAGAGCTGTGAAATCTTGCATACATTGATTTCAAATCTTCTTATAACTGCATTTGTTCTTTCAAAGTACAGGTGTTGGCTGAAAAGTTCATAGGCTGGCTATGTAGGAATGACATTAGAGCTGTGAAATCTTGCATACATTGATTTCAAATCTTCTTATAACTGCATTTGTTCTTTCAAAGTACAGAGGTTGGCTGAAAAGTTCATAGGCTGGCTATATAGGAATGATGCTAGAGCTGTGAAATCTTGCATACATTGATTTCAAATCTTCTTATAACTGCATTTGTTCTTTCAAAGTACAGGGGTTGGCTGAAAAGTTCATAGGCTGGCTATATAGGAATGATGCTAGAGCTGTGAAATCTTGCATACATTGATTTCAAATCTTCTTATAACTGCATTTGTTCTTTCAAAGTACAGGAGTTGGCTGAAAAGTTCATAGGCTGGCTATGTAGGAATGACATTAGAGCTGTGAAATCTTGCATACATTGATTTCAAATCTTCTTATAACTGCATTTGTTCTTTCAAAGTATGGAGGTTGGCTGAAAAGTTCATAGGCTGGCTATATAGGAATGATGCTAGAGCTGTGAAATCTTGCATACATTGATTTCAAATCTTCTTATAACTGCATTTGTTCTTTCAAAGTACAGGGGTTGGCTGAAAATTTCATAGGCTGGCTATGTAGGAATGACATTAGAGCTGTGAAATCTTGCATACATTGATTTCAAATCTTCTTATAACTGCATTTGTTCTTTCAAAGTACAGAGGTTGGCTGAAAATTTCATAGGCTGGCTATATAGGAATGATGCTAGAGCTGTGAAATCTTGCATACATTGATTTCAAATCTTCTTATAACTGCATTTGTTCTTTCAAAGTACAGGGTTTGGCTGAAAAGTTCATAGGCTGGCTATGTAGGAATGACATTAGAGCTGTGAAATCTTGCATACATTGATTTCAAATCTTTTTATAACTGCATTTGTTCTTTCAAAGTATGGAGGTTGGCTGAAAAGTTCATAGGCTGGCTATATAGGAATGATGCTAGAGCTGTGAAATCTTGCATACATTGATTTCAAATCTTCTTATAACTGCATTTGTTCTTTCAAAGTACAGGAGTTGGCTGAAAAGTTCATAGGCTGGCTATATAGGAATGATGCTAGAGCTGTGAAATCTTGCATACATTGATTTCAAATCTTCTTATAACTGCATTTGTTCTTTCAAAGTACAGGGGTTGACTGAAAAGTTCATAGGCTGGCTATATAGGAATGATGCTAGAGCTGTGAAATCTTGCATACATTGATTTCAAATCTTTTTATAACTGCATTTGTTCTTTCAAAGTACAGGAGTTGGCTGAAAAGTTCATAGGCTGGCTATATAGGAATGATGCTAGAGCTGTGAAATCTTGCATACATTGATTTCAAATCTTCTTATAACTGCATTTGTTCTTTCAAAGTACAGGTGTTGGCTGAAAAGTTCATAGGCTGGCTATATAGGAATGACGCTAGAGCTGTGAAATCTTGCATGCACTAATTTCAAATCTTCTTAATAACTGTATTGTTTCTTTCCAGGTAAAATGACATCTGATTGTTCAACGAATACTGTTAATCCTGTTAGACAAAAAAAATTATCACCTTATATGATGTCATCATCACTGAAATACTGGTTCCCATGCAAGTGTTTTTTCATGTTAGGGAACAGATGATAGTCAAATCAGGAGAAC
Source organism: Ascarosepion bandense (assembly GCA_037127315.1). Taxonomy (NCBI): domain Eukaryota; kingdom Metazoa; phylum Mollusca; class Cephalopoda; order Sepiida; family Sepiidae; genus Ascarosepion; species Ascarosepion bandense. The sequence continues at coordinate 471,966 of JBBBDQ010000151.1, forward strand.
AGGAAAGGCGATCAACCAGTTCAAAGCGACAGTCATGCACAATAGCAATAAAAATCAAGGGCTTGTATGCTGGAACATTGTCCTGATGAAACGAGACACATTTTGTCAGTTTTCCTGGGTGTTTAGCCTTGACAGCCTTTCATAAATGCCTCAGTAAATTGGGCCACCTTATCCATGTGGCCCTTTTAAAGATAGTCAATAAATACAATTCTCTTTGTATCCCCAAAAATGTGAAGCTATCACCTTCCATCCAGATGAAACAGTCTTGATCCCTTTTGGTATAAATTTGGAAGTGTGTTTCCACTGCATGGATTCTCTCTTTGTCTCTAGATCTAAATAATGAACCCATCAATCATCTTGAATTAGGAAAAGTTCAAGGAAACCAGCTGGATCTGTCTCCAACAATGTTAAATTTTTCCATGATGTGATAAGCCTGGTGCACTTTTGATTAGGTGCCAGAAGATGTTGCACTCACCAAACAGAAACCTTTGTCAGGCCAAGTTCATTGTGCAGAATATTTTCAACTCTCTCATGGGATACACTAAGGGCATTGTCATCCATCACCAATGTTTTCCTCGGTAATAGCAGTTGCAGAATGTCCAGACCTTTGGTCATCTTCAAGAGACTTCCTTTCCTCCTAAATTCAGCTTTCCACTTTTGCACTGTTGATAAAGCTGGTGTGTCATCCCCTAATGTAACAACCATATCAGTATGGGTGTCCATGGGAGCTAAACACTTTTTCTGCAGGTATTTAATAATGCCACAATGTCAACTTTTTTTTCATTTTCAAGATAAGTCACTACTAGTCTCTTTAAAGTCTTCTTTGAACAGTCAGATGTCAGTGTAACTGGAAAGAACCAATGCTGTTATCAATGAGAAGGGGTGAAATCAATATCTACAACATTTCACAGCTCTAGCAACATTCCTTCATAGTCAGCCAATGAACTTTTTATTCCACCTTCATAATATATATATATATATATATATATATATATATATATATATATATATATATAATAAAAAAACACTGCAAGTGTTCTTTTATAAAATAGTGTGTTCCATTTTTTATTCTTTTATTTCCACAGCCCGTAGGTCAAGAATAAGAAATGGTACACACTGTTTTATAAAACAAAACTTGCGGTTTCTCTTTTTATTTAAAATATACACTTTTCTCGCATTGTAATTATGGTAACATATATATATATATATATATATATATATATATATATATATATATATATATAAAGGGGACATAGGCTTAAGCTTAGGCTTGGTGATTGTGTTTAAACATGAAGCAGACTGTCTCCTGTGGGTGTTGACTTCAATGTCCACTATTAAATTTATATAAATTCTATAAGTATATATATATACTCAGCATCTGTCAATCAGTTTATAATTGTCAAATTTTTAGTAATGCATGGAGTTGGTACATTTTTTTAATAAAATCCAGAAAAAAAATACAAAGGGTAGGTACAGAAGGAATAAAATTCCATATTCAAAAAACAGTATTCTTAAAAAAGCGCCCAATACAAAGTAAAGCAAATAATATTTATTTAGGATTTATAACATAAATATGTTATAATATCACTACAAAAGTAGCTGTTTTGTTTCGACATGACAGTTGTCTTATCAAGTGATAAGACACAAGTAGTGTTGAAACAAAATAGTTACTTTTGTAGTGATATTATAAAATCCAAAATAAATATTATATATATATATATATATATATATATATATATATATATATATATATATATGCAAAGAGAGTGAGAGATGTTGACAAATGGAAACATTTCATGAAAATAGATTTGATTATGCATTTTATCATTCAAGACTTCATCAGATCCAAAAACGAAAAAATGAAATGTGTGTGTGTGTGTGTGTGTGTATTTGTATGTGTTTAAATAATGAATCTTTTTCTCGTGAATAAAGAAGAAAGAAAAAGAATGATTTTTAAAAGGTTAATATTTATTCTTTAGTTTAATTCAAAAGTCAAAAGAATTGTAAGAATAAATACAAACAGCTTTTTTAAAAGTCACTCATTTTCTTTCTTCATGACAAATGCCAGCTTAGAGAAAAAGTACTAAGATTCATTATTTAAACAGACACACAAAGACACATACACACATTTCATTCTTTCATTTCTGCTTGTCAACTTTAAAACTTTTGTTGTGGAGGAATATCCTGTCTTACCCAGGAATGGGTATGGCCCGGGTTATAAAAGACCGGGACTAGAACGAACTACAGAGTGATCAAGATTGTTTGTCATTAAATGAGAGTGTTTGTGACTTCTCAAGACAGATGCATATGTCCTATACAGAGACATTGCCTTCTTAAATGTTATTCTTGTTAACTGTTCATTGGTGTACTTGTATTTGGTTTATTGTACTGAGGCATAATAAATCTCTATTTATATATACTCAGTGTTAAGAGTTATTTCTTGCACTATTCTTTCTCTGTTTATCCCCTCCCGGGATATGACAACTTTGTTGGAATTTCTATACCCTTGTTTAATAATATACTAGCAGTATAGCCCGGCGTTGCTCGGGTGTAATGAAAGCTTTAAAACTAATCCATGGTCCTGGAGCTCAGACTCAGCCTAAAGAATATTTATATGAAGTTTGGTGAGAATTGGATAAAAATTGTGGATTTGTATAAAGGACATACAGACATAAACAGACACACACACAAACATCTTGCCTTTTACATATATATATTATCGATTTTCTGCACAATTGTAAGAACTGCAACCTTGAAACTTCTGAATATTGTTTCTTATGTCTTTGTCTATGAGTGTTTCAAATTTGATTAAAATCGGACCACTCATTCTATAATCCGATTTTTTCGATTATTAATATTTATCGGGGGTACCTTGACACAAAACATAGCTAAGAACATTTGCAGACACTTATAGTACAACTGTGTAAATTTTCAAGAAAATCAGTTCAGCCATTTCGGAGTCTATAGGTAATGGACACACACACACACACACACACACACACACACACACACACACACACACACACACACACACACACAGTTCCATTTATAAATAAGTTTAGATATAGATATTTTTTAAAAACCCAGACACAAATTTATCATGAATGATTTAGTGATCAAACTTATATACATATGTAATTCCATCAACAAAACTATTAATGCATTACACAGAATTTTAAAAAAATTGTCATTCATTTGCCTAACATTGTTTTGATATATAAAAATTTAAATATCATATTCTCCCTCCCTACATACATATATAACAAAATAATAATAGCCTCTCCTGATATACATAAAGTTATATAATTTAATGTATATTGAGGTGAACAGAATTTTGTTAATAAAGTGCTTGAGCAATATCTAATTCTAAATGGTGCAGCCACTGGTATCCGAGAATGCATGTTTAAAGGGCAGCCAGTTAATCCCTGTTGCAGACGTCTGCTCAGGCACTTTTTGCATTTGTTTAACATACACAGAGCCCACCTGTGGATGCTGAGTGGACCTGAATTACAGTTTCTGGGAGAATGCAGAGTGCATGTTATCTAGCATGATCAACAGTCTGAATAAGGCCATCATGATAACCCTTGATGATAATGACTTACAAGCATGCTAGCTCAACCATCAACGACTCCATAATAGTTCAATCTGCCCAATTTTACTCACAAAGCATGGGTCAACTGGTGGTATAGTTTTCAGGCACTTTCCAAAGGTGCCACATGCTTGGATCATCTCTTCCAGATGAATAACTTGAAGAACTCACCCTCCTGACAAATTGACCATAGTGAGATTCGAATGCAGGTCTCATGGTAAGAAAATGACTATTTTAACCACTTGGCCCTGTGTCCATTGATATCTAGACCAATAGCTGTGCTTGTATAAAAGTATCAAAAACATTAAAAGTCTATTCAGTGTGAGTCCTAAACTTTTAATATTTATAATACAAGAATATATATATATACTATAGTCATCCATAGACAGATCTGTTTTGCTATATCACAGCTCATCAGTACGGTTAGACTCCGATTGCTTTTTAACCCTGGATTGAAACCCGACCGAATTGGCGTCAATCGGCGATTCTACCTCTGGGCTATGGGCGTTTGGTAGAAGAAGGCAGACTTTTTAGCATGTATATTATCATTATACACACCCAATAGCCAAAGTGCTCTAATTCATTATTGAATGAGCAATGCATATATGCAGAGTAGCTACTGTTTTTCAAAGTCTCCCATTCTTCCAGAGTGCTCAATCAGGGTGTGAGAGTGTATATATATATAATGTAAATAAATTGGATAAATTTAAATTTGAATGTGTTCAATTTATTTTAATTTAATTTTATTTAATGAATTTGTCCAATTTATGTTCATTATAGTAATACTTTGTTAGTTTCTAATATGGAGTTTTTATTGGATTAATATCCTCCATGGAATTATCCATACCAAGTTTATAATAAAAACATAGTTTACTGCAACACAAGAGCCATCTCCTACCCAATTTTGAAATTTCAGTTATTTTGAACTTCCAGTCATGCATTTGTAAAAATCCCTGTTGTACATTTTTTGGAAATAAAAAAATGTTAGAGAATCAGTTGTTATAAAACACGTGAAGATACCAAAAGGTTGAAACCAAGGTTGTGTAAACAACTGACTTTCAAATAAAAATACACAGACACACAACTGACTTTCAAATAAAAATACACAGACACACACACACATATATAAGCTGAAAGCTTAGAACCAACATAATAAAAAATATCTAAATGTTGGACAATTTTTGTCTTTGTTTTCACCTGAAATTAAAGCTAAAATACGACGTTTAGAATGGCTCATGATTAAACATAATAGACATTCATTGTCTGTTATATTTAACAGTATATGTTTAGAATATATATATATATATATATATATATACACAAATCTTTTGATTGCTTCTTTATTCAAGCTATTCTTTCTAGATTGCAACTTTTGTACTGATGTAATTAGTGTATGGTGTCTCATCTTCAGTACACACCACATTAACTGTAGGTCAATATTTAATTTAGTCTTTCTTTATTTTTGCTGGTAAATATTGTCTATACAGAGATACCTTATAGATATAGACTTCATCTCAGCCTGTACAAATATTGGGTTGTCCAGAAAGTTTATGCCGACTTTTTAGTTGTTCTTGTTTCAACACATTAAAACATGCCAAATTAATCAACAGATATAATATGCTTACATTTTTATACTTCAAACTATCTCTTTAGAGAGAAAGTTTAAAATTACCCACTCCATGCCAATTTTGCATACCTATGAAAATGGAAGATTATAAGGTACATTTTAGACACGTGATGCTTTTTTGTTGCTGTAAAAGCAAAAATACCTCCCATGCATTAAAAAAAAGGGATGTGTTCTGTGACAGTACTTTAGCTGACAGAACTGTACAGAAGTGGTTTGCTAAGTTCAAATTTTCTCAAATATTTAGTCCATTAGATATATATAAATATACTGTTTAATTATAAAAAACAGAGTATCTACTCAAATACGAATATCCATTGAAAATTAAAAACAATATTCAAACAAATAAATTAAAAACCTGTCAGTTAATTCCATTTTGTAACTTTCTGTAACATTTCGTAATATTGACTTTGTTAACATTAGGATATGAAAACAGATCAGTTATGAATATTATGAAAAATCGGGAATTTATATATTTATATGGCTTAATTCGGCCTTGTCTAACTAGAAAATTCTTTCATGGTTGAGTGGTTAAGACATGTGGTCCAGTGATTAAGACAAATCAGCTCAATTGGTGGCTCCCTTCAAATACTGCTGGAGGATGGATATTTTCTTAAGATTTCTCGAGCATTTAGTTCAGTAGATATATATATATAAATATACTGTTTAATTATAAAAAACAGAGTATCTATTCAAATAGGAGTATCCATAAAAAAAAATGGTCAAACAAATAAATTAAATATATATATATATATATATATATATATATATATATAAGGAACTAAAAACGTAGGTATACAGTAAGAATTTTACCAGCATTGATATAGTTGTATCATCCATACAATATATTTTTTTACATGTTTTTACTTACTGTCTACCTACTTTTGTACACCCACCCACACACACACACACATTGTGGGGTGATAATATATATTTTTCTACCCCTAATTTGGCTTTCTGAAAAATTTCAAGGTGTCATTAGTTTTCTAAAATTTTGATTTACATCTGGGCGCAACTCCTGTAGAGCTAGACTGCAAAATACAGACGCTAAGTCGAATCTATTAAATAAACAAATACTTACACAATGTCCACCCTCATCACTTTTATAGATATAGATTATGATCTTCATACACAATAGAACAATCTCCAATGAGGAAGAGGTAATTGGAGCATTTGGACTGTTTATCACATCAAAGGATGAAAATTTTTTTTGTGGGTCTTGAAAGGAAGCAGAGTAGCCTGGTGTCAGGGTATGTCACTTTTTAATTTTGCCTGGGTAAGATACATAGTGGGATCATACATTATTTAAATCTCCACTACATGTGATCTGAATTTACAAATAAATAAATGAATATATATATATGTATACATATATATATATATATATATATATATAGTCATTGCAGAACCTATAAGTGAGCATTTGCAGCAGATACACAGTTATCTAGAAACAACTTCCTTTATAATTGAATGGACAGTTGGTATATATATATATATAGAGAGAGAGAGAGAGAGACAGTTTTTATAAAATTACCTTTAAAAATGTTTAAAGTTCTAATCTTTCTAAATATTCTGGTATAACAGTTGGTTTCATGATAAATTCAATCATTAAATTATGGGATTGTTAAAATTCATACATTAAACTGTATTATCATTATTAGAATATTGTATATATCATCAATATTATATATCTATCATCATTATCATTGTTCATCTCAGTTAAGATATTAGAGTTCGAAACTCCATATTGTTGTAAGTTGTTAACTCAATGTTCATTTCCATGTCAAGATTTATCTTTCTAGGTTTACATATGATTTTAAATTCAAAGCTGTACCTCTCCTAGACTAGTGGCCAACTAATGCTAAAGAATACAGACTGCCCTACAATTTTGCAAATAGCTAGGGTGAGGAGAGATTGATTCATACCTTTCTCAAAAGTATTTGGGCAAATGGGAATGTAATAAACGCAATTAGAATGTATACTTGGCTTGCCAATTTCTCATTCTAAACTACTAACTATTCTGCTATGGCATACATACATACATATATGTGTGTGCTTGTGTACAAAAATCCAAAAATGTTGCTGCAACTAACAGACAGATTATCTGCCAAAAGACGTAGAACTAAGAAAGAGAAAACCCAAAAGGTAAACAACTAAGCAGTAAATTAAAGTGCTCAGTGCTTAGGCGATCCAGACTGACCAAAAAAAAAAATAAATCACAACCCTCAATGAGGCACATCTTGAGTTGTTACTTAAGTTTCACACACACACACACACACACACACACGGCAATATTTTTATTAAAAGTTTATAATAAAAACATAGTTTACTGCAACACAAGAGCCATTGTGTTTCATTACTATCTTATTTCACCTCATCAGCCAGTGAAATATTTTTTCTGTTAGGAATATATATCAAAACTTAAAAACAACACAATTTTTACCAAATCCAGATAATTAAGGTGTGGGGTGGATTTTTGGAGGGTTTGTCTCAGTGAACTGATAGAAAATCAGGTCATGATGGAGAGGAAAAATTTGATTCTAAGAGTAAAGGGGAGAGATTTAAGTTTCTATCCCCATTTACTCTTATATGGAGTAAAATTTTAAAAAATTTTTTTAATTTTAGAAAACTGAAAATGTCCTCTAGTTTTGTATTAAGAAATGTATTGCCACTATTAATTTTTTTTCTTTCAAAAATGTTTTATGGTAATAATCTTTTCCCTTCAAAAATTTATTATTGGTAATATTTTCCCTTCAAAAATGTATCTTTTTCTATAAAAGTCTATTTTTATGTATATATTTCTATAAAAGTCTATTTTTATACTTTCATAGTGTTTTGATCCCAGTTTGAAGGTTAACTATTTGCTCATAGCTGGGACCCTAACAGGTGCTACCACTCCAAATCAGGGTGGACCTAGGAGCAACAGCAATTAAGAGGTGGTTCCATGCTCCTCACAACCTCCCAATCAGAGGCCTTGCTGCCAGGTATAGTTTACCGTCATACCCAGGACCTGTATTATAGAGAATATTATTATAATATAATGAATTATTTAGAATAATATTCACAAGTACTATTATTGTATTTTTTTAATGTATTGGTAGACATAAGTTGGATTTCTGAAGAACAGACTCGTAGAGTATGGCGCTGCTACTGCTACATGATTGCCCAAGTGTGTACCACGTATGGCACTTAACTGAAACATTAATATAATTTTCCTTTGTTAATACAAGCATTAGTTATTTTTACTCAAACTCATATGAGTCCACCAAATATTGTTTGTAGGGAGAAATGTACCAGGAGTCATTAAATATTTACTGAAAAACATCCACACTTTGCAACGGATGTGGTGAATCCGGCAACAATAACAAAACAAGGATGAAGAGAGATGGTAAAATTTTAGAGCAATTTAAGATGGAAGATTGGAGAGGGCAGTGATTGTTCACATCTTGAAAGGACATAGTACATAAGAGAAGAAAGAGCTTCATTTTTCTTTGACAGTGTGTTTTGCTGTTCTTTCTGTTTTAATAGATGAAGAGAAAAGTAGTTTACACTATTTACATTGTTCGAACTAATGTCCTCATCTTTATTGTCATTAATACAACATTTCGGCTGTTGTGCACCCAAGCTTTCTTCAGGTGGTAAGAATTTCGAACCAAACCCTTCATTACAATCACTGGGGTATATCATTCTCATTCCATGAGCGATGCCACTTCTAATAGCCATGTAGTTATCTCCCTTTATCTTAACTCTATAAGTTATTTTGTTCACCACTGCTTGTATTGAACTCACAACTCTTTGGGTCTAGTCACTGGTCTAGACGTTGGTTAGTTCCAATGATTGTAATAAAGGGCTACATACACCTAAGTCTTCTTTAGGTGGTAGGAATTTCAAACCAAACCCTTTATTACGATCACTGGGGTATATCATTCTCATTCCATGTGTGATGCCACTTCTAATAGCCATGTAGTTATTTTCCTTTATCTTAACTCTATAAGTTATTTGTTCACCACTGCTGTAGCCTGGTATTGAACTTACAACTCTTTGGGTCTAGTCACTGGACTAGACATTGGTTAGTTCCAGTGATTGTAATAAAGGACTTTGTCAAGGGTTCGGTCTAAAATTCCTAGCATTTGAAGAGGCCAGGGCATATGATGGCCAAAACATCATTATAAAATCACAGAAAAATAGTTGCATCTTATCATTATTTTCATGAGTAATGATGTTACTGGTAAAAAAAGGTATTTATGCTTTGTTTCTTTTGGGTATCATATTTTATGATGACTCCAAATTGAATATTTTCATTCTCAGATTCCCTTTTCTTGTAAACTTAACCACCTTTTAAATCAATCCCATATGGTAAAACCACCTCTCCTCACTGGTTACCTTATTTATTAATGTGTCTAATTAAGTTTAGCTTAAGAATTATCTATAGATACCTTCAATATAATCAATGCTAATGTAGTGAATCCAATCCTCATTGGGTACCTCTCCATTGTATGAATGTTACAAATCTAGGTACACTTAACATATATCTACTCTTATCTTCTTTCAGTAGAAAGACTACACAAACCACAGAATAGAGTAAATTTGATAATTTACTTTATCTTCCACCATTAGTCAAACAGAGCTAAAGTTACTAAATCATCATCAATTGCTTGCTTTGCTTGTTGCACGTCAAAATGAGATATCTTTCTCCACAAGGATCGATTAAGAACAGCTGAGTTAAATTAGTAGAGAAAAGGTCTGGTCTACAAGTGAATATTATCTAGTCAGCATTTTGGTGGTTGACCTATGTTTCTTTTGCCTACCATCTTTCCTTCCGCACATATCTTACTTTCACTGCAGGTTCATCTCTTGATGTGTCCAAACTGTTTAACTTATGAAGTATCTGCCTATGAAAATGAAAGAGACGGACATTGTCAGTGAAATTAAAAAGACATGGCAAAAGAAAAGATTTATTGGGATTAATTAAAGAATTTTAAATTCTTATAAACTTTATCTACACTAGTTGCTAAACTTTTGTCATTTCTTCTGTTATTAGCAAACTAGCAGTATAGCCTGGCGTTGCTCGGGTGTAATGAAAGCTTTAAAACTAATCCATGGTCCGGAGCTCAGACTCTTTGGACGTTGGTACAAAAGACTAAAAAAGCAATAGTTGTTTCCAGTTAAAGTGAAACCATAGACTGAAAGAAAAATGAATAGATGTAAGTCAAATTTTGATTTCCTGCTATCGATATCAAATTTTCTTCACTACTGTAAGAACTGCAACCTTGAAACTTCTGAATATCATTACTTAATGTCTTTGTCTATGAGTGTATCAAATTTGATCAAAATCGAACCACTCCTTCTATAACCCGATTTTTTCGATTATTGATTTTCAATATTTATCGGGGGTACCTTGACACAAAACCTAGCTAAGAACACTCGCAGATGCATATAGTACAACTGTGTAAATTTTCAAGAAAATCGGTTCAGCCGTTTCGGAGCCTATAGGTAATGGATACACACACAGACACACACACACAGACAGACAAAGTTTCATTTATAAATAAGTTTAGATATCTTCAAATTGAGCATTTCTGGAAAATTTATAAGTTACATTGTGTAAATGATTACGTATAATATGATGAATGCAGCCAATGGCTTCATTTTGATTGCCTTTCACTTGAACTTAATTCTTCTTTGACAATGTGCAAGAGTTTTTCTGTGTTTTTATCAAAGAAAAAAGTAGTTATACCATTTTTTCCTCATTTTTAATCATTTCACTCCAAGCAAGGCAATAAAGCTACTAAGATGCAAGTTGTTATTGAGAGTGAGAGAATATGAGAAAAACTACTGTTAAAGAGAGAAGACAATAAAAGAATAAGAATTAAAAAGACAAAAAGTAGCAGTTGAGATTGCATTTAAATCTTTAGGGATCAAAGTTGACTTGGAAAGAAGAAGCTGGAAAAGAGTTTCACAAGTGAGAAGTGTGACAGAAAAAACTGTAAGCATAGAACTTACAGTTAGCTCTAGTCATTTCAACTGTAATATTATGAGACCTTGCCACTAATCTTGTACATGTATAGAATCTAGTTATCATACAGGAAAGTTTATCAGAACAATTCCCATGAAAGTATTTATAAAAAAAAGGATGCTATGTTAAGGCAGTAGGAAAGGGACTAAAACCAAGATACCAGGTCAGAACCTATAACATTGCAGATTCTTCTTTGGATTTTATGAAGAATTTCTAAATATATAGCAGGAGCACCGGATGTGGCAGCAATATTCAAAGCAAGGAAGAATGGTAGATAAATTCTGTAAGATAAATTCTGGTGAGCAAAATTGTCTAGCATTTCCATGGTTAATGTTTGTTACCAGTAATAGATATCTTGACTTCATCTTGGTGCTCTTATATGGTAGTGGATGCTAAACAATTTTCTCTCAAATGAAAAAGAGACTTGAGGCAACAGAAATTTTGTTCTAAAGAAGGATACTGGTCAATGATCACCATGACTGATTAGGAATAATGAGAAAGTTTTAAGAAAAATAAAAGCAAAAAGGACATTTATATTTAAAATTAGAAAGACAAGAGACATTTCTTGGGTACATAATGAGGAAAGAGGGCTTGTAAAATTTGATACTCACTTGATATATTGAAATAAAAATGGACAAATGAAAATAGAGCTTACAAGCTCAAGTTGATAGCACAGGGATTTGGAGAGATAGCAAAAAGAAAAGTTTTAAAAGAGCTATACTGTGTAGGAAGTTGTGGAGAGCCATGATCACATTTCTTGAAGTGACACAGTACATAAAAAAACAAGACTTTACTTCTTGTTGCATTTTACCAATAGGAAAGACATGAATTCATTTCACTATCCCATTATTACAGTATAACCCTGATATAAGAGAGGAGTTGTGACCAGATAAAGTTCTCTTATATACGAGTTTCTCTTATATCAGGGTTTGGTCTATTTTATATAAATTACCACAGGCTCTAATTTGGGACCAGAAAAAATCTATCCGGGTTTCTCTTATATAAGGGTCTCTTATATCCGGGTTATACAGTATTAACATTGCAATAGAATCAATCCCAACCTGGCAGCTCAACTCCAGTTGCTTTCTCACTGATGAGATGTGGCTTCCCTCTGTCTCTTCTACAAATATTTTCATGGCTTCTGCTCTAACAAGCTTAGCTTCTTGGTGGCCCCTCTACACAAATTTACTCAAGCTACTAAACTAGCAACTAGGTCCCACCCTTTTACAGTGAAAACAAGCAAATGTAACCAAAACTTCTACTCTAACAGCTTCTTTTCTTGCACTTTCCAACTGTTGAACTCCTTTTTGTATACTTGCTTCCCTGATAGCTACAATCTCCAAGAGCTTAAATGCAACATTGTCATCTCATATCTCTTTGATTCCCATCCTTTTCCTGCCACCCTCCGTATCTTGTTCTTCTCCCTTTCTGCTCTACTCTCACGCAGCTCTCTTCACACCAGTTTTTCATCCTTCTTTTATCTATTCTACGATACCCTCTATGACCTGTTCCTCTTTCTCTTTATTCTCTTCTTACATAACCCTGCACACCAGTGGTAGCAATGCCTTGCTTGGGGTGAAGTGATTATAAAAAAAAAATTATAATGACAAAATATCTCGTCACTGTCATTCCACAATCATTAATGGAAGAAAGACTGGGTAAGCAAACTGGGTAAAATGTTTTTTATATCCTGGTAGCATTTTGTGTGGATACAGGAGCAGACTAGCTAAATTCTCTTCACTGTGGGATGCTAGTAGTAAACGAGCCTATCTCTGCTGGACTCTAGTGGTCAACTGACTAGCCTCTTCCTCTTTTCAAATCTCCTACACAAAACTACTGTCCTTAACTCCTACTTCTTACTCCTACTCTTACTCCTACTCCTACCAAAAGAAACGATTCCTTATTCTGCCGCCCAGTTTTGAATTCTTGGCATCAGCGTGTCTATCTTTTTTTATTTTTAAAACACTCGCCATTTTATAAACCATAACATAGTCTTATAGTTAACTTTGATGATTTTTTAAAAACATTTGGCACCAAGCAAGGCAATAAAGCCACTAAGATACAAGAAACTATTCAGTGTGAAATAATAAAAAAAAACATTAAAAGAAGTGAGAACAGTAAAAGAATAGGAATTAAGAAGACTGAAGATAACAATTGGCATTGCATCTAAACTTAATACCAATCAGGATTAAATATTGCAAAAGATTTTTAAAAAAAACTTTAAAGAGACTATAAGGCATTAGAAACTTTCAGAAAATCTTTTGTAGACTGATCCCTCATGTTTTATGACATGTATGATAAAAGAATCAAACCTGCTTACTAGATGAGCTATAAACCTTGTTGTTATCCTTGTCTGAAGCATGCCTGCAAAAAGAATCAAATACATTTACTAGATGAGCCACACCAGTGATAAGTACCTACACTCTTCCCTATCTGATTAAGTGAATAGGTAAAAAAGAAGTCCTTAACACCTTGTTAGCAGTATTAGATTTCATTTGCTTTGAAATGAGATATGTCTCCTTAAATGAGTACTTTTTTTTATTCCTCTTGCTATGAAGTCTTTTACTGATGAAAAGGCTTTTCCAAAATACCAGAAAGAATTTCTTGCTGCTTTTTTCCCCCCAATGAGGTACTATTATTATTCTACAATAACTTATTCAAACTATTTTCATTTTCTTTGGCTTTTGTAGGCTTTTATTCTTTTCCAGGTGCCTGTAGTATTTGGTAAGGTTTTCAAAACAAACACTTTATTCAATCAATGGGAGGATATCTCATATTATTCAAAATCTAATGAGGGTATCTCATATCATTCAATATCTAATGAGGATATCTCATATTATTCAGTATCCAATAAAGATATCTCATATTGGCAAATTAATGTTTAAAGTGGTAAAAATTTACTGGATATATAAATAAAATCTATTACTTTAGAAAATTATCAGATTTTGAGAAAGTTAGAAGAAAGATTTTGCTTAAAGGTATGTTTCAAACTTTGCTTGATTAGTGAAGCTGCTCATCAGTTAAGACATATAAGATCTAACACTCTCTGCTAGAGAGTGTATATTTTTCTTTAATATCTTGAATATTCAGACTCACAGATGGAAATAAATAAATATACCGTTTAATAAATAAATGGAGAGTCTATTCAAATATTAGAATCCACTAAAATTGATATTTAAAGTGATAATTACACACACACACACACACACATATGCATGCACACACACACACACACACATATATATATATATATATATATATATATACAGGGTGTCTATAAAATCCCAATACCATTCAGTCAGTCAGTTAAGTGCCATATGTCAAACACGCTTGGGTGATCATGTCTAAAAAAAGACATGACTGACTGGGCAGAAGATTATCCTGCAGTAGGTTGCCATTGCTTTCTGCAGTAGATTGGTTGCCAGCCAAGGCTATAGAACCCAATCTGTCCTGTTATTTAACCTATAACTGGAAGGAAGAGATGGATTAATACCTTTTCCAAGGGTATTTGCATGTAAGTGAATGCAAGTAATTCAACTGGAATTTGAACTCAGCTCCCCGATTTCTCATTCCAAGCTGATATCCACTGCACCACAACACACATCCGATATCAACGCACCACAAGTATTTATTGCTCAGAAGCCATATGACATAGAGTATTGCAGTATTTTGTAAAATGTTTACATCTTCTCAAGTTTACACTCATAGCTTTCATTGACTAAATTCCACATGTGCATGTCTAATTGCCTTAACAATGTCGGGATATTCCATCTCCCTCCATACGCAGTGCAGCATATCAATGTCAACTGTTTGGACAATTTCAACAATGTGTCTACGAAGTGTGGCAAGATCATGAACAGAAGTCTGGTAGACACGATCCTTGACATACCCCAAAAGGAAAAAAATCCAAGAGGGTAAGATCAGGAGAGTTGGGTGGCCATGCAATTAATCTGTCATAGCCAATCCATCTTCCTGGGAAATGTGCATCCAGAAGGCTCCAAACGTCATTAGACCAATGTCGGGTATATAAGACTTAAAGATGTGTACAACATTTTACCAAAAACTGGCAATACTCTATGTCATATAGTTTCTGAGCAATAGATACTTGTAATTGTACTAGAACATCATATATATATGAGTTGAATATATGGATCGGAATCTGACAAGAGGAATAGAATAAATAAAGAACAAGTAGGAAAAAGTATCTTTAATCTAACATTTCACTTATAACAACATTCTTCAGAGATTTAATAAGGATTCGTCCTTATTAATTCTCAGAAGAAGCTTGCTATAAGTGAAACTTGTTAAAGACATTTTTCCTACTTGTTCTTTATTTATTCTATATATATATATATATATGCAAAATTATACTAAGTTATAATCTGAGGAAAAGAACAGTATGAAAATAAATAAAGACAAGAGAAAAGCGATTTTTCTGACCTACACGTTTTGTCTCATGACAGACTTTATCAAGGCAATAATTTGAAAGGTTTTTTTTTAAATAAGGTATCTATAAAGAAATATTGTTGGCTATTAGAAAAAACACTCATAAATATTTATAAGATTAACTGAAAATATTAAACATTTACAAAATTTCATAATTCATGTTTGAAGATATTTTTTTTATGTGCAGTATTTTGTTATGCTATGAGATGTTAAAAACATGGAAATTAAACATCGTCTTTAGATTTTTTAGATATTTTGTTGTGTATGTTGGTCTGGGAAAGTATTGTTTTCATTAGGAAAGGTGAGATTGACATTTTTTAAATGTTTAATATTTTCAGTCAATCTTATGAATGTTTATGAGTGTTTTTCTTCTAATGGTGAAAATATCCAAGCTATTCTTTTAGCTATTATCAAGGATGATTATATTTTTGTATGTCTCAAGTGTGCAGAACGTGTATCTATCAACATTTCTGATATCTGTTTTCTTTGTAATGTACAGCAAACTTGAACTTTTGTACCAAAAAAAAAAAAAAAATTTGGAGTGCCAAAAAAATGGTTTTTCCTTTGACGCTGCTGTTATTTTAACTACCCTTAGCAATGTTTGTTGTCTTAAAAATGCAATTTTCTTTGCATGCATGAAGGCCAAAATTTGCCAATGCATTACTATAATAGTTAATAGTACGATTCTGTTGGTATTGCTTCTATTCTTCCTTGGTCTCTTTCTTCTTGATTGTTAATGGATTTCAGTAAAATCATTAGAAATGCACTTAAAGTGTACATATATATATATATAGTTGTGTATTTGGATAGTAATGCCTCTTTTATACAAGTTTTATTATAAATGACTCACAAGGTACTGTTTTTAAACTTTTTAATTTATTTTTTTTTTGTGTTTTTATAATTTTTTTTATTTTCTGGACATAAATTATATAAAAATTGTCCAAATGTTATGTACATCTAAGCACTTTTGACTATTTTTTAGCCATTAACAAGGATGAGTTTATTTTTACTTTTAATGGAATGTATGGATTTTTGTTTCATATATATTATTTTGGTATTTGCATGTAAGTAAATACAATGAATTCAATAATAAATAATTTTCACCATTTATTTTAACATATCATATGATCTGAAGAAGAACAGTATTGTTCTGAAACATGGAAATTTTTGTGTAGTGATATTATGCTTTTATAAACCACTGTAATAACAAATTTACAATATATATATATATATATATATATATATATATTATTATCATATTTTTATTATAAGTAGTTATAATAAAAACATTTTACATCACTACACAAAAGCCATCATGTTTTCAGTACTTCAGTGCTTTGTTATGTGATGGTTGGTCACTGGTGTTGGGAATTATTTTTATGGAAATTTAAAAACAATTCATTAATCATTTTCAGTTAAAGGAGTGCATATATATATATATATATTTGGAGTTGACATTTTAATATATCTTGCTATATGATTGTGAATTTTTATTATTTTTATGTTTAAATTGAAAATGGAAAAAAAACATATCCCCTTTTCTCATTTGATGCTCTTATTTTTCTGGAGAGGAAATAAAATCAATGTACAAAAAATAAAAAAAAGGTGCAGGCTGTTTATGTATATGGTATTGTAGCTGAAAGTATTTGGGTGTAAGTACTTTGCTAGGTTCAGAAGTGGACATTTTGATCTGGAAGATCAAGAACATTCTAGAAAGCCTACATTTGTTGCTGATGAACAAATTGAGATGCTGATTAGAAACAATTCTGGTCATATGACACAAGACATTGCAGAGATATGTCTCATATCTCTCATGTACATTGTAAGGCAGTTGAAAAAAACTTGGATATGTCAGTTGTTACAATTTTCAGGTGCCTGATGATTTAATGGAAGAAAATTTAATGGATAGAATTTCCACCTATGATTCTCTGCTCAATTTTTTTAAAATGAATGCTCACAGGCAATGAAAAGTGGATTGTTTACAAAAATGTGGAGCAATAAAAGCCCTAAGGAAAATGAAATGAGCCACTGTTAATCCCTTCAAAAGGTGATCTACATTTGAAGAAGTTGAAGCTGTATATCCGGTGAGATTGGAAGGTTATTGTTTATTATACCATAAAATTAGACATTGAATTTATACAAGTAATATTCTCAAGTGGATATATTAAAGGCAGCAATTGATGAAAAGCATCTAGTATTGGCCAGTTGTAATAGAATCATTTCTCATCAGTACAACACCAGATCTAAGATCTCCTTGTGTAATATAATAATCTGGCCCGGCCGAAGAAGGCCGATGAAGCGTGGGCGTTCCCGGTTGATGAAAAGTAGCGGATGTCACTTTGACCCTATTTCCGGCAGAGCGGAAATAGACAGGGTCTCTGAGAATTTACGTAGGCGTCGCGTAGGCGTCGCGTGATCAAGAAAAACCGGAAGAAACAATTTCCGCTTTTGGAAGATATATAAAGACTGCGAAAAACACAGTCTTGCGAATCAGTTTTGACAGTCTCCAGAAGTCGACAGCAGAAGAGAAGTCGAGTCACAGTCGAAGTCAGAAGTCGAAACAGAGAAGTCGGAGAAGTCAGTCTCGACAGACGAGTCTCGAGAAGTCGAAGAAGAAGCTAGACGAGCTAAGAGAGAAGTACACTCCCATCGTCACCCCTGTCAACCTTGGAAGAGCGCTCTCTCACTCTTTGTTCCTAGGCGACACGGTCCATCGTCGTCAATAAAAAATATAAGTCATATATTTTTATATACACCCGTGTTTGTTATTTGTCGCTATATAACACTTGCAGATTTCATAGAAATTGATACATCTTGATTGAAATGTCCAATTACACCTGAGTGTACTCATCTGACCTTGCACCTTCAGATTACCACTTATTTTGATCCCTACAAAATTCTCTTAATAGGAATTACTTTAATCCTTTGAAAGCCTGTAAAACCCACTAAGACCATTTCATGAAGATTTCCCAAACATGGTAAATGGTTGTGGAACAAAATGGCACATATTTACTTGAATAAATTTATATACAGAGTATGATAGATAAACTGTCAACATTTTATATTTTTAATTTCATGCATATGTGTTGTATATTTTGCTATTGACTGTACTGTGTAGTAGAGTCAGTTGGGCAACATCTGTGAGAAAAAGGATGCCATGATGAAATTCTCCCTGCCAGAAACTTTGAAATGTCATGCTGTACAGCCTGGCATTCATGCTGGAAGATGTTTGGAGTGATCACTAGTGATGGTAGCATTATGCCTCCATTCATCTTCTCAGACTCAACATGGATACCTACATCAAGTGCCTTGAGAAGGTAATGCTGCACCGGGTCAAGAGGGTGGCTGCTGAAAGACCACATGTCTAGCAACAAAACTCTGCATCATGCCACACAAGCTGGACAACCCAGTCATGGCTGTCAGACGACAACTTCTTCAACCAAATCACCACTTATATTTGGCCACCTAACTCCCTAGACGGCAACCCCCTTGATTATTGTGTAGGGTACAGTTGAGCATGAGACCAACGAAACTCCTCGTAACACCAAAGGCAAGGATTATGGCAGCAATCACCAACTAAAATAAGAAGATCGTCCAGAAAATTTGCAGAAGATTCTGAAGTTGTCTGGAGGCCATGGTTGAAGCCAATGGTGATTTTATTGAATAAATTTACTCTTCAGAATTTCAAGAAATTTTTGTGTCATTTTGGTAAGTATATCTGTTAATGTGAGATGTCAGTATTAGCTTCAGTCCAGTGTAATTTAGACAATATATGCATCGTGCCCTGTACAAATATCTAAATATTTTCCTTGAAAGAAAAATCTACAAACTTTTTTTCAAACACAAAAAATAAAAACTTTACTTCAGCTGAACAAGGCTCCAAGTTCCTTGCAGTAATTAATATTCTTAAATGGCCATGTATCTAAATACTAATTACTTACAATATTTTATTAGTCCGGACAAGGCTACAAATTCCTTGCAGTACTTGGTATTCTTAAATGGATATGTTGTGATGCATTGGATATCGGCTCGGAACGAGAAATCGGGGAGCTGAATTCAAATTCCAGTTGAATTCATTGCATTCACTTACGCGCAAATACCCTTGGGAAAGGTATTAATCCGCTTATTCTTTCCAGTTATGGGTTAAATAATAGGACAGATTGGGTTCTATAGCCTTGGTCGGCAACCAGTCTACCACAGAAAGCAATGGCAACCTACTGCGGGATAATCTTCTGCCCAGTCAGTCATGTCTCTTTCAAGACATGATCACCCAAGTGTGTTTCACGTATGGCACTTAACTGACTGATCTATGTATTATATGCTGATGACATTTTATTAGTGTGGTACAATATTTGAAATTTCTTACTGTATTCGATATTCCTTCTTCCTGGGCACTGATTAAATTTAATGCTTCGTAGGTTTTTTGTGATCACACTTGAGCTGATTTTTTTTCCATATGACTTGAGCATCCAACATGAAAGAAGAAAGTGATTGTCTCATCAAATTTGGTTGCTGTCTGTCCATGTATTTTCTCACTGTCTGTCTGTCTGATTGAGGAGAATGTTTGATATTCTATTGTTGTTATCAATCTTATTATCTTGCCGCTTGAATTTTTTTAATCTTTTCTTTTCTTTATTTCTTCCACCTGTTCGGCATGCTGCCTTGCTGATTTCCTGACATTTTTTTTCATCATTTTTATTTCTCAGTCTTTGCTTTGTTATCCTATTTGTTAGATTATCGCTGAGTCTGCCTGATGGCTGAGAGAGTTGGGTATTTCATACAAAACAGCATTCTTCATGGTGTTTTTTAAAACCTGATAAAAGCTGAAATCACAAATGCTGATTTTTAAATTTTTTTTAAAGTGTTACCTTTGAATTTCAAATAGACAGTCAGTTAAGTGCCATACGTGATGCACGCTTGGGCGATCATGTCTTGAAAGAGACATGACTGATTGGGCAGAAGTAGTAGGTTGCCATTGCCTTCTGCAGTAGACTGGTTGTCAGCCAAGGCTATAGAACCCAATCTGTCCTGTTATTTAACCCATAACTGGAAGGAATAGACAGATTAATATCTTTCCCAAGGGTATTTGCGCATAAGTGAATGCAATGAATTCAGCTGGAATTCGAACTCGGCTCCCCGATTTCCCGTGCCGAGCGAATATCCAATGCACCACAACGCACATCCTCAAATAGACAAGCCAAGTTAATTATTCTTTTTTTTTTTTAAATTAACTTCAAATAGACAAGACAAGCTAATTATTCTTTTTAGGAAAAAAAATCCACCCCAGGATATCCTTATTCCAATCACCCCTTTCATATTTAAATTAAATGATTCAGTCTAGAATGCCTACAGCCTACATTAAAAGATGGAAGGAAATTTCCAGTAAATCTAATAGTAGAGGTGGTTGGAATAAAGGTTTCCGGATGGATTTTTCTCCAAAACTGAATAATCATCACAATTTGGCTATTTGAAACTCAAACATAAGAGAGATTGGTGAAACACTATCTCTCTGCTAAGTTTGATATTAGTCAGTACATTCAAGTACTTGTAAAATTAGCAGTCTGTACATTATATTCATCTATTTATTGTTCCTTGTTTCTTGTGCAAGAGAATATTTATTTATTCAGCTGTTTCCCTCTTTTTTCTATCTCTTTATTCTCAATCTATAAAGAGAAATGAAGATAGAGAAAATCTCAGTCTCTCTCTGTCTCTGTCTAGCTATCTCAGTCTCTATGTCTATCTCAGTCTCTATGTCTATCTCAGTCTCTATGTCTATCTCAGTCTGTATTTGTCTATTTGTTTTAGTCTCTACCCATCAAGTTATTCTAATCTCTAGCTATGTATCTATTTCAGTTGTTTTCTATATATCTATTTCAGTCACTATATATATGTACATACATATAAACTTATTTATAAATGGAACTTTGTCTCTGTGTGTGTCCGTTACCTATAGACTCCTAAACAGCTGAACCAGTTTTCTTAAAAATTTACACAATTGTACTATAAGCTTCTGCGAGTGGTCTTAGCTAGGTTTTGTGTCAAGGTACCCCAATAAATATCGAAAATCAATATTCAGGTTATAGAAGGAATGGTCCAATTTTCGTCATATTTGATACACTCATAGACAAAGACATAAGAAACGATATTCAGAAGTTTCAAGGTTGCAGTTCTTACAATAGTGCAGAAAATTGATAATATATATATATATATATATATATATATATATATATATATATATATAAAGCATGATGTTTGTGTGTGTGTTTGTTTATCTACCTGTATGTCTGTATTTTTTCAGCCCTTTTATTTTAGTTTTTGCTTTGGGTTTGGCTCTAAGTAGGTATAATTATAGTTCTTAGTCTCAGCCATGATACCATTTACTCAGAGGACTTATTTAGCCTTCAAAATTCAGTTTACGACGAAAAAAACTTATTTGATATCGATAACAGGAAATCAAAATTTGACTTACATCCATTCATTTTTCTTTCAGTCTACGGTTTCACTTTAACTGGAAACAACTATTGCTTTTTAGCCTTTTGTGCTAATGTCCAAAGAGTCTGAGCTCCAGGACCATGGATTAGTTTTAAAGCTTTCATTACAACCGAGCAACGCCGGGCTATACTGCTAGTATATATATATATATTTCAATATCTATCTATATATCTATCTATTTCAGCCTTTGTCTATTTATTTCAGACTATCTGTCAATTTAACCCAGTCTTTCTCTATATATCTATTTTAGTCATTTTCTATATATCTGTTTCAGTCTCTATCTGTCTACCTCAGTATTTATGTATTTCAGTATCTATCTATCTCAGTTTTTGACTAGAAAAACATGTGCTCTCTGGCAGGATTGGAACATGCCTTCCTTTCGGGGAAAATCACCATTAGATCTGATGGGTTTTGACCTTTTGGCTACAGAGTGTGTCAACAACCAAGCAAAATTGAATAGGGCTTTCATCTTTTTTGTGCATTGTGGTACAGTGGATATCGGCTCTAAATGTGAAATCGGAGAGATAAGTTCAAATTCCAGTTAAATTCATTGCACTCATTTATGCACAAATGCCCTTGGGAAAGGTATTAATCCATTTCTTCCCTCCAGCTATGGGTCAAATAACAGGTTAGATTAGGTTCCATAGTCTTGGTTGGCAAGTAGTCTAATGCAGAAAGCAATGAAAACCTACTGCAGGAAAATTTTCTTCCCAGTCAGTCATGTCTTTTTTGAGACATGATCGCCCAAGCATGTATCATGTATGGCACTTAACTGACTGACTGACTTTTAGCACATATTTTTCTTTAATAAGATTTCTAGAATATTCAGACTGGTAGGTGAAAATAAATAAATATACTGTTTAATAAATAAACTGTTGTATCCTGGACAGGGGTACACTTTAACAAAGTGTAAATCCGAGTGGAAAGATTACCAAGCCAGCTGTAATAGAATAAAAAGTTTATTCAGCACGAGAATTATTACAGACAAATAGTACTACAAGGTTCTAATTCTTAAGTGAAACTCACTAGTGAAAATGATCTTGCTCATTTATTTATGACTAGCAGTATAGCCCGGCGTTGCTCGGGTGTAATAAAAGCTTTAAAACTAATCCATCATCCTGGAACTCAGACTCTGCCTAAAGAATATTTGTGTGAAGTTTGGTGAGAATCGGATAAAAATTGTGGATTTGTATAAAGGATATACAGACAGATAAACAGACACACACACACAAACATCTTGCTTTATATATATACATATTATTGATTTTCTGCACTAGTGTAAGAACTGCAACCTTGAAACTTCTGAATATCTTTTATTATGTCTTTGTCTATGAGTGTATCAAATTTGATTAAAATCGGACCACTCTTTCTATAAGCCGATGTTTTTGATTATCGATTTTCAATATTTATCGGGGGTACCTCGACACAAAACCTAGCTAAGAACACTCGCAGATGCTTATAGTACAACTGTGTAAATTTTCAAGAAAATTGGTTCAGCTGTTTTGGAGTCCATAAGTAACAGATACACTCACACACACACACACACACACACACACACACACACACACAAAATTTCATTTATAAATAAGTTTAGACTTAGATAGATTTAGATAGACTTAGTCCACCATAATATTCAGAGGGTGCTGAGATATTCCAATATAACATAAATGAAATATCTACTCAAATATGAGTCTCTGATAAAAGTAAAATTTAAATAATAAGATTAATAAATAATAATCCTTTCTTTTCTTCACAAATTCTTTTGCTTATGTTGGGATACGTAACTGAGCAGAAATGTTTCATTCAAGAGTCAGAGAAAAATCTGTATTTAAAGTCACTATTCAACATTCCTTGGTCATCAACACTTTCTGTAGCCAAGAGGTCAAAGCATGTCAGATCTAATGATGGTTTCCTCTAGGGAAATGCAGGTTTGAATTCTGCTGGAGAGCACATATTTTTCTCTAATAATATTTATCAAATATTTAGGGAAGTAAACAAAAATAAATAAATATACTGTTTAATGAATAAATGGAGCATCTACACAAACATGGGTATCCAGTAAAAATAACGTTTAAGTAATAATTATCTATTTCAGTCTCTAGCTATCTAGTCAGTCTATCTATTTAAATCTTTATCTATTTATCCATCTATATATCTATTTCCTTCTTTATCTATCTATATATTTCATTATCTATCTATTTATCTATCTGTGCATTGTGGTGCAGTGGATATCAGCTCAGAACAAGTTCAAAATTCCAGTTGAATTCTTTGCATTCACTTATGCACAAATACCCTTGGGAAAGGTATTAATCAGTCTTTTCCCACCAGTTATGGGTTAAATAACAAAACAGATTGGGTTCTATAGTCTTGGTTGGCAACCAGTCTACTGCAGAAAGTAATGGCAACCTACTGTGAGATAATCATTTGCCTAGTCAGTCATGTCTCATTTGATACACCCAAGTGTGTATCACGTATAGCACTTAACTGACTGACTGATCTATCTATCTATCTATCTATCTATCTATCTATCTATCTATCTATCTATCTCGCCAAACAATTACTTCAGGTAAAATATATGTATGTATTGTAAAAAAAAAAAAGAAAAAATATTTAGATTTTTAATTTTCTCTTTTTAACAGATTTATATATTTATTATTAACATCATTTAGTTAGACTTAGTTACTATGACCAAAATTGTTCAGCTCTTGTGCCCTCTAGTTTTCTTTAGGTGACCTTCAATGAATTTCAAACTAAACACTTTATTCAATCTATGAGGGTAGACCATTCTCATTCCACTGAACATGTCTAGGAATATCTTGTTTCGTTCAGTTATTGCATGTCCTGTTTTCATTGACAGTGAGGGCATCCATATTACTTTGTGCAGGGATTGAACTCCCAACTCTTATGTCATGGGATAATGGCCTAGAAGCATTGATCAGTGAATTTGGCAACTCTGCCAGATTTTAATATGCAAATCAATGATTCCACAATAAAACTGTTATTTACCAAGTTAACCAACAGCAGATGAACCGTTATTTATATGATAACTATATTGTGTGAGTTTCTGTTAATAAAATCTCTCCTTAGTATAAATATTGAGAATTATTTGTTTTATGAGGCAAATCAACATAAGTGCGACATAAAATATTATTTACAAATGAATTCAAAAACTCTCAACTGTAAAATCATATTTGATTAACACAATATCCCATCTACTTAAATAAATTATTATTTTGGCATTTCACAAGTTAATATCAGCTCCTTGACATTCCACAATGTTCATTTGTCATCTCTTAATTAAATTTATTAATTTTCTACTAATTTTTGTCTGAATTTCTGAGATGAGGAGACAACTCATTAATGATAACATTAATTATCACTATTTGGTGCAGTGGATATCGGCTCAGAATGGTGAGAAATCAGAGAGCCAAGTTCAAATTCCAGTTGAATTTGTTGCATTCACTTATGTGCAAATACCCTTGGGAAAGGTATTAATCTGTCTCTTCTCTCTCCAGCTATGGGTTAAATAGCAGGACAGATTGGGTTCTATAGACTTGGTTGGCAACCAATCTACCACAAAAAGTAATGGCAATCTACTGCAGTAAAATTTTTTGCAAAGTCAGATATGTCTCTCCAAGTCATGATTGCCTAAGCATGTATCATATGTGGCACTTAACTGACTGATATTGTCCTTATCACAGTGTTTTAGATGTTGCATCCTATAGCATTCATTCATCAGGTGTAATCTACAGGGAACCTTTTATTTAATCTATGGATGTGTTTGCCCCCTGAAATCATGTGCCAAAGAAGGTGTGGAGTCTTGCTTTCCTCTAGTTTAGCATCAGGCAAAAAAAGTTCTCTGCGACGATTAAATAAATAAAGTTTTGTTTTAGTGGTGTTAAAATTTACAAGTCACTTCTTGCCCTAGTTAACAATGGATTGGAGATTCTTTTCAAGGGCAATTGCTTGGTTTACTTTATCAGATCTGTTGGACTTGCTAGTAAGACAGGAATAAATGGTTGAGTCATCTGAATAAATATCTAGTTGGGAACTGATAACACCAGGGAAGTCATTGATGAAAATCAGAAAGTTGGTAAAACAAACAAACTAGAAATATTCAGTTTATAGTGCACACATCATGAAAAATATTTCATAAATTAATCAGTTTTAAAAAAACTAAAAACGTCTTTTTAATAAAATTTATTAATAATATGTGGTATCTCGACTGAGTGAATACCAACTTAAAATACACCCTTGTGTAAATTAATTGAAATAACTGCTTTAGTTTCCTTTCTTTCACCATATGGTCAGTTTTACACCCACTGGAGTGACAGGGTGTAATTGATTTGTTCCTCAGATTAGGTCATTTGCAGTGGTGTGCAGTAAAATGAATATATTTTCAGAGTGCATGATGAAATCTGCTAAACCTTGAAAAATATTGTATCATCCACGATTACATCCGATTTTTATCACGCCAATCACTACTGTTTGACTGTTGATTAGTTGTCCTACAGCCATTGTCTGTGATTGATGTGATACCAAGAAAGTGTACGAAAATTGTAACGCTGCACAAACTCACTGTCTAGCCTTACAGAGAGATTGCAGATCTTGTTGGTGTCAGTCATGTCATCAAGGTGAAGAAGCAAACTGGATCCATCAGTCTGAGATGTAAAGGAAAAAGTGGTCGAAAGAGAAAAACAACGCCAAGAGACAATGTACACATGATCAAGGAAATGTGAAAGATCTTAAGATATTATTCATTTTGTTTCAATTAATTTGTGCCAATGTGTATGTACACACATTCTTCTTTTAGGGGCTGTCACCCTTCAGGACATGGGCAATCATGGCCCTTCACATCCCCCTTTCCCTTTTAGCTTTTAACACTTTTTCCCGTAGTATCTTTCCCAAACCCTGCTCTGGCATCCACTTGCTCAAGCACTTGTCTTCCATTGCTTTCTTGTTTCTCTCTTTTCCTCTATCTGTCCTGTGAGTATTAAATTTAGATTTTCCAAGCCATCCTTCCTCATTATGTGTCTCAGAAACTTCAGCTGTCTTTTTCTGATGCTAAGTATAAATTTCTTTTTTGTTTCTATCCTCTCAAAAACCTTGTCGTTGCTCATATGTTCAGTTCATGGGATCCTCAGCATCCTTCTGTAGAACCACTTTTTTGTTGCCTTCATTTTTTATGAGATTGTTCATCATTCACTGCTATATAGGAGGACAGATATCACATAAAATTCCATTACACTTTTCTTTGTTTTCAATGAAATTTTCCTGTCTCTCAATACTCTACTCGACTTTCAGAACACAACTTTAGTCATGCAAATACACCTTTGGATCTTAGTGTCATACTTTCTGTCCTCTGTTAGAACACTTCCCAGGTATTTACATTTCTGTACCTGCTTGATTTTAGTATCCATGACCTGTAGTTGTATTTTGGTCTTCCCTTTTTACTGATAACCATGCATTCAGTTTTCTTGTAGTTTATGTTTAGTCCTTTCATCTCGCTTTCCCATACTACCTTCTGTAGGAGGTCCTGTATTTTCCTTTCCTTGTCTGCTATCAGCACTGTGTCATCTGTGTATCCTGTATTGTTGAAATTGTACTCACAAATGATAAATCCTGGTAGGACTTCTAGTTCTTTCAGAATTGCTTCACTGTCTAGATTGAATAGATCTGGTGAGAAGAAACATTCTTGTCTTAAACCCCTTTCTATTTTTGTATATCTGCTGAACTCATTTCTTGTTCATATGCAGGCAATTTGCTGCCAGTATAGGTTCTTGATTATTCTAATGTCTTACCTGAATATGTTGACGTTGCCGAGCATCTCTATCAAGTTTTTGAGGTGTACTTTGTCGAATGCTTTTGCATAGTCTATAAAGCACAGGTACACATTCTTCTGCATTTGTATTACTCTTTCTGATAACATTCTGAGCATGAAAATCATGTTTCTTGTTCTCATATCCTTGATGAACCTGCACTGTTTTTGTCTTATCTCTGGTCTGATTCTGCTGCGTTCTCTATTCGTCAAAATCTGGATGACAAGTTTTGTTATATGGCTCACTAAGCTGTTTGCTTGTGCCTGGCTTCTTAAGCAGTGCTATGATAATTGATCTGCTTATGTCTTCCAGTATATCACCACTTTTGTAGATTTCATTTTGTTATTTCTGTAATTTTGTCTATACTGAAATCATTTAAGGCTGTCAGCATCTCTATTACGATACTATCTGGTCCTGCTGCTTTGTTTCTATTCAATTTGGCCAGCGCAACTTCCACTTTGGTTTTTAATATTTCTGGTTCATCTGTATTTCTATGTATTGCCAGTTGCTCTCTCTTGTTGTGGAAGAGATCTCCGATATATTTGTCTCATTGCTGAAGTATTTTTTCTTTTACTAATATGAGCATTCCGTCCTTGGATTTTTTGCATCTTGTTGCTGAGCATGTTTTTTGCCCTGTTAGTTCTAATAACTTTTTATGCATATCTTCTTTATCTGTCATACACAATCTATTTCTGCACATTGTCATTGAACCAGTCTTCTTTAGCTTGTCTGCATTTGTTCCTTATTTCCTTCTGTAGCTTCCTGTATTCCACACTACGTACACACATTAAGTATAATAAAAAAGACAACATATCAAGCAGCTAGTCCAATTAGCAGTCAGTATGAGGTCTTGCAATCATCTGAGTAGCAACTGGATGTTACAATCCAAGTCAAAGTCATTAAGAAAACCGTTTGGATTTAGTCTATTTCCTGTTGTACAAAAATTCTTTTTATACAAAGAAACAGGATAAAAAACAAAAGGGAAATAACACATCACTCAATAAGTCTCAGGCCTGACATATAAATGGTGCCACTAATAAAAAAATCTATATGAATTTTATGAAATATTAACTTTCAAATGGCACATGACAAAATTTGGACGCAATCGGATTATTAGTATAAAATCACAGTTAAGTGAAGCTACTGTTGCAAATTTTCAAAACAATGAAAAAATTTGAATTTCATGTGTTGATAAAGTATTGCTTTCTGATAGGAAGTGTTAGAATATGCTTCATCAAAAACAATGGTGATGAGATGGTAGGCTGACTTTAAATGTGGTCGTACAGACACAGATGATGCTGAATGCTCAGTTGTCCCGGAAAACACCAAAAATATCCACAAACGTTTTTGGCCAACCCTAAATTGAAGTTGCATAAGATAGCAGAAGAGTTGAACACATCAGAAGGCAGTATATTCACCATTTTGCATGAACATTTGTCAAGGAGAAAGCTGTGCTCAAAGTGGGTGCAGTATTTGCTAACAGTCGATCAAAAACAAAAATGCATCAATGATTCAGTGCATTGTTTGCAACTGTTTCAATGCAACAAGAGGGAGTTTTTGTGTAAATATGTGACAATGGATGAAACATGGATCCACCACTTCACTCCTGAGTCAAATCAGCAGTCAGTTGAGTGAACTACAGCAGGTGAAAACCATCCAAAGTGACCAAAGATGCAAACACCAGCAGAAAGGCCTTCGTATTTTGGGATGTGCAAGGTATTTTGTTCATCGGTTACTTTGAGAAATGAAGAACCATCAATAGCGAATATTATATAGTATTATTGGTGTGTTTGAAGTAAGAAATTGCTAAAAAACAACCACAAATGAGGAAGAAAAAGTGATCTTTCACCAAGACAATGCATTGCGTCACAAGTCGATCGCAGCAATGGTAAAACTACATGAATTCCACTTCAAATTGCTTCTGCATCCACCCTATTCTCCAGATCTAGCTCCTAGTGATTACTGGCTGTTTGCAGACCTTAAAAGAATGCTCCAGGGAAAAAGATTTAGCTCCAATGAAGAAGTGATTTTTGAAACTGAGGCAGATTTTTGAAGCCAAAGAAAAATCGTTCTATAAAAAAGGCATCGAAATGTTAGAGAAGCATTTGAATCAGTGTATCACCCTAGAAGGAGACTATGTTAATGAATAAAGTCAAATTTTGTCTAAAAGTTGTTGTTTAGTAGTTATGCTCGGTATTTACTGAGTGATGTGTTAATTCTTATAAATCACCTAAACAGTTTCTGGAATCTACCAACCATCAGAATAGATGACACTAATCTCCTAGAGAGCAACACACTTTGCCTCTTTGGCCTCACTCTTTCAAATGACTTCAAATGGAATGACTACATCAAATCTATAGCCGCATCTACTGCTTGGATGGTTGTGTCACTGCATCAAACCAGGAGGTTTTTCTCAACAGAATACATTTTGCACATTTATAAATCTACCATTCATCCGTGCATTGAATACTGTTACCATATCTGGTTGGGTGGTCCTACTATTTATCTTGATGTTATTGACAAAATCCAAAGGAGGATCTGCAATATAATCAACCCTGACTTGGCAGCCCGCTTTCAGTCACTTTCTTACCAATGTGATGTGGCTTCCTTTTGTCTTTTCTACAAATATTTTCATGGCAATAAGCTTTTTTTTTAATTTAATTTTTTTTTTTTAGAAAACAGAAAATGTCTTCTAATTTTGTATTCAAAAATATTTTGCTGAGAATAATTTTTTTCCCATCAAAAATGTATTTATGGTAATATTTTTCCTTCAAAAATGTATATTTTTCTATAAAAGTCTATTTTTATGTATATATTTCTATAAAGGTCTATTCTTATATTTTCATAGTGTTATGACCCCAGTTTGGGTGGGGGGTAACTACTTGCCCTTAACTGGGACCCTAACAGGTGCTATCACTCCAGGTCAGGGTGGACCTGAGAAAAACAGCAATTAAGAGGTGGTTCCATGCTACTCACAACCTCCCAAATCAGAGACCTTGCTGTTTCATGGACAAGCTTTTGTTCCTGGTTTTCCAACCACATGTATTTATACGTGCTACTAGATTGGCATCAAGATCCCATGCTTTTACCATCAAAATAATTAAATGTAACTGCTTCTTCTATTCTAATAGTTTCTTTTCTTGCAATTCCCATTTGTGAAACTCTTTACCATTTGCTTGCTTCCCTGATAGCTACAATCTCCAAAAGTTCAAATGCAATGTCAACTGCCATCTTCTATATCCTTGATTCTCATTTTATCCTTTTTTTGACATCCCTTGTACCTTGCTTTTTCTCTCAATGTAGCCCCCTACACATCAGTGGCAGTCCATCCTTGCTTAGGGTGAAATGATCATAAAAATATAAAAGAATATATAAAAATTTTGATTTACACTTTATCTACTTTTTTTCTTTTCCTTTCGTTTGTGAACAAGTTGAATAACTTTTTTTAAAAGATCAAATTTTTCCATCCCCAATTTTATTTATAGGAGAACACATTGTCTGGTCCAGCAAGCTTTAGATTGCTCAGCTATGGAAAGCTTTCACAGTTCAGCAAGGTTCAATTATTCTTTTAAGAAATATGAATTTAACATTTAAAGCAATAAAAATAATGTTGGATCATAAGTACAATACATTAATTTCTTATATATATATATATATATATATATATATATATATATATATATATATATATATATATATTATATATATATATTTAGTGTATTGAGGCAGCAGATAATTTTCTAAACATATACTGTTAAATATAAGAGACAATGAATGTCTATGATGTTTAATCATGAACCGTTCTAAACATCGTATTTTGGCTTTAATTTCAGGTGAAAATAAAGACAAAAATTCTCCAACATTTGGATAAGTTTTTATTAAGTTGGTTCTAACAACCCACACTTAATAAAATTACATTTAAATCTGGTCATAACACATTACATTTAAATATATAGTTCTGTTATCATTTCGAGCTCTTACACGGTGTGACATCATAGAACTGCATTACAAATTTACAAACTGTGTTTGCTATTTTTGTTAACTGTTATAGTTGCTTAGCAAAGTTTTATGTCAACACAAGATAAAATCATCGCTGATATTGGATGTTTTTATGTTAACGTTCTTGTAACCTCTCTGAAGATGGCTCATGTGAGCCGAAAGTTTAGAAAAAATTATCCAAATGTTGGAGAATTTTTGTCTTTATTTTCACTTGAAATTAAAGCCAAAATACAATGTTTAGAACAGCTCATGATTAAACATAATAGACATTCATTGTCTCTTATATTTAACAGTATATGTTTAGAAAAAAAAATATATATATATATATATATATATATATATATATATATAATTATTGTTCAACAGTTTTTGGTCATAATTAAATTAGACCAGTTATACAGTTATATTAAAAAGTGCTAAATAAATATATAATGTAGGGCTTTTGAATATTTTTCATTTGGAAACCAATTATTCACGCAACCTTGGTTTCAACCTTTTGGTATCTTCAGGCAATTTACAAAAACTGATTTTCCAATGTTTTCAAACAGACAACAAAGAAGAGTTTTGAAATAACTGAAATTTCAAAATTAGGGAGAAGTTACTTAAGGAACTTAAACATTTTCATCCCGGTTTGTATGATCCTAAAATATATTTTTTGTGCGATTAAACCTGAACAATATTTCTCTGATCTTTCATTTATTAATTTTTTTGTTCTGGAAATAATATTATGTCTAACTTTTCTTTTTGGCATATTTTGCAGACATCAAGGTTTGGCTTTTTTTTTTTTATTACACTCCATTTTATGTCAGGGTCTTTGCCATTTTTTTCTCTTAATTTCCACACATGGTTAGCCAGTTTGGTACAATTTTTAAAGTTTTTCAGCTTGAATGTAAACTGTGATTATTCCATCTGTTTTTAAAAATAACTTTTGTGGATCCTAAATATGTTTTTCTTTGTCTATCTGCATCATGTACTTTTGCTTTGTAAATAACTCCTTTTGTTTCACAAAGTTTGTCAAGTGGGCATTTATTTTTGTCCTTACATTTACATTCTTTATTAACGATATTATGTTGCCCATTATTTTTTTAAGTTTCTGGCATTTTGTTTTTTAACGTAATTTTCTCAATTACTAGTACAGCTATAACTTAATTGTATTTTTATTACATAATTACCTGACTATTTATGCTCTCACACCCCAATTGAGCACTATGGAGCAATGGTAGACTTTGAAAAAACAGTAGATACTCATGCATCTACACATCATTCATTTAGTAATGAATTGGAACACTCTCGGCTACTGGTGTGTGTTTACATTGTATATAACATGCTAAAGTCCACCTTTCTCTACTGAGTGCTCATAGCTTAGAAGAAGACTCACCAACTGATGTCAATTCGATCAGGTTTCAATCCTGGCTAGAAGCAATTGAATATCTAACCATACTGATGAGCTGTGATACAGTGAAACAGGTCTGTGAATGACTATATATATATACATACATATATATTACGGAATTATATAAAGGGTGTTATTATAATGTCTTCACTCTTCAGGATCATTTTGTTTTTAAAACAAAATAACACTGTAGAGTGAAAACATTGCAATGATGCCCTCATGAAATTTTGAAGTCTGCATGACTGAAATAACGCTATTCAGTTAAGTGACAAAAGTCTCCAAATTTTAAGAAGTAATTGCATAAGTGGCATTGTGATTTTAAGAGGTCACACAATGAACATCTCCGTATTATAAGGTATTGCTGAACACCAATCTAACATTCCTACAGCCTAAACAAAGGGTAGTGTTCCTTGTCTTACATGTGGAATGTTGTGTGGGTCTCAAGCTTGCCTTAAAAGGTTATCAAAGGCAAAAACGCAAATAGAGCATTGAGGACTGAACATGCTCTTGACTTGTTGAAAATGGCTGGAGAGTATATTGTGTGTGTGTGCTTTAAATTGTCATGATGCTCAGTGCCAAAATTGCTATTTTTTCAATAGCTTACTGATAGGAAGACAATTTTTCATAAGAGGTATTTTTTCATAAAGTGCTTGATATCAAGATAGTGTTAATAGAATTAATGTGGAAAGGTTTTTTATTTAACTTACCAATGTGGTTTCAGTCATCCCAACCTTGAAGTTTTATTAAGGCACTAGCAGTATAGCCTGGCATTGCTTGGGTGTAAAGAAAGCTTTAAAACTAATCCATGGTCCTGGAGCTCAGACTCAGTCTAAAGAATATTTGTGTGAAGTTTGGTGAGAATTGGATAAAAATTGTGGATTTGTATAAAGGACATACAGACAGATAAACAGACACACACACAAACATCTTACCTTTTACAAACATATATATATATATATATATATATATATATATATATATATATATATATTATCGATTTTCTGCACTATTGTAAGAACTGCAACCTTGAAACTTCTGTGTCCATTACCTATAGACTCCAAGACGGCTGAACCAATTTTCTTGAAAATTTACACAGTTGTACTATAAGCGTCTGCAAGTGTTCTTAGCTAGGTTTTGTGTCGAGGTACCCCCGATAAATATCGAAAATCGATAATCGAAAAAATCAGGTTATAGAAGGAGTGGTCCGATTTTAATCAAATTTGATACACTCATAGACAAAGACATAAGAAATGATATTCAGAAGTTTCAAGGTTGCAGTTCTTACAATAGTGCAGAAAATCAATAATATATATATATAAGGCAAGATGTTTGTGTGTGTGTCTGTTTATCTGTCTGTATGTCCTTTATACAAATCCACAATTTTTATCCAATTCTCATCAAATTTCACACAAATATTCTTTAGGTTGAGTTTGAGCTCCAGGACCATGGATTAGTTTTAAAGCTTTCATTATACCTGAGCAATGCCAGGCTATACTGCTAGATATATATATATATATATATATATATATATATATATATATATATATATATATATGGTGGAAATAAAGTCATTATGCAGTTAGTTACAATAACAATTAAGACAAGGCAATTAATCAACAGTCCAGAAAATTATTATTAAAATAGTTTTATTTAATTCTGGTTAATAGCAAAAAATGCTATGGTAAACAATAGTAAATTAATTATGGATACTATTTGAGCTGCAAGCCACCTACTTCAATGTATTCAATACGACATGAGAGAACACTTCAACAAATGTCATGACACAAATGGTTCTGACAGCTCAAGTTTGCAAATGCATCTCAAATAAATTGCTTGAGGTCATTGATATTTTTCAGTTTCTTTGCAAAAACAGAATCTTTGATAATTCCTCATATAGTGAAATCCATCGAGGTTAAATCAGGCAAGTGAGGAGGCCACTCAATGCTGCCACATCAACCTAGCCATCTTCCTGAAAATGTTGCATCAAAACAATTTTCTTATTTTGATAGGATGGGTGCCCCATACTGTTGAAAGTAAAGCTCATGGAAATTATCAGAATAGTGACTTTATTGCTACTCTGTATATATATATATATATATATATATATATATATATATATATCACTATACGTACCAACAATACTGTAGCACTAATCAAGACCGAAGTCAGAAAAAACTAATGCTAACAAATCAGTAATGTAAATCATCAAACCCAACGAGGACTACCAAGTGGGTTAAAAGGGGAATAAAAAAAGAAATAAACAAAGCCCAATAAGTCAAGAACGTGTTTGAAAGAAAAAAACCCCAAGATGAAAAACTTAACAGGAAAGAGCTCAATACAAAAGTACGAAAGTAGAGCAAAAACACAATAAAGTAAATCTAAAAGTGAGCCAAATGTCGACCGTGGTTTCACTCTACGGATCGTCAGGAGATCGTCAGGCATCTCCTGACAATCCGTGGAGTGAAACCACAGTCGACATTTGGCTCACTTTTAGATTTAGTTTATTGTATTATATATATATAGTTATACCTCGGAGTTTCATTCTTTCGAGTTAAGTTGTTCTTGATTATAAGTTGTTTGTCAAAAAAATATGTGGATAAATAAAAATCAAGTTTAAGTCATTTTATTCAATATTACATCTTTCTGCAACATATATTGAAGTCTTATGATTCACAGTAATCTACATTCATGATAAATAAAAAATTGAATGTAAATATTGATAAATCTAAACTTATTTATAAATGGAACTTTGTGTGTGTGTCCATTACCTATAGACTCCGAAATGGCTAAACCAATTTTCTTGAAATTTTACACAGTTGTACTATACGCATCTGTGAGTGTTCTTAGCTAGGTTTTGTGTCAAGGTACTCCTGATAAATATCGAAAATCAATAATCGAAAAAATCAGGTTATAGATGGAGGGGTCCGATTTTAATCAAATTTGATACACTCATAGACAAAGACATAAGAAACGATATTCAGAAGTTTCAAGGTTGCAGTTCTTACAATAGTGCAGAAAATTTGATATCGATACTAGGAAATCAAAATTTGACTTACATCCATTCATTTTTCTTTCAGTCTACAGTTTCGTTTTAACTGGAAACAACTATTGCTTTTTAGTTTTTCGTGTCAACGTCCAAAGAGACTGAGCTCCAGGACCACGGATTAGTTTTAAAGCTTTCATTACACCCGAGAAACGCTGGGCTATACTGCTAGTCTGACATAAATTAGTTTTCTACTATCGCAAAATAATTTTAATAACTGTATAAGCTATATAACCTTACAAAATCATTTTATTTTATAACATCTCAGATTAAACAATATGCACTAATAATGAGTCTGCGATATCCTGTAAAGATCGACAAACTGCAAACATCTACATTTACAAGTATGTACGTACATGTGCATTGTGGTGCAGTTGATAAGGGCTCAGAACAAGAAATTGGTGTGCCGAGTTTGAATTCCAGTTGAATTCTCTGCACTCACTTATGAGCAAATACCCTCGGGAAAGGTAATAATTTGTCTCTTCCCTCCAGTTATAGGTTAAATAACAGGATAGATTGGGTTCTATAGCCTTAACTGGCAACCAGTCTACCGCAGAAAGTAATGGCAACCTACTGCAGGATAATCTTTTGCCTAGTCAGTCATGTTTTATTTGATACACCCATGTGTGTCTCATGTATGGTACTTAACTGACTGACTGACGTACATGTATTCATAAATTTAAATGACTTTTTTCGATACTATATTAAAAACTAAAATATATTTGTTTGTAAGCTTAAAATAGATTCTTATTGACCATATATTATTATAAATGTGTTTATAAATAAAATACAGAACTAAGAATGTTTATTTGTGGTGACAAGTAAATATTGGTTATTTTTTGGAGACAAATAAATTCAACTTAAGTCGCCTCTCATGGAACCAATTACCAAGATAAGGTGAGGTATACCTGCATATCCTGCATCTAGAGAGAGTCACCTAAACCACTTTTGCCATGAAGGGACAAATGGTCAGGCAGAGTCAAATTAGATGCTCTTGTCACTAATCTCTTGAAATTTTTCATATCTGCATGCAGTTTCGTATCCAAGTGTAAACAAAGAGAATTTATTAAAATAGAGTTATTAATTCAACAGATTTGTATCAATTTAAATGTTATTAATATTGGATACTTGTATTTGGGTAGGCACTAGATTTGTATATGATATATCCCGAAAAGAAATACAGTGTAAATAGATCAGTTGAAGAATGGTACTCAACACCAGGAATAAGGTATAACAGATTTATTGTACTAAGGTACAATTAACAATAATACACATATAGGCAAGCAACGGGTTAGAGCAGAATAGACTATTGAATAGTGAATGCCTTCGCCTAAAACCTTCCTTCTTTGTACCGGTCGTTATCGTCTTTTATCAGGTAGAGCATTCTATTCTTGGGAGATGGCAAGATGTTTCACTATAACAGTATATTAAGCAGTCATGATAATATCATGTTATGTCGAGATGATGCTGTTTTGGATAAAAAACCATTACTTTTATACAGCAAGGTATTTTGCTTATTTGAAATATTAAATTTAATCTATTAGCATGAAATTAAAATTAAAATAAAATCTTCAAGAAAGATTTTTTATATTTAAAAATTAATTTTTAACCTTAAGTATTGTGTTTTTTTG
The DNA here is from genome assembly GCA_037127315.1 of Ascarosepion bandense. Classification (NCBI taxonomy): domain Eukaryota; kingdom Metazoa; phylum Mollusca; class Cephalopoda; order Sepiida; family Sepiidae; genus Ascarosepion; species Ascarosepion bandense. Next base: position 510,018 of record JBBBDQ010000151.1, read on the forward strand.
TGGAGGTCTCTACTTTAAAATGTGGGAGTTATTTCTGCTGCACCCAATATATAACAAAGTATGTACAAATTTATAACATCATTGTTAACACTTTTTTGTAACTAATATTCTTAGTCCTTCCTCTTCATTTTCTTTTCTGATTGTTATCATCCAATACTTTAACTCAAGAACACTAACCATGGGTATATAGTACCCAACGCAAAGGACGCCATTTTAATTACAATTTAATTAAATTTTCAGTACCTGATTTTCTTACCTAAATAATGTTTTTCAGTTCCTATTAATGTTAACTCAAAGTACAAATTTTGAAGTGTCTGCATGTAAAATATTTCAAATAAAGATTTATATTTTATATGTTTTTGGATATTTTCAAAATTGGATATGATATACTTATGGTTAGTAGTGGTGTAACTTTAATTGATGGTTAGTGTTCCAGGGTTAACGTGGTCACTCGATAATCTAAGTTTTCAATTGTTTTTATTGTGCATGCTTTCTTTTTCAGTGTCTCTATATATCTACATCATTTCTACATCTATCTTCTGAATCAAAATGGAATGGTCCATTATTTTTATGGGGAAATGGTTAAGCATAACATATATGCACAGACATATAGAATTCTACTGAACATGAAGTGGGGTATTTATTTTATATTGTTATTAAATAGTAAATCAATCCCCCTTCATAATTAGTAAATATTAATAGTTTTGAAAAATATATTAAAAATTGCTGTAATTTTTATGAGACATAATAAACAAATTAGAAAATTTAAGAATAAACATAAGAGCAATGATGATGCAATAATGAAATTTTATTATGAATTAATTTTCTGATGTTTTATTTTCCTTTTGTCTTTTATAAAATTATGATTATTATAAAACAGACAAACAAAGACATCACAATTCACATACAATGGTTCTAGATGTGATTTGTTTTCTGGTTATGCTTATACGATATTGTAAATAAAAACATTTGGTTCTTGTTTGTGTCACTCATGAGGTAAAGGTTTCCCCATCTAGGAATTTTTTTCTTCTTCTAAATACGAGAAATGTAAGGATTCAAATGCCCTTCGGATATAAAACTAAATCCAAAGGCAAGCAAAGTGAAGAAACTCACATTTGGTTCTCACAATTGGCAGCTCAAACCCTGAACACCTGAATTAGTTATGCAATAAGGAAGAATCATCATTGGTAAGTGAGGGGCAAACTTCACTTCAAGGTACCGGAGCATATGACTAGTAGCTGACAGCTCAGTCGAGACTGACAGAGTTTCAGATGGGGCGATTTGACTTGTCCTTGATAGCAGGATACGTGTTGTTACATGGTTGGCCCATGATAAGCCAAGTGCGGGTATGTTTTCCGTTTGCAATGTGGACGTCTTCTTCATTGATGCTGTAACCTACAGGAATAAACACACAGATGAAAAATACATCACAAATTGGGCATTATCCAGACCAATATTCTCATCATTTAAACAAAAACAGGTGATAGGAATTTTGAACTGAACCCTTTATTTCATTCACTAGGGTAGATTATTCTCATTTCATGAGTCATGCCACTTCCAGATGTCTTAGTTATTTCCATTTAACTCAACTATCTAAGTTTTTTGTTCGCCACTGCTGTTATTAAAGACACATGGCCCAGTGAATCCAGTGACTTGACCCAAGAGTTGTGAGTTCAATATCTGGCTATAGCAGTGCTAACCAAAAAACTTAGAGAGTTGAGTTAAAGGGAGATAACACAGACACCTGAAAGTGGCATGAGAACAATGTATCTCAGTGAACAAATTAAAGGGTTCAGTTCAAAATTCCAATCACCTGAAGAAGGTTGGAGTTTACAACGATCGAAACATTGTGAATATGACAACAAAGATGAGAAGGACAGTCCAAATAATGAAAATAACAATCATAAGTATGAATACATGTCATTATTAAATGAAGTGAGAGAGAATGTTGGGTTAGAGACTAATTAATATTGCTAATGCACAGATGCCTCTAGATATGATAGTTGATGTAAACAGCTTTAATAACTGTCAAACTTAAACCTTTACACTCACAAAAGATGGAATGCTGTAGCTGAACAAATGTTGGGAATGGTCCAAAAACTTAGAATTTATCCTTAAGTTGTCAAAGCCACCAACATGATGAAGTGGCAAGAACATTTATGATTTGCAGTATCTCTAGATTGGCAGAAACCGTTCATCTCTGTATTCTTGACAGGCTCCAAAGGAGAATCGGTAATGTGATAGGTGCCGACTTGGCGGCTCGATTACAGCCACTTTCCCACCGATGAGATGTGGCTTCCTTTTGTCTATTCTATAAATACTTCCATGGATTCTGTTCCAACAAGCTTGAGTCACTGGTGCCTCTGCAACAGGTATTTACTTGCGCAACCAGACTGGCAACTGGGTCTCACCCATTCACAGTTAGATCAACCAAAGGCAGACAACAATTCTACTCCTGCAGCTTCTTTTCCCGCACTTTCCACCTGTGGAACTCACTTCCTTATTCTTGCTTTCCTGACAGCTACAACCTCCAGGAATTTAAATACAAGGTTAATTCTCATCTCTTAACTACTTGACTCTACTTCTTTCCACACTGTCCTGTAGATCTTTTCCTTTCTCTCACCTTCGCAACTGTCATCACACCTGTTTTCCCAGCCTTCTCTTGTTCCTTTCTAACTGGTTCGTCCTTCTCCTCATTTTCCTCTAATCCTTTTACTCTTATGTAGCCCCCTGCACATCAGTGGCGTTCCCACCTTGCTCAGGGTGATATGATTAAAAAAAAGACAAAAATCATCCTATTTCTCTCCTGTCATGCTCATAGAGTGAGAGACAGCATTGACTTAATTCCTTCTCTTTACTACCAGTTATTAAACTTTACTACCAGTTATGAAAGCTCTGTCTTTGCTCTTTAACAGGACTTTGTTATTTTGTTTCAATAATTATGTTGTCAAGTAGTGAAGAAAATGCATATGTTTTTTTATTTTGCTCTTGTCACACTCAGGGGTTTGGAATAATTTGCTTTTTTTTATATCTAAATGTAAGATACTTAATAGTAAGTAGATCAGAATATATGTTGCCATCATTTTAGGTGGCATATTGATATAAATATTTTGCCATCATTTTTGACAGCATGGACCAACTCGTCTTTGAAATAATAGAGAACACAATAGTAGGTACATTAGTATAGATATTTTGCATGGGCCACTCATCTTTGAAATAACAGAGAACCATCTATGTTACAAATGGAAGAACTTTTCATTTTTTTTTTTTTAATGGCTACAGGAAAAATACAGATTCATTAATGAAGGTAAACATATTTTTTACTTCTTTTTTATATGGTTCTGAAAAAAAATAAAACAACTACAAGAACATTTTATGCTATTGTCCAATCTGTATTCCAATACTGCATGTCTTAGTATTTTTTTGGGAAGATCATGGCTTGAAAATTGTTTCAAAGCTGGATCTTTCTGAAGTATATTTACAAATACAGGCTGAAGAAGAATGTTCAGAATTAACAACTATAGATATGTTTGTGTAAGTTTAACTGACTTCCTTTTGGTATAAAGGAAGCTCCAGCTTTATTTCAACAAGATATGGATACCATGCTCGTATATTGTGATTTCACAGTTGCTTATCTAGATGTTATATTAATTAAAAGTGTATCTAAGGAGCAACATATCGGGAATATGAAAGCTTTTTAAAAAATATGAAAGTACAGGTTTAAACTCAGTGAGGGTAAGTGGGAAAATTTTTTGCCTAAAATTAAGTAACTAGGACAAATCATAGAAAAATGGTCATCTACCAGATCTGTTGAGGGCAGGTGCAATTAAAAATATGCCCCACCTCTCACCAAACAAGTATTACTAGTTTATGATAATTCTTGGGACTAGCAAACTGTTATCAAATTTATGTACCTACTATGCAAAATTTGAGAGCTCCACTGAATAACTTGCATAAAAAAAGGTATAAAGTGGAACTGAACTGATAAACGTCAAAAGGTGTTAAGAGAAATAAAAAAAATACTAACGTCAGACTTATCATTAGTGCCCTATGATTCAAAAGCAGAAATCATAGTGGCTTCAGATTCCAGTGATTATAGAATATGAACAGTAATTTTAAGTAAGTATGATGGTGGTAATATGGCATGCTTCATGTTCACTACTAGCAGCAGAAAAAACTACAGCTAGATCGAAAAAGAAGCATTAGCAATATTTGCAAAAAAAATTTTACAAATTTATACACAGAAGGAGTTTTCATTTGCAGACAGACCATAGACCTATTATCAATTTATCCTTTAAAAAAAGAAGATTTTTGTAAAATGTTCCTGATTGATCATATTGCTACTCCACTGTATCACCCAAGATCAAATGGACAAGCTGAATGGTTTGTGGGTACTCTCAAGAGAGCTTTGAAAGAAGCAAGTAATGAAAAAGGGAATGAAGAAGCACTACAAACATTTTTGATAATACACCAAATCCCAATACATCGTCAGGCATGTCACTGGTAGAATTAATGTTCACAAGAAAAATTAAATCGGTGCTCAAAAAAAGAATAAAAATAGATAACAAAAAGAACAGAAAATTTTTCAAAGTTGATAAAAAAAGTATTTTTCATAAAGTATAAAGATGAAAAAGAAATGTGAGAAAATGGTGTAATAATGTTATGAATCGGAAAGGTAATATATATTAAAATGCCATGGATCAGAAAGGTAATAGATATCAAAATATTACAAATCGGAAAGGTAATATATATGGTAAAAGAACATAAATGGGAACATAAAAGACATTGCAACCAGTTAAAGAAAAGTTTGACTAAAGAAAGGCCCAAAAGAATGGAAGAACCTATGAAAGTACTTTATAGTGTACTTGGACCCCAAAAATTTGTTGAATATATAAGTATGATTTCTAGAAAAAGGACATGAATGAAAAAGCTAGATGTTGACCCTAAATGTAAAAAATACAAAGTTCAGTACATTGATGAACTCACCAGAAAGAGGAGGAGGTGTGCACAAAAAATAAAATAAAAGAGTTACTAATAACAAAAAAAATCTCAAAAAGGGTGGTGTTGTGAAGTTAATAACATACCCCAATGACACAAATGGGATAGTCTAGATGCTTAAATAAAGAACTCCAGTGAGTCCAAAAAGACCACCAGATTCAGTCTTTAGAGTATTTCTTACAAATATCATGGCGACAATTTAAGAAAGACTTAATATTATAACCAAAAGAAAATGAGTTATAACATATCTTTGATGGATAGATTGAGTGCATATCCATTGCAATGCATGTAAAAACATTTTGTGTTAAAGGATTTGATTTCAGCAGCCACACCAGATTTTCTCACCACCCATTAGTGCAACACCATCATATTATAGTTTTTCTGCATTTTCCAATTTTAGATTCATTTGAATAGACATATCTTTTATCACTTGAACAAACATATCAGTGGTATAATGCTTCACTGGCTTCATGGCAACAAATTTTTCTTGAGCTATCATCAAGGTATCCTTGTCAATTCATCTTATACATATCACTACCTGCTCTTGATTTCATATGTGTACTGTTTCATCAGCCATAACTGTAAAATATTTGGTTGATTATATTTGTCTGGAGATATTATGAAGGATTTCAAGTGCCATTACCTTCTATTATGAAAGTCATTCAATAAATAAGATGAATTTTTCAGTATAAGGACTTCTAATACAGATATAAGCTTACCTTTTCTTTTTAATTTTTTTCCTTTACTTCTTTTTCAAAGGGATTAAATTTTTTTGCAGATTGAAAAAAAGCTTTGAGAGTTTTGGAGATTAACAAAGATGGCAGACCAAGAAGCATGCTCCAGGATTGAACAGAGGTCAATTATCAAGTTTTTGGTTGCTGAAGGGTGCAAACCAGTTGAAATTCATAGGAGAATGTCAACTGTGTATAGTGCCACATGTTTCAGCAAAAAAATGTCTACAAGTGTGCTAAATTGTTTAAAGAAGGATGGAGCAGTGTTGAGGATGAAGACAGGCCAGGGAGGTCTACAGAAGTGAAGTCTCCTGAGGTCGTCGAATCAGTCAGTGACCTCATTCAGTCTTACAGAAGGGTGACAGTGGATGGCATTGCAAGGACTTTGAGCCTATCTGTTGCAACAGCACACAAAATTGTCCATGATGATCTTGCTTACTCGAAGGTCAGCTGCAAGGCCTCACACAGCAGCCCAAACGGTGCAGACTATCAACGAGCTGGGCTGGGAACTGCTCCCTCATCCCCCTTACAGCCCAGGCCTTGCCCCTTCAGACTTTCACCTGTTTGGTCCCTTGAAAGCGTTCACGAGAGGCATGAAGTTTGAAAGTGAAGATGAAGTCAAAAGTGCTGTGAGCAATTGGCTGAGACATCAGTCCAAAGATTTTTACACTGAGGGAATACGGAAGCTTGTGCACAGATGGGAAAAGTGTGTGACACTGCTGGGAGAGACTACGTTGAGAAAAAAAAAAAAAGAAGTAAGCTTCTATCTGCATTAGAAGTCCTTATACCGAAAAATTCACCTTATTTATTAAATGACCCTCGTATCTCATTTTGAATTTCAGGACTGGTATAGTTCTGTTCTTTGACTCAACCAATTGCTTAGCATTTTGCTTTTTCCACATCTTAGTAAAAGCAACCAATCAAAGTTAGAATCAACTTTGTTTACTGATTTGTTACTCCAACTGCCTCAAAGTGGCAGTAATTGTCAAGCTAGTTATTTAATATTTGTGAGAATCTTTAACAATATCTGGTGGTTTTAACTTTGTTTCATGGTGGCCTCAGACAAGATCATGCTTACAACATAGCATGCTTTGGCAGTTGTTATATTTCCTTAATGTTCCATATTTTTTGGTGAGTGTTTGAGGTTTGGTGTTTTCAACTAGCAATAACCATACCTCAGAAAATCTTCTATGACTATGGTATTGCTTCTATGCAAAGAAAAATCTTTGGTGTTTCAACTAGCAGTAACCATACCTCAGAAAATCTTCATTGGCTATGGTATTGCTTCTATGCAAAGGTTTGATGTTTTAAAATAAAACCCTGTAAAAAATACTATAATTGGTAAAATATTTAGGGGAAGCCAAGCCAAGCTAAGCTCCCCTCCTCCTTGGCCCTGCAATAGGACCATTTTTCCCTTGACACTGCTATTATTTTAACAACATTCACTCCTTTGTCAATGTTTACTTTTCAGAAAGAAATGATTAGAATTGTAATAAAACCTAAACCTGTGAAAGTGGAATTTATACATTTTCTTTGTTCTTGAAAATTGATAACAAAAATAATATATACTATTCATTAGATTGTTTATTGAAATGGTTGGCAAAACAGTGGCTAATTGCCAATTGGTTTGAACGTTTATAAAATAGTAAATAATAAGGATTTCTTTATAGTCAGTTCACATATTTTAATAATTTACTAAATATTTAGAAATTTAGGAACAAAAAATGTTCATATTTATTTCTTTATAAACTGGTCAATAATATATATTGCATTAATTTCAATATAATTCTATCAGTTTTCATAATGTTGTAAATATAAAATTGATCTTGTAAAAATAAAAATCTAATAGTGATTAATAATTTTGTTGTAAATTTTCAAGAACAAAAAGAAAAGCATAAAATCACCTTCATCATGTTTAGTTTTTATGGCAATTCTAATCATTGCTTTTTAAAAGAATAAGTATTGCCAAGTATGGAAAGTAGTTACAATAATAGCATTGTCAAATGAAAATCAGTTCTTTTGATACACCATTTTAAAGATTGTCAAAAGATCTTAGAGCAATGGAGAGTATGCAGCCCCAGACAAAAATCAGTAATCTTTAACCTTCATGCCCATGAAAAAACAGTGTGATAAAAGTGCATTTCTTTCCTTGACACCACTATTATTTTTAACTAATTTCATTTCTCAGTAAAGTTTGTTTTAAAAAGTAATGATTAGAATTGTAATAAAACCTAAACATATGAAAGTGGAATTTATACATTTTCTTTGTTCTTGAAAATTGACAACAAAAATAATAAACACTATTTACAAGATTCTTTATTTACCTATTATATTGTTTATTGGAATGGTTAGCAAAACTTTGGTTTATTGATTAAAACTTTATAAAATGGTAAATAATAAGGATTTCCTTGTAGTTGCTTCACATATTTAAAAAAACTTAGTAAATCTTTCTAAATTTATGAATAAAAAATTATTTTCATATTTATTTCTTTATAAATTGGTAAATTATAAATATTGCCTTTTAGCATTGCAGTTTAATTGTATTAGGTTTTAGAATGTTGTAGATATAAAATTTTTCTTGTATATAAAGAATTTAATAAATAGTATCATTCAACCACAGCAGTGGTTGAATATATTCTTAAGTTCCAACATTAAGTGAATCTAGGCAGCTTTCAAGCTTCGCCACTAATTCAGTTCTCAACCAAATTTCAAACAGTTTATAGAGTTTGATAGGTCACCTCTTTAGCTACATTTTGAAAAAAGTTTTGAATTTTGGTTCAGTAGAAGGAAAGTTACATCAAAATATGTGCGGTCTGAAAAGGGAGACTAACTACAGAAGCACATAAGTGAGCGAGTGACTCATGCTTCTAATAATAAATCTTATTCATTATAACATTTTTTCTGTTTGCATGCAGTTTTCAACATTTAAATCCTGATGATATCTTTTATCATTTTAGTCAATCAAACTTTGCTTATTACTTATCATTTTGTTAGAATTGATTATCAGAATTAATTATAAATAATCAATTGTTTTTATTGTTTTTTAATCAATTGCATATAAATTTTTTTTTTTAAATATTTTTGAATGCAGTTTTCAGCAACAAATTTATATTAAATCAATAGCAATGTCTGAAAAAATCATGGATTACATGGAAAAATGTGTGCATGAAAAGTAATATTTTTAAGATTATATTAAACCTGGAAAAAAACAGGACAAATTATTAAACCTGGAAAACTGAAGGGCAATATATTCTCGTGAAGTAAAAAAATAAGGAATTTCTTCTTACACAAATCAACCATTCAACCGCGTATAGAATATTGTTGTCATATCTGGTCAGGCACCCCTACTGTTCATCTCAGGGTTCTTGACAGGCTGCAAAGGAGAATCTGTAATGTGATCAGTCCAGACCTGGCAGCTCAACTCCAGCCACTTTCTCACAGGCAGGATATGGCTTCCCTCTGTCTCTACAAATATTTTCATGGCTTCTGCTCCAAAAAACTTAGGTTACCGGTGCCCCTTCCACGAGAACTTACTAGACTGGCTCAAGTCCCACCCTGTTACAGTTAAATCTTCCAAATGCAGGCAACAATTCTACTGCAACAGCTGCTTTTCTTACACTTCCCACTTGTAGAACTCTCTTCTGTATACTTGCTTTCCTGACAGCTACAAACGCCAGGAATTTAAATGCAATGTCAATTCCCATCTCTTAACCACTTCACTCCAGTACTTCCCTTATCCTTTCTACATCACCCCGTGTATCTTGTTCTTTTCCTTTCTCACTATCTTTGCAAATGTAATCACATCTGTATTCCCATCCTTTCTCTGACATTTCCTGTAATCGGTTTGTTTTTCTCTTCGCTCTCCTTCTACCTAAAATTTTACTCTCTTATGTAGCTCCCTGTGCATCAGTGGCAGTACTGCCTTGCTTGGAGTGAAATGATTAAAAAAAATTTGAATTATTTTTGTGAAACCTGGGAGATATTCTAACAGAGGATGGAAAGTGTGACACTGGAATTGGAATGACCAAGGATGGCCAGAGGCTAAGTAGAGTATTGAAAAAGAAGAAAATTTCACTAGAAACAAAGGAGAGAGTACTGGATATGTGATGTCTGTTCTTCAATATGGCAGTGAATGATGGATAATCTTCTCAAAGATGAAAGAGAGACTTGAAGCAACCAAAATGTGGTTCTACAGAAAAATACTGAGGATACCATGGACCGAACATGTGAGTAACAATGAGGTTTTGGAGAGGAAGAAAACAAAAAGAAAACTAATACTTAACATCAGGAAGAGATAGCTGAAGAAATGTAATGAGGAAGGAGGGCTTGGAGAATCTGATATTCACAGTTCAGGTAGAGGGAAAGAGAGACAGGGGAAAGCAATGTATAACATACTTTACAGGCTTGAGCAAGTGGATGGCAGAGCAGGGTTTTGGTGGGGTAACAGGAGAAAGCATGCTAAGAGCCACTAGATTTAGGGAAATGTGGAAAATTATGATTGCCTACATCCTGAAGTGACACTGTACATAAAAGACAAAGAAGAAGACTTCCTGGTCTTTCTCAAGCACATGTTAACATCCTGTTATTATAGAAGTCTGGAAATAGAAATTTTTTTTTATAATCATATCACCCAAAGCAAGGCATTTTACTGCCACTGTTTTGCAGGGGGTTACATAGGAGGAAAGTTATGGGAAAGAGTGACAGGTTATAGGGGGTGTCAGAATGTGGGTAAGAGAAAGATGGGAATACTAATGAGAGTGGAGTGGATGGAGAAGGAAGCATGAGAGAGAGGATACAGGTTAGTGAGATAGGAGATGACTATTGACTTTACATTTAAATTCTTGGAGATTGTAACTGTCAAGAAAGCAAGTAAATAAAAGGGAATTCCACAGGCGAGAAATGGGAGAAAACAAGCTGCTGGAGTAAAATTTGCATTTACAATTTATTGGTTTCACAATAAAAGGGTGGAACCTAGTTGCTAATCTTGTGACTCAAATAAATTTATATATAGGAGGCACCAGTGAACTAGGTTCATCGGAGCAGAAGCCATGAAAGCATTTGTAGAAGAGACACATGGAAGCCACATTGCACCGGTGAGAAAGTGACTGCATCTGAGCTGCCAAGTCAGGATCTATTACATTACAGATTCTCCGTTGGATTTTGTCAAGTACACCTAGGTGGATAGCAGAAGCACCTGACCAGATATGACAGCAGTATTCAATGCACGGGCGGATGGTAGATTTATATATGTGCAGGATTGTTTCAGACAGAAAAAACTTCCTGGCCCTACACAGAGAACCGACTTTCTTAGGAGCGAATTTAGCTATGGATTCTATATAGTCATTCCACTTGAGGTCTCTTGTCAGAGTTAAGCCGAGGAGATGCAGTGTTTTGCTTTCAGGCAGACTAGCCTGATCTAATGGGGGGTAGGAGTGATTGTCTGTGATGGTTAATAGATAGCAGTTTCGTTTTGGAAGCATTAAAATTGACAAGCCATTTCTTACCCCAATCTACCATGGATTGGAGATCCTTTTCAAGCTCAGCAGCGAGGTTTGCTTTGACAGCCTCAGCAGATTTTTGATTGATGTGAGAGTAAACTGTAATGTCGTCAGCATATATGTCTACTTGGGATCTTATTACACCTGGGAGATTGTTAATGTAGATAAGAAAAAGCATAAAACCTAGAATAGAGCCTTGAGGGACACCCGCATTCGTATGATAGTATTGGGAGGCATGTCCGTTCAATACTAACGTCATTGTGCGATTTGAAAGGAATGACTGGATAAGGTCAAATAATTGTCTCGTTATACTATAACCTCGCAGATTGCACAGTAGGCCAGCATGCCAGACTCTGTCAAACACTTTGGAGATATCTAGGGCAACAGTTTGGGCTTTGCCGTTCTTGTCGAGAGCCTGGTGTATATACTCAGTGATGGTCATGAGCATATCAGCAGTAGACCTGGTGAAGCGGAAACCATACTGTTTGTCAGAGAAGAGTCTGTGGGCAGTGTGATGTTGAACCCCTTCGGCATTGATGATGGCTTCAAACACTTTGCCAAAAATTGGTAGAAGGCTGATAGGGCAATAATTAGAGGGGTCAGAGGGTTTACCTATGTTTTTACGTATTGGGACAATGGAGGAGGACCTCCAGCAGGTAGGAAAGCAAGAAGCAGAGAGGCAGTAGTTATAGGGTTTAGAGAGAACAGAGGAGAGTTCAGGGGTACATTTCTTCAGAACAATGATTGGGATTCCGTCGGTGCTGCTCGCTTTATTGTAGTCAAGCTTTGAAATTATGTTAAGAGACCACCGAGGGGGTAATGTGGATGTCATTCAGTTGGGCCTCAGTTTGGGGTGGGAAGTTGGGTACAGAAACTCCAGAAGTGTCCAGTGTCAAGTTGGTGGAGAATCTGCGAGTGAAGCACTCAGCCTTGTCTGTTGTAGAGGTAAGGACATCATATTCGTTGATTAGAAAGGGGATTGAGGGTTTGCTATTGTTTAGTACACTTTTACAGAGCCTCCAGTAGTCTTTGGAACCAAACTTACGGGATGCTATGTGCTGCTTCATTCTTGCTACAAACAGCTTGGCTTCTTTAAGTATCTTCTTGCACTCATTGTGAGCAGAGGCAAAGATTTTATTTCATTCTGTAAAGCAATGTTTCTCAACCTTTTTCACATTAGAGCACACTTGTAGAATAATGGGGATCACTTTAAATTTTAATAAGGTAAAATTAGTCATGAAATTTGAATATTGGGAATGGTAAACTAAAATTTACAAAAGAAGATTAATGGCATAGTTTTCATTTAAAGGGATTTCTGAAAAATCTGCTGTTTTCTTTTTAGAGAAGCTTATAATGCTGGTTTCTTTTTAGAGAAAATTATAATGATTTCAACTGGAATTCGAACTTGGCTCAGCAATTCTTTTTTCAGAATGAGAAATCAGCGAGTTGAGTTCAAATTCCAGTTGAATTCGTTGCATTCACTTATGTGCAAATATCCTTGGGAAAGGTATTAATCCATCTATTCCTTCCAGTTATGGGTTAAATAACAGGACAGATTGGATTCTATAACCTGGCTGGCAACCAGTCTACCACAGAAAGCAATGGCAACCTACTGCGGGATAATCTTCTGCTCAGAAAGTCATGTCTCTTTTGGGACATGATCGCTCATGCATGTATCACATGTGGCACTTAAATTGACTCTAATGACGGATTTAAATCCCTTAAGGACAGTAAAAGAGAAATGATTATCCACTGGTTCTTAAAGATTAAAGAATTTGGCATCCAGTTTAAAATATAAAATGACAAAACTTGTTATAGACATGGAAACTAAGTACTTAGTGTTTGTAGCTTTTTAAAAATAATTTCTTTTTCTAAATACAAAAATAATTCATAAATTACTCTACTATTGTTAACCTGGTGTGCACTTGGCTACATTTTAGAACACATTAGTGTGCTCAGGTACACCGGTTGAGAAATGCTGCTATAGAGTAAGAGATTCTTTCTCATGATTTGTTTTGAAAAAAAAAGTACCTTTCATCAGGAATGACCTCAATAAAATACTCTTATATTTAAGGTCACTCTGATCGTTCCTCAAATGTCCCATCATTTTCCCTAAAAATCACTTACCAGCAAGACAATTAGTTTTTTTCAAATTGCTAACTTATGGTTTGTATTGTATTTCATATTATCTCTAGTATAGAAATTATCGCACTTGTTGTTTAATGGGGCATGCAGAGGCTTCTTTACTTTTGCTTGATTCAGCAGTAGTAGCAATGGGAATAATCAGGAGGGTACAACCGGAAGTCTCAGAAATCATAAAAATGCTGGACAAGCCCTATTTGGCCTCTTTTCTATTTTCCTTTCCTGCAGCCTCTATCTTCAAAACCCCTTTCCCTTATTTCTTTTCAGTGACCTGTATCTTCACACCCAGTTCGAAGGGTTACTAACAACCCTTGCTGCAGAAGACATGTGGCTCTGTCCTGACAGCTTGACTTCAGATTTCTCATTCCTTCAGGGAACAGGCAGAGAAATCTCCCTTTGAGACATCTACCCAAAGAAGAAACTACACACAACCCTTGCCGCAGAAGACGCATACCAATCCTAACAGTTTCACGCTCAAGATCTACTCAAAACATCTATTCAAGAACTTTATTAACTGTGAAAACCATCTTTTCTCCTGCAAAATACTACTATTTTGCACTATTTTTCAACCACAAGTAAAAGCTGTTAAACAGTTATTTTAAACCTTGGGTTTGTTCATTCCACTCTATCAGTCAGTTAAGTGCCATACGTGATACACGCTTGGGCAATCATGTCTTCAAAGAGACATGACTGAATAGACAGGAGATTATCCCGCAGTAGGTTGCCATTACTTGCCAGCCAAGGCTATAGAATTCAATCTGTCCTATTATTTAACCCATAACTGAAGGGAAGATACGAATTAATATCTTTCCCAAGAGTATTTGTGCATAAGTGAATGCATGGAATTCAACTGGAATTCAAACTTGGCTCCTTGATTTCTTGTTCCACTCTATACATGGCCACACACACACACACACACACACACACACATAAATGCAACTGGGAAAAATTCCTTCATTAGTTTGAATTCTTTGGACCCCAATACTACATCCATTGCAATGAATCCATAACAGACAATTTTATCTTTATATTTTATTTGATTTATTTTACAAAAGATAGGTGTCATGGCACCATATTTAGCAGGGAATCTATTCCATCCTAATAGGAGCTACATGAAATAAAAAAAAAATGTGAGATAGTATTTTCGAGCTGATTCATACTGGTGTACACATGCTAGCACTTATATATATATATATACGTAAAACCTGGAAAAAGTTGTAATGAATAAAGGACAGTTTTGGTAAAATGGGAGGGTGTAGCTGGACCTTCATGCCTAAATGCATCAATTTTAAAACTGGCTTGTGAAGTATAACATCATCCAACAGCTAGATAGACTCCTTTCTATACAGCACTACTGGACAAAATGCCTGAAAGTATGGAGTAATTAGTGAGGACTGAACTCATTACTGAATTGTAATGATTCTAGCAAGACAAGCTTGCTAACCATTATACCACATAATGAGCCCAAAAGGTGATTTTTAAAGTGCAGCTTAGATGTGCCACAAGGCCAAAAGTATGTGGCACCCAATGAGGATTGAACTCACTACTCAAATGTAATGATTTTAGCGAGACAAGCTTGGTAACTATTACACCACACTGAGCTGCCCAGGTTGTAAGAGGCTGCAATAGATGATTCCATGGTCAGACTACCAAATGCTCAGAAGTTTTCTAAGAGTGCTGGGTTGTGTGTGTGTGTGTGTGTGTGTGTGTGTGTGTGTGTAAAAATTTGGTTTTAGGAAGTTTCATGAAGAAGCAAGTTTTTCAGTCCAGTGAAAGTCATGTTTCCAATTATTATACAGAAAGAGTTTCTTATTAACTTTTGATGTGCCATTTCCAAATCATAATAGTCTGACCAGGTTGCAACAGGCTGTAATGAATTTTGCTTCATTATAGCATCACCAAACAATTACAAAGGTCTTTTGGGAGTGAAGATCTGGTTAAGTTAGGTTGTGTGGGAAGTAACCTTGCTGGCCCAAAGAAAGCCTCATTTCCAATTATTATACAGAAACCACTTTTCATCAACTGTAAACATGCAATCAAGTAAAGAGTCATTTTTTTTAAATGAACCAGCAAATTGCAACAAGTGTGAAATCATGCAAGTGCTGACCAATTAAATCAAAGGTTATCGGCTTCTGTATTTTCTCCATTTTGCTGATTTATGCCAGATGTTATCGGATTGTTGTATAGCAAACACACATCTTTGAAGGTTTGTTTGTGGAGGAGCCTTCATGGTTGCTCTTAATTCATCATTTGTGAATGATGACACATGACCATTGTCAGGATCACCTTGGAGATCCAACTTGCCAGAAACAAATTTTTGGAATCCAATATTCCACAACCGATTTTGAAACTATCGCCTGGTTCACACTCCACCCACATCTATTGAACAGGTGAAGAGGCTCTTCCCTTGTTCTCTGTTTAGGATGTGGTTTCCGGCTTTCTCTTTTCCTATCTTTTCGCTCTTACATAGCCCCCTGCACATCAGTGGTGTTACCGCCTTGCTTGGGGTGATATGATTAAAAAAGAAACAAAAAAAAATCTGAGTCACCTACTATTGATCTTGTGCCATATTAGTTCCAAAAAGAGCTATTGAAGGTGACAAGCTGTTAGACCTAGTTCATAGAAGGAATCAACTGCCAGGTTTCAGTCAACGAGTGTTTGGGAGATGGAATTAAAAGGTTTGGAATTTAAAAAAAGAGTTAATTTAATCTTCTATGTGTAGTGATCATTTTTATAGATACTTTTTTAATGTTTTTGAAATAACAAACCACCAGAACAAATTAAACCTACATGTACCTAAAGAATAAAGAATTACTATCCCTTAAATTGTGATTAGTTTCAGAACAATGTAATATACCAAGTAAAATCAGCAGATAACAAAGAAAAAATACACATAGGAATGACAGAAGTAATGGAAACAAAGAAACTATGCACACAAAATGTCCTTTACAAATCTAAACTTATTTATAAATGGAACTTTGTCTGTGTGTGTCTATGTGTATCTGTTACCTATAGACTCCAAAACGGCTGAACCGATTTTCTTGAAAATTTACACAGTTGTACTTTATGCATCTGCGAGTGTCCTTAGCTAAGTTTTGTGTTGAGGTACCCCTGATAAATATCGAAAATCGATAATCGAAAAAATCAGGTTATAGAAGGAGTGGTCCGATTTTAATCAAATTTGATACACTCATAGACAAAGACATAAGAAATGATATTCAGAAGTTTCAAGGTTGCAGTTCTGACAATAGTGCAGAAAATCAATAATATATATATATATATATATATATATATATATATATAAAAGGCAAGATGTTTGTGTGTGACTGTTTATCTGCCTGTATGTCTGTATTTTTTCAGCCCTTTTATTTTAGTTTTTGCTTCGGGTTTGGCTCTAAGTAGGTATGATTGTAGTTCTTAGTCTCAGCCATGATACCATTTACTCAGAGGACTTATTTAGTTTTCAAAATTCAGTTTATGACGAAAAAAACTTATTTGATATTGATACCAGGAAATCAAAATTTGACTTACATCCATTCATTTTTTTTTCAGTCTACGGTTTCGCTTTAACTGGAAACAACTATTGCTTTTTAGTCTTTCGTGCCAATGTCCAAAGAGTCTGAGCTCCAGGACCATGGATTAGTTTTGTAGTTTTCATTACACCCAAGCAATGCCAGTCTATACTGCTAGTAGTAAATAAACAAACAGCACAATGCTTTCTAAACATATCTGGGAAGGTAATAAACTAAAAACTAAATCATACCAAAATTTAATGGAAAATATGAAAGAGAACATAAGCCTATGACAATCAATCAAAAACTTTAGACTCTGCCTAGAGTAAAAACATAACAAGCAAATTTTTACTACACTATTTAAAAATTGAAAGGTGAAAATGAGCAAGAATATTACTGTTGCTTCAAATTTCTTCTTCGTCTGTGAGGAAATTGTCCAGCATTAAGTGCCATACAAAAGGACTGATATTACATAACATTTCAGGACTCTTTCCTTTGTAGAAGCACATTTCTGTTGCTTCAAGTCTCTTCTTCATCTGTGAGAAGATTGTCCAGAATTCACTGCCATATAGGAGGACTGATATTACATAACATATCAGGACTCTTCTTTCTAGAAGCACATTTCTATTGCTTCAAGTCTCTTCTTCATCTGTGAGGAAATTGTCCAGCATTAAGTGCCATAAAGGAGGACTGATATTACATAACAGTTCAGAACTCTTTTCTTTGTAGAAGCACATTTCTGTTGCTTCAAGTCTCTTCTTCATTGGTGAGGAGGTTGTTTAGCATTCACTGCCTTATAGGAGGACTGATATTACATAACAGTTTAGAAATCTTTTCTTTGTTTCTAATGAAATAATCCTGTTTCTTAATATGCTACTTAGCTTTTGAAAGGCATTTTAGACAATCCCATTGCAACTTCAGATTTTGGTATCACACTTTCTGTCCTTCATTAAAACACTTCATAGATATTTAAAGTTTTGTTCCTGTTTAATTTTGACATCTCCAATTTATAAGTTGCATTTGGGGGTTTTCTTTTTGCTTACATACATTCTATTGATGTTTAGTTTTTATTTTCACTTTCCTTTACTACCTTATCTAGAAGTTTCTGTAGTTATCTTTCTAAGCCTGATATTAACACGGTGTTATCTGCATAAGTAATGTTGTTAAGATTGTGGCAATCTGTCATGCATGAATCTTAGCAGAAATTTTAATTCTCTCAGAACCATCTCACTGTAAAGACTGAATAAATTCAGTGAGAAGACCTATCTTTGTTTTACATCCCTTTCTATTTTTGTATATTTGTATGCAGTCAGTTATAAGTTCTGGATTAGTCCAATATCCTTACCTAATATATCAAGCTTACTGAACAGTTCCAATAGTCACTGCAGGTATATATTGATGGCTTGTCATAATACTAACCTGGTTTACGCAAATGACAGGTATATTGTGTTTTGTATACAGGTGATGCAATTCTTGAGCAATAAAGGACAGCTGCTTTGCACGGGCAACTGATTCATGGGCAGAATATTCACAACGAAACAAGGCTGCAATTGAATCAACCACCACGAGTCTGACTTTGGCTTTTTTCATCAAGGCTGGCAACTTCCTTTGTAAATATCCAATCAGTCCTTCCTGAAAGCAACCAAAAAAAGAAGAAAAAGGATTGATTTATTTATTCGTTTTCTATGGCTTATCGACCATTTGTAGGTTATTTAAAGCCAGAAAATATTTGTAGATTATAAATGTTTTTGTGTTAATACTGATTTAGTGATACAAGTCTTACTAATTAACTCATAGCTGAAGTGAGAAGAAATGGATTCATACCTTTTTCCAAGTATATTTGCATGTAAGTAAATATACCAAACCCAATAGGAATTGGAACTCGGCTTTCTGGTTAGCAATTCTGAGAAAATGGAGATTTCACCAGGTATTTCTTAGAAGGAATTTTTTTTTTTTTTTAATCATATCACCCCGAGCAAGGTGGTAACACCACTGATGTGCAGGGGGCTACGTAAGAGGGAAAAGATTGAAAAAGAGAAAGCCAGAAACCATATCCTAAACAGGAAACAAGGGATGAGCCTCTTCACCCGTTCAATAGACGTGGGTGGAGTGTGAACTGGGTGATAGTTTAGTCTATCTACTCCAATTGAAAAAAAACAAAAAAAAAAAAAAGAGGAAAAGAATGGAAAAGAGTAAAAGATTGGAAAAGAGAAAGCCGGAAACCACATCCTAAACAGGAAACAAGGGATGAGCCTCTTCACCCGTTCAATAGATTTGGGTGGAGTGTGAACCAGGCGATAGCTTAGTCTATCTACTCCAATTAAAACATCTATACTGGCTTTGGCTCAAAAGGAAACCTGTGGCATAATTCTCAATATGGAGATTAAAAATATCAGTCCAAGGGTCATCTCAAAGAAAGTCATAGAGTGAATCCCAGTCAGCATGCTGGTAACAAAAAGAGGTCTTATGAATAGGAGGTTCCTATCTAATGGATAATTAGGTCTCATGAATAGGAGGTTCCTATCTAATGGATAATTAGGTCTCATGAATAGGAGGTTCCTATCTAATGGATAATTAGGTCTCATGAATAGGAGGTTCCTATCTAATGGATAATTAGGTCTCATGAATAGGAGGTTCCTATCTAATGGATAATTAGGTCTCATGAATAGGAGGTTCCTATCTAATGGATAATTAGGTCTCATGAATAGGAGGTTCCTATCTAATGGATAATTAGGTCTCATGAATAGGAGGTTCCTAGCTAATGGATAATTAGGTCTCATGAATAGGAGGTTCCTATCTAATGGATAATTAGGTCTCATGAATAGGAGGTTCCTATCTAATGGATAATTAGGTCTCATGAATAGGAGGTTCCTATCTAATGGATAATTAGGTCTCATGAATAGGAGGTTCCTATCTAATGGATAATTAGGTCTCATGAATAGGAGGTTCCTATCTAATGGATAATTAGGTCTCATGAATAGGAGGTTCCTATCTAATGGATAATTAGGTCTCATGAATAGGAGGTTCCTATCTAATGGATAATTAGGTCTCATGAATAGGAGGTTCCTATCTAATGGATAATTAGGTCTCATGAATAGGAGGTTCCTAGCTAATGGATAATTAGGTCTCATGAATAGGAGGTTCCTATCTAATGGATAATTAGGTCTCATGAATAGGAGGTTCCTATCTAATGGATAATTAGGTCTCATGAATAGGAGGTTCCTATCTAATGGATAATTAGGTCTTATGAATAGGAGGTTCCTAGCTAATGGACAATTAGAATGAAATAACAATAGACAGTACAGAGTAATCTGGGTTGCCAAGAAATTAGTTTTGCAAGTTTGGCAAGAGCTAGTAGAGGAAGTAAGAAATAAATCAAGTAAGGAAGTCTGTTGCTTAGATTTGGTAGAAAAACAAGTAGGAAAATCACTGATTTAAGTAAGGGATTGAGCAATGGATTAGTGGAAAGTCTGAATACTACCAACATCAGTAACATTAGTGTGTTTAAGCCATTAAAATCACCGAACACAACGACATTTGCAGATGGATGAAGAGAGAGTGAAATTTCTATATTATCAGAGATCATGTCTAATATCCTGCATTCCTGAGAAGAGGGGAAGTGATAAAGTAAAAAGAAATAGGTAACAGAGTATAATAATGAAATGAGAATCAACTAGAACATCCAACTCAAACAAAACCATCCATCAAAAAAGGCAGTTAAAAAGATTTTCCTTAATTTCTCAATATTACAACCCCGATTTTAATGTAAATACTGAACTATATTTACAATGAACAGTAAGCTCATTTCTCTGGTTTAACAGTTTTATCTTGTCCCTAAATTCGACAATTTCTAATTTTCGTTAAGATCTAGTTGATCCTTGCTGGATCTCTCGTTCACCATGTGTCATCATACTGATAGTTGCCGGGTGTTTAGCCCAGCATTGATTGGCTGGTTGTATAGTTGTGGGGTGTTTTGCCTGACATTGGTTGTTGTGGGGCCAGGGACTAGTATAAAGTTTGAAAACAGTGTGTGACTTGGGCCTTGAGAATAATGGTTATTAGGTGTTGAGTTGATGATCGAGGCTATAAGGAAGCGTGTTGGGTATTGGTCGGATGATATGTGTTGGATTGGGGTCTGTCAAGTATGGGCACGATAATCAGTGTTGGATTGGGTGCTTCATGGCTGTATAGGCTGACGGTTGGTGTTGGGTTGGGTGCTTGCCGGGTGTAAGTGTGGTGATATGTGCCAGATTGAATACCTAGGGGGAATTCGTTGGAGCGTCCAAGTCGGATGAAGGTACCCATCAAATAAAGGCAAATTAATGTCTAAGTATTAGTGTATGGATGTATATAGGTACACATCTGTTTTTTGTACAAGTAGACATATAAGTATTTTGTTTTACTTGCTGATGTGTATGTGTATGTATGCATATATTTGTATGTGTGTGTGTATATTTTATATATATATGTATGTATGCTTTTATATATGTATATGTGTATATATTCATATTTGTATGTCTATATGTTCAGATGTCCATGTATGTGTGTCTCTCTCTCTCCCTATATATATATATATATATATATATATATATATATATACTTGTTTATGCCCGTTTATATATGCACATCTGCTCCTGTGTGAATATTCCTGTGCTTATTTGCGTATGTTTATGCCAGAAGTTTGTATAAGTATTTTCATGTATGTGGCTATCTTTTTTATTTTGTATATGATGATCTGTGGAGTTTTTAATCATGTATGCATTTTGTTTTTAGCCAGTGTATTTGCTTGAGTATATAATTAATTATGTTTATGTGTTCATGCACTGAAATATGGTTGTGTTTGCCCTGACCTCATTCATTCAAGGCTATTGTATCCAACACTGTCTATTTTCCAATGCATTTCAACTTTAAAATTTTAACAGACAAATTGACAAGTTGATAAAGGCAAAATTTTGAAATTTGTGTATGTATATATGCAGGCGGATATGAATCTGTATATTTGTCTGTTTGCCAGTGCATGTGTGTAAACCTATCTATTTGTCCATGTGTGGATGTTTGTAGGTTTATATGTGTGCATTCATGTCTTTTCCTCATTTAATATATGAATAACTTTCTAAATCTAATCATTTTTTGTTAAACTTAGAATTTAATATTCGCAATAAAAATAAAGTGAATCTAATAGTCAATTGCTAATGCTGATCTCAGTTTAATCAAATATTAATATTATTGCCCCCAAAAATTGTTTTTTTGAGTCTGCTCACATATTCTTCAAATTAGAAATTACTTTATTCTGATTGGTTCACACTGTCAATGCAACAATTCCTCCCTGATTAAGAGGGTTTGGCTTGTCTTTAACCTTTTAAAACCATTCAACTTGAAATAAATTTCATCACCTGATAAAACACAAGTAGTGTCAAAACAAAATAGCTACTTTTGTAGTGATATTATGACATATTCGTGTTATAATTTCTGAATATATATATATATATATATATATATATATATACTAGCAGTATAGCTGGCGTTGCTCAGCTGTAATGAAAGCTTTAAAACTAATCCATGGTCCTGGAGCACAGACTCTTTGGACATTGGCACAAAAAACTAAAAAGCAATAGTTGTTTCCAGTTAAAGTGAAACTGTAGACTGAAAGGAAAATGAATGAAATTTTGATTTCCTGATATCGATATCAAATAAGTTTTTTTCATTGTAAACTGAATTTTGAAGTCCTCTGAGCAAATGGTATCATGGCTGAGACTAAGAACTACAATTATACCTACTTAGAGCCAAACCCGAAGCAAAAACTAAAATAAAAGGGCTGAAAAAAATACAGCCATACAGGCAGATAAACAGACACACACACACACAAACATCTTGCCTTTTATATATATATATTATCGATTTTCTGCACTATTGTCAGAACTGCCACTTTCAAACTTCTGAATATTGTTTCTTATGTCTTTGTCTACGAATGTATCAAATTTGATTAAAATCGGACCACTCCTTCTATAACCCAATTTTTTCGATTATCAATTTTCGATATTTATTAGGGGTACCACGATACAAAACCTAGCTAAGAACACTTGCATTTGCTTATAGTACAACTGTGTAAATTTTCAAGAAAATCGGTTAAGCCATTTCGAAGTCTATAGGTCACACACACACAAAATTCCATTTATAAATAAGTTTATATATATATATAATTTGAAAATGAGTTATTTCTGCAAACTAGGTTTCAACATTTTGCTATCTTATATAATAACTAATTTTGCTGTTTTTCAAGCGTACAAACAGGGATTTTTACAAACATAACTGGAATTTTTAAGTAACCAAAAATTTTCAAAATTAGGAAGGAGTTGCTTAAGAATCTTAAAACACTTTCTTACATGTTTGTATGATCCTAAGGTATATCTATATGTGTGATTACATTTGGACATTACTTCTTTAGTAATTTTTTTTTGTTCTGGAAATAACATAATGGCTAGCTTTTCCTCCTGACACAATCTGCAGACATCACTACCATTGTATGATTTGGCTATTTTTACTATACTTTAAGTTATATTAGGGTCTTTTCTAGTTTTCGGTTTTAATTTACACAAATAACTAGCCAGTTTGGTATAATTTTGATGATTTTCCATACTGACTGGATTAAATACCAGGATATATTGCATAATATAGCCTTGGTTGACAATCAGTCTACTTCAACTGGAGGATAAAGGGGTTTGTGTAGAATCAATACTTCTACCTGCATAAAAGTCAAGTTACAGAAGCATTGATGACCCTCTTGTTGATGGCAAGGGGTCATCAATGATCTATGCTCCATTAAAAGTGAGTGTGGGGTTCAATATAAAATATGAAAGTGGTCACTGAGGTCAGTATCAAGCTGAAGATCATAATCAATATCTACTTTTATACTGATATTTACATACACTCTATCTCTGGTATTAAACACTTTTTTTCCATAAATATAGCATACATTAAACTATACTTTTATCATATATATATATATATATATTTATATATGGTAGCCTTTGAAAAACAGTAGCTACCCTGGCATGTACGCATTGCTCATTCACTAATGAATTAGAGCACTCTGGCTATTGGGCGTGTATAGTGATAATATACATGCTAAAATGTCTGCCTGCTTCTACCGTGCACCCATGGCCCAGAGGTAGAATCGCCGACTGATGCCACTTTGGTCGTGTTTCAATCCTGGGTTAGAAGCAATCAGAGTCTAACCATACTGATGAACTGTGATACAGCAAAACAGATCTGTCTGCGGAATGACTATATATATATATATATATATATATATATATAAAATATTTGTTTAGAATTTATAACATAAATATGTTATGATATCACTACAAAAATAGCCATTTTGTTTTGACACTAACCGTGTCTTATCAAATGATGATGTTGAATTCAATTTGAAGAATTTTAAAAGGTTTAAAACCAGCCAAACCCCCTTCATCATATTAATATTTGCAAAGTATATAATCTACCATAGACTGTCAAGTTATATATTTAATAGGTATTTGATTTAACATAGATTATCATGTTACTATTTGATAGATTTTAATATCGCATTAAATCATCTAGTTAAGTTTTTATTCTAGCACAGATTGTCAAATTAATAATTATGATTCTTTAGACATTAATTTCACATGGCATCACAATCTGTCATAAGTATCTATGTTAAATTGTATGTATATATATATTTTTATTTTTTCTGTTTGTTTTTACTTGTGTTTATATATGAATATACATACTTGGGTGCATGGATTTGTCTATGTATATATGCATGTATGTAGATATACATGTGGGTTTATTTATTAGTAGGCATATTGATATATTGTTACTGTTTTACATGCATATATGTAACTGTATATATATGTATGTGTGTTTGTGCATATATATATATAGTGTATCGAGGTAGCAAATAATTTTCTAAACATATACTGTTTAATATAAGAAATAACGAATGTCTATTATGTTTAATCATGAGCCGTTCTGAACGTCGTATTTTGGCTTTAATTTCATTTGAAAATAAAGACAAAAATTCTCCAACATTTGGATAATTTTTTTATTAATTTGGTTCTAAGCTTTTGGCTCACATGAGCCATCTTCAGAGAGGTTATTAAGATGGTAATACAGTAACATCCACCATCACCGACGATTTAGAACGGCTCATGATTAAACATAATAGACATTCATTGTCTCTTATATTTAACAGTATATGTTTAGAAAATATATATATACACACACATTTTCTTGTTTATGTATGTATGTATATATGGGTCTGTATGTTTCTGTGTAAGTGTTCTTGCATCTACTTGTCTGTATTTATGTCTATAGTTGTCTATAAGTAGATCTGTGTATGTGGTTTTATTTTGTATATGATGCTTTATGGTTTTTTATGTTGTGTACGTATTTTGTTTTTAGCATGTGAATGTGTGTGCATATATATTCAATTATATTTATATGTTTATGCACTGGAATATGACTATGTTTGTCTTGATCTTATTTAAAACGTCTTTTCCCCTATTTACCTTCCGAATTCAGACTTACATGTATCTAATATATGTAGCGTTCACAGATACTCCTTAACCAGGCTCTGAATCTAACAGATAAATTGACATATCGCTAAAAACATTAGTAAAAAAATGTATATGTTTGTGTGTGTGTCTGTGTGTGTATGTATGAATATATGTATGTATATAGTTGTCTTTTTGGCCATATGTGAGTATTTGTATATATGTGTGTCTATCTCTCTTCTCTGTTTCATATTTGAATAACTTTATCATAATCTAAAACTAATGAGTAGTTAAATTTAGAATTTAAAATTTGTAGTCTTTAACATAAATTTTTAATAAATTTTTTAAAAATAATTTTTTGTTTTTATTGTAAAGTGAAATTAATAGTCAGTAAAACTAATCTCTATTTTAATCAAACATTAACATTAATGCCCTAATAAATTGTTTTTAGAGTCTCTTGTTATGTTCTTCAACTTTACTCTTTAAATTACTTGTATTTTGAATGGTCATCACGAACTATGTAACAATGTCTCCCTTATTGAGGGGTTTGGCTAGTTTTGAACCTTTTAAAACTCTACAACTTGAAATCAGCACCATCATTTCATAAGACACAATAAGTGTTGAAACAAAATAGCTACTTTTGTAATATTATAACATAATTATCATATATATATATATATATATATATATATATATATATATATATATATATATAGGCTCTCACACCCTGATTGAGCACTCTGGAAGAATGGTAGACTTTGAAAAACATTAGCTACTCTAGCATATACGCATCGTTCATTCAGTAATGAATTAGAACACTCTCAGCTATTGGGCGTGTATAATGATAATATACATGCTAAAAAGTTTGCCTCCTTCTACCGAACACCCATAGCTCAGAGATAGAGATGCCGACTGACGCCAATTTGGTCAGGTTTCAATTCTGGGTTAAAAGCAATCGGATGTCTAACTGTACTAATGAGCTGTGATACAGCGAAAGAGATCTGTCTGCGGATGACTATCTAAACTTATTTATAAATGGAACTTTTTCTCTGTGTGTGTGTCTGTGTGTATCCATTACCTGTAGACTCCATAATGGCTGAACCGATTTCCTTGAAAATTTACACAGTTGTACTATAAGCATCTGCAAGTGTTCTGAGCTAGGTTTTCTGTTGAGGTACCCCCGATAAATATCGAAAATCGATAATCAAAAAAATCGTGTTATAGAAGGAGTGGTCTGATTTTAATCAAATTTGATACACTCATAGACAAAGACATAAGAAATGATATTCAGAAGTTTCAAGGTTGCAGTTTTTACAATAGTGCAGAAAATCAATAATATATTTTTATAAAAGGCAAGATACCGGGTCTGATCAAAATCAGTTTTTCAGCCGTTTTATTTTAGATTTTGCTTTGGGTTTGGCTCTAAGTAGGTATAATTGTAGTTCTTAGTCTCAGCCATGATACCATTTACTCAGAGGACTTATTTAGCCTTCAAAATTCAGTTTACAATGAAAAAAACTTATTTGATATCAATACCAGGAAATCAAAATTTGACTTATATCCATTCATTTTTCTTTCAGTCTACGGTTTCACTTTAACTGGAAACAGCTATTGCTTTTTAGTCTTTCGTGCCAACATCCAAAGAGTCTGAGCTCCAGGACCATGGATTAGTTTTAAAGCTTTCATTACAACCGAGCAACGCTGGGCTATACTGCTAGTATATATATATATATATATATATATATATATATATGTGTGTGTGTGTGTGTGTGTGTGTGTGTGTGTGTGTGCATGTTGTATACCTATCTATAGACAGTAATTATATGTTCCTATCCTCTTAAATACATGGGCACTATTGGAGTAAAGTGAAAAGAAGTTTGATTTTACTGACTAGCAGCTCACTAGGTGTGTGTCTACTTTACACAGCATGTGAGCTTTGTATTTGTTGATATACTATTATTTCCAACCTCTGTTTTGATGATTACTCATGCAGTAACCTTTTAGGCTTACAACAATATATATATATACATATATATATATATATATATATATATATATTGTCATCTGCAGACAGCTCTGTTTCGCTGTATCACAGCTCATCAGTACGGTTAGACTCCGACTGCTTTTTAACCCAGGATTGAAACCTGACCGAATTGGCGTCAGTCGGCGATTTCACCCCTGGGCTATAACCGTTCAGTGGAAGAAGGCAGACCTTTTAGCACATATATTATCATTATACGCACCCAATAGCTAGAGTACTCTAATTTATTTTACTGAATGACCTTATATATATGTATATTTTTCCTTGCTAGCATGGGTTGGACAAAGTTTTCTTCATGGCTCCATAATTGAACCATTATGAAATATTGGATTGAATTTTACAGCTGTATGCTATTACCAACAGCAACCAATTTTGAAAACTGGAAACTCAATGCTTTTATTGAGTTACCATCTCTAAGAAGATTACCTACCAAGGTTAGAGAGATCAGCCTACCCTATTTACACATAGTAGTTGTAGAGGTTTTTATATCAGAGATTTCCTTCTGTTAGACAAATTACTATCCAAAGCTAAAGACCCAGTATAACTTTTTCTTTTTCTCTTAAATGACCCCATTTTGGTCGTTAACTACTAGCTGAAACTCTAACAGGTGCTACAACTCCCGATCAGAGGCTTTGCTGCCATATGTATTTTATCGTCATATTTAGGACTAATGTCAGATGATCTAAATTTATTATCAATCTTCTTCTTCTTCTTCTATGTGCCCTGTCCATTCAGGACGTAGGCAATTATGGTTCTCCACGTCTCCCTATCCCTTGTGGCTATTAGTATGTTTGCTCCTGTTACTCCTGGCAACCCCCGTTCCGTCATCCACCTGATCAGGCCCTGCAAATATGTTATCCGCTGCCTTCCTCTGTCTCTTTCCTTCTATCTGGTCAGTCAGTATCAGGTTCTCCAGGCTCTCCTTCCTCACTGCATGTCCCAGGAACTTCAGTTGTCTCTTCCTGATGCTCAGTATTAATTTCCTTTTTGTTGCCATTCTTTCCAACACCTCATCGTTGCTTGCATGCTCAGTCCACAATATCCGCAGCATCCTTCTATAGAACCACATTTCTGCTGCTTCCAGTTTTGTCCTCATTTTCAATGATAAAATGCCTGCCTCACTTCAGAGATTAAAAAAAGTATCATTTATGGCAAAGTGTGGGAGGGGATTTTATTTATCTCTGTCCTACTTACAAAAATGGTGGTGTTCATCCTGCAGTTAGATAACAAGCAGTAAAGTTTTAGCCTTGAAGAAGTAACACAAGAAATAAAATGGCAGCAACTTAGTTTTATTTAAACTTTTTTCTTTTTCTGTATCAACTCACATGACTGAGAGGTCAAGCACCTTATCAAAAGGGGAACACAGACATCCGTCGTAACAAGCTGGTTTCAAATCTGACTGCTCTACATGCATAATTTCTTGATGGTTTTGAGAGAACACTCTCATTTTTGTTGTTTTGATTACTTTTTATTTCTTTTGACATGTTTTTTGACCTTCCTCAGCTTGGAATAGTATCCCTATTTCCCTAGTATCCAAACAGGAAGCTGCCAAGAGTTAGCTCCCTTTGATAATTGAACCAGCACTTAAAGAGTAGAAAATTAGGGGCCCACAGAAATAAACTCTGTTGTATATAGAGCATCAAAGAGTAGATTATATTAATGGTTAGTGTTCAAATGTATTCAGGCTTTTCTAACTCAGTGATACTAAGAAAGAGTAAAAGCTTGTGTTTATATCTATCTTTGCAACTCACTGTTATTATTTCAAGCATTATTATAGTGTAGACTTCTTACTTGAAAAAGACATCTCATTTGGTTTGAAGTAATAAAAATTTGGATTAAAACTAAATTCATTAATTCATTAGACATTGCAACTAAAGCTTATTCTTGGTTTTCAGAATAGAGTAACCACAAGCTTATTCCTTGTTATTCAGATTAGACTAACCTCCATATTCCTGTTTTTTTTTTTTTAATTGTATCACCTCGAGCAAGGCGGTAATGCCACTGATGTGCAGGGGGCTACATAAGAGTAAAAAGATTAAGTAGAACAAAGTGAAGATGAAAATAAACCAGTTAGAAAGGAGCAAGAGAAGGATAGGAATACAGGTGTGATGACAGTTGCAAAGGTGGAGAGAAAAGAAAGGATATACAGGGTGGGGAAAGAACTAGAGTCAAGTGGTTAATAGATGAGTATTGACATTGCATTTAAATTCCTGGAGGTTGTAGCCGTCAGGAAAGCAAGAATATGGAAGCGAGTTCCACAGGCAAGAAGTGTGAGAGAAGAAGTTGCAGGAGTAGAATTGTCATCTACATTTGGTTAATCTAACTGTGAATGGGTGGGACCCAGTTGCCAATCTGGTTGCATGAGTAAACACCTGTTGCAGAGGCACCAGTGACTTAAGTTCGTTGGAGCAGAAGCCATGAAAGTTTTGCTTTGTTTGAAATAGATTAATCCCTTAATTATTCCTGGTTGTTTAGAACAGAGTAACTCCAAGATTATTTTTTCTTGTTTAGTGTTATAGTGGAACATCCTGCCATCCCCGAGAATAGAATGCTCTACTTTATAAAAGATGGTAACGAGCAGTATGACAGGGTAAAATGTCTTAGACGAAGGCATTCACTATTCGACAGTCGATTCTGCTCCAACCGTGGCTTATAGGTGTATTATTGTTCATTGTACCTTAGTACAATAAATCTGTATTTCTTATTCCTGGTGTGAAGTTCCATTCTTCAACTGATCATTTTATACTGTATTCCTTTTTGGGATATATCATTTAGAATAAAGTAATACCAAGCTTATTTGTTGTTATTCAAAATAACAGCAACCCCAAGTATATTCTTTGCTTATTAATACAGAATCATGGACAGTCTACAGGAGCCTCCTGTACACCTTAGTTAATATGTCATTTTTATGAGAATAAACACAAACATATAAACAACAGCAATATTTCAGATTTTCATAGCTACCAGATGAGATATACAGTATATGAATTTCATCTTCTTGAAACAAAAGATGTATAAAATATAATATATAATATATATAAAAATAATTGTTTGCACAATATTTTTAGTGGCACAGGTACGAATTTACACGAGATACTAGATTAGCAACTAGGTCCCACCCTTTTACAGTAAAACAGATAATATGTAACTGTAATTTCTACTCCAACAGCTTCTTTTCTTGTGCTTTCTGCCTGTGGAATTCCCTTCCACATGTCTGCTTTCCCGACAGCTACAATCTCCAGGAGTTTAAATGTAAGGTCAATAGACACCTCCTATCACACTAACTTGCACCTATACTCCCAACACTCTCACCATCTACCCAACCCTCATTCCAGTAGCCTTACCCGCCTATCACCCTCCTTCTGACATTTCCTATATCTAACTATCCTTTCTCACCACTCTATATAACCCCCTGCGCAATAGTGGCAGTGAAATGCCTTGCTCGAGGTGAAACGATTATAAAAAAAAACAACAAAAAAACATAGGAAAGTGTGATTCATGCTCAAGTCTCTGTCACACCTGGAAACTTTCTAGAAATGTCAAATGCTACATTTTATTTGATCCAAAGCCACCATGTAATATTCTGATCTGTCTTTATGAGATCCTATGTACTTCAGAAAAAAATGAAAACTTGGAAGTCACAATGATACACTCATCCCTCTACTGAGATTGTGTATTTTTTGGCACTACTTTTTTTTTTTATAAGTGTTTCACCCCTGAGCAAGGCATGTCACTGCCACTACTGCGCAGGGGGCTACATAGAGTGGAGAAAGGATGGTTAAATATAGAAAATGTCAGAAGTTAGGTGATAGGTGGGTAGGGATACCAAAAATGGTTAAATATAGGAAATGTCAGAGGGTGGGTGATAGGCAGGTAAGGATACCGAGAATGAGGGTTGGGTAGATGAGAGTGTTCTGAGAATAATTGGGAGTTAATGTGATAGGAAGCGTCTATTGACCCTACATTTAAACACCTGGAAATTGTAGCTGTCGACAAAGCAGACTTGTGGAAGGGAGTTCCACAGGCGGGAACGCGAGAAAAGAAGCTGTTGGATTAGAATTTATGGTTACAGCTTATCTGTTTAACTGTAAAAGGGTGGGACCTAGTTGCTAATCTAGTATCTCGTGTAAATTCGTGCTTAGGTGGCACCAATGATCTAAGTTCATCGGGGCAGAAGCCATGAAAGTACTTGTAGAAGAGGCACAGGGAAGCCACATCAACCACATTACAGATCCTCTTTTGTATTTTATCAAGAAGCCCAAGTGTGTTTCATGTATGGTACTTAACTGACTGATAATACATTATCATTTTACTTTTACAAACTGATGAGTGAAATTTGGCAGCCAAATTTGATTTTAATACAATCTATTGATAATGTTATCTCTCCAGGGCTAATACCAGTTTAATGTTCAATTTGGTCTGTGTTGGTTTGCCGAAGATAAGTTTTACTTTTGTCTCTCTCTCTCTCTCTCTCTCTCTATATATATATATGAATGCCAACATTCCTAAAGTTGGTGTCTTGGTAAAAAAAACATTTAGCATACTTGGACTACTGTGAATATCTGAGTTGGACATTTGGATGAGCATCTGACCTTGTAAATCCTTGCCTTCGACCATTATGACAGTGATCCTCTGTCAGGCAGAACCCACCTTATTCTGTGCAAGATTAATCCCAGTCCAAACTCAAGAAAATCATGGCAATGTATGTATGCCAACCTTCAATGTTGAAGGAGCCTTCTTGCCTCCCTGCTTTGAAAATTCCAATTCAGAATCCTGGCATTTATTTGAGCTTGAACATCAACCACAATGGCAAGAATGAAGAAGACCAGAGGTTAGATTTAAGTCTACCTGTAAATTCATATATTTGATGTCACATTAGCTCTTCCATTTAGATTTATCATATTTGATGACATACCTTCTTTTATGCCCTGGCCCCTTTCAGAACATGGGCAATCATGGCTCTCCACAACTTCCTTTGTATCTCTAAACAATGTTTATTTTCCTGACATTCCCTCTCAGTCCGTGTTCAAGCTCATTAGGTATGTTAGTCACTGTTTCACTCTGCTGATCTTGCCTTTAAATATGTCTTGTGAGTGTCAAATTCTCCATTCACTCCTTCCTTATTATGAATCTCAGAAATTTCAACCGCCTCTTTCCGATTCAAAGTAAAAATAACTTTTTTGTTGCCATTTTCTTTAAATCTTCATTGTTGCACACATGCTTTGTCCATGGTATTCTCAGAAAACAAGAAAGTACTGAAAAGTTCTCAGCCTGACTAATCTTTTCCTTTTATATGCAGTATCCCTTTAGGATATGAGCTATTATGGCTCTCCACAAATTCCTTTCCTCTGTAACTCTAAGTAATGTTTGTTTCTCTGCCATTCCTTCCAGTTCATGTTCAGTCATATACAGGGTGATTCAAAAGTAGGTAGGCATAGGTGGAATAGGATTGTGTATCAGTTATTTTATAACTATGGCATTTGTGCTATATTATTTTAAAATCTATAACTAAATTTATCTAAATTTAATCTGTTTTCTTTTTCAAATAATTCAGAGAACCCATAATGGTAAATCCAAATTTAGGTCAATGGTGCCCCCTCCACAAAAATTTACTCGAGCAACCAAACTGGCAACAAGGTCCTACCCTTTTACAGTTAAATCTACCAAATGCAGCTGACAATTCTTCTCCAGGAGCTTCTTTTCTTGCACTTCCCGCCTGTGGAACTCCCTTTCATATACTTGCTTTTCTGACAGCTACAACCTCCAGAAATTTAAATGCAATGTCAATTCCCATCTCTTATCCACTTCACTCCAGTCCTTCCCTCATCGTTTCTACATCACCCCATGTATATTGTTCTTTTCCTTTCTCACTCTACCTTCACAACTGTCATCACATCTGAATTTGTATCCTTCTGTTGTCCTTTCTCTGACAGCTCCTGTAACTGGTTCATCTTTCTCTTCGCTCTCCTTCTACCTAAAATTTTACTCTTTTATATAGACCCCTGCACATCAGTGGCAGTACTGCTTTGCTTGGGGTGAAATGATTAAAAAAAATTAAATACTGATAAAAGAAAATAGGTTTCAAAAAAGTATTGAAAACCTCAAAATGAAACCATTAGAACAAAATGGCTTGAAACATTTGGTACTCAATTCCTAATTTAAGTGCTTTTGTATTATTATACACACAAAAATTTAATTGTCACTGTAATAATTGTATTAGTAAATATAATTGTATACATAATCTCAAAACAAGTGTTATCATTTACTGTTCCCCTATTTTGAACCATCCTGTATCTTTTATAAAAGCTCATTACGTACATTACTTGCTGTTTCCCTCTGCTTATGTTGCCTAACTGTATCCTGTGAGTGTTAAATTCTCCAAGTCTTTTTTACACATAATGTGTACAAGTAATTTCAATAATTTTGTTCTGATTCTATGCTCAAGTGTCCCTTTCATTCTCATTGTCTTTAAAAACAAAGAAATTGTCTGACATTCATTGCACAGTGATATTATGTAACAGTTCAGCAGTCTTTTCTTAGTTTTCAACAAAATTTTCCTGTTGCTTAATATTTTGTTTTGTAAGATTCCCTGTTGACATTTAATGTTACAATAGTGTGAAAGTCATCTGGATAAATGGTTGCTTAGCAAAAATTCTGGCTTTGTATATAAATCTTGATAGATATTTTCTGAGATAATAACACATCACTCAATAAGTTTCGGGCCTGACAAATAGATGGTGCCACTAATAAAAAATCCATATGATTCTTATGAAGTACTAACCTTCAAATAGCACATGACAAAATTTGGGTATAATCAGATCATTAGTTTACAAATAACAGTTATTTAAGTGAAGCTACGGTTACAAATTTTTGAAACAATGGAAATATCTGAATTTTGTGTATTGATAAAGCATTGCTTTCTGATGGAAAAAAATAATGTTCAAGCATAGCACTGGTTTCATAAGTTTTATTCAGACTCTGTTCCATTGGAAACAACAGTTAAGAGGTCGTATGCTGACTTTAAACGTGGTCATACAGACACAAATGATGCTGAATGCACAAGTTGCCGAAAATTGGCAATTGTCCCAGAAAACACAAAAAAACCTACAAATTTGTTTTAGCCAATCATAAATTGAAGTTGCATAAGATAGCAGAGACATTGAACATATCAGAAGGCAGTGTATTCGTCATTCTTTCATGAACATTTGTCAATGAGAAAGCTGTATTCAAAGTGGGTGCTGCATATGCTCACAGTTGATCAAAAACAACAATGCATCAATGATTCAGAGCATTGTTTGCAACTGTTTCAATGCAACAAGAAGTTTTTGTATAAATATGTGACAATGGACAAAAAATGGATCTACCACTTCACTCCAAAGTCAAATCAGCAGTCAGCTGAGTGGATAGCAGCAGGTGAAATCTGTTCAAAGCGACTAAAGATGCAAACATCAGCAGGCAAGGTTTTGGACTCCGTATTTTGGTATGTGCAAGGTATTTTGCCATCAATTACCTTGAGTAAGGAAGAACCACCAATATCAAATATTATATAGCGTTATTGGTATTTTTGAAGAAAGAAATCACCAAAAAACAGCCACAAATGAAAAAGAAAAAGTAATCTTTCACCAAGACAACGCACTGTGTCACAAGTCAGTCGCAACAATGTAAAAACTACATGAATTGCTTCCACATCCACCCTATTCTCCAGATCTGGCCCCCAGTGACTAATGGCTGTTTGCAGACCTCAAAAGAATGCTCCAGGGAAAGAGATTTAGCTCCGATGTAGAAGTGATATCGGAAAGTGAGGCGTATTTTGAGGCCAAAACAAATTGTTCTACAAAAAGGACATTGAATTGTTAAAGAAGCATTGGAATCAGTGTATCAGCCTAAAAGGAGACAATGTTGATGAATAAAGTAAAATTTTGCATAAAAGCTGTTGCTTTATTAGTTAGACCCAGGATTAATTGAATAATGTGTTAATTGGATAAAAAGAAAAAAGGTTGGGTGTCATCAAATATGATCAATAAAAAATGGTACCTGGGATGAACAAATCCAGGGCTGTCTCACTATCTAAAGCCACTTTGGTTGACCATGTCTTCGGGTGTGTAGCTGTACTCACCATACTTAACCAATTATGAGTTGGTGAGGCTGTTTAAGCCATAAGTGAATGTTTTTTTTTTTTTAATTGTATCACCCCAAGCAAGGTGGTAACGCCACTGATGTGCAGGGGGCTACGTAACAGTGAGAAGATTGGAAAAGAAAAGCCGGAAACCACATCCTAAACAGGGAACATGGGATGAGTCTCTTAACCTGTTCAATAGACGTGGGTGGAGTGTGAACCGGGTGATAGATAGATCTATCTACTCCAATTGAAAAAAAAAACAAAGTGAGAAGATTGGAAAAGAAAAAGCCAGAAACCACATCCTAAACAGGGAACAAAGGATGAGCCTCTTAACCTGTTCAATAGATGTGGGTGGAGTGTGAACCGGGCGATAGATAGATCTATCTACTGCAATTGAAAAAAAAAAACAAAGTGAGAAGATTGGAAAAAAAAAATGTCTTAGAAATGTCAACTCTTTTCAGCTTCTGCTCTGTTGTCAGTATTCTTGGGGCCCCTCTTGCAGACTGCTTCCTCATCCCTATCATCTCAAAACAGGGCTTCAGGATAAATCATCACCGCCGACTGAGCACCAGAAAAAGCATAACTTATCCCACAACAGGTTGCCCATACCTGCTGCAGTAGACTGGTTGCCAGCCAAGGCTATAGAACCCAATCTGTCCTGTTATTTAACCCATAACTGGAGGGAAGGGATGAATTAATACTTTTCTCAAGAGTATTCCTTCTGTGTTTTGACTTGATTGCTTCATAATACTGTCTATTAATAGTTTTTTTTTAACTTTTCCAGGTAGTCTATCATGATTACACCCCCAGAATAAAAAAAAAAAAAAACTGAAGCCATTGCTTTGCCTAAAGACACTACCTGTTTGAACTTCTTACAAGGTGGAGAACGAGAGTGTCACCACTGTTTGATTTGAATCTTTGATTCAGGTTCAAAATGGTGAACCCAGGTTTCATCTTGAGTTACTAATCTTTGGTGGTAATTCTCAGGGTCATCCTGGAAGTGAGTTAAAAGTGTCTTGGAAATGTCAACTCTTTTCAGCTTCTGCTCTGGGGTCAGAATTCTTGGGACCTCTCTTGCAGACAGCTCGCTCATCTCCAAGATCTCAGTTAAAACAGTATAGACTGAACTACACATTTCCCCCTCTCAAATTAATCTTCTGACCACTCAAATTAATCTCCCACTGAGTCAAATTAATAAAAAAATATGATTATTCTAAACTAGCAGCATAGCCTGGCATTGCTCAGGTGGAATGAAAGCTTTAAAATTAATCCATGGTCCTGGTGCTCAGACTCTTTTGACGTTGTTTTGAGTTCCGACTTTTTCTAGATTGGAAGGCAACTCAGGCAATAGGACCCAGTCTGTTATACTCAAAGCTTAAGAGATGGACTCATAGCTTTCCCTAGAGTATTTGCACATAAATGAATGTAATGAACTTGACTGGAATTTAAACTCAGCTCTCCAATTCCTTAATTTGATACCACTATTAATTACTCCATCATACCTCTATCATAGTCTACAGTGTCAGCATAAATGCTAGTCAAGCAGAAACTAAGGCTTTGTATATAGAAGTTGGGAAATATTTTCAGAGCTAATCTTTTTAATAAAAAAAGACTAGAGTGGATCTTATATGTCATCAAATCTAAACTTATTTATAAATGGAACTTTGTCTGTGTGTGTCTATGTGTATCTGTTACCTATAGACTCCAAAACAGCTGAACCGATTTTCTTGAAAATTTACACAGTTGTACTTTATGCATCTGCGAGTGTTCTTAGCTAAGTTTTGTGTTGAGGTACCCCTGATAAATATCGAAAATCGATAATCGAAAAAATCAGGTTATAGAAGGAGTGGTCCGATTTTAATCAAATTTGATACACTCATAGACAAAGACATAAGAAATGATATTCAGAAGTTTCAAGGTTGCAGTTCTTACAATAGTGCAGAAAATCAATAATATATATATATATATATATATATATGTTTATAAATATAAAAGACAAGATGTTTTAATTCTTTTTTTTGGAATTGTAAAAATTAA
The DNA here is from genome assembly GCA_037127315.1 of Ascarosepion bandense. Lineage (NCBI taxonomy): Eukaryota > Metazoa > Mollusca > Cephalopoda > Sepiida > Sepiidae > Ascarosepion > Ascarosepion bandense. The sequence continues at coordinate 547,630 of JBBBDQ010000151.1, forward strand.
TCCTTTTTGAGGGATTGTAAGATTTTGTGGGGGTTTGGATTGGAAGAATATTTCTTTTTTTTTGGATTGTGAGATTAATTCTCTTTTTGGATTGTAAGACTAATCCATTTCTTGGATGATAAGATTAATTCTTTTTTATTATAAGATTAATTGCTTCTTGAAATTGTAAAAACTAATCCTTTTTTGGGCTTTGTAAAATTTTTTTGAGGGGATTGAATTGTAAGATTAATTCTTTTTTTGGATTACAAGATTAATTTTTTTTTTTTGAAATTGTAAAAACTAATTCTTTTGGGGGATTTTAAGATTCTTTTGGTGGGGTTGGATTCGAAGAATAATTCTTTTTTTGGATTGTCAGACTAATACTTTTTTTTGGATTATAAAACTAATACTTTTTTGGATTATAAAACTAATCTTTTTTTTGGAGGGGGATTGTAAGATTCATTCTATTTTTGTGAAATGTATATTACATTACCCCTTTATATTTACAAACTGATGAGTGAAATTTCACTGCCAAATTTGATTTCAATACAATCTATTGATGATATGTCTCCATTAACAAGAGCAATTATAACGTTCAACATGGTCTATATGTATGAAGACATGAAATGGTTTTGATATTGTTAGAAAAAATTAAAAAAAACTAACAGATGACTAATAAGGTGCTGTGCCAAGACTTTTACTTAGGTTATAGGTTGTTGATAAAAAAGACAAATTGTAAGTCAAAATTCAGCATGTACTGTACACTGGGATGTGCGTTGTGGCACAGTGGATATCGGCTTGGAACGAGAAATCGAGGAACCGAGTTTGAATTCCAGTTGAATTCCTTGCATTCACTTATGCACAAATACCTTTGAGAAAAGTATTAATTTGTCTCTTCCCTCCAGTTATGGGTTAAATGACAGGACAGATTGGGTTCTACAGCCTTGGCTGGCAACCAGTCTACCGCAGAAAGCAATGGCAACCTACTGCGAGATAATGTTCTGCCCAATCAGTCATGTCTCGAAAGAGACTTGATCGCCCAAGCGTGTATCATGTATAGCACTTAACTGACTGCAATTTAAATACTTGTTAGTGATGATGTCATATTTCCAAAGGTAACATCAGTTATAAGAAAAAGTAGTCAATTATTTATTAATTATTATATAGCCAGAATGAAGGTCTAGTTGAATGGGACACAACAGTAGAAAAAGTTTTAATGGCTTTTATCACTAATCTTTTAATAAACATTTAGGGATATGTTTTATTTCTTTATAGATTTCTTGCATTTTAACAACTTCATTGAATATCCAACAACAGGGCCATTCAATGCTGCATAATTGTCTTCAAGATAATGTTAATGGCTTGATATCTTAAGATAAGTCTTATGTAACTTATAAATCAAAAGTATATCTAATGTTGGAAATATGAGAGAATTAGTATGATTTCTTGCTTACCACATCAGCTATGTGTTCCACATAGATGTGATCTCCAGGCTGGGAGCCATCTTCCCAAAGTCCTTTCAGTAACCCACTCATCTGTTTAGATTCAATCATCTGATAAAGTCTTTTATTGGGAAATGCATCTTCTGTACAAATATAAACAGTCTCTGTAAAAGAAATAGAAAGAGTAAAATATATCACTCATTTTTAGATGAACAGAAAAATATTTTACTATAGTAATGCTAATATTCACATTCATTGACCAAGCAGTTAGTTTCAATGTCAGTTGAAAGCTTGTGCAGAAGAAATCCACTTGCCTTAAAAAAGGCTAAGGGCATACGCCTGCCAATGTCATTAGTCCCATGATATATAACAAAAACTGGGGCAGATTCATTCAGGTGTTTATAACAGAAACAGGGTTAACAGATAAGCCTGGATTAGCTACCTACAGATTAATGGAAAAACCTGGATTAGTTTACTTACTTGTACTTGTGGTGGCATTCACCCTGAGTGGGTTGAGCTGACTTCTTCCCTAGAGATAATTTTCAGGAAAATAGGTTTCTCAAGTTCACTATTTATTGCTATTTTTAAATATTGATGAGGTTTTCCTTCCTCACTTTTTGTTTAAGGCAGTGTGGAAAGTCAGCATCTTCACTATGCCATTATTTTCTCATCAGTGTTATATGATGTTCACCATTTTAGTTGTTGTCACTGTTGGAAGACCCCAAGTGATGTGGTTTCTGTTATTTGGTAAAGTTCTTTCTTTGGGATTCTGTAGCATTAGTTTACAAGATCTAACAAAAGTCAGTCCTCTTCAAAACCTACTGGGTTCAATCACTTGAAGACATTTTTAATCATTGATCTGAGAAAAAGGTTGAATTTTTTTTTTATCGGGAGGGTCAACCTGTACAAGGCCCAAATCACTCAAGGTAGAGGGTTATAGAGCAAGAAGCACATTTTTATATATATGGATAGATAAGTAAGATAATAATTAAACCTAAACTTGAACAGGTTAAGATTGTAGTGATCAGAGAAACATCCTCTTGGGAGTTCTACAGAGCAATCATTTTGCTAGAAGAGGCTGTTCAAGTGGAACTTATTTCTCACCAAAGGAATCCAGACAGATGACAATGGGTTACTACAATGTAAGTGACATGGTGGGTCTTTGCTGTGAAGGTTTAAACTGGCAGAACAAAGGAATGTAGTTCATCCGAGCACTTTCCATGGAAGTAGCAATAGAACAGTAACAGGCTTGCCATATGCTGTCTATGAGAGAGACTTTGAAAATTGAAAAATAATCTGTTGCTCATAAGGATGCAGAGACGTCTTTGGGTTTTACTGAGACTAGAAAGTGAGGACTGTGCAGCTCCTATCCAAATATATTTTTTAAAATTGTTTCACCCCAAGCAAGGCGGTACCACCACTGAAGTGGAGGGGGCTACATAAGAGTAAAAGTTTAGATAAGAGGAGAGTGAAGAGAAAGAGGAACCAGTTACAGGGGGTGTCAGAGAAAGGGCAAGAGAAGAATGGGAACACAGGTGTAATGACAGTTGCAAAAGTAGAGAGAAAGGAAAAGAATAAGATACACAGGGCGATGTAAAAAGAACTGGAGTTAAGTGAATAAGAGATGGGTATTGACATTGCATTTAAATTCCTGGAGGTTGTAGCCATCAGGAAAGCAAGTATATGGAAGGGAGTTCCACAGGCGGGAAGTGTGAGAAAAGAAGCTGATGGAGTAGAATTGTCGACTGTATTTGGTTGATCTAACTGTAAATGGGTGGGACCTTGTTGCCAGTTTGGTTGAAGGAGTAAATTTTTGTGGTGGGGGCACCAGTGACTTAAGTTCATCAGAGCAGAAGCTATGAAAATATTTGTAGAATATGACAGTAGTACTCTATTTTAGGCCTGATCTGGCTCTTGTATAGGTAGAGGGTAGCATGAGGAGTCAGGGACTTACATGAGCAATATAGGAAAACAATAATTTTTATTGAATTCTTAGTAATAGATTGAATGTACAAGTTCCACTTGAGGTTTGGGGTGAGTTTAAGGCCCAATAGATGCTCAGTGCATGGGGCCTCACCAAGGAGATATCTATTTATCATGACTGATGGTAGTTTGGGGTCCAATCAGTGATGATGGAATGCAACTAGTTTTCTTTTCACAGCATTAAATGGAACCAGTAATTTTTCTACCACTGAGATGTTAATGATAGATTAGATCATAAATCAGCTGCTAATATGTGGTCATCACTAGTTTTGGAGGTGCACCCAAATATTATTGTGTCATTGGCACAGATATTCACAAATAATTGGAATATACTCTTAGGCTGATCATTTATGTAAAGTAAAATGAAGGTTGATCTGAGAAGTTACTTCTATGGGAATGCCTGCATTGATTGCTAGAGCCATGGAGGACTGAGTGCTAACAACTATACTTAGAGACCTACCCATTAGGAAGGACTTTATTATTGAGAAGATTCTTCTAGAGATTCCATAGTTAGAGAGTTTGAGCAGCAATCCTTTGTGTCACACCTTGACAAAGTCTTTCAAAATATCTAATGCTATGGTCTTTGAGGTGTATCTGTTGTCTAGTGCCTCAGTGATTCTGTGAGTAATTGTAGTTAGGGCATCAGCAGTGGATCAGGTCAGTCGAAACCCCTACTACTTGTTGCTCAAGAAGCTGTTCTTATCTAAGTGCTCAACAACCTTTTCTTGATTATTGCCTCAAAATGTTTGCTAGCAATACTGAAGAGACTGTTGGTTCTATACTGAGAAGGATGAGCACTCACCTATATTCTTAAAAACTAGGCATACGCTTGATACATTCCACAGGCTTAGGAAGGATTTTCTTCTTCAAGCAAGAGTTAAGTAACATTGCTAAGATTGGAAATAGTCTCATGATGATATTCTTAAGGATGACCACTTGGATTTTGCCAGGGCCAGGAGTTTTCTTAGAGCAGAGGCTTTTGATAATTCTTGAGACTTCTACATGAAAATTTGTATATTGCTGAGAGTTGAGATATTTCTGAACAAGTTGGATGGTATTTGTGACATCCATATGAGAATTCTACATTGAACAAGTCTATTTATGAATATGTGATTTTCTTATAGAATGAGCACAACCTAATCCAAAGGAGTGAATAAAGGGTCCAGTTCATAATTCCTTGAAGCTTACCAACAATGACAAACATCTGAAGAAGAACACTGAATACAACAACTGAAATGTTGTGACCATAACAAACCAAAATAAAGACAAAAATTAGTGTATAATAATGATAATTCCTTGGCACAAGAATTCAGAAAAAAAAATCACATCAGCTGAGAGAATATAGGTAACAATTACAAAACTTGAAATCACAAGAAAGGACAATGAATGTGACAAAAACATACATATATAAGCAATATGTTCTGCCATGAAATAAAGTGTTTTATTGAACATTTTCTAAAGGTAACCAAATATGACAGACCTTTAGGAAGGGTACAGGAGCTGAAATGAAAAGGGGATAGTATTTTCACAGCTTGATTGAATTTCAGACTACCAGGCAATTAGATACACTTAAACAACTCTTATCTACAAAGCCATTTTTGTATAAGACAATTCAGTAGTAGAATTATATGTTCTTTCATAATCAAAGAATCCCAATTGGCACATATTTCTACGCTTGACCTGCTGAGATTATTAGAGTATAACCTATGCACTGATTCTTTCGACTGTCTTATTTTCTGATGCTGTTGTCTGCTAATTATTCTTGCTTTATTCCACAAAAATTAGAGACCTCACCTTGTCTTTTTCTTCACACATGATCAGTCATGCTTGATTTCATAACCTCTTCATGGATTATGAGTTTTAAGTTTAATTATAAGCTCTTCAACTCTTACATTTAATGGGCAGCTGGTCAGGTTATGTAGGTCATTTTTTTGGTTTAATGGCAAAAGACAAAGCACCACCATAAAGATGAATTAAATAAGAGGAATTACCTCCTCAAGCACAGACAGCAAATCAGTTATTTTTTTTCTTTTATGTGCCATGTCTCTTCAGGACAAAGGAAATCAGGCCTCTGTACAACTTTCCAGCCCTTTTAGGATTTAGCAACATCTGATTCTTTCCCATCCATCTTTGTCCCCAGTCAGACAAACTTATTAGATAGGTAACTGTTGATTCCCCATTTTTCTTGCCTTCAATATGTCTTGCAAGTGTCAAATTCTCCAAGCCCTCTTTCCTCATTATGTAGCCCAGACATTTGAACTTTTAAGTAGATAACTAAAAACACTATTATAACATTAAAAAATATTTTTAAAAATTTGTATATTTTCAAAAATAATTTTTTACTTATGTTAAAATTATAAAAATTGGAAAAAGTTTATTTACACTCTGTACATTTTTCAGACATTTGTCCTCATTTTTGTTGCCATATTCATGATATTTTGTCTGTATTATTATCAGGTGACTGAAGTTTCGAACTGAAGCCCTTTGTTTCGTCAACCAGAGAGAATTTTCTAGTTTCACATGCTATGCCTCTACTAGATATCTCAGTATCAATTATTTTCTTTTAACTTTCCAAGTTTTTATTCACCTCTGCTGTAACCAGGTATTGAACTCACAACTCTTTGAGTCAAGTTATTGGATTACTTCTACTAATGCTTTTATCCACTGGGCCATATGTCCTTGAGGAAAAGGTTTGTGCAATACCCTTTACCCTTCAGCTTTAAGGACAGCATCAATGCAGCTATGAAAGTAACTGCATTCTTATGCATGATGATGTCCTTTAACCAGTCATTGGTATTGTAGGGCTACTGGTTGATCTACCCTTTTTATGATGACCCAGATATAGTCTTCCAAGAAATACAAATCTAAAGAGATAGGGTAACATGATTGTGAAAATTCTTGGCTAGTCATTTGTTAGACATGTACAGCCTTCCTTGGGTCAACTCAATCCAGGGCTTGGCAACAATGTCCAGCATCTCAGTATAGGCAGGAGCATTGAACCTGATGGCTTGCAGAAAGAACAGAGTTGGCAAACTATGATCCCTGTTGCTCACAGCCTGTAAGAACATCACAAATGTTGTGAACTTAATGCATTACAGCCCACTGTATATTTGGGTATTAGTTATGAAAATTAAAATTAAAATCCTGCACTAATAATAAATTTATAAAAAATCTGAAATTAGTTAAACATTCCTATTGATATCCCATTAATACCCACCATCCCAAAATTATGATGGGAGGCATGAGTAAGTTAATGTAAATCATTGTGAATACTATGGTTTCCATCAACTGTCATTCCTTCTGTTCACATTCTAAAATGTTAAAAATGGTAGATATAGGTTTGGTTTCCGTGAGGGTCTAAAACATAGACATCAGTTTGGTTTGTATGAAAGTGAAAAAAAAGTAGAGATAGTTTGGTTTCCACAAAAGTAAAAAAGATAGATTTAATTTTCACAAGAGTCAAAACGGTAGATGTAGGCTTGATTTGTTTGTGAGTCAAAAACACAGACATCAGTTTGATTTATATGAAAGTCAAAAACAGATATCAGTTTGTTTTGCATGAAAATCAAAAACACAGACATCAGTTTGGTTTGTATAAAAGTTAAAACATAGACATCAGTTTTGTTTATATGTGAATAAAAATCACAGACATCAGTTTTGTTTATATGTGAATAAAAAACACAGACATCAGTTTGGTTAGTATGAAAGTGAAAAACACAGACATCAATTTGGTTTGGATGAAAGTGAAAACACATCATTTTCATTTTTCTGAATATGAAAAACACAGATGTCAGTTTGATTAGTATGAAAGTGAAAAACACAGACATCAATTCGGTTTGTATGAAAGTGAAAACACAAACATCATTTTCATTTTTCTGAATATGAAAAACACAGATGTCAGTTTGATTAGTATGAAAGTGAAAAACACAGACATCAATTCAGTTTGTATGAAAGTGAAAACACAAATATCAATTTCATTTTTCTTAATGTGAAAAACACAGACATCTTTTTGGTTTGTATGAAAATCAAAAACACAGACATCAGTTTAGTTTGTATGAGAGTAAAAGTAGATATAGGTTTCACTTGCACAAGAATAAAAAAGGTACTCATATTTATAGTATGCATATTAGCCCTGTTTTGGGAGAAGGAGGAAATTACCTGTCTGCAAAGAACTGAAGTCAGCATAACCTTGATTCCCAACTGATAGAATGATTAGTAGCTAAGAAAAAAACGTTTTGGGATATTATTGTAAGAACTAGAAATTCAAAGCATTTTGACCAACCAATCTTTAAGTTTGAATTATTTAACAATGAAGAGGTAATCTTTCTTATCTTATTTATTAAACTTTGTAGAGTTTGACACAAGACACCATTTAGTGCAATTAAAATAGTGCTGCTCCAGAATTTGAATCACATCAGCATCAATTTCGTGCCATACCAGACATAAAGTCAAGACAAAGCTGAGCTCAGCTTTAAAAGATCAATAAGTTTATTTTCATTAATAACTAACTTTCAACTAAATCATCTTTTATTTTATTAGTGGTTTCCTTGTACTATAAAAACATGGCAGCAATATTTAAGTAATTTTATAATTGCGTTAGTTATATTTTGTCTAATCAATCATGGATTTATCTATACAATTAACTCCATCATTGCATGTAAAACAGAATTATGTTTTTTCAATCACTAAAAGTAAAAAAAAAAAAATTCCAAGAAAGCTGATATGAAAGAAAAATGATGAAAAGCAATAAATTTTGTTAGAAACAAAGAATGTTGGCTGATTTTATTTAGTGACATATTGACACCTACATGGGTTATTTAATGCCAAAATCTAAATATTCTGAACATAATTTTATTGCTTGAACTAAATCTATTTTGAACACAACTGTATGCCTTTAAGTACTAGCAAAATGTATTGCTAGTAATTTTTTTTTAATATAAAAATGTATAGCTGGTATTTTTCTAATTTCATAACGTTTTGTTGGGGGAGGGTCAATATTTGCCCATAGATGAGACTCCAACAGGTGCTGCCACTCTGGGTCAGGGTGAACCTGCGAACAACAGCATTACCACTGTTCCTCAACACCACCATTCTTTAATCTCTCGACCAGAGAAGCTTTGCTGCCAGATGTAGTTTATCATCATACCCAGGACTAAGAAACAAAGAAAAGATTACTGGACTGTTATGTCATATTGATCATCTTAAATGGCTGGACTATCTCCTCACAGATCAAAAAGGTATATGAAGCAACAGAAATGTGGTTCTGAAGAAGGATGTTGGAGAACAACACGGACAGAACATGTGAGCAATGACAAAGTTTTAGAGAACATGGAAACAAAAAAGACATTCATTTAAAAATCAGAAAGAGAGAATTTAAATATCTAGGGCAAATAATGAAGAAAGACAGCTTGTAAAATTTAGCACTCACAGGACATGTTCAAGGCAAGAGGGACAGAGAAAAGAAAAAAAAGAACTTGTTTTATGAGACTATGTAAATGGTTGGAAGAATAGAATTTAAGAGAGATAGTAGAAAGACAAACACTGTTAAGAGATACAAAGGATAGGAAGTTGTGGAGAGCCGTGATCACCCACATTTTGAAGGGATACACCACATACAAGAAGAATCTCAATTGCATACTAATGAGATATTCCTTTTTTATGGCAAGTTTAGACATGTTTGCTGATTGGCATTGAGTAATGAATTTTGTTGGTATAACAAGAGAATTAGTGAAATTATATATATATATAATTCCAGGTGAAGAGGACTCAAGGTTTTTTTTATTTTGAGTGCTCTGGCATTTATTTTATTATAAACAGTGCTCAATATAATGAGTATTATAGAGCTTAATATAATTATATAGTTATGTATCAATTGTACATAGTGACATGGAAATTTCTATGTTTTGAGATAGATTCTAATCATCAGGCAATGTTGTTGTAGTTGTGCAGATGATTTACATTTAAATGATATATATATATATATATATGTGTGTGTGTGTGTGTATTAGTCATGCAGTCTGATCTTCCCTATATACTAATTTTCTTGATATACCAACAAAAAATGAATGCCAAATGTTTCCTTATAAGGAAACAGCTAATATTACCATTTGAAATATAGAGAGCAGATACTAGACTTTGATCCTTTCCAGATGAAGAAGGAATAAAGAAAAGTGTTATTCAAGTGGCACTGGCTGCTTGGTTAATGAATGTCAAATGTTTCCTTTTAAGGAAATGGCTCATGTTACCATTCAGCAATTTGAGATGAAAAGAACAGATGTAGTTCTATAAGGTCAGATGAAGAATTGATTGATTGATTATTTGTTTAACCTTCTTCTTCGTGTGCTGTGTCCCTTCAGAACATAAACAATCATGAACTTCCACTTGGTCCTGTCTCTTGTAACTCTCAATATTTTTCCTCTTGGTATCTCTCCCAAATCCCACTCCTAAGCACTCTGTATTATTGTTGTGGACCCAGGATAGAAAAACCTAAACTCGCGTATTAGTGAAACATACACATTTAACAAAGAGAACAAATACAAGTGTGTTACATGTCAGTCGGACTGCCAAGTATTAGACCGGGGTAACTCAACTCAACCCCGAGAGGCATATTCTCCCAGTATTCATAATAATAGGAAGAGTTCATTATAGTCCAAAAAAGGTAGGTCCCCTAACAATTACTAATATGACTTCCTTTTCTACTACATTCTTTTTCAAGGCCTCTGTATTGCAGTAACCTTTTTGTCAAGTTCACTCAAAGCTGTTTTCTGTTGCCATGGCAGGGAATGGCAACACAACAATAAAATTCAAACAAACTATTGTTCAGAGATCAGAGTCACCTTTAGTGACTGTATAAACTCTTGTACAGCAAATAAAATCACATACAGAGTGATAAAAGTTAACATCATATCAACTTCTTATGGGTCATTTAATTCCAAAATTGAATTTTCTTGAGAGCTTTGAAGTAATAAAAATATGATATACATTATTCTGCTTTCACAATTGAATACATGGTAGATGATACTCAGCTTTTGTGCATATACATGTTTGTGTGGACATGATCACTAGAAGCAGTGATATGTGTTTGTTTTATGTTGTAGTTTTATTGAACTTAAATTTTGGTATACTGTTTAAATTAAGAAATTGTAGGAGATTATATAAAATAAAGTCAAAAAAGTTTTTTCATGTTGGTTGTTTCATTGGTTGATTGATAGTCTAATTTTTGTTTAGTAAGATATCAACACTTCTATGGATTATTTAATATTGAAATCCACATAATTTGTATGCAATATTATGCTTTAAACTACAGATATTTTGTACATAGTTTTATACTTTCAGAGTAAAATTAGATATATATTTTGTTGATCATAAAATGTATTTTTGATAATTTAAACAATAAAAATGTATTTTTATATTCATTTAGTGTTGCATTGAATCTCATTTTATTATAAAAATGTATTATTGGTCATTTTATTATAAAAAAAATGTACTGTGGATTTTGGTTGGCAGGGAGAGGGTCACTTTTTGCCCATGAGACTCTAACAGGTGCTGCCACCCCAGCTCAGGGTGGACTTAAGAACAACGGCAGTTAAAAAGTGATTCCACATTCCTTAAAATCTCTAATCTCTTAATCAGTGGTTTTGCTGCCAGATGTAGTGTTTCATTATAGGCAGGATGTCAGATGAAGGATTGTCTTCTTAAACAAGTTTAAAGCTTACAGAGAATTCTCAGGTGCTGAATAAAAGGTGAGAATGAAATAAGTGGAGGAGAGAGTGGGTTGGAGTTTTTTAAGTAATTAATAAATTAATGGGTTTGAATTGGGTAAAATATTGATCCCTTGTTTAGTGAGTAATAAGAATGGGTAGTAGAATTCTTTTCAAAAATGAATAATCATGAGGCATGATTGTTATTGCTGCAAGAGAAAAGAAAGAATCAAAATTAAACTCGAAATTTCAGACTAAACCTTTCATTTAATCTCTATTCAGACTCCATAATAAGAACTTTTTTCCTGCTAATCATCCCTCAAACTTTTATGGTCTACCTAAGACTAATAAGCCTGTGGGCAGCTGGTAAAGTGAAATGTGCAGAAAATAGTTTTACATTATTTGAGATAATTACTGATGTTTTCTTTCTTGTCTAAGTTTATAAAAAATGTGTGTTACTTATAAAAAAAAATTTTATGAAAGAATTGATATATTTTTTCATTTAGTCATCTTTATTTAATTCTATATATTTTCTTTTTAACATCTGAGGAGGTGCTGAAAAGTTCTCAGCATAACCAAGAAGAGATACAAAAAAAAATTATTCTGATGTTTGATCATTTTGTTAGATTTTGGTTTATTATCTTATTTCTATGTTTCATTGTCAGCCCATATATATTGCTAAAATTTCATTTGTCCACTGACTTTACCAATACTTCACCACTTTATAGCTAAATTTTTTTTTATATCTAGTTAAATTTTTTATGCTAGTAAAGGAAAATAATTAAAAAATTTAGTATCAAATTTTGTTATTTTTTTCCTAAAATTTGTTCTCACAAGTTTAAGCAATAAGCCTGCATTTAAAATAAGGAAGACAGGGATTGTCAGTGGACAGAAATTTATGAAAAATGTTATTGTCAGAATAGGACTATTATATATATATATATATAATTTAAATTACTAATGAGGAAAAAAGTGATTGTTTATTATCAGGAATTAAGACAATGACTTAAAGAACAAATAGCACAATAATATATAAAATGCTTTCTACATTCTACAAGGTGCGATGGGTAAATTGTCGCCGTTTTATATTTTTAACTTTGCACATGCAAATTGTTTTCGATTTTGTCAACTACACAGTATAGTAAGGTCAGTTGGGCAGCATCTGTGCAAAAAAGAGCAGCATTACACAATTCACTCCACCAGAAATTTGGAAACAGAATGCTGTAGTGCTTGGTATTTACACCAGAAGCTCTAATACAAACATCTCAGTGTGTTTTGCTGTCAGTCTGCGGACAATGCAGAGGATGAGTTGGATGAGTCTGATGGTGATTATGAAGGTGTGGCAGCTCAGAAAACTAAATTTGATCATTCTGATAAAAAAAGAACTCCTGAATAGTGAAGGCCTCAGATTTTTCCTGCTGGAAAACAGGACTCTGCACCATGCCACACAAGCAGATATTTTCTGTGACCACATCACCCCTTACATATAGTCACCTAACTACCCAGACTGCAACCCTCTTGATTATTACATGTGAGATGCAGTTGAGTGAGAGACTGACAACATTCCTTGTAACACCAAAGATGAGTTGAAAGTAAGGATTATGACAGCATTCACCAACTTAAACAAGAAGAACATCTAAAAGTGCTACAAGAGATTCCAAAGTCGCCTGGAGGCTGTGGTTGAAGCCAATGGTAATTTTATTGAATAAATTTACTCTTTAGTGTTTCAAAATATCTTTATATAATTTTGGTAAATATATCTGTTGAAATGAGATATCTGTGATATTTTCATTTGTGCACCATTAAAGGACAATCGCACCCTGTACATAGAACATTTTCCGACAACCTGTCTGTCAGATTTCAGGCTCACTGCATTAATGCCAGATTATGTGAAACACTAATGATAATAAATATCACTTGCATAATGTAACTTTATTTTTCTTGCAATTCATAAAAATCAGTCAAAATGATGCTCAGTTGGCAGTTTTGATGTGCCATTTTTATTGTAATTTCTGGCCTGAAAAGTTAATGTTCTCCAGATAATTAAATTGCAATAAACCAAACTACTCCGGCTCGGAAGATGATATTCAGATAACATTGTAGCCTAAAGTCTAGTGCTCGTACTTTGACCTATAGTTTATGAGTAAGCAAAGAGTTGAAGGTGCAAATAGTGTATCAGTTATTGGCATGCAAAGTGATTCTAATGTGCTGAGTTCAATTCCTACTTAATTCTTGCTGTTCACTTTGTGTTAATGCTCTTGGAAAAGAGATTAATCAATCTTCATTCAATTATGGGTAAAGTAGCCAGGCAGTCTAGGCTCTCTTTCTTTTAAGTGTAAACCAGTCTAAAATAAAGAAAACTTGAATTCAAAATCAACATGAAGTGGAATGGGCTCTGTCAGGCTATCTTGCCCTAGACACACCACTGCTGCCATGGCTGCAGTACATATGGTTTTCCTATAATCCTAATGTATATTGTGATATAAAATTTATTTTCTTGTTTATTACATTTTATTACAGCATCCTGAAGGCTCTCTTACCCTAGACACACCACTACTGCCATGGCTGCAGTACACATGGTGCCCTTTTGAACTAATGGGTTACAAGACTCATGAAAAAGCAACTAGCATATCAGAATTAATATATTTAATGAGAAAAAATCGACTTACTATAATTTGTGAGTAAAATTTTAGCAAAGACTTTAGAAGTCCAATTAAATTATGCAAAAGATCCATTTCTTTTCTTAATGACAAATACATATTGCATCATAACTCAAACATGAGCATACACATTCACTTTCTTCATATTGTTCATTCATATATGCATATACTTTTATAATAGGGATACCCATATCCACAGATGGTGTGAGATAGAATTTTATGGTGTTGGGCAGAGTGGCTTGTGCCCTTGTGTGACAAGTCATCATTCAGTGCGCCAGGAAAATCTTACTGATTTACAGTCAAACTGAACTCTTGAAGTGTAATTTGAGAGGAAGACTTTGGAGAAGTTTTGATGTACATCACTAGATGTCTTCCCAAGACTTGGTGGGAAAGCGCTCTATGTCATCATTCCATTTGTAACAACATATTTGTGTGGATTCAGATATGGATTTGGTACTCTTTTTTTTTTTTTAATCAAGACAAAATCTAGGAGTTGCCTGAAACCACAGTCAGTAAGACAGTTTCCCATTTTGATAAAATCCTGAAAAAGAAGAAAGAGACAAGAAGACATTGAATTTTATGTTTACACCACTGATTCATCTTACTGTTTACAATTTGATTTTCTTTTAATTAAAATCTGATTGTTCATTCTGTAGTTGCATTTGTACTGAGTTAAAAAACTGATTTGTAAAATTCAATTTGTTCACTCACAGTCATGTAAATGGTTCAAAAATTAGACTTCTTTAACTTCAAATATAATTCTACTATTTTCATGGGTGGGATGACAACATTGATCAACTATAACCTCAGAGCAGAACCAGTGCAAGGGTCTTGTTTCCCCTACACAACCTATGATTTTTTTTTTTTTTTTTTTTTAATCATATCACCCAGAGCAAGGCAAAAATGCCACTGATGCGCAGGGGGCTACGTAAGAGTGAAAAGATTGGAAAAGGAAAAAAGAAAAAACCGGAAACCACATCCTAAACAGGAAACAAGGGATGAGCCTCTTCACCTGTTCAATAGACATGGGTGGAGTGTGAACCGGGCGATAGTGTATAGTTCTTTTCACTCTACTGATCTTTCATAAAGTAAAAATACAATCAAATACAAATTTTATTGTAATGTAATTAAGTCCAATAACAGATCATCTGCAAATATAGGTGAACAATTCAAGTAGAAAAATTGAAAATAAATACAATGTATCTAAATACAAATTAAAGACATGTCATAATAGATCATTCCCTCTTAAATAAATCAACAATGTTTTGCAGCCATTTTTAACATCAACTTAAGATTTTCCTTGTTAAAAAGTTAAATAATTTTCATACATTCAACATTATGGATAAAATTAGAGAATTTTATATGGTGTTTTTTGAGACCTATCATGGATTTGGACAAAAAAATAAAATCTCCTAGAATGACATCAAAATTTGCAAAAAAGTTTTCATCCTTTTATAGACAACTATGCTTAGTTTAATTTGTAACAAACATAAAAGTGTAGGTAAATAAGCAAATATTGATAATATAGTGACAGTAATAAAATACCACCCAGAAGCCCCAATCAGGCATCCCCTCTGGTGATGTGTTCAGGGGTAGTAAACACAGGTCCTGCCTAGGGGTTTTGAGTTTGAGTTTTGCTTAACAGCATATCCACCTCTGTGGGTTATTTAATGCCAAAAAAGGTAGGGTTTTAAGGAATTTTTTAATGTTCAGTTATAGTGAGAAGGTTGATTTTGTCAGATTTTGTGGAAAATTTTTTTTATTTTTTTATTTTTTTCAAAAATGTTTTATGGTAATCTTTTTCCTTCAAATTTTTAATTCAACAACGTATATTTTTCTATAAAAGTCTATTTTTATACTTTCATAGAGTTTTGACGTCAGTTTGAAGGTCAAACTATTTGCCCATAGCTTGGACCCTAACAGGTGCTACCACCCCGGGTCAGGGTGAACCTGGGAACAACAGCAATTAAGAGGTGGTGCCATGCTCCTCACAACCTCCCAATGAGAGGCCTTCCTGCTGGATGCAGTTTATTGTCATACCCAGGACCAGCCTAGGGGTCTGGAAAATAAATTGTTTAAGAACTTCTGATTTATAGGTAAATGTAGTCTGTCAGGAAAATATACAGATGATATGGTACTGATAGTAGACATGGAAAGAAAACTACAAGACCTCCTACAAAAGGTAGCAAAGAAAACCAGAAGAAAAGACTAAACATAAACTACAAAAAATCTGAGTGCATGGTCATCAGCAAAAAAAAAAAAAAAATCCCAAAATGCCAACTACAGGTTTAGGATACTAAAATCAAGCAGGTGTAGAAATTTAAAAACCTTGGAAGTGTTCTCATAGAAGATGGCCAAGGACTCATTCCAAAAGATGTATTGAGAGAGAAGAAAATTTCATTAGAAACAAAGAAAAGAGTACTGAACTGTTATGTGATATTTGTCCTCCTATATGGCAGCAAATGCTGGACAATCTTTGCAAAGATGAAAGAAAGACTTGAAGTGACAGAAATGTGGTTATACAGAAGGATGATGAGGATACAATGAACCAAACATGTGAGCAACAACAAGGTTTTGACTAGAATGGAAATGAAAAAGAAATTTATGCTTTAGGAAGATACAGCTGAAGTTTCTGGGACATGTAATTAGGAAAGAGGGCTTGGAGAATCTGATACTCACAGGACAGATTGAGGAAAAGAGAGATGAAGAAAACAGCACATGACATACTTAACAGGCTTAAGTAAATGGATGGCAGAGCAGGGTTTCAGAGAAATAACAAGACTAAATGTATTAAGAGCTACAATAAACAGGAAGATGTAGAGGGCTATAATTGCCAACATCCTGAAGAAACATGGTACATAAAAGAAGACAAAGAATAGCACAAGAATGGCTATACTACTTTGATGTCCTCTGGCTCTCAATCAGAGGAAACCTTAGTGCAATTGCATAAATAGATACTTTCCAGTGGAGTTACTTGGTTGGCAGTGAGATTGCTGCATTCACAATGATCAAGTTGAATAGATCAGCAAAGTCTTGTGCAGGATTTTGTTTTAGTTAAACAGGGCACCATTTCAGTAGGTCAATTTTTTGCTATAATCCAGATAAGTAATTTTGTGCTGTTACCATTTGAAAGAGAGGATATCTCACACAATAGATAAGATTAAGGAGAAAGTGACTGAACAGCTGATGGGGAACTCAAAAGAGAAGACTGTTTTGAAACAAGAAAATGTTGCTGGGTTAATGGACGAAGGCACCATTGCACTAGGTACATTATTTTTTTAAATATTAAATAGATCCATTCCTGACAGACTTGATGCACATACATTCACTCTTTTTCTCGTTTTCCTTCAGTAGAGTCAGTAGTAAGCAACCAAGTTTTGCAGACAATCAACTAATGGCAATGATAAGAATAGACATTTTTTAGTATTCATCAGGGTACCTTGACGTGCTGTAACAGTTAGCAAACATGTCTAGATAGAACAATTACAACTGAGTAAATGTGCATTGTGGTGCAGTGGATATCAGCTCGGAACGAGAGATCGGGGAGCCGAGTTCGAATTCCAATTGAATTCATTGCATTCACTTACGCACAAATACCCTTGGGAAAGGTATTAATCTGTCTCTTCCTTCCAGTTATGGGTTAAATAACAGGACAGATTGGGTTCTATAGCCTTGGTTGGCAACCAGTCTACTGCAAAAAGCAATGGCAACCTACTGCAGGATAATCTTCTGCCCAGTCAGTCATGTCTCTTTCAAGACATGATCGCCCAAGTGTGTTTCATGTATGGCACTTAACTGACTGAATGAGTTCAACCCTCAATGGTTGCACCATACTTTCAGCCTTATGCTACATCTAAGCTATGCTTATAAAATCACCATTTGGTCACTTCAATGTGGCGTAACGATTAGCAAGCTTGCCTTGCTAGATCACTTATGACTGAAAGGTGAGTTCGATCCTCACATTGTTCCACATCTAAGCTTCACTTAGAAAATCATTGGGGCACCTCAACTTAGTGTAATGGCTAGAAAGCTTGTCTTGCGTGAATCATTACAATTGAGTAGTGAATGCGTGCGCCATATGTTTGGCCTTGAGCCACATCTAAGCTGCACTTAGAAAATCACAACATTCAGTATTCATTGACTGAAGAATTAACAACTGCTAGGTGGAATTTATGAAATCTTTTTCTGAAAACAGATGTTGAAGAATATAGCCTTTTCAAGTCCACTGTTATTGCTCTTTCTACTACTGATAAAAGTTTCCTATGAAATGTTTTATTTTAGCAGTAGCATGTAAAGTTAACATCTTGATTACATTTTTATTTTGTTAATAATTTCACCCCAAGCAAGGCAGGAATGCTACTTGTATGCAGGGGTCTCTTCTTCTATGTGCCATGTTCCTTCAGAATGTAGACGATCATGGACTTCCACATCTCCTTATTCCTAGCGACTCTTAGCATGCTTTCTCCTGTTACCCCATCCAAACTTTGCTCTGCTATCCATTTGCTCAAGCTTAACAAGTAAACTATGCATTGCTTTCCTCTGTCTCTCTTTCCCTCTATCTGACCTGTGAGTACCAGATTCTCCAAGCCCTCCTTTTTCATTATATGTCCCAGGAACTTCAGCTGTCTTTTCCTGATGTTAAGTAGTAGCTTCTTTTTCATTTCCATCTATTTCAAATTCTCATTGTCGCTCATATGTTCAGTATATGATATCCTCAGCATCTTTCTGTAGAACCACATTTTGGTTGCTTCAACTTTCTCCTTCCTCTTTGTAGAGATTGTCCAACATTCACTGCCATATTGAAGAACATACATCACATAGCAATACAGGGAGTGAAAGTGAAAGAGAAAACTGAGAATAGGGAGGATTGAAGAAAGGATAAATTATGAACAGGGTTCAAGAAGACAGAAGATGGCAATTTATGTTGCTTTTAAATTTCTAAAGATTGTACTTATAAGAGAAGCAAGTAAACGGAAGAGAGTTCCACAGGCAGGAAGTGCGATAAAAGAAACTGTTGCAGTAGAAGTGGTGATTGCATTTAGCTATTTCAACAATAAACAAGTGAGACCTAGATGTCAGTCTAGTCAGTCAGTTAAGTGCTATACGTGATACACACTTGGGTGATCATGTCTGGAAAGAGACTGACTGGGCAGAAGATTATCCTGCAGTAGGTTGCCATTACTTTCTGCAGTAGACTGGTTGCCAGCCAAGGCTATAGAACCCAATCTGTCCTGTTATTTAACCCATTACTGGAAGGAAGAAACGGATTAATACCTTTCCCAAGGGTATTTGCACATAAGTAAATGCAATGAATTCAACTGGAATTTGAACTCAGCTCCCCAATTTCTCATTCTGAGCCAATATCCACTGCACCACAATGGTAATCTAGTCAGTCAGTTAGTTAAGTGCCATACGTGATACACACTTGGGCGGTCATGTCTCTTTCGACTGACTGGGCAGAAGATTATCCCGCAGTAGGTTGCCATTGCTTTCTGCAGTAGGCTGGTTGCCGACCAAGGCTATAGAACCCAATCTGTCCTGTTATTTAATCCATAACTGGAAGGAATAGACGGATTAATACCTTTCCCAAGGGTATTTGCATGTAAGTGAATGCAATGAATTCAGCTGGAATTCGAACTCGGCCCCCCAATTTCTCGTTCCGAGCCGATATCCAATGCACCACAACGCACATTCATGTAGCTGAGGTACCAGGGAAGAAAAAGTTTGTCAGAGCCATTGACATGAAAATATTTGTAGAAGATATAGAGACAAGGCAAGTCATGTGAGTGAGTGAGTTTTGTTTAATGGCCTATCAACATCAGTGGGTCACTTAATGCCAAAAAGGTGGCGGTTTTAAGGTATTTTTTTTAATGTTCGGTTATAGTAAGAAGGTTAATTTAGTCAGATTTTAACAAAAATTTTGTTTTTATTCTTTTTTATTTTAGAAAACTGAAAACATATTCTAATTTTGTAAAAATGTTTTGCTGAGAATTTTTTCCTTCAAAAGTGTGTTGTGGTAATAACTTTTTCTTCAAAAATGTATATCTTTCTATAAAAGTCTATTTTTATGTATATATATATTTCTATAAAAATCTATTTTTATTCTTTCATAGTGTTTTGACCCCAGTTTGGAAGTTGATTATTTACCCATAGCTGAGACCCTAACAGGTGCTACCACACCGGGTCAGGGTGGACCTGGGAACAACAGCAATTAAGAGGTGGTTCCATGCTCTTCACAACCTCTCAATCAGAGGCCTTGCTACCGGATGCAGTTTACCGTCATGCCCAGGACCCATGTCAGTGAGAAAGTAACTGAAGTTAAGATGAGAAGTCAGGATTCCATTACATTACAAACCCTTCTTTGATTTTTGTCAAGAATCTTTTGATGCACAGCAGGATCACCAAACCAGATATGGCAACAGTTTTCAATGCACAGATGAACGGTAGATTTGTAAATGTGCAAGATGGATTCAGATGAGAAAAATTTTCTGGTGTGACACAGTGACTCAACATTCCTAGCAGTAGATGCAGCTATTGATTTAATGTAGTCACTCCTGTTCAAGTCAGTGGAAAACTCGAGGCCAAGGTAGTGCAGTGTACTGCTCTCCTGGTGATAGTGTGATAAAAGATTATATTATTATTTTCTCTTTGTTACATGTGCCACCCATTTTCGTTGTTACTGCTTGAACAATTAAAAGTACGAGACTCACCTTCGCAAGGATGTTTCTAACTAGCGTCCAGTTGGCAGACAAAAATAAACAGGGTTGTAACTCAATACATGTCCCTCTCTCTACTCTCACAATAGGGTGGATATTGAGCTGATATTTATTGAGCACAATATCCACACTGAAATCATCAGCCAATCAGAACCTACAGAATAGACTTGCCTACATAGCAGAGTGGAATTTCCAAGGCTGTTATATAAACCACCTACTATTTTGCTGGGAGACTTGAGCTGTCAGTCTCGACTTCAACTACAGTTGATTACTGGCTGTTGCTATCTAAGGATTCTACACTGCTGTTAAAAGTCTTCAAGTGTTGTTTTTTTGTCACTTGGTATAGATATTTAGTTTTGATTTCGTCATTAGGTTTCAATGAGGTTTGTATTTTTTAATGTGTTTGCAATACTTTGCAGAAGTGTGGGTATTTTTTCAATTAATAAGCGGTTAGGTTGGATTTGAACAAAATATTGATGCTTTGTTAATTAGATTGTTTATTTATATAATTTATTAGATTGTTTATTGGAATGGTTGGTAAAACATCAACAAATATCCAATTTGTTTGAACTTTATAAAATGGTAAATAATAAGGATTTCTTGATAGTTGGTTTTCATAGTTTAATAAATGTTTATAAATTTCCAAATAAAAGTTTTTTTCTTATTTATTGCTTTACTAGCAGTGTAGCCCGGCGTTGCTCGGGTGTAATGAAAGCTTTAAAACTAATCCATGGTCTTGGAGCTCAGACTCTGCCTAAAGAATATTTGTGTGAAGTTTGGTGAGAATCGGATAAAAATTGTGGGTTTCTATAAAGGACATACAGACAGATAAACAGACACATGCACAAACATCTTGCCTTTTATATATATATATATATATATATATATTATCGATTTTCTGTACTATTGTAAGAACAGCAACCTTGAAACTTCTGAATATTGTTTCTTATGTCTTTGTCCATGAGTGTATCAAATTTGATTAAAATTGGACTACTCCTTCTATAACCCGATTTTTTCAATTATCAATTTTTGATATTTATTGGGGTACCTCGACACAAAACCTAGCTAAGAACACTTGCAGACGCTTATAGTACAACTGTGTAAATATTCAAGAAAATCAGTTCAGCCGTTTCAGAGTCTATAGGTAATGGATACACACACACACACACACACACACAGAGGGACAAAGTATCATTTATAAATAAGTTTAGATTAGATTTAGATTTAGATAAATTGGTAAATGATAAATATTATATTGCATTAGTTTTTAGAATATTCTAAATATAAAATTAATCTAATAGTGTTTAATATTTTTGTTGTAAATTCTCAAGAACAAAAAAATGTATAAATTCACTTTTATCATATGTTTAGATTTTATTACAATTTTGATCATTGCTTTTTTAAAACCATAAATATTACCAAGAAGTGAAGATAGTTAAAATAATAGTAGTGTCAAGGGAAAAACCATCTTTTTGACATACTGGTTTTTGTGGGCACAAAGTTTTATGATTTCAGGAATTTAATTCTACCTATACCATGTTTCTTTTTTTTTTTTTTTTACTGACCCGGAGTATATGCTTATAAACTCAGTGATTGAACTCACAATCATCTGGCACCTACATGCACTTAATCAAGATGTCTACCAACTAAAACAATCAATCAGAATATCTGTTCTTTTCTAATCAATCATACTTGTTTCTATGTTTGGCTTGCTGACATTATAAAGAACATGTATGCAGATTCTTTCATTTTTCTTATTTTACCAAATATCAACAATTGTCAGCATCCATTGTCTCTTGTGAACTAACAATTACCCAGCAAGTTTACTTAACCAGTACCACAACAGTAAACTTGATCCTCACTGGGAGACCTACATTGATGGACTGGAGTTAGACTGAGCTTAGTAAATTTCAATAGTAATCAGTATCAAGATCCTGACTTGCTGTTTTGCCTTCAGTCACTTTCCCACCGCTGTAATATAGCTTCCCTGAGCCTCTTCTTGAAATATTTTCATGGGAATTGTTCAGATGTACTCTCCCCGACAATATCTCAACTTTATGAATTTAAGCACAGTAAAGGCATTCAACAAAGTACGCCATAAAGAACTGATAGAAATGCTCAGCAACCTTGATATATTTGAAAAAAGACAGTAATCAAGACTCTCTACTTGCAGCAAGCCACCTGCATATGGACAGGAAACAAATTCAGCAGATATACAAATATAGAAAAGGGTGTAAGGCAAAAATGTGTCTTTTCGCCTGATTTATACAATTTGTACAGTTAGACTATTCTGAGGACCCTAGAAGTCATGCTAGGATTTGTTATCGGTGGCCACTGCCTGAACAATATAAGATACCCAGATGATACAGTGTTGATAGCAGACATGGAAAAAAAAAACTCTAATACCTCCTATAGAAGATAGCTGAAGAAAGTGGAAAGAAAGGAGTACAAATAAACTACAAGAAAACTGAATGCATGGTCATCAGCAGAAAGAAGAGCCAAAAATGCTAACTACAGGTGGGGGATACTAAAATTAAGCAGATACAAAAAAATTTAAATACCTGGGAAGTCTTCTAACAGAAGACAGAAAGTGCGACACTGAGATTTAAAGGCAAAGTGGCATGGCGAAAGACACATTCCAGAAGCTGAGTAAAGTATTAAGAGACAGGAAATTTTGCAAGAAACAAAGAAGAGAGTACTGGATTGCTATGTGATGTCTTTTCTTTAATATGGCAGTGAATGCTGGACAATCTCATTAAAAATGAAGAAAAAACTTGAAGCAACTGAAATGTGGTTCTATAGACTGAAGCTGTGAATATCATGGATCAAGCATGTGAACAATGACGAGGTTTTAGAAAGAATGGAAACAAAAAGGAAATTAATAATGAGCATTAGGAAAAGACAGCTAAAGTTCTTGTTGAGAATGGAGGGTTTGGAGAATCTGATATTCACAGGTCACATAGAGGGAAAGAGAGACAGGGGAAAGCAGTGTGTAACATACTTGACAGGCCTGAGCAAATGAATGGTAGAGCAGGGTTTGGATGGGGTAACATGTGAGCAATGAAGAAGTCTTGGAAATGATGGAAACAAAAAGGAAATTAATACTGAGCATCAGGAAGAGACAGCTGAAGTTCCTGGGACACGCAATGAGGAAGGAGGGCTTGGAGAATCTGACACTAACAAGCCAGATAGAGGGAAAGAGAGACAGGGGAAAGCAACGGATAACATATTTGAAGGACCTAATGAGGTGGATGACGGAACGAGGATTGCATGGTGTAACAGGAGAAGGTGTACTCAGAGCCACCGGGGATAGGGAAATGTGGAAAGCTATAATCGCCTATGTCCTGAAGGGACAGGGCACATAGAAGAAGAACAGGAAGCATGCTAAGAGCCACCAGGGATAGGGAAACATGGAAGGCCATGGCACATAGAAGAAAAAGACTAGAGTGGATGTGTGTTGTGGTGTATTTATATAAACTCAGAATGGAAAATTGGAGAGCCAAGTTTGAATTTCAGTCAAATTCATTTCTTTTACTCATGCACAAATACCCTCTGGAAAAGTATTAATCCATCTCTTCTCCCTCCAGCTATGGGTTAAATAGCAGTACAGATTGGGTTCTATAGCTTTGGTTGGCAACCAGTCTACTACAGAAATTAATGACAACCTACTGAGGGAAAATCTTCTGCCTAGTCAGTCATATCACTTTTAAGACATGATCACTCAAATGTGTATCACATATGGCACTTAATTGACTGACTAGAGTAGCAAAAAAGGTCACATAAATTCACAACTGAATTGGCTAGATGTAACCATAAGTTCTATGCCAACAGTTATTTTTCTCACACTTGTTGCTTGTGGAACTCTCTTCCACCTCTATACTTTCCAGCAAACTTTGATCTTCAAAAATTTACATGCAATGCCAGTGGTTATCTGCTGTCTTCTTGATTACTCCTCTATTATTCTTGCTCCTTAATATGTTTCTCTTTTTACTTATTCTTTCATGCTCAGTAACCCCTTGTATCTTAGTGGCTTTAATGCCTTGTATAGGGTGATATGATTAAAAACAAAAAAAAGTGCTTTTCAGTGAAATAGTGGATACAGACAATTTCTACTGTAGTGAGTTTTATCTTCACAAGGTGTGCAACATTATTGGCTACACTTAGTCAGACTCAGTAAGTACTGACACTAAAATCAAATCAAGGAAGCAACAATAAAACAGTTTATGCTGGGATTGAAATACTATTTATCTAGCCTCTCCTCTTGCAAACGGAAGCCTGGACTCAACAGCACTGTTTTCACTCTGACAATTTTAGAAAGTCACACCCAGAAAGGATGGTGGGGGAAGTGCGGTTGAGGTGTGGGAGTAAGTGAGTGTACTTCCTTGTTTAATATTTGAGTTTGCAAAACACCAGAAAAATAGGGTCTCATTAGTGATATGTTTATTGTTAAGGATTTGTTAATACTAAAAGAAAGACGAGCATCATTAGAGATGACCTAAAAAAGTTAAAAAAAACCTCAATATCTTAAGAGATGATAAGCTATATTAAATATATACTGGAGAATTAACAATAGAACCTACAACTTCAGTCAGGTGTGCTAACCACTGGGATGTGACCCAAATGAAAATATAGAAAAATCTGTTTTTTCTTGTCTTTTTAATGGAAAGGCAAAGAAAATTTTTATCTGTTATTAAATAAATGTGTTATAAATACACCGTCCTGCAAATTAATTGAAACAAATGCCTTAGTTGCCTTTCTTTCACCATACGGTCAGCTTTAGAATCACTGGAGTGGCAGGGTGTAATCGATTTCTATTTTTACCTCAGCTTAGATGATTTGCAGTGGTGTGAAGTATCATGAATCTATTCTCAAGGTGTATGATGAAATTTGTTTGGCCTTGAAAAACATTACATCATCCGTGATTGCATCAGATTTTTAGCATGCCCAGACACTATTGTCTCAACTGTACTACAGCCATTGTCTGCAACTGATGTTATGCCAAGGAAGTGTACAAACAATTGTAATGCTGCATGAACACACTGGTAAGCCTTAGAAAGAGATCACGAATATTGTTGGTGTCAGCCTTTCATCTGTCAGTCATATCATCAAGGTAAAGAAACAAACTGGATTCATCAGTTCAAAATGTAAAGGAAAATGTGGTCAGAAGAGAAAAACAGGGCCAAGAGACGACATATACGTATACTGTAGTAAGTTTGATTCCCACTGAATGGCAAAGAATTTCATTTAGTTTTATAAATAAGCATTTAGAGTACATCGTAATGAAGTGTTATGTGAACCTATTGAAGAGAATGAGTACCTCACACTTGTGGAAGGAAAATGAAATTGACAAAAGGTAATTAAGAAAGGAAAACAGAAGATAGATAATGAAAAAGAGAGAAAAATAAAAAGCAAAATGATGAGAAAGAAAGAAAGGTGAGAGGAAAGAAAGAATGAGAGAGAGAGAAAAAAGAAAGGAAGGAGAGAGAAAAAGAAGAAAAAAGAAGTGAGTAAAATAAGAGTAAATAGATGCATAAGAAATAAAGTATGAAAAAAAACAGAAAAGAGAAGAAAATAAAGCAAAAAAAAAAAAAGAAAGTGTATGAGAGAGAGGAAAATAAGAGCAAAAATGACAAGAAAAAGTATGAAAGACAGAAAAAAGATAAAGAAAAGGAATAAGTGCAAAAACAAACCCTGAAAAACAGAAAGAAAGATAGTGAATGAAAGAAAGTGAGAAAGAGAAGAAAATCAGAGCAAAAATGATACATAGAAAAGAAAGATAGAAAATGTAAAAGAGAAGAAAAATAAAAGCAAAAAAGATGGGGAAAGAGAGAGAGAGGGGAGGGTAATCAAAATAAAAGAAAAAAAAAGTAGATGAAAGCAAAAGAAAGAGTAAAATAAAAACAAAAATGATACATAAGATATAAAATATGACAGAAAAAAAGAAAAATGAATAAAAGAGGATAGAAGAAGAATAAGAGATGAAAATAAAACCCCAAAAATGATTAAATAAAGAGAATGAAAGAGAGAGAGAGAAGTACAACCAAAAATTATATGAAATACAGAAAAAAATGAAAGAAAGAAAGAGAGTAGAATAAAACTAAAAAAAAAAAAAATGAAAGAGAATGAAGGAGAGAGAGGAAAATAAAACCAAAAATGACACATCAGAAATAAAGTATGAAAGAAAGAAAGGAAAGAGGATACAGAAAAAAAACAATAGAGGAAAATAAAGAATATGAAAGAAAAAGAGAGAGAAATGAACGAGAAAGTTGGATTAAATGAGCAAAAAAGAAATGAAAAAAAGAACAAAAGTGAGAATACAAAAAGAAAATAAAGAAGGAAAAAACAGGAAATGGATGAGGTGAGTAAGGCGTTTTCAACCACCCCCACCCATCAAAGAGTCTAGTGATTTCCAACTCCAAGGATAAATAAGTGAAGATGAAATAATTGAAGAAAACTCTAAACCACCCTCCATCCCCTTGGCACATTACATTCCTGATTACATGAAGTACTTTACTTATTTACTTACTAATTGAACAACAGAACAGAAAATATTTGTGCCTGCTTGTTTTGTTCAGTTTAAAATTGTGTCATTTTCCTTTCATTTTTACTTGATGACATTTGGAAAAAAAAAAAAAAAAATTAAAAGCAAATTCAATCAAAATCTTTATTCTTCCCCATAGGCTATCTTGCAGGCCCCAGTAAAATAGATACCAAGTCTATTTTGTAGGTAAATATAAAAGTGTGTTTTAAAACTAAGAATATATATTTATATATATATATATATTTATTTAAAATTTATAACATAAGTATGTTATAATATCACTACAAAAGTAGCTATTTTGTTTCAACACTTCTTACTTCTTGTGTCTTATCAAGTGATGTCAAAACAAAATAGTGACTGCTGTAGTGATATTATAACATACTTGTTATAATTTTTAAATAAATATTATTAGTTCTACTCAGCATTGAGAACTTTTTTAAAAATAGTGTTTTTTGGACACAGAGTTTTATTCTCTCCATAGCTACTCTATACTTTATATCTATATATATATATATATTTATTTGTCATAATGTTTAACGACAAGGTTGTTGTTTTTTAGTGGTTTTACCAATAAAATGTATTTTGGTAAGCAGATTTTTTTATCATATACTTTATATATATATATATATATATATATATATATTTATTTGTCATAATGTTTAACGACAAGGTTGTTGTTTTTTAGTGGTTTTACCAATAAAATGTATTTTGGTAAGCAGATTTTTTATCATATACTTTATATATATATATATATATATATATATATATTTATTTGTCATAATGTTTAACGACAAGGTTGTTGTTTTTTAGTGGTTTTACCAATAAAATGTATTTTGGTAAGCAGATTTTTTATCATATACTTTATATATATATATATATATATATATTTATTTGTCATAATGTTTAACGACAAGGTTGTTGTTTTTTAGTGGTTTTACCAATAAAATGTATTTTGGTAAGCAGATTTTTTATCATATACTTTATATATATATATATATATATATATATATTTATTTGTCATAATGTTTAACGACAAGGTTGTTGTTTTTTAGTGGTTTTACCAATAAAATGTATTTTGGTACAGATTTTTTATCATAAAATGCTTAAAATTGGAATGTAGATAGAGTGTTAATAAGTACAAAGAATTTGTCTCTTTAACAGAGTAGATTTATGCCGACTTTGAAGTTTCGTGAAGACACCGTTATGACATTCTCACTCGTCAGGGCTGTTTGCAGTTAGGTCACAGTTTTTTTCTTGTAGAATATGGTGTTATTTTGTGGAAATAGTCTTGTTTATGATTGGTTGACTTTCCTTCTTTTATTTTTATTGTGTAGTTGTTTGATTTATTTTTATCTTTAGTGTATGCATGAATGAATGTTTATTTGGGTTGGGGACTCCCTCTCTCTGTGTATATATATATATATATATATATATATAAAAGAGACAAGAGAAAAACTATTCTTAGCTTAAGTGTTTTGTCTTTTGAGATGCTTTATCAAGGCAAATTTCATTGCATGTGTTTACATTCAAGAACAAGAATGTCATTGGTTTATCAACATTCATGAATATTCATCAGCTGATTTGAAAGGTCAGTCAAAACATGTGGAAGAAACAAAGTGCCATAATTCAAAGTCTGGTAAGACAAAAGTGAGCAAGTAATAATTATTCTGGGGTAGCGACTCCAACTGACACCAAATCAGTTGAGTTTTGATCCCAGCCAGAAGCAAGTGGATGTGGCTAGCCACACTGATGAGCTGTGATACAATGAAACAGGCCTGTATGTGGATGATTAATATATATATATATATATATATATATATATATATATATATTCAGACCTGATGATGTAAATGAATATACTGTTTAATATTAAAAAAATGTTTAAACAAATAAATTAAAAATATGTTTGATTTAATCCATTTCAAAATGGATTTCGTAAAAATTTTGTAAATAAATTGTATTTGTTTACATTAGTTTGCAAAACAGAGCAGACATGAATATTTCAACAAATTGGTAAAATGTGTGATTGGAAGTCCTACGTGGTTGAGCAGTCTAAGACACATCAGATCTAAAGACGGTTTTCCCTCGGTAATGCAGGTTCGAATCTTGCTGGAAAATGCATATTTTCCAAACAAGATTTTTCGATTATTCAGGCCAGTAGATATAAATAAATATACTGTTTAATTATAAGAAAAACAGTATCTACTCAAATATGAGTATCCATTAAAAATAATGTTTAAACAAATAAATTAAAAAATGTGTGTGTGTGTGTGTGTGTGTGTGAAAGTGTAAATATTTTCCAATACTGTTTCTGTAAAGGAACAAAATGAATAGAAAGAGACAAAAAGAAAAACTATTCTTAGCCTAAATGTTTTGTCCGTTGGGGGAATTTATCAAGACAATGTTGGATTTATTTTGTTACACATGTTTATATACTAGAGCAAGGATGTCATTGGTTTATCAACGTTCATGAATATCCATCAGCTGATTTTGAAAGGTCACTCAAAACATGTGGAAGACACAGAGTGTCATAATTCAAAGTCTGGCAAAAAGTAAGCAAATAACATTCAAGAATTTTTGTTTGTGTGTAATGAAGTCTTTTCTGCTGGCCTTGGATTTTTATTCATTTTGTTCCTCTACAGATACACTATCTGAAAATATTTATATATATATATATATATCAGGACCTTGAATAAGTTCATTGATTTTTCATGAAAAGTAATGATTTATTTACAAAAATTTAGTAAGAAATACGTAACTGAAAGTATTGTCCATTGTTAGCCACTACTTTTTACAATCTTTCTGGCAGTTTTGAATTCCATGTTAGAAAAACAACACATTTTTTGAGACTAACCACAATTCAATCCAGTTTTGGCATCTTCATAAGAATGAAAGTGCTGCTCAGCGAGGCCATGTGCCATTGATCAGAACAAGTGATAATCGGATGGGGAAATGTCTGGTGAATATGGCAAGTGAGGTGGGACCTCCCATTTAAGTGCTTTCAAGTAGGTTTTTACCAATTTTGCAATATGTGGCCTAGCCTTGTCATGTTGCAAAATCACTTTGTCATGTCTCTGCTATTATAGTGGCTGTTTTTCTTCAATGCTCAGCTCAAATGCATCAATTGTAGTTGATAGCAATCTCCTAGTTTCAGTCAGTTTGAGAAGCTCATAATGAACTATACCCAGCTGATCCCACCAAATGCAGAGCAGAACCTTCAAATCATGGATATTTGGCTTTGCCACCAATGTTAATGGATGTTCAGGCTTACTACACGATCTTCTATGCTTAGGGTTATTGTAGTGTATCCACTTTTCATTGCCAGGCATGATACAATGCAAAAATCTTTTCCTTTTCTGTCATTGAAGCAACTGTGACAAGATGTCATTTAACATCTCCCAGCTTCAACTCATACAGCACCCAATATCATTGCTTTTGAATTATTCCTAGTGCTTTCAAACATTTTGAAACTGTTGTGTGATCAACTCCAACGATTCTGCAAGTTCAGCTTGTGTCTGGCATGAGTCTTCATGAAGTAATACCTCCAATTCTTTGTCTTCAGACTTTTTTGGTGCACCAGAGTGTTCTTTATCGTCAACATCAAAATCATTTATTTTTTAAGTGTCTAAACTAATCTCTGCATGTTGTCTGTGAAAGAGAATGGTTGCTGTAAGTTTCAACAAGAATTTTGTGTGCTTCAGCTGTAGATTTGTTTTCAATAAAATAGTGCAGTAAAATTCCCCACAAGTACAATTTTTTTGGCATGAAATTCAACATGCTTAATGCTATAAAAATCAAAGTTGTTTATACTTCATCAAAATGACATACACTGAATTTGAAGCTTGCTTATAGTAGATGCATTACCAGTTGAAATTACATGCATGCAGTTCTGAGAACACCATATGTTGGAAAACAGCAAGAACTTATTCAAGTTCCTAATATATATATTCATAAAGCAATAAACCATATTCATTCAGTATAGCCATAGAAGTCAGTGTTGGAGACAATTTCAGTTCATTTGCAGAAGTAGAAGAAAAATTGCAAAGTTAGCAATCCACTATGTGCAGTTGTGGAAAAGAGATGTCAGAACAGTTGCTATTGATATTTTGATCCAGATAGTTGGGAAGAGATTTTGATCCAGATTATTGGAAAGATATTTTGATCTATGTAGTTAGGAAGATATTTTGATCTGGATAGGTAATGCCAGAAAATGCAAAATGTAAGGCAATGTAAGAAAAAGCACAATAAAATGTAAGGCAATGCTAGAAATTGAAAAATGTACGTCAGTGTGAGAAGAAGTAAAATAAAATGTAAAGCAATGTCAGAAAAAAAAAAATAAGCCAATGTCAGAAAATGTGAAATGATATGTAGCTACCACCAAACAATAAACTAGGTCTTTAATCGTTTCTGATTTGATATGGGTAAAGTTGAGAACTTTATCTCACAGTGCTGTATTCTGTATCAAGAGTTATAAAAAATATCATTTATAATTTTATAGTGTGACAATATATAAAAGTACAAGATGTAGGTTCTTAAATCAAGCAGCAAAATATGTGAGAACAACCACTAGGCTTCCTTTAAAAGACACCAATAAGAAAAACATAATGAAATAGGTAACAAAATACACAAAAACCAACTTTTTACTAATAAGTGCTGTGGTATCCTTGATGAGCCAAATAGATAAAGCAAATACTGGATGGCTACTGATACAAATTGCAATCAAAAATTGAGACATTGATAAGGTGGAGTTAGTGTTAATTTTTGATAATAGGTGGTAATGTCTTTTCCCAGATGGTGTTAAAATGACAACTGTCATCTCTGTCTGAAATTCTGGTATGTGGAGTTACCATTATTTATAAATGATGATAACATATATCCACTGATTTTTTAAAGGCACATGTGTAGCCATAGTTAAAAAAAAAAAGAAGCCAACATGCTTTAAGAAAGATTTTAATGCACATAAAATTCTACATCAAATTTGGCAAACTAATGAACATCTAAATAAAATGGGTTTGAATGCTATTTGTTTGATGAAGTGGCCAGCTTATTCACCCAACCTTTACCGAATTGAAAACTTGTGAAGCATTCTGAAGAGGAAGCTTTACATTAGCAGATGGCAATTTTCCAGCAAAGATAAACTTTGGAATGCTATTCTGGATGCTGTGCAATTCCAGTTTATAAGAAGAAATACAATATTTCACAAAATCAATGGAAGTAAATTTCTAAAACTAGTTTCAAAGCACGGAGCATATCTTCCGCATTAATGTTGTTTTTATAATTTTGTTGTAAATGCAATAACATTGTTTCAATATTTTTTACACTATTTACATTGTTTGGACTGTTGACCTAATCTTCATTGTTATATTCATGACATTTCGGCCATTACATGATTCAGCCTTCTTCAGGTGATATACGGTAGAATTTTCAACCAAACCATTTATTAATCTGTTGGGGGGAGAGTGTTCTAGTTCCACATGCTGTGCCTTTTTTGGATATCACAGTTTCAATTATTTCTCTTTAATAATTCAACTTTCCAAGCTTTTTGTTCACCTCTGTTCTGGCCAGATATTAAACTCACAACTCTTTGTGTCAAGTTAGTGGATTACTTTAACCAATGCTTTTATCCACTAGATTGTGTCCTTGGCATGTGAAACTAGAAAAATCTACTCCAGTGGACGAAATAAAGAGTTTGGTTTGAAATTTCAACATTTATCACCTGAAGAAGGCCAGAGCATATGACCTAAATATTGTGAATACGACAACAAAGATGAAGACAAGAATCCAAACAATGTAAATAGTGTAAATAGTTACAATGCCTCACCTCAGAAATATACACAGATCCTGAAGAAGGACAAAGTGTACAACAGCTGAAACATCATGAATATGGCAACAAAGATGAGGACAACAGTTCAAACAATGTAAACAGTGTAAATAGTTACAATGCCTCACCTCAGAAAGATACACAGATCCTGAAGAAGGACAAAGTGTACAACAGCTGAAACATCATGAATATGGCAACAAAGATGAGGACAACAGTCCAAACGATGTAAATAGTGTAAATAGTTACAACACCTCATCTCAGAACTATAGACAGTTTTCAATATTTTGGTTCAAAATTTTCTATTCATAAACTTTACAGACATTCTATAGTTATATGCATAATATCAACAGACAACAGCCATTTGTATAAAATATCTTGAACCACTCACCTATGAAAATCCTGGATAACTACAATACATGTTGGATAAGATTAAGCTGAGCACTTTATCTCTGACCTTTATCAAGAGAGGTTATTTTAAAAAATCTGTCTATGTCAAGTGAAGAAATGTTCAGGTATCATAGCCACAAGAAAATGAAATGCTCTACTCTAGACAACAGATCCTAAATCAAGTGACAAAAAATGTGAGACTGATCATGACACCCACTTTTATCTCTCATAAAGATAACCACAAGAAAAATAGAATTAAATAAGCAGCAAATGGAAACTGTTTTTTTTTATCTATTCTTTTTGTTATGCTAGCCTCAATGGGCCAGATCGATGGAGGAAACTTTTGGTGGCTACTAGAGGAAACTGACCTCTCTGATTGAGGTTGAGTGGGTATGATGTTTTGGAGTGGGTGGGGAATTCCAGATATAACGATAACAGTTCTGACATATAAATTTTCTGAAGGCATATGTAGAGCTTTGTTTCAAGAAACCAAACATAGTCAGAAGAGTGTTTCATGTACAAAAGTGCTCACTATATTTATGAAGAAAGCTAATGAATTCTTCTTCTTCTATGTGCCCTGTACCTTCAGGACGTAGGCGATCATGGTTCTCCACGTCTCCCTATCCCTTGTGGCTCTTAGTATGTTTGCTCTTGTTGCTCCTGTCAGCCCCCGCTCCATCATCCACCTGATCAGACCCTGCAAATATGTTATCCGCTGCCTTCCTCTGTCTCTCCTTCCTTCTATCTGACCAGTCAGTATCAGGTTCTCCAGACTCTCTTTCCTCATTGCATGCCCCAGGAACTTCAGTTGTCTCTTCCTGATGCTCAGCATCAATTTCCTTTTTGTTGCCATTCTTTCCAACATCTCATCGTTGCTTGCATGCTCAGTCCACGATATCCGTAGCATCTTTTTGTAGAACCACATTTCGGCCGCTTTCAGTTTTGTCCTCATTTTCGATGATATTGTCCAGCATTCACTGCCGTATTGAAGAACTGACATCATGTAGCAGTCTAGCACTCTTTTCTTCGTTTCTATTGAGATTTTCCTGTGTGTTAGTATTTTGCTCATCTTCTGGAACGCGTCCTTTGCCATGCCTATTCGCCTTCGGATCTCCGTGTCGCACTTTCCATCTTCTGTTAGAACACTTCCTAGGTACTTAAATTTTTGTACTTGCTTGATTCTGTTATCCCCACCTGTATTTGGCATTTTGGGTTGTATCTTTTGTTGATGACCATGCACTCAGTTTTCTTAAAGTTTATTTGTAGTCCCTTCTTGTCACTCTCCACTGCTACTTTCTGTATGACATCATGTAGTTTCCTTTCCGTGTCCGCAATCAGCACTGTATCGTCCGCATACCTTATGTTGTTCAGGTTGTGGCCTCCAATAACAAATCCTGGCGTGTCACCTAGGGTCCTCAAAATATTCTCGCTGTATAGGTTGAACAAATCTGGTGAAAAGACACATCCTTGTCTTACGCCTTTTTCTATCTTTGTGTATCTACTGAGATCGTTTGCTGCCAGTAGAGATTCTTGATTATTCTTCTGTCTTTCCTGAAAATGTCGAGGCTGCCTAGCATCTCCATCAATTCTTTGTGTCGTATTTTGTCGAACGCTTTCGCGTAGTCAATGAAGCATAGGTACAAGTCTTTCTTCATTTGTAATGTCCTTTCAGAGAGCATCCTAATCATGAATATGGCATTCCTTGTTCCAGTGTCTTTGATGAACCCGCACTGTTCCTGCCCTATCTCTGGCCTGATTCTGCTTCTCGCTCTATTCATCAGGATTCTGACAATCAGTTTTGTAATGTGACTCATTAAGCTGATAGTTCTGTGTAGTTCGCACTCGTTTGCACTAGGTTTCTTTGGCAGTGTTATAAATATCGACTTGCATAGGTCGTCTGGTATTATTCCACTGCTATAAATTTCATTTATTATGTCGGTAATCTTTTCTATGCCATATTCTTCTAAGGCTGTCAGCAGCTCTATCACTATGCCGTCTGGACCAGGTGCTTTGTTTCTGTTCATTTTGGCCATTGCAGCTTCCACTTCGGATTTTAGTATTTCCGGTCCATCCATCTCCTTTTGTATTCTTGGTTGTTCTCTCTTGTCGCAAAAGAGATCCTTTATACATTCTTCCCATCACTGGAGTATTTCCTCTTTCTCTAATCTGATTTTTCCTTCCTTGGATTTTATGCATCCTGTTGAGGAGCAGGTTTTTTGTCCTGTCAGTTTTCAAAGAAGCTTGATGAAGGGACTGGATTATTTACCTGACTTTAACTTGACTGAACACTTCTGACGATGAAGTTTTAAATGGTTGAAGAGAAATTTTCCAGCAAAGATGAACTTTGGAATTCTCTTCTGGATGCTATACAATCCGGTTTATATAAAGAAATACAACAGTTCACAAAACCAATGGAGGAAAAACTTCTAAAATCAGTTTCAGAGCATGGAGCATATATATATATATATATATATATATATATATATTCTACATTAATGTTATTTTTGTAAGTTTGTTGTAAATACAATGACACAGTTTTCAATTTTTTGATAAAAACTTTTGCTTTTGTAATTTACAGACATTCTGTAATTATAATTTTGAATTACAATATCATGTTTCTTGAAGTCTCAGTAATCTGACTAACAATGAGAGATTTGGTAAACTTCAAAAAACTAATGCCACATCTCAAGAATGATATATGATCTACTGTAATTTATACATTCTATGAAATAACCTAAAAAAATAGAGCACATTATTTTTGTGAATTCCTTCATTAATTTTCTAAAATTAAAAAAAAAACTTTAAATAGCTAATAATATTAGACACAATGTATATATAATACATCTTATATGGAGGTGCACAATGGCCTAATGGTTATCAGAGGAGAAAACAAATTCAAGTTTTAATTTTAGTAGTGGCTCTTCTGCTCATTTGCAATAATGCTCTTTAGAAAGACATTAATCTTCTTTTGTCATATCTTTTTAGCTATTAGATATCATGACAAAACTCATATTACTGACTTGCCACAACAGATGTTAAACAGAAACATTAAATTCACACCAGAAATATGACAGTTATCAATGTGTACTGTTTAAGAAAAATGTGAGATTAAAAACAAGTTTGCAGAAGGTGACTTGTAGTTTGGAAAAGAAAATGGATAAATTCAATAGATATAAAATGTCTATTTTCTTTAACAAAACTTGTTTGGAAGAACAATTGCTACCTGTCATAGAGTATATATATATTTGTAAATTAATTTAAAATTTAGAGGGGAAATAGCCATTTTCAACATGTCAGTTTAAGACATGTATTGTCAACCCTGTTTAATCAAAGAATCTAACTGAGATCAAATGCAGATGAAATATGGATCAGAATCTGACAGAATGATAGAACAAATAAGAAACATTTATAAGTCTAATATGTTCAGTTTCTATTAAAGCTTCATCATAGATATATACATATATGTGAATGACATTTTGAAAATGTGGCTGTTGAAGTATTATCCTTTTTGGAGTTATGGTGCGTTTGAATTTGATAAAATATATTGATAGCATTAGTTGCTAACCTTAGATATTAGAATTTGTTTTTATATTATTAAAATTATTGTTGTGTAAGTAGTCTAATTTGATTATTAATATAATTAGAAAAAACTGTTAATAAGTAGTTGCTTGATGTTACTCAGTAGCTGAAGAAAAATTGTTTTTTAGATGAAGGGAATTAATTTAGTGTTTTGGATTGTTAATGATGGTAAATTTATATCTTTCAGAACACTTATTTTTGTAGTTTAGATGGCAAGAATTGGAAGTGGATGAATTTTTATTCAAAGACGCAGATTGATGTATTTTTTGACAGTTTATCAATTGCTTGCAAGTTGTTTAACGCTAGAAAATATTTTTAGATTGTAAGGATATTTTTTTTAACCCTCTAGGGCCATTCGTATCATATTTGATACAGTATGAAAACAAGCCTTGAAAGAAATATTTTCCTGAAAAATTTTTTAAGAGAAATATTTTATAAATTTCAAATGAAAGCAGTACTGACTGCTCAGTCAATGAATACCAAATGTTTCCTTATAGGGAAATACTGTATCAAATATGATACAAGGGTTAATAATATAATAATTGTTTAGTGCTACAATTTTTACTAATTAAACCATAGCTGGGGAAAGTGGTAGGTTCAAACCTTTCCCAAGGGTATTTGTATGTAAATCCCAAGGGTATTTGTATGTAAATCCCAAGAGTATTTGTATGTAAATCCCAAGAGTATTTGTATGTAAATACCAAGAGTATTTGTAAGTAAATCCCAAGAGTATTTGATACATACATTTGATACATGATACATACTTGGGCAATCATGTCTCTTTTGATCTATGACTGACTAGGCAAAAGATTTTTTTCTTGCAGTAGGTTGCCATTTATTTCTGGAGTAGGCTGGTTGCCAATCATATCTACAGAACCCAGATATGTCCTACTATTAAACCTATAGCTGGAGGGAGAAGAAATGAATTCATATTTTTCCTAAGGGTATTTGTTTGTGATATATCCCGAAAAGGAATACAGTATAAGAAGATCAGTTGAAGAATGGAACTCCACACCAGGAATAAGAAATACAGATTTATTGTACTAAGGTACAATTAACAATAATACACATATAGGCAAGCCATGGGTTGGAGTGGAATCAACTATCGAATAGTGAATGCCCTCGCTTAAGACATTTGAATATTTGTACCGCTCGTTACTGACTTTTATAAAGTAGAGCATTCAATTCTCGGGGATGGCAGGATGTTCCACTACAACAGTTTGTAACTGAATAAAATGAATTCAACTGGAATTTGAATTTGGCCCTTTTGATTTCTCATTCTGAGGCAAAATCCATTTCAGCACAATGTACATCCACTTACATGTGAATGTGTAAGTGAATATAAACACAACTAGAACTCAGCCTTATGATTAGCAATTCTAAGCCATTATCCATTACACCACCTGCACATCCAAGCTTTCTAAACCTGGTATTCCCAAGCGGTCACCCATTTCAGTACTGACCTGTTTTGATGTTAACTTCAGCGATCTTATGGTATTTCAATGTTAATCAAGTTTTAGAAAAGAACAGCAAAGATCAAACTGTGGCATTGGCTTTTTGCAGGCATTCAACAGGGTTTAGTATGCTGGCCTTCTCCACAAACTCAATGACTATTTGGATGGATATTTGGCTTAATCAAATCCTCCCTAAGAAATCATCTCATGAAGATCATGCTGAATGGACACACTTCTAGTTCATTTCACATTAATTTGAGGGTCACCTCAAAATTCACCTTGAATCTATGTTTTTTTCTGATTTTCACCTTTGACCTCCCTGATGTCATCAGTTCCCAACTAGGTATTTATACTGATGACACAAATATTTACTCTTGTGTCAATAATAATTCTGACAAATTCGACAAAGTATAACTGGCAAATGCCCTCAAAAAGAACCTCCAAGCTAATGGGGCAAGAAATGGCTTGTAAATTTTAATGGGGCAAGAAATGGCTTGTAAATTTTAATACCTTCAAAACAAATCTACTTTTATTTAATCACTACAGAGAATCTTTTTTGCTAACCTTCAGAGAGCAACACTTTGCACCTTCTGGGCTCATATTTTCCACTGACATAAAGTAGAGTGATTATCCTTTCTATTATAATAAAGACCATTGTGTATACATTTCTCTCCTGTCATGCTCATGCAGAAAGAGATAATTGCAAGGCAGCAACAGCTTAGTTTATTAAAGAGACAATAGTGAGGAAACAGTTCATTCTCTTTACTACCAGTTATTAAAATTTACTAGCAGTTATGAAAGGTCTTGCTGCATGTTTGCTCTTTAATACTGCCTTATTGTTTTATTATTTTGCAATAATTATGTTGTCAAGTAATGAAGAAAAAAATATATATTCAGAATTTATAACATAAATATGTTATAATGTCACTACAAAAATAGCCATTTTGTTTTGATACTTCTTGTGCCTTATCAAGTGATGGTGCTAATTTCAAGTTAGGGATTTGGCTAATTTTTAACCTTTTAAAACTCTTTATCTTGCAATCAGCACCATCATTTGATAAGATACAAGAAGTATCAAAACAAAATGGCTATTTTTGTAGTGATATTATAATCCATTTATGTTATAAATTTTAAATAAATATTATTCCCTCTACTTTGTATTGAGCACTTTTTAAGAATAGTGTTTTTTTGGATGTAGAATTTTATTCAATCCATACCTACCCTATACTTGGATCTAAACTTATTTATAAATGGAACTTTGTCTCTGTGTGTGTGTATATCTGTTACCTATAGACTCCGAAATGGCTGAACCAAATTTCTTGAAAATTTACACAGTTGTAGTATAAGCGTCTACGAGGGTTCTTAGCTAGGTTTTGTGTCGAGGTACCCCCGATAAATACCGAAAATCGATAATCGAAAAAATCATGTTATAGAAGGAGTGGTCCGATTTTAATCAAATTTGATACAATCATAGACAAAGACATAAGAAACGATATTTAGAAGTTTCAAGGTTGCAGTTTTTACAATAGTGCAGAAAATCAATAATATATATATATATATATATAAAAAGCAAGATGTTTGTGTGCGTGTCTATTTATATGTATGTATGTCTTTTATACAAATCCACAATTTTTATCCGATTCTCACCAAACTTCACACAAATATTCTTTAGGCAGAGTCTGAGCTCTAGGACCATGGATTAGTTTGAAAGCTTTCATTACACCTGAGCAACGCCGGGCTATACTGCTAGTATATATATATTGTCTCTGTTATAATTTTTTTTATGTCTTAATATAAGATATTCAATAGTAGGTACATCAATATATATATATATATATGTTGCTGTTATTTCAATATCAATATAAATATTTTGCCATTATTTTTTACAGTCCCACTCATATTGAATAAATTGCTAGGTCTACAGCTAGGAAAGTTGGCTCACTGTGTCAGGCCAGAAATTTTTTTTCATTAGAATCTATCTTGCACACTTATAAATCTACAGTTCATCCATGCATTGAATATTGTTGGGTCTGGTGATCCTGTAGCATATCCCAAGATTCTTGTCAAAATAAATACCCCCCCCCCAGTTTGTAATGTAATCGGTCCTGACATAGCATTTCAATTTCCATCATTTTCTCACTGACATGACATGTCTTCACTCGATCTTTTCAACAGATATTTTCATGGCAACTGTTCAGATAAGCTTTCCACCTTGGTGTCTCAACAGCATGAATTTAAGCGTGCTATTAAATTGGTAATTAGGTCCAACAATTTTACTATTGAACTATCTAGATACAACACAAATACCATAATTCTAGGCAGATGTGCTGATCAAATTGGCAATCATTTTTCATTTGAAGTGGCTACTATATATCTAATCTAAACTTATTTATAAATGGAACTTTGTCTGTGTGTGTGTGTGTGTTTGTGTATCCGTTACCTATAGACTCCGAAATGGCTGAACCGATTTTCTTCAAAATTTACACAGTTGTACTATAAGCATCTGTGAGTGTTCTTAGCTAGGTTTTGTGTTGAGGTACCCCCGATAAATATCGATAATTGTAAAAATCAGATTATAGAAGGAGTGGTCCGATTTTAATCAAATTTGATACATTCATAGACAAAGACATAAGAAATGATATTCAAAAGTTTCAAGGTTGCAGTTCTTACACTAGTGCAGAAAATCGAAAAGTCTTCATTACACCCGAGCAATGCCGGGCTATACTGCTAGTATATATATATATATATATATATATATATATATATATATATATATATTGTGTTAATTTGAGATAATGATTAGCACCAATGTTGTTTTTCAGTGGTTTTACTGATAAGATGTATTTTGGCAAGCAGATTTTTAAATCATAAAGTGCTATATATTGGGGTGGAGATAAGTTACAAAGAGTCTGTCACTTTAACTGAGCAGGTTCATGCCAACTTTGAAGTTTTGTGAGGACAATATCAGTAATTGCAAAAGTTGTAAATTATGCCTTGAAGAGAAACTAGCAATCATCAGCTTAAAAAATCAAAGTAAAATACAAAACCAAAAACAAGTTAATGAAAAAATGTAAACATGCTAATACCTACTTTGATACACAAATAACAATAAATAACAAAATCAAACAAAAATAAGATATACAAACAATATAAATATACAATATAAAAATGAAAATATAAATGCAAACACAAAAAACAGAAAATAATAAAGAAAAGCAAACATACATGTATTATTAATATAAATATAAAATATATACATACATGCATACAAACACTCAATTACAACAAAAACAACAGAAAATAATACAACCACCACCAAATGGAAAAAACATAAAGCCCAAAAACACAAATATATACAAAAACACAAACACCCAACCATGACAAAGAAAAAATAAATTTACCAAGATGTTCAGATAAAGGTCAAACTAATAAAAGAGATCAATACAACAACAAAAGAGGCCAACCTAAACTATAAAAAAAAACAACAATTAAACAGACACTGATTCAAAATAAAATAATTAGGTGAATACCCACTCACACATACAGCAATAAGTAATAAAAATAAATGAACCTGCACAACATAAATAAAAATAAATAAAAATAAAATCACCAATAAGACCATGCCCACAAAAATCACACTTTGCTCCATATAAACAAGAAAAAGTTAGGACCCAGACAAACCAGACCTGACAAGTGAGAACATCATAATTTTGAAGTCAGTATGAACCTGCTCGGTTAAAGTGACAAGCACTTTTTACTTTATATATATATATATATATTAGTAATAATAATATAGTTTTAAAATATGCTATAGTTATGACTAAAAGTGTTCAATATCAGTAATGGAGAATATGTAAATGTAAAATTGAACACTATAGTCAATACCAAGTGACAACAGCAATCTTTATATATTATTTTTTTATTGTTTTGTTATATATTTCATATTTATTATTATTATAGCTTTATTTATTTTGTTTTAATTTAATTTTAATATTAATTTTAATTTAATTTTTTTTAAAAATGCCAAAAGATTTAACTTGAAACACTGTAACCTACATCTTTATCTGTCTGCAATTCACTTCCGACCAAAATTTAACATTTCTCTCTCTTAGACATTTCCACTGTCTCTCCCCCTTCTTCCATCTCTACATTTTCTCACTTTTTTCTTCTTCACTTTCTACTCCTTCTGTATCTTTCCTTTTCCTCTTTCTTTTCTTTTTCTTTATAGAAGTACAATTCTTTTTTTTAAAAAAAACTTCCCAAAATAAAGGAAAGTGATGTAAAATTTTATTTAAATTTTTTCAAAAAAATAAAACGTTTATTACCATCATTATTAACTATCTAATGAGACATTGTTTCTTCAATATCGAAACAAAATGTACAATTTTGTATTAGTTTGCAGTTTGCACATGTATTAATTGGTAATGTATATATATATATATATATATATACATACACACACACACACTAGCATGAATATTTTAAACTAGATTCTATGGAGGGCTAATTGAACCAGTGGCCTAAAACTAAGGTGTCTTCTAGTTGACTTTGGAAAAAAGCAATTATAATTTTGAGGAAATAACTTTGAATTTCTCATTTTAACTCTTAATTGGGCTATAAGTTCAATTCTGGCCAAAGGCCTGATTTGTACTAAAATTCCAATTCAGGCAAAAAACCAAGTTCTTCAAATCCAAAATTCTGCGGAACTTCAATTGAGTTGAGTCTTTCAAATCACAAATTCTGTGGAACTGCAAAACTTCCCATCATGAAACCTCTCACTCTAATTCTGATTCCTTGGCATCTTGAAAAAATAAAATTGGTTTCTTCAGTTCACAAAATTTGGGAGATAATTTAAACTGAATCTAAAACAAATATGTTTAAATTTACAAAGTTTTTGTGTGATTTTAAATTCAATATAAATTAAACATTTAATATCACAAATTCTTTTCAGTTATTTTAAGATTTGAATTTGTAACTGTTCCATCCTCATCCGTGTACAAATTCCAATGCTGGATGTTCAAATGCCAGATAAAGAGCAGATTTTCAATACTGGGATCATTCTGATTGTAAAAGGTTTAACTTAAAACACTGTAACCTATGTCTTTATCTGTCTGCAATTCACTTCTGACCAAAATTTAAAATTTCTCTTTCTTGGCCGTTTCGACTATCTCTCCCCTTTCTCACTTTTTCCTCTTCACTTTCTACTCCTTCTGTATCTTTCCTTTTCCTCTTTCTTTTCTTTTTCTTTATAGAAGTACAATTTTTTTTTTTTAAATTCCAAAAGATTTGGGCCCAGACACTGTGTAACCAATGTCAATATCTGTCTGCAGTTCACTTGAGGCCAAAATTTAAAATTTCTCTCTCTTAGCCATTTCCATTGGCTCTTTCCTCTCTATATTTTCTCACTTATTTTCCTCTTCACTTTCTATTTGTTCTGTATTTTTCCCTTTCCTCTTTTTTTCCTTTTCTTGATTTCTCATCTTATTGTCTGATCTTTTCTTCCCTCTTTCTTTCCCCACTTTTTTAATATCTTTTTACCTCATACAAAAACAAAAATTTCCAAAATAAAGGGAAGTGTGTTTTTTAAAAAAATTTTTTATCTCTTTGTAAATCAAATGTGGCACAAGTTAAATGGGTTTCAGACACATGGATATACAACAGACTGAATTTTCTGTTTAGTTATTTATCAAAGATATAAATATAACATTTTTTATTTAATTATCCATTAACAGGGCTGTTTCT
The DNA here is from genome assembly GCA_037127315.1 of Ascarosepion bandense. Lineage (NCBI taxonomy): Eukaryota > Metazoa > Mollusca > Cephalopoda > Sepiida > Sepiidae > Ascarosepion > Ascarosepion bandense. The sequence goes on from JBBBDQ010000151.1 coordinate 591,634, forward strand.
TGTCTAGTAATTGTTCAAATTGTGCACTTGTTTACTTTAAAAGAATAAATAGTATTAGTATTTATAATATAGCATTCTTATTTGCATAAGAAAATGAATATATATATATATATATATATATATATATATAGGATTGATATGGAGAAGTTTGCCAATTAACTGAACTGAGTTATGCCAACTTTGAAGATTTGTGAAATTGAAGTCGGCATGACTCTGCCCAGTTCATTGACAAACTTCTCCCCATCAATCCTGTTAACACTTAATCTCTATCATGATATCAAGCACTTTACAATAAAAAAAACCTGCTTGCCAAAATATCGTTTTATTAGAAGTCCACTGAAAAAAAACAACAATCTTCGCACTAAACATCATCACAACTCAAAACTATATATATATATATATATATATATCAGAATTTGACAAGATGATAGATTAAAGAAGAATAAAAGTAAAAAACATATCTCAATTGAACATGTTTCACTTTTATTCAAGGTAAAAATGAATAATCTTTAAAAAGAGACAGTATACTGGTATATTGTGATTTGTGGTTAATGCTTATTCGTCAGATTTGTGTCACATGTATTAAAGCAATAGATAATCATTTTTAAATGTATGTGCATTGAATATTTTGTATGTGTATGTATGTATAGATACATTGTCTACTTACATGTATGTGTATGTATTAATACACATATCAGGTGTATTAAACGCAATGAACATTTCTTTTAAATATATGTGTGAGAATGTGAGTATAGATACACTTGTCTATTAAAGTTCAAATGTTCAAAAAGGTTGTTTAATGTGATTTGTGAAGTAAAGATAAGTCTGTTTCACTATGTGTGTGAACAATAGTAGTTATGTCCAGTTATTGAGCCTTTGTTCCTCTCCTCTTTTTATTGCTCATGAGGAGGAAGAAGAGCCAATCAATTTAAAATGAAGGAGAGAGTGAGATATGATTGATTTGGAAAAATCAACAGAAATGATCAGAGAAAAAACTAATCATTGTGGTTAACTTTGAGGAATCAACTAAAGTGTCGTCTTGTAGTAGTTGTTGTTGTTGTCATCATACCCTTTAATGTCCAGTGTGTTCTCTAACTGACCGAGGATTGACTTAACTGCTGGTTGGTTACCAAAATTGTGAATAGATAACTAATTCAATCACATGATTGTGTTTGAACACAAACTTATTTTTTTTGGCATAAAGAACCATAAACGCAGGTCACTGAAAGTTCAATTTTTTTTCTGGCTAATTGGTCACCAGAATAACTTAATTTATTTTGGATCTTACTTTTTAGTATTTAGTACAGAAATTTGTTTTTTGTAATTCCAATCTGATTTTAAGCATGTGCGTTTTCTACATTTTTTGGTTTCAGTTATTTTTTTTTTTAATCATATCACCCTGAGTAAGACGGTAACGCCACTGATGTGCAGGGGGCTACGTAAGAGTGAAAAGATTGGAAAAGAGAAAGCCGGAAACCACATCCTAAACAGGAAACAAGGAATGAGCCTCTTCACCTGTTCAATAGACGTGAGTGGAGTGTAAACCGGGCGATAGTTTAGTCTATCTACTGTAATTATAGGATTTTGTATCCTATAAAAGTAGTGAAGATACTAAGTAAAGTTAACTAATAACTATAGTAGACACAGCAGTGAATTTACCCTATAGCTTCTTCTATAATCAACAAAGTAATGTTGGGCCTGATCAAACCGTTTGGGAAAACCAAGTGTGATAGGCTTACATGTACAGATGATGTAATAGATAATGGCTCAGAATTGTTAACCAGAGAGCTGGGTTCCAATTCCCTTTGGGTTTGTTGAATTCACTTATATGCAAATACCCTTGGGAGAGGTATGAATACATTTCTTCTCTCCACAACTGTGGGTTAATTAAGAGGACTTGTGTCAGCTAATCATTATTGTCTTAAAAAAGGTATTCTCACAATATTAATTTTACCCTGTTAGATATTTTATTATTAAGTAAAAACTATATTTACTAATCTTAAATGAAAAGGCTTAGTACAAATCATCAAGCACCAATATTTTTTTTTTGTTTTGTATGTGCTTAAACATAATGATTTTTAACGAAGATTAACGAAACTTGGTTATAAACAACTGACAATTTGAAATGATTTGTTTGAACATTATTTTTTTATCGATACTCGTATTTAAGTAGATATTTGAATATCTACTTAAATACGTTTAGACTAATGGTCATTTGTGGTCAAGAGGTCTAAGACATGCCAGATCACATGGTAGCTTCCCCTAAGTGGATAGGGGTTGCAGGTTCGAATCCTGCCGAATGACACATATATTCGTAATAAAAATTTATCATAAATAATCAGGCCAGCAGATATAAATATCGAACACTGTTTAATAAAAAACAGAATATCTACTTAAAATACGAGTATCGATAAAAAAAAAATGTTCAAACAAATCATTTCATACTGATTTTTGTAAATAGAGAAAATCACACACAACATTATCAGAGAATAAAAGTGATAACTAGTGATAATTTAAAGCCAAATAATACCTAAAAGTCAAGAAAACATTAAATCACGGAAAATATTTTCTTAAATTTTTAAGATTACCAAGTAAAAGAAAGCTTTTTCATTTTCAAAAATTAATTTTAAACCTTAAGGATTAAGTTTTTGTGGAGGTACCTAAATATATATGCATTACTGAAACAATATTGAGTATGAAAACCTGAAAATATATATTTATACCTACACTCTTGTGCAAATTAATTGAAACTTTAGTTTCCTTTATTTTACCATATGGTCAGTTTTAGACCCACTGAAGTGGCAGGGTGTAATCGATTTCTATTTTTTTCTCAGATTAGGTCATTTGCAGGGGTTTACAGTAATATGAATCTATTTTTGTGGTGTATGATGAAATTTGTTTGGCCTTGAAAAATATTGCATGATCCATGATTGCATCAGATTTTTATCACGTCTAGGCATTATTGTTTCAACTGTCGATTAGTTGTCCTACAGCCATTGTCTACAAAATATATTACTCTAAGTAAGCATATGAAAATTTTAATGCTGCATGAACACAATGCCTTACAGAGAGATTGTGGATATTGTTGTTGTTAGTCTTTCAACTGTCAGTCGTGTCATCAAGGCAAAGAAACAAACTGGGTCTTTTAATCCAAGAGAAAGGTAAATGTGGTCAAAAGAAGAAAACAATCCCAAGAGACGATGTATACATGATAAGGAAAAGTGTGAAAGATCCTAGGATGACACCACATTGGAACTAATCAATGCCGATATATCCTTGAGGATTGTAAAATGTTGCTTACAGTACACAGTATTCCCAAGCAGTCCCCTATCTAAGTACTGATTTGGTTTGACATTGTAACTTCAGTGATTGAATGAGAACCAGATTTTATTTTGTGTGATTTAAGTGCAGGCTCCAATTTCTTAGGTAACACAAAATGTAAAGTATAAACGTGCAATGACAACAAGGCAAAAATTGTTCAAATACATTATGACAAATAAATAATATTTTAACTTCTGAAAAAAAAAACTGAATCATTTTTTAACTCTGGTTAAATCTGAACTTATTTATAAATGGAACTTTGTCTGTGTGTGTGTGTCTGTGTCCGTTACCTATAGACTCCGAAACGGGTGAACCGATTTTCTTGAAAATTTACACACTTGTACTATAAGCATCTGCGATTGTTCTTAGCTAGGTTTTGTGTCGAGGTATCCCCGATAAAGGTCAAAAATCGATAATCGAAAAAATCGGGTTATAGAAGGAGTGGTCCGATTTCAATCAAATTTGATACACTCATAGACAAAGACATAAGAAATGATATTCAGAAGTTTCAAGGTTGCAGTTCTTACAATAGTGCAGAAAATCGATAATATATATATATATATGTATATATATATATATATATAAAAGGCAAGATGTTTGTGTGTGTGTGTGTGTGTGTGTGTGTGTGTCTGTTTGTCTGTATGTCCTTTATACAAATCCACAATTTTTATCCAATTCTCACCAAACTTCACACAAATATTCTTTACACTGTGTCTGAGCTCCAGGACCATGGATTAGTTTTAAAGCTTTCATTACACCTGACCAACGCCGGGCTATAATGCTAGTTCAGAATAAATAGATATTCAGTTAAATATCTTAAATAAATTTAAAAATTACTAAATTCTTGAGGACAGATGACCCAGTGGATATAGGCATTGGCTAGTTGGTTAATTCCAATGATTTGACCCAAAGAGTTGTGAGTTTAATACCTGATTACAGCAGTAGTCAAGAAATAACTTAAAGAGTTGAGTTAAAGGGAGATAACTACATGGCATCTGGAAGTGGTATCGCACATGAAATGAGAATGATATACCCCAGTAATCAAAATAAAGTGTTCGGTTTGAAATTCCTAGCAACTGATGAAGGCTGGAGCATATGATGACTTAAACGTTGTAAACATGGCAATAAAGATGAAGACAACAGCCCAAACAGAACAAATAATGTTGATTTTGTTTGTTAATTTAAAATTTGTTATAAATATTTTATTTATTATATTTAAATATGCAATCAAGTTAAAACCTGAGAGCAGGTGTGCTCTTGCTCCAATTGCTCAGGTTGCAGTAGGTGAAGAAGCCAACTGTGACATTGAATTGCTACCCCATCCCCCTTATTCACCAGACAATTTGACTTCTTCCTGTTTCCTGCACTAAAATCCCAGTTGCATGGTCAGCATTCTAAAAACAATCATGACGACATATGTGCTGTGGAAGATTTTTGGAGAACAAGGCTGCCACCTTCTTCTGTGATGGCACTGCAATGCTTTAAAATTGTTGGACCAAGTGCATTGATGTTGAGGAAGACTATATTGAAAAATAGTGAAAAACTGCTTTGTTTCTTTAGCTCCTTCTTGGTAAAGCCTAGAAATTTTTGAGCCATCCTCATATATATTCATTTAGACAAGAAGTTCATACATGTTGAAACTTAAAAAAGAATTCACACTATAACAGTCAGTCAGTTAAGTTGCATATGTGACACACGTTTTGGGTGATCATGTCTCGAAAGAGACATGACTGACTGGGCAGAAGATTATCCCATAGTAGGTTGCCATTGCTTTCTGCGGTAGGCTAGTTGCCAACCAAGGCTATAGAACCCAATCTGTCCTAGTATTTAACCCATAACTGGAAGGAAGAGATGGATTAATACCTTTACCAAGAGCATTTGTGCGTAAGTGAATGCAAGGAAATCAACTTGAATTTGAACTCGGCACCCCGATTTCTTGTACCGAGTCAATATCCACTGCACCACAATGCACATCTGCCTTACTATAATAGTAATAGCTTGAAATAGTTTCCTAACCATTACTTTACAGCAAAAAACCCAAGATATATGCTTAGTCTGACACAAGACCATACAGGAAAGAGCCCTCAATGAGAAAAGAACTCACTACTCAGAAGTAATGGGATGCTATTACTAAAATTTATTAAGCAGTGAGACAGTCAAAGTGTTTACTAGGCTTAGTTTAGTCTGATATAAGGACAGTAAGATGGAGCACCCAACAAAGAAAGAAATCATTACACAGATAAACTAGATTACTAATGATTGCTCTCCAACAAAATGTCAAAAGTATTTAATAAGTTTAGTTTTAGTATGGCACCCAGTGAGAAACAAACTCACTACACAAACAAATTGATCTACTAGACAAGATTTCAAATCCTTATCTCTCAGGAATCTTTTTTTGTTTTTATTGATATTCCTTTCTTGTATAAACATGTTTTCACCTAACAAAACTTATGTAGATTCCAAAACATTATATATATATATATATATATATATATATATATATATAGCATAATGAAAATCCATGTATACTGTCTTAATATGTATAGAAAAAACTACTAAAATGTTATAAGTTAAAAATGCATTTTTTGACAGTATTTATTTATTTCTATTATTATATATATATATTTGATATTTCAGACCGGCCTCGGCCTTTCATCAGAAACAAATGATTTTAAAATTTAAACTAGAAGCACCCGTCGTGAGAAGTGTCCGTCGCGTGATGTAGAAAGCAATAGATTTTGAATATTTTTTTTTTGTAATAATACTTTTAAATATTGTTTTAATGAAAATTTTTTAAGTATATCTAAAAAATGTTTAACTATTGAAATATTTATAAAGATTCAAAATACCTAAGTCCCTATTTAACCGTAGCCTATATGTATTGAATTTTAAAATCCAGTATTTTTCTTTCTTTCTGTGTGAGTATGTGGAATTAAAATCGGAATCTATCAGTAAACATTTGCAGTTTTCTAATGTGTGTCCTGGTTGATTGAAGTATTCAGCTATGGGGGAATAAACTATGATGAATAATATATATATATATATATAGGTGAAAAGAATGATACATTCCTATGCAGAAAAATATCATCTCATTGTGCAGCAACTAAAGAATTTAGTTGAAAGTTCATGACAAAACAAAATTTATTCAATCAGGAACTATCTAAGGTTACCATAGTAACAAAAGAGAATAAGCACACGCTCTCTCTCTCTCTCTCTCTCTCTCTCTCTCTCTCTCTCCCACTCATTTACTAAAAAAACATATTTATTAAACTTATCTAAGTATAGCACAAGGTCACATTAACAGAACCTATGGTGAGGATTGATCTCATTTCATTTGCGGATGGGTTAGTGGAGCAAGCTTGTTAACATGGTGACTGCCAGAGGTCAGTTACGAAATCTGACTTCAAAGTCTTTTCTCTCACTTTTACTCTCTGCCTGCCCAGTCATCACTTTTCAGTCTTGAGTTCAAAAGCATCTCTGAATCCTCGATGGAGAAGAATTATTTCCCACCCTCCAACCTCTCTCTCACAGGCAGGATGTGGCAAGTCTCTCACTGCTCTATTACTACTACTGTGGAAAGTGCTCAAACGAACTGCATTCCTTGGTTCTGACAGGATTAACCTTCACAGCTAAAACCACTGTTGCCACTTACATAATTGCAAGCCACTGACATTTCCTCTGTATTCCATCAGTCAAAAGTTTGAATCAAACAGCTTCTTTTTGAAAACCACCAACCTATGGAGCAGATTCTGAAGATGATGTTTCTCTAATCACTACAATCTTAACCTGTTCAAGTCTAGGGTTAACCGTTATCTTCCCCACATATCCTCATAAACTGTGCTTCTTACCTCTTACTTTGAGGATCTGACTCCCAGAATGGTCTTCCTCGATCACTACAATCTTAACCTCTTCAAGTCTAGGGTTAACCGTTATCTTCCCCACATATCCTCATAAACTGTGCTTCTTACCTCTTACTTTGAGGATCTGATTCCCAGAATGGTCTTCCTCAATCACTATAATCGTAACCTGTTCAAGTCTAGGGTTAACCGTTATCTTCCCCACATATCCCCATAAACTGTGTTTCTTACCTCTTACTTTGAGGATCTGACTCCCAGAATGGTCTTCCTCGATCCCTACAATCTTAACCTGTTCAAGTCTAGGGTTAACAGTTATCTTCCCCACATATCCTCATAAACTGTGCTTCTTACCTCTTACTTTGAGGATCTGATTCCCAGAATGGTCTTCCTCAATCACTATAATCTTAACCTGTTCAAGTCTAGGGTTAACAGTTATCTTCCCCACATATCCTCATAAACTGTGATTCTTACCTCTTACTTTGAGGATCTGACTCCCAGAATGGTCTTCCTCAATCACTATAATCTTAACCTCTTCAAGTCTAGGGTTAACAGTTATCTTCCCCACATATCCTCATAAACTGTGCTTCTTACCTCTTACTTTGAGGATCTGACTCCCAGAATTGTCTTCCTCAATCACTATAATCTTAACCTCTTCAAGTCTAGGGTTAACAGTTATCTTCCCCACATATCCTCATAAACTGTGCTTCTTACCTCTTACTTTGAGGATCTGACTCCCAGAATGGTCTTCCTCAATCACTATAAACTTAACCTCTTCAAGTCTAGGGTTAACAGTTATCTTCCCCACATATCCTCATAAACTGTGCTTCTTACCTCTTACTTTGAGGATCTAACTCCCAGAATGGTCTTCCTCAATCACTATAATCTTAACCTGTTCAAGTCTAGGGTTAACCATTATCTTCCCCACATATCCTCATAAACTGTGCTTCTTACCTCTTACTTTGAGGATCTGACTCCCAGAATGGTCTTCCTCAATCACTATAATCTTAACCTCTTCAAGTCTAGGGTTAACAGTTATCTTCCCCACATATCCTCATAAACTGTGCTTCTTACCTCTTACTTTGAGGATCTGACTCCCAGAATGGTCTTCCTCAATCACTATAATCTTAACCTGTTCAAGTCTAGGGTTAACAGTTATCTTCCCCACATATCCTCATAAACTGTGCTTCTTACCTCTTACTTTGAGGATCTGACTCCCAGAATGGTCTTCCTCAATCACTATAATGTTAACCTCTTCAAGTCTACGGTTAACAGTTATCTTCCCCACATATCCTCATAAACTGTGCTTCTTACCTCTTACTTTGAGGATCTGACTCCCAGAATGGTCTTCCTCAATCACTATAATCTTAACCTCTTCAAGTCTAGGGTTAACAGTTATTTTCCCCACATATCCTCATAAACTGTGCTTCTTACCTCTTACTTTGAGGATCTGACTCCCCGAATGGTCTTCCTCGATCACTACAATCTTAACCTCTTCAAGTCTACGGTTAACCGTTATCTTCCCCACATATCCTCATAAACTGTGCTTCTTACCTCTTACTTTGAGGATCTGACTCCCAGAATGGTCTTCCTCAATCACTACAATCTTAACCTGTTCAAGCCTAGGGTTAACCGTTATCTTCCCCACATATCCTCATAAACTGTGCTTCTTACCTCTTACTTTGAGGATCTGACTCCCAGAATGGTCTTCCTCGATCACTATAATCTTAACCTGTTCAAGTCTAGGGTTAACCGTTATCTTCCCCACATATCCTCATAAACTGTGCTTCTTACCTCTTACTTTGAGGATCTGACTCCCAGAATGGTCTTCCTTGATCACTAGAATCTTAATCTCTTCAAGTCTAGGGTTAACCATTATCTTCCCCACATATCCTCATAAACTGTGCTTCTTACCTCTTACTTTGAGGATCTGACTCCCAGAATGGTATTCCTCGATCACTGCAATCTTAACCTCTTCAAGTCTAGGGTTAACCGTTTATCTTCCCCACATATCCTCATCAACTGTGCTTCTTACCTCTTACTTTGAGGATCTGACTCCCAGAATGGTCTTCCTCGATCACTACAATCTTAACCTCTTCAAGTCTACGGTTAACCGTTATCTTCCCCACATATCCTCATAAACTGTGCTTCTTACCTCTTACTTTGAGGATCTGACTCCCAGAATGGTCTTCCTCGATCACTACAATCTTAACCTCTTCAAGTCTAGGGTTAACCGTTATCTTCCCCACATATCCTCATAAACTGTGCTTCTTACCTCTTACTTTGAGGATCTGACTCCCAGAATGGTCTTCCTCGATCACTATAATCTTAACCTGTTCAAGTCTAGGGTTAACTGTTATCTTCCCCACATATCCTCATAAACTGTGCTTCTTACCTCTTACTTTGAGGATCTGACTCCCAGAATGGTCTTCCTCGATCACTACAATCTTAATCTCTTCAAGTCTAGGGTTAACCGTTATCTTCCCCACATATCCTCATAAACTATGCTTACCTCTTACTTTGAGGATCTGACTCCCAGAATGGTCTTCCTCGATCACTACAATCTTAACCTCTTCAAGTCTAGGGTTAACAGTTATCTTCCCCACATATCCTCATAAACTGTGCTTCTTACCTCTTACTTTGAGGATCTGACTCCCAGAATGGTCTTCCTCGATCACTATAATCTTAACCTCTTCAAGTCTAGGGTTAACAGTTATCTTCCCCACATATCCTCATAAACTCTGCTTCTTACCTCTTACTTTGAGGATCTGACTCCCAGAATGGTCTTCCTCAATCACTATAATCTTAACCTGTTCAAGTCTAGGGTTAACCGTTATCTTCCACACATATCCTCATAAACTGTGCTTCTTAACTCTTACTTTGAGGATCTGACTCCCAGAATGGTCTTCCTCGATCACTACAATCTTAACCTCTTCAAGTCTAGGGTTAACCGTTATCTTCCCCACATATCCTCATAAACTGTGCTTCTTACCTCTTACGTTGAGGATCTGACTCCCAGAATGGTCTTCCTCGATCAGTGCAATCTTAACCTGTCCAAGTCTAGGGTTAACCGTTATCTTCCCCACATATCCTCATAAACTGTGATTCTTACCTCTTACTTTGAGGATCTGACTCCCAGAATGGTCTTCCTCGATCACTACAATCTTAACCTCTTCAAGTCTAGGGTTAACCGTTTATCTTCCCCACATATCCTCATCAACTGTGCTTCTTACCTCTTACTTTGAGGATCTGACTCCCAGAATGGTCTTCCTCGATCACTACAATCTTAACCTCTTCAAGTCTAGGGTTAACCGTTTATCTTCCCCACATATCCTCATAAACTGTGCTTCTTACCTCTTACTTTGAGGATCTGACTCCCAGAATGGTCTTCCTCGATCACTACAATCTTAACCTCTTCAAGTCTAGGGTTAACCGTTATCTTGCCCACATATCCTCATAAACTGTGCTTCTTACCTCTTACTTTGAGGATCTGACTCCCAGAATGGTCTTCCTTGATCACTATAATCTTAACCTGTTCAAGTCTAGGGTTAACCGTTATCTTCCCCACATATCCTCATAAACTGTGCTTCTTACCTCTTACTTTGAGGATCTGACTCCCAGAATGGTCTTCCTCGATCACTACAATCTTAACCTCTTCAAGTCTAGGGTTAACCGTTATCTTCCCCACATATCCTCATAAACTGTGCTTCTTACCTCTTACTTTGAGGATCTGACTCCCAGAATTGTCTTCCTCGATCACTATAATCTTAACCTGTTCAAGTCTAGGGTTAACCGTTATCTTCCCCACATATCCTCATAAACTGTGCTTCTTACCTCTTACTTTGAGGATCTGACTCCCAGAATGGTCTTCCTTGATCACTAGAATCTTAATCTGTTCAAGTCTAGGGTTAACCGTTATCTTCCCCACATATCCTCATAAACTGTGCTTCTTACCTCTTACTTTGAGGATCTGACTCCCAGAATGGTCTTCCTCGATCACTGCAATATTAACTTGTTCAAGTCTAGGGTTAACCGTTATCTTCCACACATATCCTCATAAACTGTGCTTCTTAACTCTTACTTTGAGGATCTGACTCCCAAAATGGTCTTCCTCGATCACTACAATCTTAACCTCTTCAAGTCTAGGGTTAACCGTTATCTTCCCCACATATCCTCATAAACTGTGCTTCTTACCTCTTACTTTGAGGATCTGACTCCCAAAATGGTCTTCCTCGATCACTACAATCTTAACCTCTTCAAGTCTAGGGTTAACCGTTATCTTCCCCACATATCCTCATAAACTCTGCTTCTTACCTCTTACTTTGAGGATCTGACTCCCAGAATGGTCTTCCTCAATCACTATAATCTTAACCTCTTCAAGTCTAGGGTTAACCGTTATCTTCCCCACATATCCTCATAAACTGTGCTTCTTACCTCTTACTTTGAGGATCTGACTCCCAGAATGGTCTTCCTCAATCACTACAATCTTAACCTCTTCAAGTCTAGGGTTAACCGTTATCTTCCCCACATATCCTCATAAACTGTGCTTCTTACCTCTTACTTTGAGGATCTGACTCCCAGAATGGTCTTCCTCAATCACTACAATCTTAACCTGTTCAAGTCTAGGGTTAACCGTTATCTTCCCCACATATCCTCATAAACAGTGCTTCTTACCTCTTACTTTGAGGATCTGACTCCCAGAATGGTCTTCCTCGATCACTACAATCTTAACCTCTTCAAGTCTAGGGTTAACCGTTATCTTCCCCACATATCCTCATAAACTGTGCTTCTTACCTCTTACTTTGAGGATCTGACTCCCAGAATGGTCTTCCTCGATCACTGCAATCTTAACCTGTCCAAGTCTAGGGTTAACCGTTATCTTCCCCACATATCCTCATAAACTGTGATTCTTACCTCTTACTTTGAGGATCTAACTCCCAGAATGGTCTTCCTCGATCACTACAATCTTAACCTCTTCAAGTCTAGGGTTAACCGTTATCTTCCCCACATATCGTCATAAACTGTGCTTCTTACCTCTTACTTTGAGGATCTGACTCCTAGAATGGTCTTCCTCAATCACTATAATCTTAACCTGTTCAAGTCTACGGTTAACCGTTATCTTCCACACATATCCTCATTAAACTGTGATTCTTACCTCTTACTTTGAGGATCTGACTCCCAGAATGGTCTTCCTCGATCACTGCAATCTTAACCTGTCCAAGTCTAGGGTTAACCGTTATCTTCCCCACATATCCTCATAAACTGTGATTCTTACCTCTTACTTTGAGGATCTGACTCCCAGAATGGTCTTCCTCGATGACTACAATCTTAACCTCTTCAAGTCTAGGGTTAACCGTTTATCTTCCCCACATATCCTCATCAACTGTGCTTCTTACCTCTTACTTTGAGGATCTGACTCCCAGAATGGTCTTCCTCGATCACTACAATCTTAACCTCTTCAAGTCTAGGGTTAACCGTTATCTTCCCCACATATCCTCATAAACTGTGCTTCTTACCTCTTACTTTGAGGATCTGACTCCCAGAATGGTCTTCCTCGATCACTACAATCTTAACCTCTTCAAGTCTAGGGTTAACCGTTATCTTCCCCACATATCCTCATAAACTGTGCTTCTTACCTCTTACTTTGAGGATCTGACTCCCAGAATGGTCTTCCTCGATCACTATAATCTTAACCTGTTCAAGTCTAGGGTTAACCGTTATCTTCCCCACATATCCTCATAAACTGTGCTTCTTACCTCTTACTTTGAGGATCTGACTCCCAGAATGGTCTTCCTTGATCACTAGAATCTTAATCTGTTCAAGTCTAGGGTTAACCGTTATCTTCCCCACATATCCTCATAAACTGTGCTTCTTACCTCTTACTTTGAGGATCTGACTCCCAGAATGGTCTTCCTCGATCACTATAATCTTAGCCTGTTCAAGTCTAGGGTTAACCGTTATCTTCCCCACATATCCTCATAAACTGTGCTTCTTACCTCTTACTTTGAGGATCTGACTCCCAGAATGGTCTTCCTTGATCACTAGAATCTTAATCTGTTCAAGTCTAGGGTTAACCGTTATCTTCCACACATATCCTCATAAACTGTGCTTCTTAACTCTTACTTTGAGGATCTGACTCCCAAAATGGTCTTCCTCGATCACTACAATCTTAACCTATTCAAGTCTAGGGTTAACCGTTATCTTCCCCACATATCCTCATAAACTCTGCTTCTTACCTCTTACTTTGAGGATCTGACTCCCAGAATGGTCTTCCTCAATCACTATAATCTTAACCTCTTCAAGTCTAGGGTTAACCGTTATCTTCCCCACATATCCTCATAAACTGTGCTTCTTACCTCTTACTTTGAGGATCTGACTCCCAGAATGGTCTTCATCAATTACTATAATCTTAACCTGTTCAAGTCTAGGGTTAACCGTTATCTTCCCCACATATCCTCATAAACTGTGCTTCTTACCTCTTACTTTGAGGATCTGACTCCCAGAATGGTCTTCCTTGATCACTAGAATCTTAATCTGTTCAAGTCTAGGGTTAACCGTTATCTTCCCCACATATCCTCATAAACTGTGCTTCTTACCTCTTACTTTGAGGATCTGACTCCCAGAATGGTCTTCCTCGATCACTATAATCTTAACCTGTTCAAGTCTAGGGTTAACCGTTATCTTCCCCACATATCCTCATAAACTGTGCTTCTTACCTCTTACTTTGAGGATCTGACTCCCAGAATGGTCTTCCTTGATCACTAGAATCTTAATCTGTTCAAGTCTAGGGTTAACCGTCATCTTCCACACATATCCTCATAAACTGTGCTTCTTAACTCTTACTTTGAGGATCTGACTCCCAAAATGGTCTTCCTCGATCACTACAATCTTAACCTCTTCAAGTCTAGGGTTAACCGTTATCTTCCCCACATATCCTCATAAACTCTGCTTCTTACCTCTTACTTTGAGGATCTGACTCCCAGAATGGTCTTCCTCAATCACTATAATCTTAACCTCTTCAAGTCTAGGGTTAACCGTTATCTTGCCCACATATCCTCATAAACTGTGCTTCTTACCTCTTACTTTGAGGATCTGACTCCCAGAATGGTTTTCCTCGATCACTGCAATCTTAACCTGTCCAAGTCTAGGGTTAACCGTTATCTTCCCCACATATCCTCATAAACTGTGATTCTTACCTCTTACTTTGAGGATCTGACTCCCAGAATGGTCTTCCTCGATCACTACAATCTTAACCTCTTCAAGTCTAGGATTAACCGTTTATCTTCCCCACATATCCTCATCAACTGTGCTTCTTACCTCTTACTTTGAGGATCTGACTCCCAGAATGGTCTTCCTCGATCACTACAATCTTAACCTCTTCAATCTACGGTTAACCGTTATCTTCCCCACATATCCTCATAAACTGTGCTTCTTACCTCTTACTTTGAGGATCTGACTCCCAGAATGGTCTTCCTCGATCACTACAATCTTAACCTCTTCAAGTCTAGGGTTAACCGTTATCTTCCCCACATATCCTCATAAACTGTGCTTCTTACCTCTTACTTTGAGGATCTGACTCCCAGAATGGTCTTCCTCGATCACCACAATCTTAATCTCTTCAAGTCTAGGATTAACCGTTATCTTCCCCACATATCCTCATAAACTGTGCTTCTTACCTCTTACTTTGAGGATCTGACTCCCAGAATGGTCTTCCTCGATCACTACAATCTTAACCTCTTCAAGTCTAGGGTTAACAGTCATCTTCCCCACATATCCTCATAAACTGTGCTTCTTACCTCTTACTTTGAGGATCTGACTCCCAGAATGGTCTTCCTCGATCACTGCAATATTAACTTGTTCAAGTCTAGGGTTAACCGTTATCTTCCACACATATCCTCATAAACTGTGCTTATTAACTCTTACTTTGAGGATCTGACTCCCAAAATGGTCTTCCTCGATCACTACAATCTTAACCTCTTCAAGTCTAGGGTTAACCGTTATCTTCCCCACATATCCTCATAAACTGTTCTTCTTACCTCTTACTTTGAGGATCTGACTCCCAGAATGGTCTTCCTCGATCACTACAATCTTAACCTCTTCAAGTCTAGGGTTAACCGTTATCTTCCCCACATATCCCCATAAACTGTGTTTCTTACCTCTTACTTTGAGGATCTGACTCCCAGAATGGTCTTCCTCGATCACTACAATCTTAATCTCTTCAAGTCTAGGGTTAACCGTTATCTTCCCCACATATCCTCATAAACTGTGATTCTTACCTCTTACATTGAGGATCTGACTCCCAGAATGGTCTTCGACTACCACAATCTTAATCTCTTCAAGTCTAGGGTTAACCGTTATCTTCCCCACATATCCTCATAAACTGTGCTTCTTACTCTTACTTTGAGGATCTGACTCCCCAGAATGGTCTTCCTCGATCACCAATCTTAACCTCTTCTCAAGTCTAGGTTAACAGTTATCTTCCCACATATCCTCATAAACTGTGCTTCTTACTCTACTTTGAGGATCTGACTCCCCAGAATGGTCTTCCTCGATCATTTCAATCTTAACCTCTTCAAGTCTAGGGTTAACAGCTATTCCCCACATATCCTCATAAACTGTGTTTACTCTTTACTTTGAGGATCTGACTCCCCAGAATGGTCTTCCTCGATCACTACAATCTAACCTCTTCAAGTTCAGGGTTAACCTTATCTTCCCCACATATCCTCAAACTGTTCTTTCACTTACTTTGAGGATCTGACTCCCAGAATGGTCTTCCTCATCACAATCTTAACCTCTTCAAGTCTAGGGTTAACCGTTATCTTCCCCACATATCCCCATAAACTGTGTTTCTTACCTCTTATTTTGAGGATCTGACTTCAGAATGGTCTTCCTCGATCATCACAATCTTAATCTCTTCAAGTCTAGGGTTAACCGTTATCTTCCCCACATATCCCCATAAACTGTGTTTTACCTCTTACTTTGAGGATCTGACTCCCAGAATGGTCTTCCTGACTACCAATCTTAATTTCTTCAAGTCTAGGGTTAACCGTTATCTTCCCCACATATCCTCATAAACTGTGATTCTTACCTCTTTACTTTGAGGATCTGATCAGAATGGTCTTCCTCGATCAGCACCTTAATCTTCAAGTCTAGGGTTAACCGTTATCTTCCCCACATATCCTCATAAACTGTTCTTCTTACTCTTACTTTGAGGATCTGACTCCCAGAATGGTCTTCTCGATCACTACAATCTTAATCTCTTCAAGTCTAGGATTAACCGTTATCTTCCCCACATATCCTCATAAACTGTGCTTCTACCTCTTACTTTGAGGATCTGACTCCCAGAATGGTCTTCCTCGATCACTACAATCTTAACCTCTTCAAGTCTAGGGTTAACAGTCATCTTCCCCACATATCCTCATAAACTGTGCTTCTACCTCTTACTTTGAGGATCTGACTCTGAATGGTCTTCCTCGATCACTGCAATATTAACTTGTTCAAGTCTAGGAGCAACCGTTATCTTCCACACATATCCTCATAACCGTGCTTATTAACTCTTACTTGAGGATCTGACTCCCAAAATGAAGTCTTCCTCGATCACTACAATCTTAACCTCTTCAAGTCTAGGGTTAACCGCGTTATCTTCCCACATATCCTCATAAACTGTTCTTCTTACCTACTTTGAGGATCTGACTCCCAGAATGGTCTTCTCTGAGCACTACAATCTTAACCTCTTCAAGTCTAGGGTTAACCGTTATCTTCCCCACATATCCCCATAAACTGTGTTTCTTACCTCTTACTTTGAGGATCTGACTCCCAGAATGGTCTTCCTCGATCACTACAATCTTAATCTCTTCAAGTCTAGGGTTAACCGTTATCTTCCCCACATATCCTCATAAACTGTGATTCTTACCTCTTACTTTGAGGATCTGACTCCCAGAATGGTCTTCCTCGATCACTACAATCTTAATCTCTTCAAGTCTAGGGTTAACCGTTATCTTCCCCACATATCCTCATAAACTGTGCTTCTTACCTCTTACTTTGAGGATCTGACTCCCAGAATGGTCTTCCTCGATCACTACAATCTTAACCTCTTCAAGTCTAGGGTTAACAGTTATCTTCCCCACATATCCTCATAAACTGTGCTTCTTACCTCTTACTTTGAGGATCTGACTCCCAGAATGGTCTTCCTCGATCACTACAATCTTAACCTCTTCAAGTCTAGGGTTAACAGTTATCTTCCCCACATATCCTCATAAACTGTGCTTCTTACCTCTTACTTTGAGGATCTGACTCCCAGAATGGTCTTCCTCGATCACTACAATCTTAACCTGTTCAAGTCTAGGGTTAACCGTTATCTTCCCCACATATCCTCATAAACTGTGCTTCTTACCTCTTACTTTGAGGATCTGACTCCCAGAATGGTCTTCCTCGATCACTACAATCTTAACCTCTTCAAGTCTAGGGTTAACAGTTATCTTCCCCACATATCCTCATAAACTGTGCTTCTTACCTCTTACTTTGAGGATCTGACTCCCAGAATGGTCTTCCTCGATCACTACAATCTTAACCTCTTCAAGTCTAGGGTTAACCGTTATCTTCCCCACATATCCCCATAAACTGTGTTTCTTACCTCTTACTTTGAGGATCTGACTCCCAGAATGGTCTTCCTCGATCACTACAATCTTAACCTGTTCAAGTCTAGGGTTAACCGTTATCTTCCCCACATATCCCCATAAACTGTGTTTCTTACCTCTTACTTTGAGGATCTGACTCCCAGAATGGTCTTCCTCGATCACTACAATCTTAACCTCTTCAAGTCTAGGGTTAACAGTTATCTTCCCCACATATCCTCATAAACTGTGCTTCTTACCTCTTACTTTGAGGATCTGACTCCCAGAATGGTCTTCCTCGATCACTACAATCTTAACCTCTTCAAGTCTAGGGTTAACCGTTATCTTCCCCACATATCCCCATAAACTGTGTTTCTTACCTCTTACTTTGAGGATCTGACTCCCAGAATGGTCTTCCTCGATCACTACAATCTTAATCTCTTCAAGTCTAGGATTAACCGTTATCTTCCCCACATATCCTCATAAACTGTGCTTCTTACCTCTTACTTTGAGGATCTGACTCCCAGAATGGTCTTCCTCGATCACTACAATCTTAACCTCTTCAAGTCTAGGGTTAACAGTCATCTTCCCCACATATCCTCATAAACTGTGCTTCTTACCTCTTACTTTGAGGATCTGACTCCCAGAATGGTCTTCCTCGATCACTATAATCTTAACCTGTTCAAGTCTAGGGTTAACCGTTATCTTCCCCACATATCCTCATAAACTGTGCTTCTTACCTCTTCCTTTGAGGATCTGACTCCCAGAATGGTCTTCCTCGATCACTACAATCTTAACCTGTTCAAGTCTAGGGTTAACCGTTATCTTTCCTTTCTATCTATATAAACTACTCCTTAATGTAACTCTCTACCCTGAGTAGCTCCTTGTAGAGGATGATCTTTACTGTAAAAAACAAGAAAGAAGACCTGTATACAAATGGCATTCCTGCCTTGCTTGGGATTAAATTTTTTTTCTTTCTTTTTTTTTTTTAATCATATCACACCGAGCAAGCTGGTAACACCACTGATGTGCAGGGGGCTACATAGGAGTGAAAAGATTGGAAAAGAGAAAACCGGAACCCGCATCCTAAACAGGAAACAAAGGATGAGCCTCTTCACCTGTTCAATAAACGTGAGTAGAGTGTGAACCGGGCGATAGTTTAGTCTATCTACTCCAATTAAAAAAAAAAAAGTGAGAAGATTGGAAAAGAGAAAGCCAGAAACCACATCCTAAACAGGAAACAAGGGATGAGCCTCTTCACCTGTTCAATAGACGTGGGTGGAGTGTGAACCAGGCGATAGTTTAATGATTAAAAAAAGACAAATAAAAAACTAACTTCATAATAGCCAACTTAACTCATGAAAAGATTGTATGAATCAAATTATAGTTTCAACTGAAGTCTTAACATTGGTTTTACATTAAATTATCACCGTGAATAATAGTTGGCACCTGCAGATGAAAACATATCAGAAAATGCTAAGCACTAGATAACATGCAGTCAGCATGATATAAGTCATAGTCAGCGTAATAATAAAAACTGCCAATTGCAAGTTATCTCATGGTTGGTAGTCAACTACTGCTCTATACCAAATACTCTCTGCACATTTATGCAGGAACAGAGCTGCAGCAAATTCACCCAAACATCGTCCGGAGTATGACAATAAACTACATTTAGCAGTTATGCCTCTGATTGTAAGGTTAAAGGTTTTAATAACTTAACACAAAAATCAACACCGTATTTTTATAATAAAATGAGCAACAATACATTTTTATAACAAAATGATAATCAATGCAAACATTAAAAAAATATAAAAATACTTTTTATAGTAAAATTACCAATAATACAATATATAGTCTACAAACTATATATCTAAAAAATCTGCTTTTACTCTGAAAATATGAAATTATGCACAAAATATCTGTAGTTGAAAGTATAAAATTACGTACAAAATATTTAAATTTTGGCATTAAATAACCCATAGAGGTGTTGATATGCTGCTTAACATAATTAACCAACCCACAATACCTATATGCTGTAACATTACCAACAATACATATTTAAAGCAAACTTACCAATACATTTTATCTGTAGTTGAAACCATAACATTGTGTCCAAAATATTTAGATTTCAATATTAAATAACAAATAGAGATTGATTTGCTGTTCAACCAACCAACCAACTAAATGATGAAATTTCATATATGTGTGTATATACACAGCTACTCAAGTATTATATATATATATATATATATATATATATACCAACACAGTATATAACAAGATTATTTATATACAGATTATCACTTTTACATAAGATAAGAGTGTAGTATCTGTATACCTAGATATTTACTAGTAATCTTCCCACTACATCTGGATGTTTAATGTGGAAATTATGAGCCCTTAAGCTCCCGTAGACTTTGCATAAAGCAGGGTCGGGCTCTTGTCTACTTTTTTCCAGACAAGACTTTGCCCTCTAACGTAGCATCTTCTCAGTTCCTCTCCACCCAAAGGCAGAGAGTTCAACAATATTGTGTTTGGGTGGAACACTGTCTTGTATCTGTGTACTCTGTGAAATGTGTGCTAATTTAAAAAATCACATATGGATGTACATTGTGTGTTATACATGTGGATACTTCTTTGGCATCATAGTCTTGGAAGACATTGATTTTTGTGCAGTATCTCACAATTTAGGAAAGCATATTCTCTGCATTCAGATTATTTTTTCAAAAGCCCATATCTGTTCAGTTTCAAATACACAAAGCAATTTTTAAAAAAATAATTGATCTAATTTTAATCTGACATTGCACAGACTGATAGTGTAATAATCACCATTTAATAAATAAAAATGTGGCTTTTATTTCAATAAGAAGTCTCTACTACAATAACATCTGAATTAATATATATATATATATATATATATATATATATATACGAGTGAATAAGGAACAAAGAAAAAAATTTTTTTACAACATCCAAAACATTAATTTAAAACAGTGCTCAATATATAGTATATAGAGCTGTGAATATTTATTATAAATTATATTGTAGAACATGTACAAATTTTTTTATATTTTTTTTATTTTATTATATAAAAAAAAATTGTACATGTTCTAAAATATAATTTATTATATATATATATATATATATATGAGTTGAAAATATGGATTGGGAGACAATAAAATAAAGTAAAGAACAAAGTATGAAAAATATCTCAATCTACCATGTTTCACTTTTATCAAAGCTTTTTCAGAGATTGAAGTATAAATGAAAAATGAAAAAAAAAAAAACGACAGTGTACTGGTATATTGTGATTTGGGGTTGATTCTTATTGATCAGATATGTGCTACATGTATTAAATAGATAATTATTTTCAAATGTATGTGCATGTAATATTTTGTGTATGTATGTATATATGTATGTGCAGAAATGCTTGTCTGTTTACATGTATGTGTGTGTATTAATATGTGTGTCAAATGTATCAAAATGATACACACATATATTTGACCAATATGAATCAACCCCCAAATCACAACATACCAGTACACTGTCTTTTTGTAAAAATTTTTCATTTTTACCTCGATTTCTGAAGAAGCTTTAATAACATTGAAACATGTTTAGATTGAGATACATTTCCTAATTTGTTCTTTACTTTATTCTATCACATATATATATATCATTATCATGATATATATATATATATCATGACACCAGCGTGGCCAAAACCTAGGTACCAAGTAAGTGGTGTGTGTTCTGTTCTTATAGATAGATAGATAGATATGGATTGAAACCTGATGGAATGATATGATAAGGAACAAATAAAAAATGTTTATCAATCTAACATGTTTTGCTTTTATTGAAGTTTTATCATAGAATGAAATGTGGAGTAAGAAAAGAAAATTCTGGAATTTTTAATTTTTTACTGTTTCTTTTTTATTTGTTAAGCAGGTTTCACATGCATCTACCTTGTCAAGCAGCATTCATATGTATGGTTTATGTGTGTATGCATAGCATAATTCTAGTTTGTCTATGCAGTATTTGCATGATAATATATATTTGTTTGTTTGTATAAGAGTATGTGTGTGTGTGTGTGTGTGCGCACATCTAACAGGCATTTTCATCCATGTTTGGTAGTTATTTCCATATTGATTTGGGAACATTTTCAATGCTTAAAAAACGGCTCATAAAATATTCCAGAATAGAAAAGTGGCCATTCCTGACAAGCTCAAGGAATCAAAAACATATATTGTTCTAACTCCGTCATAATTTAAAAAAAAACAACCTAAACTCAACATAAAATTTGTCATAGCTATATCTAAAACAATAAAAGACAACACAAAAGAATAAGCTAAAATTTGAAGAAGGAATTTACTTTTTCACTTGTAATAATTGTCACAAGAACTACATAGGAGAAACCTCAAGGAATTTAAATGAAAGATTATATAAACACAAAAAAGATATTTTACAAACAATTTAAATGCATTGGTTGACAAATATTACATTTTTTCTAATACAATATTGGTATATAAGTCTAGCAGGTAACAAATGGTGTTACACCAGTGTATCATGGCAATTCATAGATAATAAAGAAAAAGAATGTGTGGAAAGACATGATCCTGAAAGGATAAAGATTGTTCTGAATTCTAAACTGTTGAGAAGACAGCAGGAACAAATCCCCTATTTTTTCCCAATGAAAGCATGGCAATTCACAGATAATAAAGAAAAAGAAACAGTGGAGAACCATGATTTTCTATGTCCTGAATGGAGAAAAGGCTACTCTCAGTTCAAACTGTGAAGAAATCAACCAGAAAACTATTTCACTACCTTTCCACAAGAAATTCAATTTCAATGGCAATTCAAAGAAAATAAAGAAAAAAAACTGTAAAGAGCCATGATTGCCTATGTCCTGAATGGAGAAAGACTATTCAGAATTCCAGACTGTGGAGAAGGCAACAGGAAACTGCTCCACCATCTTTCCGAAGAAGGTAAGGCAATTCACAGATAATAAAGAAAAGGAAACTGTGGAGAACCATGATTTCCTATGTTCTGAATGAAGAAAGGCTTAACTGAATACCAAACTGTGAAGAAGGTAACCGGAAGGCACTCCACTATTGATAATAAAGAAAAGGAAGTTATGGAGAGCCATAATCATCTATTCTGAATTCTAAGCTATCGTGATGGCAGCAGGAGTTACTCTGTTAGTTTAAACGTTAGCACAAGTTTTTAGGGTAGAATATCAAAACACATTAAATAAAGCAATTTTTGTTCAGACTGACAAGGGTTACATCAGACAGCTGGCACACCTACTGAAGAGAAAAGGAGGAAAGAGTTGAGTTCCTTTTAATCTGCAGGCTTGATAAGCCTCCTGCTGTTAAGTAGATTCTATTGGGTTGGGAAGAAATAACTAATATGAACTTACTTTCAATTTCCTTTATAAAATACTAGCAGTATAGCCCGGCGTTGCTCGGGTGTAATGAAAGCTTTAAAACTAATCCATGGTCCTGGAGCTCAGACTCAGCCTAAAGAATATTTGAAATAATAAAATAATTGTGACAATTTACCAATCACATATATATATATATATATATATATATATATATATATATATACTAGCAGTATAGGCTGGTGTTGCTTGGGTGTAATGAAAGCTTTAAAACTAATCCATGGTCCTGGAGCTCAGACTCCTTGGACGTTGGCACGAAAGACTAAAAAGCAATAGGTGTTTCCAGTTAAAGCGAAACCGTAGACTGAAAGAAAAATGAATGGATGTAAATCAAATTTTGATTTCCTGGCCTTGATATCAAATAAGTTTTTTCGTAGTAAACGGAAGTTTGAAGGCTAAATAAATCCTCTGAGTAAATGGTATCATGGCTGAGACTAAGAACTACAATTATACCTACTTAGAGCCAAACCCAAAGCAAAAACTAAAATAAAAGAGCTGAAAAAAATACAGACATACAGGCAGATAAACAGACACACACACAAACATCTTACCATATATATATATATATATATATATATATATTATCGATTTTCTGCACTATTGTAAGAACTGCAACCTTGAAACTTCTGAATATCGTTTCCTATGTCTTTGTCTATGAGTGTATCAAATTTGATTAAAATCGGACCACTCCTTCTATAACCCGATTTTTTCGATAATTGATTTTCAATATTTATCGGGGGTACCTTTACACAAAACCTAGCTAAGAACACTCACAGATGATTATAGTACAACTGTGCAAATTTTCAAGAAAATCGGTTCAGCCGTTTCGGAGTCTATAGGTAATGGATATACACACACACAAAGTTCCATTTATAAATAAGTTTAGATTGGTATGTAAGTCTAATAGTTTTCTGGTGACATTTCTGGGGTCAAATTTACTCTTCTTTGTGCTAACTAATAAAACAACAACTTTTAGGCAAAATTCGATTTTATTCATCAACACAGTCTTCTTCTAGGGTGATAAACTGATTCCAACACATCTCTAACTTGATGCCTTTTTTGTAGAATGATTTGTCTTTGGCCTCAAAATACACCTCAGTTTTTTATATCACTTCTGCATTTGAGCCAAATATCTTTCCCCGGAGCATTCTTTTGAAGTCGGTAAACAGCCAGTAGTCAATGGGGGATAGATCTGGAGAATAGGGTGGATACAGAAGTAATTCGAAGTGCAGTTCATGTAGTTTTGCCATCATTGCAATCGACTTTGTGACAGAGTGTGTTGTTTTGGTGAAAGATAACTTTTTTCTTCATTTGTGGTCATTTTTTGTCAATTTCTTCTTTCAAATGCACCATTAATACTATATAATATTTGCTATTGATGGTTCTTCCTTTCTTAAGATAATTGATAAAGAAAATACCTTGCACATCCCAAAATGCAGAGACCAAAACCTTGCCTGTGGATGTTTGCATCTTTGGTTGCTATGGGCAACTTTCAGCTTCTGCTGTACATTCAGCTGACTTCCAATTTGACTCTGAAGTGAAGTGGTGGATCCATGTTTCATCCATTGTCACATATTTATGCAAAATCTCCTTCTTGTTGCATTGAAACAGTTGCAAACAATACACTGAATTGTCGACGCATTTTTGTTTTTGATCAACTTTGAGCAAATGCAGCACCTACTTTGAACACAGCTTTCTCATTGACAAATGTTTATGCAAAATGGTGAATACACTGCTTTTTGATATGTTCAACTCCTCTGCTATTTCACACAACTTCAGTTTAAGATTGGCCAAAACGAGTTTGGATTATTTTTGTGTTTTCCGGGACAACTGTCGATTTTAGAAAACCTGAGCATTCATCATCATTTTTGTCTGTACGACCACGTTTAAAGTCAGCATCCCACCTCTTAACCATTGTTTTCGATGGAGCAAACTCCAAATAACACTTATCAAGACATTGCTTTGCTTGAACAGCATTTTTACTACCAAAAACAATGCTTTGTTAACACATGAAATTCAGATTTTTCTATTGTTTTGAAAATTTGCAACAGTAGCTTCACTTAAATAACTGTAATTTGTAAATTAATAATTCGATTGGGCCCAAATTTTGTCACATGTCATTTAAAGGTTAGTACTTCCTAAAAATACATTTTTTATTAATGACACCATCTATATGTCAGGCCCAGGACTTATTGAGTGATGTGTTATGAACCAAATGCTTTAATCTACTAGGTTATTGTCCTGTGATAACAAAAAAGATGTTGACAATAGTCTACATATAAACAATGTTAATTCACATCCCACCAATTCAAAGATAAACTATCACAGTCCATTTATCTCTCTCTATCTTAGTCTGTTCATATCTATCTGCAAGGTACAATGGATGAATTGTTGTCTAAATAATCCAAAAATGAAAATAACACTGACATCTCATTTTAACAACTTTATTTACCAAAATTACACAAAAATATCTTGAAATATTAAAAAGTAAATTAATTCAATAAAATTGCCATTGATTCAAACATGGCCTCCAGATAACTTTGGAATCTCTAGTAACTCTTCTAGGCGGTTTTCTTGTTTAAGTTGGTGAATGCTGCCATAATCCTTGCCTTCAGTTCATCTTTAGTGTTACAAGTAGGTTTGTTGGTCTAGTGTTCAACTGTGTCCCACACATAATAATCAAGTCTTGGGACTTATGTGACCAAATGTAAGGGATGGTATGGTCACATGAATTTCCTGATAGTAGTGACTAGGTTCCATCCTGCTTGTGCAGCATAGTGCAGAGTCCTGTTGCCAGACATAGAGCCTTCCAGCAGCCACCCACTTGACCCAGAGCAGCACTACCTCCTTAAGGCACTAGATGTAGACCTTCTTTCATCTTCCCTGTGGGAAGATGAAAGGAGGCATAATGTCGCCATCACTAGTGATCACGCCAAACACCATAGCATGTATCATCCAACTCTTTCCAGACCTTCTGCACTGTTCTCAAATTGACACCCAAACACTCTGAAATGTTCATATTAGATCTTCCAGCAAAAATGCTATATAGTAGAGCAGGCTGCTTCCGAATTTCTGGTGGAGTGAATTGTATCATGGTGCTCTTTTTCTCACAGACAGTGCCCAACTGACCCTACTATATTGTCAGTCAGTCAGTTGAGTGCCATATGTGATACACACATAGGGCGATCATGTCTTGAAAGAGACATGACTGACTGGGCAGAAGATTATCCCATAGATTGCCATTGCTTTCTGCAGTAGACAGGTTGCCAGCCAAGGCTATAGAACCCAATCTGTCCTATTATTTAATCCATAACTGGAAGGAAGAGACAGATTAATAACTTTTCACAAGGGTATTTGTGCATATGTGAATGCAAGGAATTCAACTAGAATTTGAACTTGGCACCGTGATTTGTCGTTCCGAGTCGATATCCACTGCACTGCAATGAACATCCATTGTGCAGTCGACAAAATCAAAAATGTGTATGTGCAAAATTAAAAACATAAAATGCTGACAATTCACCCATTGTACCCTGTATCTTAAACTGTTCATACCTATTGGTATGTTCATATTCATCTAACTCAGTCTATTTATGCCTATCTACCTAGAAATATGCACACACTGAATAATATTATTGTGAAATTACTTTTCAAATATCAGTACTTCAACTATGCATACACATTTGCATCTTCTTGAAATCTGCTGCTGAGAAAGAGAGAGGGAACTGCTGAATTAAAACTGCCTCACAAATTTGGCAACAAGTTTTGGGGGTGAGACAACAACAAATAAACACTACAACAATAAAGCTACATAAGAAAAGAGAAAACATCTTTGCATTGTGCAAATAAGATTTTTTATATATCATTTCAATTGGTTACAGCATTCACTGTAGTATTTTCTTCTTTTTTTTTAAAAATATTTAACAGTTGTTGTTATTTCTTTCTATTGTTCTCTTTTTCTTTTCTTTTTTTAAAAAAAATATTTAACAGTTGTTGTTATTTCTTTCTATTGTTCTCTTTTTCTTTTGTTCTTTTTTTAAAAAAATATTTAACAGTTGTTGTTATTTCTTTCTATTGTTCTCTTTTTCTTTTGTTCTTTTTTTTAAAAAAATATTTAACAGTTGTTGTTATTTCTTTCTATTGTTCTCTTTTTCTTTTGTTCTTTTTTTAAAAAAATATTTAACAGTTGTTGTTATTTCTTTCTATTGTTCTCTTTTTCTTTTGTTCTGTTTTTAAAAAAATATTTAACAGTTGTTGTTATTTCTTTCTATTGTTCTCTTTTTCTTTTGTTCTTTTTTTAAAAAAATATTTAACAGTTGTTGTTATTTCTTTCTATTGTTCTCTTTTTCTTTTGTTCTTTTTTTAAAAAAATATTTAACAGTTGTTGTTATTTCTTTCTATTGTTCTCTTTTTCTTTTGTTCTGTTTTTAAAAAATATTTAACAGTTGTTGTTATTTCTTTCTATTGTTCTCTTTTTCTTTTGTTCTTTTTTTAAAAAAATATTTAACAGTTGTTGTTATTTCTTTCTATTGTTCTCTTTTTCTTTTGTTCTTTTTTTAAAAAAAATATTTAACAGTTGTTGTTATTTCTTTCTATTGTTCTCTTTTTCTTTTGTTCTTTTTTTTAAAAAAATATTTAACAGTTGTTGTTATTTCTTTCTATTGTTCTCTTTTTCTTTTGTTCTTTTTTTAAAAAAATATTTAACAGTTGTTGTTATTTCTTTCTATTGTTCTCTTTTTTCTTTTGTTCTTTTTTTTAAAAAATATTTAACAGTTGTTGTTATTTCTTTCTATTGTTCTCTTTTTCTTTTGTTCTTTTTTTAAAAAAATATTTAACAGTTGTTGTTATTTCTTTCTATTGTTCTCTTTTTCTTTTGTTCTTTTTTTAAAAAAATATTTAACAGTTGTTGTTATTTCTTTCTATTGTTCTCTTTTTCTTTTGTTCTTTCTATAAGCAGTTGAGCTTCATCTTTGCCAAGTGTTTCAGAAAGAAAAACTTGTACCAAAGTTGGCCAAATCCAAATAGGAAATAGAAAACTCTTTCCTTTTCTATTTTCTATTTTGTGATTTTTTTACATTTCTTTTCCAAGTTTTCTCTTTGTATTTCTTTTTCTTCCTTCTCAGTCAATTTCTCTTTGTCTTTATCTCTTTTCGTTTTCTTTTCCCTAATGTGTTTCATTTCCTTTTCCTATTTTATTTTTCTGCTTTACAACCACAGCTTTACTTGTTTTTTTCTTTCATCCCTCCATTTTTTCTCTCTGGCATCTTTTAGTTTTGCTATTTATCTGCACCCCTTTCATTAGCCTCTCTCCCTCTTTTGACCTTTTCCTTTGCTTGTTTTAATCTGTCTTTGATTTGTGTTTCTTTTAAATTTTTCGTTCTCCATTCCTTTCTCAGACTCAAATAAATCCCAATTTTTTTTCTATTTTTTTGCCTCTATAATTTTTGGGTGAGAAGGGAGGAGAGGGGCATTTAAATTTTCATTCTCCCCATCATATGACTTCTTTCTTAATTTTTATCTCTCTCTTATGACTTTTTTGTTTTTGCTTCTTACTTTTCCCCCCTCTCTCAAACAATTTTATATTTCTCTGTTTTCTCTCTCTCTCTCCTCATTGTTTTTGTTTTTCAGTTTTTCTTTCTTCTCAAGTGACTTCCTTTTTCTCTCACCCTTTCTCTCTCATAATTTTTCTCAATATTTTTGCTTTCTACTTTTCCTCCCTCTCAAATGTGTTCCCTCTCTGTCTCTTTCTCTATCTCCTCTTTGTTTTTTTTTTTCACTTCTTCCTCCTCCTCAAGAGACTTCCTTTTTCTTCTTACTCTCTCTCATAATTTTTCTTATTATTTTTGCTTTCTACATTTCTTTCTTCTTAGATGAGTACCTTGCTCCTACTCTCTCTCCTGTTTTTGTTTTCCACTTTTTCTTCCTTCTCAAGTGACTTCCTCTCTCTCTCTCTCTCTAGTCATTTTTCTTTTTGCTTTCTGCACTCTCCCACTCCTGCCACCTCAAATGACTTCCTCTTTATTTAATCTTTGTTTTTTTGTCACACACCTTTTCCACACATTTATATTTTGTTTACTGCAATAACTTGGCTTTCTAGTTTTGTCACCTTGGAAGTTATAAAAACCTCTCCCACGCAAAAAAAAAAAAAAAAAAGGTGTCAAATGAAAGAAAAAAGTTTACTGTTAATTCCACTGCCGACCAAATCTCTTACCATTCTCTTCTGATTTACACACTCTTTCTCCCCATTTGAAATAATATATAACGGGACAGAACATTCACCTCTGTTTTCTTCTGTCTATTTTTCTTTTCCAACGGATGTGTGTTGTAGTTGAGTGGATATCAGCTCCAAACAAGAAATGGAGAACTGCATTCGAATTCCAGTTGAATTTGTTGCATTTACTTAAGACTCAAGTAAAAAATTGCCTAATGTTTATCTATTTAGATGTTTAATTTAAGTTCATTTTATGTTTATTTAGGATGTGCATTGTGGTACAGTGGATATTGGCTTAGAATGAGAAATCACAGAGTTCGAATTCCAGTCGAATTTGTTGCATTTACTTATGTGCAACTATCCTTGGGGAAAGGTATATATCCGTCTCTTCTCCCTCCTGCTATGAGTTAAATAACAACACAGATTGTGTTCTATAGCCTTGGTTGGCAACTAGTCTACCACAAAAATCAATGGCGATCTACTGTAGAAAAATTTTCTAGGCAGTCAGTCATGTCTCTTTTGAGATATGATTGCCCAAAAATGTATCCCATATGGCACTTAACTGACTGATTCTATCTTAACAGACAGTTTGATTTTGATAAAATAAACTCATGAAACATCCTCATTATATTTAACAACAGCTTCAAAAATAATTAAAACATTACAGTTGAAATGGCCTGATAAGTTCTATGTTAACAGGTTTTTTCTCTCACTCTTCTCACTGAATGAACTCTTTTTGGTTCCATGCTTTCCAGCCAACTTTGATCTTTGGAAATTTAAATGCAATACCAATTGTTATCTGTAGTCTTCTTGATCCCCTTTCTGTTGCTCTTACTTCTTAATAAGGTTTCCATTTCTAACTCTTTTTGCACCCAGTAATCCCTTGTGTGGGAAGATGAAAAGGAGGCATAAGGTTTCCATTTTCTAACTCTTTTGCACCCAGTAATTCCTTGTGTGGGAAGATGAAAGGAGGCATAAGGTTTCCATTTTTCTAACTCTTTGCACCCAGTAATCCCTTTTTGTGTGGGAAGCAGAAAGGAGGCATAAGGTTTCCATTTTCTAACTTTGCACCCAGTAATTCCTTGTGTGGGAAGATGAAAGGAGGCATAAGGTTTCCATTTTCTAACTCTTTTGCACCCAGTAATCCCTTGTGTGGGAAGATGAAAGGAGGCATAAGGTTTCCATTTTCTAACTCTTTTGCACCCAGTAATTCCTTGTGTGGGAAGATGAAAGGAGGCATAAGGTTTCCATTTTCTAACTCTTTTGCACCCAGTAATCCCTTGTGTGGGAAGATGAAAGGAGGCATAAGGTTTCCATTTTCTAACTCTTTTGCACCCAGTAATCCCTTGTGTGGGAAGATGAAAGGAGGCATAAGGTTTCCATTTTCTAACTCTTTTGCACCCAGTAATCCCTTTTGTGTGGGAAGATGAAAGGAGGCATAAGGTTTCCATTTTCTAACTCTTTTGCACCCAGTAATTCCTTGTGTGGGAAGATGAAAGGAGGCATAAGGTTTCCATTTTCTAACTCTTTTGCACCCAGTAATTCCTTGTGTGAAGATGAGGAGGTACAAGGTTTCCATTTTCTAACCTTTGCACCCAGTAACCTTGTGTGGGAAGATGAAAGGAGGCATAAGGTTTCCATTTTCTAACTCTTGCACCCAGTAATCTCTGTGTGAAGATGAAAGGAGGCATAAGGTTTCCATTTTCTAACTCTTTGCACCCAGTAATCTCTTGTGTGGGAAGATGAAAGGAGGCATAAGGTTTCCATTTTCTAACTCTTTTGCACCCAGTAATCTCTTGTGTGGGAAGATGAAAGGAGGCATAAGGTTTCCATTTTTCTAACCTTTGCACCCAGTAATCCCTTGTGTGGGAAGATGAAAGGAGGCATAAGGTTTCCATTTTCTAACTCTTTGCACCCAGTAATCTCTTTGTGTGGGAAGATGAAAGGAGGCATATGTTTCATTTTCTAACTCTTTTGCACCCAGTAATCCCCTTGTGTGGGAAGATGAAAGGAGGCATAAGGTTTCCATTTTCTAACTCTTTTGCACCCAGTAATCCCTTGTGTGGGAAGATGAAAGGAGGCATAAGGTTTCCATTTTCTAACTCTTTTGCACCCAGTAATCTCTTGTGTGTGGGAAGATGAAAGGAGGCATAAGGTTTCCATTTTCTAACTCTTTTGCACCCAGTAATCTCTTGTGTGGGAAGATGAAAGGAGGCATAAGGTTTCCATTTTCTAACTCTTTGCACCCAGTAATTCCTTGTGTGGGAAGATGAAAGGAGGCATAAGGTTTCCATTTTCTAACTCTTTTGCACCCAGTAATCCCTTGTGTGGGAAGATGAAAGGAGGCATAAGGTTTCCATTTTCTAACTCTTTTGCACCCAGTAATTCCTTGTGTGGGAAGATGAAAGGAGGCATAAGGTTTCCATTTTCTAACTCTTTGCACCCAGTAACTCTCGTGTGGGAAGATGAAAGGAGGCATAAGGTTTCCATTTTCTAACTCTTTGCACCCAGTAATTCCTTGTGTGGGAAGATGAAAGGAGGCATAAGGTTTCCATTTTCTAACTCTTTTGCACCCAGTAATCCCTTGTGTGGGAAGATGAAAGGAGGCATAAGGTTTCCATTTTCTAACTCTTTTGCAATCTGTAATCCCTTGTGTGGGAAGATGAAAGGAGGCATAAGGTTTCCATTTTCTAACTCTTTTGCACCCAGTAATCCCTTGTGTGGGAAGATGAAAGGAGGCATAAGGTTTCCATTTTCTAACTCTTTTGCACCCAGTAATTCCCTTTTGTGTGGGAAGAGGAAAGGAGGCATAAGGTTTCCATTTTCTAACTCTTTTGCACCCAGTAATCCCTTGTGTGGGAAGATGAAAGGAGGCATAAGGTTTCCATTTTCTAACTCTTTTGCACCCAGTAATTCCTTGTGTGGGAAGATGAAAGGAGGCATAAGGTTTCCATTTTCTAACTCTTTGCACCCAGTAATCCCTTGTGTGGGAAGATGAAAGGAGGCATAAGGTTTCCATTTTCTAACTCTTTTGCACCCAGTAATTCCTTGTGTGGGAAGATGAAAGGAGGCATAAGGTTTCCATTTTCTTAACTCTTTTGCACCCAGTAATCTCTTGTGTGGGAAGATGAAAGGAGGCATAAGGTTTCCATTTTCTAACTCTTTGCACCCAGTAATTCCTTGTGTGGGAAGATGAAAGGAGGCAT
Source organism: Ascarosepion bandense (assembly GCA_037127315.1). Classification (NCBI taxonomy): domain Eukaryota; kingdom Metazoa; phylum Mollusca; class Cephalopoda; order Sepiida; family Sepiidae; genus Ascarosepion; species Ascarosepion bandense. The sequence continues at coordinate 624,276 of JBBBDQ010000151.1, forward strand.
AAGGTTTCCATTTTCTAACTCTTTTGCACCCAGTAATCCCTTTGTGTGGGAAGATGAAAGGAGGCATAAGGTTTCCATTTTCTAACTCTTTTGCACCCAGTAATTCCTTGTGTGGGAAGATGAAAGGAGGCATAAGGTTTCCATTTTCTAACTCTTTTGCACCCAGTAATCCCTTGTGTGGGAAGATGAAAGGAGGCATAAGGTTTCCATTTTCTAACTCTTTTGCACCCAGTAATTCCTTGTGTGGGAAGATGAAAGGAGGCATAAGGTTTCCATTTTCTAACTCTTTTGCACCCAGTAATCCCTTGTGTGGGAAGATGAAAGGAGGCATAAGGTTTCCATTTTCTAACTCTTTTGCACCCAGTAATCCCTTGTGTGGGAAGATGAAAGGAGGCATAAGGTTTCCATTTTCTAACTCTTTTGCACCCAGTAATCCCTTGTGTGGGAAGATGAAAGGAGGCATAAGGTTTCCATTTTCTAACTCTTTTGCACCCAGTAATTCCTTGTGTGGGAAGATGAAAGGAGGCATAAGGTTTCCATTTTCTAACTCTTTTGCACCCAGTAATTCCTTGTGTGGGAAGATGAAAGGAGGCATGCTTCCATTTTCTAACTCTTTGCACCCAGTAATCCCTTGTGTGGGAAGATGAAAGGAGGCATAAGGTTTCCATTTTCTAACTCTTTTGCACCCAGTAATCTCTTGTGTGGGAAGATGAAAGGAGGCATAAGGTTTCCATTTTCTAACTCTTTTGCACCCAGTAATCTCTTGTGTGGGAAGATGAAAGGAGGCATAAGGTTTCCATTTTCTAACTCTTTTGCACCCAGTAATCTCTTGTGTGGGAAGATGAAAGGAGGCTTAAGGTTTCCATTTTCTAACTCTTTGCACCCAGTAATCCCTTGTGTGGGAAGATGAAAGGAGGCATAAGGTTTCCATTTTCTAACTTTGCACCCAGTAATCTCTTTGTGTGGGAAGATGAAAGGAGGCATAAGGTTTCCATTTTCTAACTCTTTTGCACTCCAGTAATCCCTTGTGTGGGAAGATGAAAAGGAGGCATAAGGTTTCCATTTTCTAACTCTTTGCACCCAGTAATCCTCGTGTGGGAAGATGAAAGGAGGCATAAGGTTTCCATTTTCTAACTCTTTTGCACCCAGTAATCTCTTGTGTGGGAAGATGAAAGGAGGCATAAGGTTTCCATTTTCTAACTCTTTGCACCCAGTAATCTCTTGTGTGGGAAGATGAAAGGAGGCATAAGGTTTCCATTTTCTAACTCTTTTGCACCCAGTAATCTCTTGTGTGGGAAGATGAAAGGAGGCATAAGGTTTCCATTTTCTAACTCTTTTGCACCCAGTAATCCCTTGTGTGGGAAGATGAAAGGAGGCATAAGGTTTTGTTTTCTAACTCTTTTTGCACCCAGTAATTCCTTGTGTGGGAAGATGAAAGGAGGCATAAGGTTTCCATTTTCTAACTCTTTTGCACCCAGTAATCCCTTGTGTGGGAAGATGAAAGGAGGCATAAGGTTTCCATTTCTAATCCTCTTTGCACCCAGTAATCCCTTGTGTGGGAAGATGAAAGGAGGCATAAGGTTTCCATTTTCTAACTCTTTTGCACCCAGTAATCCTCATGTGGGAAGATGAAAGGAGGCATAAGGTTTCCATTTTCTAACTCTTTTGCACCCAGTAATCTCTGTGTGGGAAGATGAAAGGAGGCATAAGGTTTCCATTTTCTAACTTTGCACCCAGTAATCTCTTGTGTGGGAAGATGAAAGGAGGCATAAGGTTTCCATTTTCTAACTCTTTTGCACCCAGTAATCTCTTGTGTGGGAAGATGAAAGGAGGCATAAGGTTTCCATTTTCTAACTCTTTGCACCCAGTAATCCCTTGTGTGGGAAGATGAAAGGAGGCATAAGGTTTCCATTTTCTAACTCTTGCACCCAGTAATCCCTTGTGTGGGAAGATGAAAGGAGGCATAAGGTTTCCATTTTCTAACTCTTTTGCACCCAGTAATTCCTTGTGTGGGAAGAGAAGGAGGCATAAGGTTTCCATTTTCTAACTCTTTTGCACCCAGTAATCCCTTGTGTGGGAAGATGAAAGGAGGCATAAGGTTTCCATTTTCTAACTCTTTTGCACCCAGTAATCCCTTGTGTGGGAAGATGAAAGGAGGCATAAGGTTTCCATTTTCTAACTCTTTGCACCCAATCTCTTGTGTGGGAAGATGAAAGGAGTATAAGGTTTCCATTTTCTAACTCTTTTGCACCCAGTAATCCCTTGTGTGGGAAGATGAAAGGAGGCATAAGGTTTCCATTTTCTAACTCTTTTGCACCCAGTAATCCCTTGTGTGGGAAGATGAAAGGAGGCATAAGGTTTCATTTCTAACTCTTTTGCACCCAGTAATTCCTTGTGTGGGAAGATGAAAGGAGGCATAAGGTTTCCATTTTCTAACTCTTTTGCACCCAGTAATTCCTTGGTGTGGGAAGATGAAAGGAGGCATAAGGTTTCCATTTTCTAACTCTTTGCACCCAGTAATCCCTTGTGTGGGAAGATGAAAGGAAGAAGGTTTCCATTTTCTAACTCTTTTGCACCCAGTACCTCGTGTGGGAAGATGAAAGGAGGCATAAGGTTTCCATTTTCTAACTCTTGCACCAGTAATCTCTTGTGTGGGAAGATGAAAGGAGGCATAAGGTTTCCATTTTCTAACTCTTTTGCACCCAGTAATCCCTTGTGTGGGAAGATGAAAGGAGGCATAAGGTTTCCATTTTCTAACTCTTTTGCACCCAGTAATCTCTTGTGTGGGAAGATGAAAGGAGGCATAAGGTTTCCATTTTCTAACTCTTTTGCACCCAGTAAATTTGTGTGGGAAGATGAAAGGAGTAATAAGGTTTCCATTTTCTAACTCTTTTGCACCCAGCAATCCCTTGTGTGGGAAGATGAAAGGAGGCATAAGGTTTCCATTTTCTAACTCTTTTGCACCCAGTAATCTCTTGTGTGGGAAGATGAAAGGAGGCATAAGGTTTCCATTTTCTAACTCTTTTGCACCCAGTAATTCCTTGTGTGGGAAGATGAAAGGAGGCATAAGGTTTCCATTTTCTAACTCTTTTGCACCCAGTAATCTCTTGTGTGGGAAGATGAAAGGAGGCATAAGGTTTCCATTTTCTAACTCTTTTGCACCCAGTAATCTCTTGTGTGGGAAGATGAAAGGAGGCATAAGGTTTCCATTTTCTAACTCTTTTGCACCCAGTAATCCCTTGTGTGGAAAGATGAAAGGAGGCATAATTTTGCCATCACGAGTAATCACTCCAAACACCATTTTGTATTTTGGGATGTGCAAGGTATTTTGTTTGTCATTTGTCAACCCCTAGCTTGAGGTAAATTTGATTAAAAAAACTTATCAATGCATTTAAGATTCTTAGCAGTGATGGCATACAAAGATACAATAAAAGTAATTGTAATATTGCTTTACAAAATTAAAACTTTATCATTTTTTCAAGTAGTTAGCTTAACCTGTTAATATCCACTATAAAATTTTGTGTTAATTGTAAAAATAAAAATAAAAATCCAGTATTAATAGTAAAAATTTAAAAAAAAATCTAGTCTTGTAAAAATAAAAATCCAGTATTAACTGTAAATATTTAAATAAAAATCTGGAATTAATTGTAAAAATTAAAATAAAAATTCAGTATAAATTGTAAATATTAAAATAAATATATGGCATTAATATTATAATATATGGCATTTAAAAAAATATTAAAATATATGGCATTTAAAAAAAATCAGATATTATAAGCTTATAAATATCAGGTATTAATTAAAGGTTTATAAAAATTCAGTATTAATTATTTGTTTATAAATATCATGTCTCAGTTATAGTTTTCTAAGAATATTTTATATAAATTATAGATTTCTAAACTTGTTTAGTTTTAATTACTATTTAAAAAATCCATTATTAAATATAGGCTTATAAATATCAGGCATTAATTATAGGTTTATAATAAAAAAAAAAAACAGTATTGTAGGTTTTTAAAAAATCTGGTATTAATTATAGGTTCTTAAAAATGCAGTATTACTCAAGGTGTCTATCAATAAATATTTAATGTCTGCTCTACGCAAAGTAGGACAGTGGACATTAATGGGTTAAAAAGAATATGCAGATGGTTTTATATTGTAGCAGGTTTCATGCGATTTACAAAATACAAGTAGAAGGACAATACCAGACAATGTGTGCTGAAATATCTATAGCACAATATTTGTGCTAATGGATATTAAGTACAAATAAGACAAACATAGATAAGACATAAAAATAATAATTAGAAAGAGAGGAGAGGTTAAGTTGTTAAAGTCACAGAGAGCATAATTTGATAATAATCGTTAATCACACTCCAAACTCCTGATTGCTATTAATCTTTATTTATATAGCTATTTCAGACCACAGACCATTCCATCTTTGGGAGCACTAGAGGGGTGTCAGCTGCTCTGCAACAAGTACACAACAGCTTAAAGCATTTGTCATGATAGTTAGCAAATAAGTTCTTCTAATGATATGCTAAGTATAGACTATAAGACTATAGAGCCCAATCTGTCTTGCTATTTAACCGATAGCTGGAGAAAGAAGTGACAGATTAATATCTTTCCCAAGGTTATTTGTGCCTAAGTGGATGCAATGAATTCAATTGGAATTCAAACTCTCTAATTTCTTATTTTAAGCCAATATCCACTGTACCACAGCACACATCCTAAATAAACATTAAATAGATTTAGATTAAAAATTGACTCTATTGATAAAAATTGGTCAGGTTTATACTTGAGTCTATAAGTAAACATTATGTGGCTTTATACTTGAGTCTATTAGTAAACATTGTGTGGTTTTATACTTGAGTCTATTAGTAAACATTGTGTGGTTTTATACTTGAGTCTATTAGTAAACATTGTGTGGTTTTATACTTGTGTCTATTAGTAAACATTGTGTGGTTTTATACTTGAGTCTATAAGTAAACATTGTGTGGTTTTATACTTGAGTCTATAAGTAAACATTGTGTGGTTTTATACTTGAGTCTATAAGTAAACATTGTGTGATTTTATACTTGAGTCTATAAGTAAACATTGTGTAGGTTTTATACTTGAGTCTATAAGTAAACATTATGTAGGTTTATACTTGAGTCTATAAGTAAACATTGTGTAGATTTATACAAGTCTATAAGTAAACATTATGTGGGTTTATACTTGAGTCTGCAGGTAAACATTGGGCAAATTTATACTTGAATCTATAGGTAAATATTGAGCATGTTTATAATTGAGTCTTCAGCTAAATATTGGGCAAATTTATACTTGAGTCTATGAGTAAATATTGTGTGAGTTTATACTTGAGTATATAGGTAAACATTATGTGGGTTTATATTTGAGTCTATAAATAAACATTGTGTAGGTTTATACTTGAGTCTGTAAGTAAACATTGTGTAGGTTTATACTTGAGTCTATAAGTAAACATTGTGTAGGTTTATACTTGAGTCAATAAGTAAACATTATGTGGGTTTATACTTAAGTCTGCAGGTAAACATTGGGCAAATTCATACTTGAATCTATAGGTAAACATTGAGCATGTTTATACTTGAGTCTTCAGCTAAATATTGGGCAAATTTATACTTGAGTCTATGAGTAAATATTGTGTGAGTTTATACTTAAGTCTATCAGCAAAAAAGTGGTTGGTCTTATATTTGGGTCTGCAAGCATTTACCTGGAAGGTGGCCTCTTTTGGAAAAGAGTCTTAATTTTCATTAGGAGATGCATTTAGTATTTTCTCTTCCCTGCCAACAGGGTAATAATCTAAGCAACTATATTCTTTGAAAGTAGATTAAGGAAATTTTGAAGGGAAAAGGTAAATATGAAAATAACAAGAGTAACAGAAGAGAAAGAGAAAGAGAAAAGAATGAAGGCAGATATGTCTCTTGCATGACAACATCAAACATTACAAGCATAACAATATATGTCTAATCAGTGTGTCCAATATTCACTGAGGACTGAATGGCAGATTTCGTTTGTGAAATAACACAAGTTAACAGAGACATAAATAATCAAGTTACAACTACATCATTTGGAGGCCAATGGTTTTTTGTGAAACAAATTGACAGAGAAATTTGTTTTTCGAATTATTTCCCCTCAAGAAAGGTGATAAAGCCACTAAGATATAAGGAATTAGGGAGAATGAAAAAATTAAGAAAGAGTTGTTGAGAGTGAAAGAAACTAAGAAAAAGTTATTGAGGGTAAAGGATAATGAAAGAACAAGATTGGTTAAAAAACAGATGATGACAACTGATGTTGCATTTAAATTTTTTTAAAGATCATAATTGACAGGAAAACAAGAAGCTGGAAGACAGTTCCACAAGTGAAAAGTGAGGGAGAAGAAACTGTTAACATAGAACTTACAGTTACATCTAGCAACTTCAATGATGAGACTTAACAGCCAATCTAGTACTACACTTAAATTCATGAAGTCGATACACCAAAGAGGAAATCTCGTCATAACAATTGCCATGAAAATATTTATGGAAAAGGCAAGCAGAAGGTAGGTTATGAAAATGAGAAAATGACTGAAGCCAAGATGCCAGGTCAGGATCAATAACATTTCAAATTATTCTATTTATTAATTATAACTTCATTATTTATGCAGGCATAAATACTGAAGTTGTGACTTTGTCACTTGGTGGTAGATTATGTTTGGTTATCTTACAAGAGTCTCAGGAATTTATTTCATCTTATATTTCAAAGGAGTTAAATAAAAAAAAGCAACAAAAAGACATTGCAAAGTTGGGAGATATTTCAGCCATCAGTGGACTGGGGAGACAATGGTTCCCCACTGGGAACATAATTACCACGTGGTCAGTCAGTCAGTCAGTTAAGTGCCATATGTGATACACACTTGGGCGATCATGTCTCGAAAGAGACATGACTGACTGGGCCGAAGATTATCCCGCAGTAGGTTGCCATTGCTTTCTGCGATAGACTGGTTGCCGACCAAGGCTATAGAACCCAATCTGTCCTGTTATTTAACCCATAACTGGAAGGAAGAGACTGATTAATACCTTTCCCAAGGGTATTTGCGCGTATTTGTATTAAGTGAATACATTGGATTCAACTGGAATTCGAACGCGGCTCCCCAGCTACTCGTTTTGAGCCGAGCCGATATCCACTGTACCACAACACGCATCCTATGTGGTACTACATCTTAAAGCAAGAGAGAGAAAAGAGAAAAAGGAAATAAAATGTTTGCCTTTCTATAGACTTAACCAGAGCAGCCTAACAGCATTTTTATGAAACCAAGTGGGGGTAATCATATTTCTGTTTCCTTTACTCTTAGCTGCATGGGGAAAATATATTTCTTTTTCTTTTTTTATTCTTCAATATTATTATTTTATTTACTGATTTTTTTTTCCACAATATATATCTATATATGTGGTGTGTGTGTGTGTGTGTGTAGGATGTACTGAAGGGAATTTAAAAAAACGTTGGTATAATCACAAATCTACATTCAAGCTAGAAAGCAATAAAAATTGTATAAAACTAGAAAATTTATCAACTTAAAATAAAATAAGAATTACATTAAAAAATAAATTTACATAAAAAAAATAAGAAAATAAAAATTCAACAACATTAACAGCAATCGCTCACATTCATTTATTAAGCATGAAATTACGGTAAGTTATTGTTTTGTTCCCCGAAGGACTTTATTTCTTCAAATCTTTCGAAAACATCCTTATTTCCGTGCAAAAGTAAATGCTGAACTCAAATTGATAATTGTTTATTGATGAAACCTAACTTTTTTCAATTTTACAACTAGAAAAATATCGAACTTATTTTCACTGTTGATCTCACTCCATAACCACAGTTCAAAACACGTTATTCACTGCAGAATGACTTCACGCGTAGATTGGTGATTTTTCAACCAATCTGCCTTCCTTTTTGCTATTCATGCATGGAAATTAAGTTCTGAACCCAAACAAATCACAGATTATCGCTCAAAAGAAGTACACGGGTCGTAATAAGTATCCTACGTCCCAAGTCATTCAGTGTTGAATCAGATATGAAAATGGTAGTAAGGGGTGACATATAGTCAGATTTTTTTTGTAGTCAAAAACAGGAAATATGGTAGGTTTCTTCAATAAACAATTGATTTGATTTCAGCATATACATTTGCATGTAATTAAGGAAGTTTAGGAAAGATTTGATGGGGTAAAGGCCTTCGGCGAACAAAACAAAAATTTACTGAAATTACATCACTTGGGTGTGGGGGTGGTGCAATGGATAGTAGCTCAAAATGAGAAATCAAAGAGCAGAGTTCCAATTCCAGTTGAGTTTGTTCCATTACCTGAGGTCAGCTAAGTTGGTATCGATCACATTACAGATTCTCCGCTGTATTTTGTCAAGAAGCCCGAGGAGAATAGCAGGGGCACCCGACCAGATGTGGCAGCAGTATTCAATACACGGGCGGACGGTAGATTTATATATGTGCAGGATAGATCCAGGTGGAAAGAATTTCTGGGCCCTGCACAGAGAGCCGACTTTCATAGCAGCAGATTTAGCAATGGATTTGACATAGTCATTCCACTTGAGGTCCACTGAGAGTGTCAGGCCAAGCAGGCGTAGTGTTTTACTCTCTGGGAGGCAAGCCTGTTCCATATGCTAACATAGTTTTGATATCAGTATATCAGAGAAATTATATATATATATATATATATATATATATATATATATATATATATATAATATGTCTGATATACTGAGGGTATTTTGCTAATATCTGAATAACTGGCTAAATTACGAGAAATGCTAAATGTGCTGAATAATGAAAGAAAATGTAAATTTTAAAAGGAAAAGAAATAAAAACAAAAGTTCAATTCTAATGTTCCTAAGAGAGCATAAATACAGGAATGTATCAACTTAGAACAGTGAATAACATTAAAGAAAGACTACAAGAAATTAAAAGAAAATGATGTATAATTTTAAGGTTGAAAGAATTTAAATATAGAGATAAGGAAAAGCAACTGGCTAACAAGTTTTAACTCTTTAGCATTCAACATCCTTAAATCCAACATGTAAATATTGGAGCTGAATTTCACACATATGTGGTCAAAGTCTCATTTTTTGTGTGACTTCATGCATTATTGGTTTGGTTTACTGCATATCAACCTCAATGGATTTTTACAATAGATTTGTATGAAAAGAATATATATATTTGTAAGAAATAAGTTTGTACATCAGCTCTCTTTGACCTATTTTTGTAAAGTGGTTTTTGTTGAAGTCAGATGTATTGCTGGTATGTATTTTTCTCCCCCAAAATGTATTGCTGGTAATATTTTCCTTCAAAAATGTATTTCTAGAATTTTTACTATAAACATCTATTTTTATAATTTCATAGTGTTTTGACCACAGTTTGGGGATAGACTATTTGCCCATAGCTGGGACCCCAACATGTGCTACCACCTCTGGTCATAATAGACCTGGAAAGAACAGCAATTAAGAGGTGGTTCCATGCTCCTCCCAACCTCCCAATCAGAGGCTTTGCTGCTGGATGCAGTTTATTGTCATGCTCAGGATCTCTTGCATTATTTACAATGATTCTATCATATACTATTGCAGAGTATGCATGGGACAGGTTACAATTGGTTAAGCGTTGAAAGCCAATATTCATGGGGCAGATTTGGACAAGTTGTATGCTAAAGAGTTAAATCAAGAGGACCAGGAATAGTGGAACAAGTACCTCATAGACAAAGAGGGCTGGTAGAGAAGCAAGAATTACTTAGAGAAACAAAAGATGGAAAGTTGTGGAGAGCTATGACCACCAACATCCTGAAAGGATATGAAAGAGGTAATACAGCCACACTTCCCATTTGTTGTTTTTTTATTATAATTCAAGAGTTTTCATACTGTACATGAATAAATATGCATTCAATAATCCAAATGAGTATCAAATTCTCTAAGCCCTTTTTCCTCATTATGCATTCTAGAAAATTCAAAATTCAAAGTGTAAAATAAATTATACAGTGAATATATGATGTCATTTATGACATACAAGTGTGTAATATGAAATTAAGCTCTTTGTAAATAAACTTAAAACAGTACATATATAAACAGAAAGAGCCAGGCTTGGAATAACTAAGTAACTTAGAAGTGAGAGTTTTTGTTTACATCCAACTAGAAATAGATAAATTCTACACATGCATGCTGGGATTTCTTCTTAACTAATCAAAATGGAAATTCTTGGTCTTATCCTCACATTTTTTGTTTTTTGCCTTGTTATCAGAATGCTATAACCACTTAACTGTATCCCTTTTTGCATGTGAAACCTATTTTTACTTAGTGAACTTTTTATTACTGTCACTTTGCATTTGACTTGCATTATATATATATATATATATATATATATATGTGTGTGTGTGTGTACTTCTAAGTTACTTAGCTATATCAAGTTTAGGTCAGATCAGACTATGTCTGCTACTGGTACCAAGTAACCCAGTACTATCTGCCATAAATTGGGTTGTCGGCATCTAAACCAGTGCCCCTGCTAGGTGCAAGATCGATGAGGAGAGTTGAGTAGGCACCCTGCAAGACCAAAAACAAAGATCTGTTTAAGAGTGGAAGAGCTTCTATGAGCCAACAACTGCCTACACAAGCAACCAGCTATAGTTTAAATAGTTTTCATCAATTAGCATTGCCAAGCATGCCAAATATGGTCCATCCCATGAAATGACAGACACAAAACAGTGGCAGTCATCCAAGGAGGGTTTCTTCAAACAAGAGTGAAAAAACTTGGTCCAGATCTAGATCCCAATCTATATATATCGCCCCTGAAGATTGTGTTTAAGCATGAAACAGACTGTCACCACTTAGTGTTGAACTCAGTACCCACTTTTATATTTACATACACTATCTCTCTATGATAGAGATAGTGTATGTATACTCAAGAGTATATGTCATTATATATATAATATATATATAACACAGGCAGGTGAGGATTGGGCAGCTCCAGCCCAGATGTCGCTAAATTATTCATATTTGGTTTAATTTGGTTCTTGTAGGGAATTCAACTGGGAGCCGAGTTCAAATTCCAGTTGAATTCCTTGCATTCACTTACGCGCAAATACCCTTGGAAAAGGTATTAATCCATATCTTCCCTCCAGTTATGGGTTAAATAACAGGACAAATTGGGTTCTATAGCCTTGGCTGGCAACCAATCTACCGCAGAAAGTAATGGCAACCTACTGTGGGATAATATTCTGCCCAGTCAGTCATGTCTCTTTCAAGATATCATCGCCTAAGTGTGTATCATGTATGGCACTTAACTGAATGACAGACTATCGCAGGGAAACAGGCACTTACTGGAGCTGTACAATGAACCAACCATTTCTGGATTGAAAGTTGCAGAGGTATACATTCAAGGAAGCGCAGGTCTCCAATCCAGACAACAGCCAATGTTCTCTGTCTAGAGAGCCTATAGTGGTCATGGATATCATGCTGTCACTCATTTGTTCAATAGAACCCTCACTATGGATGCTGACTTCATTTAAATACTAAGATCACTTTTATCCTCCTAGACAAAATCCAAAGAAAGATCTGCAATATAATTTAACTGATCCTGACTTGGAAGCCTGCCTCCAGCCACTTTTTTATCGACATGATGTAGCTTCCCTCTGTCTTTTCTAGAAGTATTTTCATGGCAAATGCTCTGACAAGCTTTTTTCCCTGGTTCCCCGACCACATGTAACAGGAAACACTAAATTATTTTCAGTGTATTGAACAGTCTTTTAAATGCAATTCAGATAATGGGGCCTCACATCAGTGAGTGGGCTGATATGCGAAAAAGCCATTGAGAGGAAGACCCCGAAACACTGCGTATTCTCTCCTGATGACCCGACATTATCTGGAAATGAAATTCTTCAAAAACAGCTGAAAATCTACAAAACAACAAAGTAAGCTGTTTCTTTCAAACACAACATCTTATGTTGTCCGCTTGCTTCATGTCAAGTTTCTGTTACTGTTCCGTAGCAATTTTAATCTATTGGCATCAAGGTCCCACCTATTTACTGTCAAAATAGTTAAATGTTCTATTCTAACAGTTTCTTTTCTTGCACTTTCCGCATGTAGAACTCCTTTCTGTTTGTTTGCTTCCCTGATAGCTACAATCTCCAAAAGTTTAAATGCAACATCAATTACCATCTTCTATCTACTTGAATTCCATCTTCTATCTTTCTTCGATATCCCCTGTACTTTGTTTTCTCTCTCTCTGTAACCCCATGTGCATCAGTGGCAGTCCTGCCTTAATTGGAATGAAATGATTATAAAAAAAGAAAAAAAATTTTTCAAATTTGACCAGAACTAACTTTTTAAAACTTTAGATTAAAAACCATCTTTTAAGTCATGTCCTTTTGATTCATTTCATTCACTTATGCACAAATAATCTTGAAAAAGGTATTAATATTTCTTATCCCTCCATTTATGGGATAAATAGCATGACAGATTGGGTTCTATAGTCTTGGTTCGCAACTGGTCTACTGCAGAATGTAATGGTAACCTAGTATGAGAAAATTTTCTGTTTCGTCAGTTGTGTCTCAAAAGAGAGATGATGGCAATTAACTGACTGACTAAAAATTATTAAAACAAATACTAAGTATAAAAAAATTCAGGTATTTTTTCTTTTTTTTTTAACTTCTTTTTACTATTGTCATGATTGTTTTCTGGTAGCCTCAGTAATATCTGGCCAAGTCTAGCAGATAATTATCCCCGCCTCTTACACACACATCTTCTTCTTCTTCTTCTTCTATGTGCCCTGTCCTTTCAGGACATAGGTGATCATGGTTCTCCATGTCTCCCTATCCCTAGTGGCTCCTAGTATGTTTGTTCCCGTTACTCCTGTCAGCCCCCGTTCTGTCAACCACCTGATCAGGCCCTGCAAATATGTTATCCGCTGCCTTCCTCTGTCTCTCTTTCCTTCTATCTGGCCAGTCAGTATCAGGTTCTCCAGGCTCTCCTTCCTCACTGTGTGTCCCAGGAACTTTAGTTGTCCCTTCCTGATGCTCAGTATTAATTTCCTTTTTGTTGCCATTCTTTCCAACACCTCAGTCATATAAAAGACAGGTCAGGAAAAATCAGAAGGATATAACTGAAGGATGTGCATTGTTGTGCAATGGATATCAGCTTGAAATGAGAAATGGGAGAGCCAAGTTCAAATTCCAGTCAGATTTGTTTCATTCACTTACATGCATTTACTCTTAGGAAAGGGATGAATCCATCTCTTCTCCCTCCAGCTATGGGTTGAACAGCATGACAGATTGGTTCTGGTTGGCAACCAGTCAGTTTACTACAGAAAATAATGGCAACCTACTGTGGGAAGATCTTCTACCCAGTCAGTTATGTCTCTTTCTATACATGGTTGCACAAGCGTATATCATGTATGGTAACTGACCGACTAACTAGTTGGTAAGTTTGAACAAATGAATGGAGGAACAACGAACATAAAGACAGACCTCGGAGATAAATACAGTAAAATAACTTTTTTCCCAAGATTCTATACACAAAATTTTAAAATTCTCTAATATTTTAGCTAGCACCTCTTAACAGTGGTTTGATTATAAAAAACAGTGATTTGATTGTTAAAAGCCATAAGTACAACAATTTAAATATCTGGGAAGTGTTTAAACAAACATTGAAATCTGAAAGTGAATTGGGAGAGTGAATGATGCCTTCTAAATGCTAGGTAAAGTATTCATCATCATCATCATCATTTATCCATCATCACACCCAGATGGTGCATAGGACAGCAACGTTTTGTTGCTGTTTCTGTAACAAACTGTTTTTACGGGGCAGGGTTGTTAGACCTGTGCCCAACCCCTAAGCCTGGAGGACCGGTGGACCATTCTTGGTCCTTACGTTTACAGCACCTGGTATTCCCAAATGGTCACCCATTTAAGTACTGACCAGACTCAGTGTTGCTTAACTTTGGTGATCAGACGGGAACCGGTGCATTCAACATGATATAGTCATAGACAGGTAAAGTATTAAAAAGCAGAAAAACTTGTTAGAAACTAAAAAATGAGTACTGAACTTTTTTGTAATGTCAGTCCTTCTATATTGGAGTGAAGGCTGAACAATTTTCCCACAGATAAAGAAGGGACTTGAAGCAACAGAAATGTGGTTCCACAGAAGGATGTTGAGAATACCATAGACCAAACATATGAGCAACGACAAAGTTTTAGGTAAAATGAAAACAAAAAGGACACTTATACTTAACATTAGAAAGACATAATTGAAGTTTCTAAAGCACATAATGAGGAAAGAGGGCTGATAAAATTTGCGACTAACAGGATGTATTGAAAGCAAGAGGGACAGAGGAAAACAATGCATAATTTATCTCGTAAGCATGAGTAAATGGATGGTGGAAAAGGAATCAAGACAAATTACAAAAAGACAAAATTTATTAGGAGCTACAAAGAACAGGAAATTGTGGAGAGCCATGATTTCCAATGTAATGAAAGGAAGGGCACTTACAGAAAGAAGATAGAAATGATGCTGAGACCATTGCACCAAATGTAAAATGAAGATTATTCCAGATCTGATGGTCTACAACTGAAGTTTGTGTAATTTTAGCTACTTTTCAATGATTTAAGCAAATCTTGTTACATGATTATTGCATTTCAGGTGGTCAAACTCATGCAGTGCACACAACTCAAGACATTTCCATGTTACACTTTGCTCACTTTTAATGTCATTTCTAGAAATATTTTCATCGCAACTGCTCTGATTAACTATTTTTACCTGGTGTTGCTTTCACATGAATTTAAATGTGATACTAGATTGGCGATATGCAGTTTTTCCCATCTGAATCTATCCTGCACATATATAAATCTACCATCCGCCCGTGTATTGAATACTGCTGCCACATCTGGTCGGGTGCCCCTGCTACTCTTCTCGGGCTTCTTGACAAAATACAACAGAGAATCTGTAACGTAATCGATACTGACTTGGCAGACCGGTTGCAACCACTCTCTCACCGGCATGACATGGCTTCCCTGTGCCTCTTCTATAAATACTTTCACGGCTTCTGCCCCGATGAACTTAGATCATTGGTACCGCCTAGGTACAAATTTACACGAGATACGAGATTAGCAACTAGGTCCCACTCTTTTACAGTGAAACAGATAAGATGTAACCATAATTTCTACTCCAACAGCTTCTTTTCTCACACTTCCCGCCTGTGGAATTCCCTTCCACATGCCTGCTTTCTTGACAGCTAGAATCTCCAGGAGTTTAAATGTAAGGTCAATAGACACTTCCTATAACACTAACTTGCATCTATTCTCCCAACACTCTCACCATCTACCCAACCTTCATTCTCGGTATCCTTACTCATCTATCACCCTCCTTCTGACATTTCCTATATCTAACCATCCTTTCTCATCACTTCTCCTCTATGTAACCCCCTGCGCAATAGTGGCAGTGGAATGCCTTGCTCGGAGTGAAACTATTATTAAAAAAAAACAAAAAAAATTATGGTGTAATGGAGATAAGCTTGAAATGAGAAATTGGAGAGCCAAGTTCGAATTCCAGTTGAATTTAGTGCATTCACTTACACACAAATACCACTGGGAAAGGAATTAATCCATCTTTTCAGCCTCTAACTATGGGTTGAATAACAAGACAAATTAGGTTCTATAGCCTTCCTTAGCAACCAATCTACCACAGAAATAAATGACAACTTACTGCAGGAAAATCTTCTGCCTAGTCAGTCTTGGATTGAAAGAGACATGATCCCCCAAGCATGTACCACATATGGCATTTAACTGACTGACTAGATTGGCATCTAGGTCTCACTCTTTCACCATTGAAATAGTTAAATGTAACTGCCACTTCTACTTCAACAGTTTCAGAGATTATAATGATTTACTGATACAAGTGCTACTACTTAACCCATAACTGGGAGAGAAGAGGGTATTTGAAGGAAACGAACTCAACCAAAATTAAAAATCAGAGAGCCACGTTCCATTTCCTAGCCATTATCTATCATACAACCTTTATATTCAAGCTTACTGCACCAGATATTCCCAAGTGGTCACCCACCTAAGTACTGACTAGGCTCAATGTTGCTTAACTTTGATGATTGTACAAGAACTGGTGTTTTAACATGACATAGCTATATGCCCACTATTTATATATGCTTTCAAATTTCTGTGTCACATTTAGTGTCATCTGTTACTATGCTACTCGGATAATATAATTTTCAGATTTGCTGGATTTTTATGTCTCCAATATGTAACTTTCACCTTATGTTGTCCTTGTCTAATGTCTTACAATGAATTTCTTTGTGATTTCATTGGTTACCTTGTCTTACACCTCACTCAGTAATTTTTTTGTAAATCTGTCACCAAGATAGTGTTCTTTACATAGCATATGTTGTTAAGATTATACACACTGATAATAAATTTGAAAATCTTTTAGGCTAAATAAATCTTGAGAAAAGATATCCGTGTTATAAACCTACTTTTATGTTTTTACATAGTCTTTAATCATTTCACTCCAAGCAATGTTATAAAGCCACGAAGACAATTTATTAACTTTCTATGATTTACCAACATTTTTCAAGTTATTTAAAACCAGAAAATATTTTTAGATTGTAAGAATTTTTTTGTACATAATAATGATTGAGTGATACATTTTTTGAATTAACCCATAACTGGTGGGGAAAGAGACTGATACCTTTCCCAAGGGTATTTATGTATAAGGGAATATAACAAAACCTACAGAAATTGGAACTTGGCTTTCCGATTAACAATTCAAAACTGTTATCCATTACACCAGCTGCACACCCAAGCTTACAGACTGATACTTCCAAGTGGTCGCCCATCTAGGTTCTAAACAGGTTTGACATTGCTTAACTTCAAGTGATCATACAGGAACTGGTGTTTAAATGTGATGTGGCTGTAAACCACTAAGCCACAAGAAGTTACTGGGTGTGAGAGAGTATAAAAAAAAAAAAATTAGATGTTAAGGGGAGAGAACAATAAAAGTATAGGAATTAAGACAACAGAAGATAACGATTGACATTGCATTTAAATTTTTAAAGATCAAAGAGGAGTAGAAAGTCAGGAGTGTTCAACAAGTGACAAGTGCAAAAAACAAAAACTGTCAGCATGGAACTTTCAGCAATTTTAAGTGTGAGACCTTGCCAACAATCTAGTCAGTCAGTTTAGGTGCCATACGTGATACACGCTTGGGCGATCATGTCTCGAAAGAGACATGACTGACTGGGCAGAAGATTATCCCGCAGTAGGTTGCAATTTCTTTCTGCGGTAGACTGGCTGCCGACCAAGGCTCTAGAACCCAATCTGTCCTGCTATTTAACCCATAACTGGAAGGAAGAGACGGATTAATACCTTTCCCAAGGGTATTTGCGCATAAGTGAATACAATGGATTCAGCTGGAATTCGAACTCGGCTCCCCTGTTTCCCGTTCCGAGCCGATATCCACTGTACCACAACGCACATAGTTTGCTTAAATTAATAAAGTCTAGGTCAGTCTAGGTTAGTTAAGTGCCATATATGAGACACGCTTGGGCGATCATGTCTTGAAAGAGACATGACTGACTGGGCAGAAGATTATCCCACAGTAAGCTGCCATTGCTTTCTGTGGTAGACTGGTTACCAGCCAAGGTTATAGAACCTAATCTGTCCTGTTATTTAACCCATAACTAGAGGGAAGAGATGGATTAATACCTTTCCCAAGGGTATTTGCATGTAAGTAAATGCAATAAATTCAACTGGAATTTGAACTCGGCTCTCCAATTTCTCGTTCCGTGCACCACAAACAAAGTGCAAAGTTCATCAGAACAATTACCCTGAAGATATTTATAGAAAATGCACATGGAAGTTATGTTTTTATTCTAACTCATTCTTAATCCCTATGTAAGCTGTTTGTTTTCAATGCAGATGAAGGTTCATTCAAATATCTTCTTGTAGAGCAGCTGACACCCCTCTAGTGCTCTCAAAGATGGAATGGTCTGTGGTCTGAAACAGCTATATAAACAAAGATTAATAGCAGCCAGAGGTTTGGAGTGTCATTGACACTTTGTTAAACTCTTTGACTTCAGACAAAGAGTTCAAATATCTTCTTGTAGAGCAGCTGACACCCCTCTAGTGCTCTCAAAGATGGAATGGTCTGTGGTCTGAAATGACTATATAAACAAAGATTAATAGCAGTCAGAGGTTTGGAGTGTCATTGACAGGGTGAAGGGAATGACTGCATGTATCAGACATTCTCTTTGTTAAACTCTTTGACTTCAGACAAAGAGGATCCAAGACAAGGAACTGCTTAAGGGTATAGTCTCATCTGGGGGAAAAAAGCAGACAAGAATTATTGTCCAAGCTTACGGGCTTGATTTTACCCACATTAATAGGCATTGTGCCACATCTACGCAGAGCTTATGCCCACGTGGGGAGATAGTAAATAATTAGGAGTGTCATTGATGATTATTATCAGACTGTGCTCTCTGCGACTCTAACAATTTAAACTCTGCCGTCTTTCTAATTCTTGTTGCTCTATCTTATCTGTGTTTGTCTTGTTTGTACTTAATATCCTTTAGCATGGATATTGTGCTGTAGATACTTCAGTAGACATCATCTGGTATCATACTGCCACTTCAGTGATACAACATATCTTTTTCAGATAAATCATCTTTACAAGGGGGTCTTCAAGTCATATTTTATCAAATGTTTTCATATAATCTATGACATATAGGTATAGATCTTTCAACACTTCTGATCACTCTGATAGAACCCTAATCATCAAAATTGTTATTTTTTTGCTTTAGCATCTTAAACAAAACCAAGGTAATTTTGTTACAAGCACTATTCATTAGAAACCTAATTATTTGTTTTGTTATGAATATAACTACTAAAACTATATAATTTTATATAACTACAGGGTGCAAGGGAGAAATTGCCTAAATTATGCAAAAATGAAAATAACAGAAATCTCATTTTAATATTTTTTATGTAATTTTACCAATTTTTACCAAAATTACATAAAAATACTGAAATACTAAAGAGTAAATATATTCAATAAAATTGTTATTGACCTCAACTACAGCCTTCAAACAACATAAGACTCTCCTGCATCTCTTCTGGACAGTCTTATCCTTTAAGTTGGTGAATGCTGCCATAATCCATGCCTCCAGTTCATATTTGGTGATGCAAGTTCTGTTGGTCTCTCACTCAACTGCACCCCACACATAACAATCAAGGAGATTGCAGTCTGAGAAGTTAGGTGGTTATTGTTTGACTGTGGCATGGTGATGAGTCCAGTTGCCAGATATAAGGTCTTCCAGTATCCACTATCTTTACCCAAGGCAGCACTACCTCAAGGCACTCAATGAAGTCCTCCATGTTTAATCTGAGGCACTGTGGGAAGATGAATGGAGGTATAACATTGTCATGAATAGTGATCACTCAGTTCATCTTCATAATCATCCAACTATTTTTGCACTGTTTTCAAATTGGCACTCAAACACTCTGAAATGGTCATATTGGAGCTTCCATCATGAGTGCCAAGCAATACAGCATAGAGTTTACAGAATTCTGGCTAAGGTAATTGTTGTTGGTTGGTTGTTTTGTTTTTATGGCAAATCAACCTTGGCGGGTCATTTATTGCCAACTAAACTTTATTTATTTATTGCTGGTAACACCTTTTTCTTTCAACAATTTATTGTTGTTTAAATAAGTTTTGTGTCTAGTAATACATTTTTCTTTTCGAGTATCAAGATTCATTAGGATTTGTTTTTTTAAGGGCAGGATCCCCAAGTCCTACCCTTGTTATTTAACCCATAACTGGAGGGAAGGGACAGATTAATACCTTTCCCAAAGGTACCAGTGCTTAAGTGAATGCAGGGTATTCAACTGGAATTTGAATTCGGCTCACCGATTTCTCTTTCCGAGCCAATATCCACTGCACTACAACGCACATCCGTCACTATACGCTTACAGCACCTGGTATTCCCAAGTGGTCACCCATCTAAGTACTGACCAGACTCAATGTTGCTTAATTTCAGTGATCGAGTGAGAACTAGTGTATTCAATGTGATAGGCCGTAGGCCCTAAGGAATTGTGTCATGGTGCTTTTTCTTACAGACTGTGCTTGACTGACCTTACTATACAATGCAGTTGACAATATCAAAAACAAACAAAATTTAAATGTACAAAAATTAAAAATATAAAATTGTGCCAAAATTCCCATTGCACCCTGTATGTAACAAATTCACTTTTTATCATTTATGGTTATTCTAATCTGAAAATGTTCAGTAAGCAAATCTACTCCTCAATGATGAGCAGAAAGCAACTGTTTAAGTTGAGAAAGAGTTGGATGATGAGAGACCCATAACCAAATTCAGTTATTTTTTTTTTTTTAATCATCTCACCCCAAGCAAGGCATTACACTGCCACTATTGCGCATGGGGCTACATAGGGGAAGGTAAAGAGAAGGAGTGGTTAGACATAGGCAATGTCAGGAGGAAGGTGACAGATGAGTAAGGATACCGAGGATGAGGGTTGGGCAGATGGGAAGAGTGTTTGATAGAATGGGAGCAGGTTAGTGTGTTAGGAGGTGTCTATTGACCTTACATTTAAACTCTTGGAGATTGTAGCCGTCGGGGAAGTAATCGTGTGGAAGGGAATTCCACAGTCGGGAAGTGCGAGGAAAGAAACTGGAGTAGAAGTTGCAAAATTTTACAATCTCATTAAAGTGTTTTGTTATTGAAGTATGGCTTGTATTGAATTGTTTTGCTGATTTTCCTGCAGTAAATAAATAAAAGTGTTTCATGATTGACGTATGATGTGTCAAACTATTTTGCTGATTTTCATGCAGTTTGCTTTGGATTTTCCTACCTACACTCTGTAGAATCTCACTATTAACAGAAATTTGGTTGTTCAAATTGAGGCAAAACTTTTAGTGATAAATTTTCTGATTAAAACTGGTCAAACCATTCTTAATATGTCTAGATGCTTAGAGCTTAATTTCCATAGACTTTCTTGCTGCTTCCATTTCTAAAAAGCTCTTTTTGAATTCATACAACATGTAGTGTCTGATATGGGTTTAATCAAAACTCATTTTAAAAGGGTAAATTTACTTTCTTATGATATTTTAAGAACTTTTTTATGGAGACAAGTGTATTTTGGAGTATT
Source organism: Ascarosepion bandense (assembly GCA_037127315.1). NCBI lineage: Eukaryota > Metazoa > Mollusca > Cephalopoda > Sepiida > Sepiidae > Ascarosepion > Ascarosepion bandense. Next base: position 645,482 of record JBBBDQ010000151.1, read on the forward strand.
GATAAAATTGCTAAAAATAAACAAATTATCATATATTTTCACTAAACTACTTAACTAGTCTATTAATGTCATGAAAATAAACAATTTTAAGGATGTTCAAAAATTTGGCAATTTTCAAACAGTAATACTGACATACCTTTGATATAAATGAATATGGTTACTGCATAGAAATAATCTATTGTGATGAAATGGATATCAGCTTGAAACAAAAAAATCGGAGAGTTTGAATTCCAGTTGAAATTGTTGCATTCACATACATGCAAATATTCTTGAGAAAAATATTAATCCATCTCTTCTCCCTTCAGGTATGGGTTAAATAGCAAAATAGATTGGGTTCTATAGCTCTGGTTGGTAACCAGTCTACTGCAGGAATTAATGCAAACCTACTGTGGGAAAATCTTCTGCTCAGTCATGTCTCTTTTGAGACATGATCGCCCAAGTTTGTATCATGTATGGCACTTAGCTGACTGGATAAATGACAGAAAAACTAATAAGGGTGTTGCATTGGACATACTTTGTAAATGAAAAGCTCTCAAAGTGACAGCATCTTTTTGCATTTTGACCATTTGGCCATTTTCAGGTCCTTATAAAAACAAAACTACATAAGACATACCTAATATATTTATATTTTTTATAATTTACAGCAAACATTAACTATTTTCACCAATTTTTAAATGTGTACATGCAATCTTTGGAGCCATGAATGTTAGAAGTTGAAATCTTTATTTACCAACACAAAAGAAGTTCAGTGAATTTTCAAGATGTTCTGATTTTAAAACTGTTAAAGATATACTTCATCAATAATTTTGATCATGAAGACTTGTGAATTTTTCAAGATTTTTCTGAGAGGGTCACCTGTGGCTCTTGGTTTATTTGAGATGGAATGACCCAACAGAACTTACTTTCCTACCTAATAATTTGAACTTTGGGATGTGTCAGTGGTGTAATGGATGAGAATTGATGAGCCAAATTCCAGTTGAATTTGTTACATTCACTTAGACACAAGGGCTCTTGGGAAAGGTATGAATCCATCTCTATGGGTTAAATAGCAGGTCAGAAAATGCTCTCCTGTTGTGGTTGGAAATAAGTCTCAGAGAAGGAAAAATTTAAATTAAAAACTGAATGTAGCTCTGAGACCAAGCCATGGGTTGACATTTGGTAAGGGAGAGCACGGGAAGTCACCTCTGCCAGAATTTAGACATTAGCAGGATGATGTGGTCAATGGCAGAATCTGAAATACCATATTGTGGTACTGTACAATGATGTCAGGCAAAAGATCCTTCATACTGGATAATGAATGAAACCTAATCATTCTAAATTAGAGAGGAACTGCAGGAACACAAAGTAGCACATTGTGTCTCCCAATACATATATGCAATCAAAACTCATGCGCTGACAAATGGGAGTATCCCAACAGATTATCTAGTTCATAAGTTTCTCCATGCTTTATGTGACTCATCAAATTGTCTGATGGATTTGATATTTATTTGTACCTGGTTTCTTTGGTAACACAATAAAGATTGATCTAATAACGCCCTCCAGTATTTTACCACTATCAGATACTTTATCACTATAATAAACATATCACTCTTCAAACTCATAAGGTTCTCAAAATCTTCATTACAATTTTGTCTGTAATGCTAATCAGCTTGTCCAGTGCTGAGATAATCCCCCATTTTACTATTACAAGGGTTTCTTTGAACATATTGTAAACTAGCAGTATAGCCCGGCATTGCTCGGGTATAATGAAAGCTTTAAAACTAATCCATGGTCCTGGAGCTCAGACTCTTTGGACGTTGGCATGAAAGACTAAAAAGCAATAGTTGTTTCCAGTTAAAGTGAAACCGTAGACTGAAAGAAAAATGAATGGATGTAAGTCAAATTTTGATTTCCTGGTATCAATATCAAATAAGTTTATTTTCGTCGTAAACTGAATTTTGAGGGTTAAATAAGTCCTCCAAGTAAATGGTATCATGGCTGAGACTAAGAACTACAATTATACCTACTTAGAGTCAAACCCAAAGCAAAAACTAAAATAAGAGGGCTGAAAAAAATACAGACATACAGGAAGATAAAACCGACACACGCACAAACATCTTGCCTTTTATATATATATATATATATATTATTGATTTTCTGCACTATTGTAAGAACTGCAACCTTGAGACTTCTGAATATCGTTTCTTATGTCTTTGTGAGTATATTAAATTTGATTAAAATCGGACTACTCCTTCTATAACCCGATTTTTTCGATTATCGATATTTATCGGGGGTACCTCAACACAAAACCTAGCTAAGAACACTCGCAGACTCTTATAGTACAACTGTGTAAATTTTCAAGAAAATTGGTTCAGCCATTTCGGAGACTATAGGTAACAGATACACATAGACACACACACACACACACACACACACACACAATGTTCCATTTATAAATAAGTTTAGTTTTCTTTTTGCAGTTTTCATAGAAGAACTCTCCTATATATTAAGTCTGTCACAACAGTACATGTTATTTTTAAATTATGATTGTTCCCTTTTTAGATCTTATACATCCTGCCAAAGAGCACATTTTTCTCTCCTATTTCTTTTGTATTTTTGCACATACCTGCAACATCAGTGCTCTGCAGTTTTTTTTTTCTACAAAACCATTTCACTTCTAAATGCTAGCACTTATTTCTGACTTTTTCCTTGAGATTACATATATATGTGTGTGTGTGTGTATGTATTGTACAATTTCTTGGCGTCATTTGAAGTTTCTCTTTCATTAGTTCAAGAACTTCACCTGTTATTCACTTCATTTTTGTTTCTTGCCTGTCTTTCTACAGGATGCTGCCTTCTGCTATTGTTACTAGTGCTTCTCTTATGGTATGCCACAAACCCTTTGGCCTATTCCAAAATTTCATATTTGTTACAAACTGTGACCATTTATATTTTCAAACAGAATCACTTAGAAAGTTTGTCATATTACAGTCGAAGCAATGCATTCTTACTCTTTAATTTTTATAGCTTACCTTTAGTATACGTATGACTGGAAGGTGATTATGTTGGGTCAAGCTATGAGATCTAATGGTACCATATAATCCAGTATTATATGCTGATTGGTGAAATTATTAGCAACTAAACAGGTTTTCTCACTAGGTTTTCCCTTAGGGAGATTGGTTAGACACACAGCAGGATTTAAAGTAAGACCTGGCAGAGAGTAGATGGATCTTCTGGTAGAATCAATGGTGATCTAGCGTAATGTAGTAACCTGGGCTGCAGAGTTATTATGATGACACATTATCACTGGGTGGAGTGCTTCCTAGACTGACATCAATGGCTAGAGCAGAGGTTACTCCTGATAGAATCTCAGTCATGTGTGTGTGTGACCAAAGGGAGCCTTCATGTCAGAGAAAATCAGCTGTGGTTTGATCTGGTAAGCTTAGCTAGGTCTATTTTTTCTATGACGCACAATGCATGAATGAATATTTCTCCAGATTTCAACCCATTTATTTGGAGGAAACACTACAACTGATCATTGGATTGATAATGATAAAGATGATGGGAGGTGATCACTCTCATCGTCAGTACATGGATAATTTTTAAAGTGAAAAACTTCATCTGATTATATTTCTGAGATAAGTTATTATAACTATTTACATTGTTCAGACTGTTGTTCCCATTTTTACTGTCCTATTCACAACATTTCAGCCATTGTATGCTTCGGTTTTCTTGATATTTGTTACTGATACATTAGTTTTATAAATTTGAAAAATTCTGAAAGGACACATTGATCCAAAAAGTGACTTCACCCAAAGAGTTGTGAGTTGAATCCCTGGCTTTAGCAGAGAAAACAACAATTTGGTAAGTTAGCAAAGCAAATTAACTAAAACTGAGATACATAGAATTAGAAAAATCTATCTCTGTGAACTAAATAAAGGGGTTTGGTTCGAAATTCCGACAAATAAGAAAAAGGCAGGAATGTACAACAGCCAAAATGTTGCAAATGTGAGAGTACAAATCAGGGTAACAATGATATTTGTTTGTTTTGTTTTATGGCATATCAACTTCAGTGGGTTATTTAATGCCAACAAGATTTTTACAATAGATTCGTATAAATAGAATATATATTCTTTGTAAGAAATAAGTTTGTAGATCAGTTTCATTGACGCATTTTTGTAATGTAGATTTTGTTAAAAAGTCAGATGTATTGCTGGTATGCTTTGTTTTCTCTAAAAATGTATCGCTGGTAATATCTTTTTCTTTCCTTCGAAATGTATTGCTGGTAATATTTTTTCCTTAAAAAATGTATTCCTGGAATTTTTAGTATAAAAGTCTATTTTTACACTTTCATAGTGCTTTGACACCAGTTTGTGGGTTAACTATTTGCCCATAACTGAGTCTCTAACAGGTGCTACCATCCTGAGTCAGAGTGGACCTGGGAACAACAGCAATTAAGAGGTGGTTCCATGCTCCTCACAATTTCCCAATCATAGCCTTGCTGCCAGATGCAGTTTATTGTCATACCCAGGACCAGAATAACAGTCTGAATAATATAAATACTGCATTTCTAAATTATCTGTTGATGATAAAGTAGTCAACCTGTATTTTTGTTATGCCTGGTTCTAGACTTTTTCAAGTTCACAAACATTTTGGGTGTTCTTCAAGCCAAGTGTTGGTCAATATGTATATACATGCACAAATGAACCTAGTCCATCTAAACTTATTTATAAATGGAACTTTGTCTCTGTGTGTGTGTGTCCATTACCTATACACTCTGAAATGGCTGAACCGATTTTCTTGAAAATTTACACAGTTGTACTATAAGAGTCTGCGAGTGTTCTTAGCTAGGTTTTGTGTCGAGGTACCCTTGATAAATACTGAACATCGATAATCGAAAAAAATCAGGTTATAGAAGGTGTGGTCCGATTTTAATCAAATTTGATACACTCATAGACAAAGACATTAGAAATGATATTCAGAAATTTCAAGGTTGCAGTTCTTACAATAGTGCAGAAAATTGATAATATATATATAAAAGGCAAGATGTTTGCGTGTGTGTGTCTGTTTATCTGCCTGTATATCTGTATTTTTTTCAGTCCTTTTATTTCAGTTTTTGCTTCAGGTTTGGCTCTAAGTAGGTATAATTGTAGTTCTTAGAATCAGCCATGATACCATTTACTCAGAAGACTTATTTAGCCTTCAAAATTCAGTTTACGACGAAAAAACTTATTTGATATCGATACCAGGAAATCAAAATTTGACTTACATCCATTCATTTTTCTTTCAGTCTAAGGTTTTGCTTTAACTGGAAACAACTATTGCTTTTTAGTCTTTCATGCCAACGTCCAAAGAGTCTGAGCTCCAGGACCATGGATTAGTTTTAAAGCTTTCATTACACCCGAGCAATGCCGGGCTATACTGCTAGTATATATATATATATATTGGGTGCGATTGGTAAATTATCGCAATTATTTTATTATTTCAAATATTCTTTAGGCTGAGTCTGAGCTCCAGGACCATGGATTAGTTTTAAAGCTTTCATTACACCCGAGCAACGCCGGGCTATACTGCTAGTACTTACAAATTGTAACACTATCTTGTTCCCTTGCTCATATTTATTTACCCTTGGTAATATGGAATTTAAAAGGTTTTGTGTTGGTGAGTTTTTCAGATGCATGTCTGTTCATATATGTTAAAGAAGAAAATTATTTTTATGGTGACTGTAGTGAAACAAGTTCTCAATGTTTCTTGGGTATGTCTGTTTTCTTTTTTATTATTTAGAAGTGATTTAGGATAAGTAAGGATAACAATGGTTAAAATGGTTGAGCTCAAGTCAACTTTCAAGTGATGGTTGGTTGGTTGGTTGGGTTTTATGACATATCGACCTCTGTGGGTCATTTAATGCTAAATCATTTGTAGTATCACATCTCTTTTAGTTCGTTATTCCAAGATTATTTCTTTGAAACATTTGTTGGATCAAATCAGTTTTTCTTAAATTATCCATTGGTTTGGGTCAAGTTAATTTAAAACTTTCATTGCATTAAGTCTTGCTCTTTGCGTCATATATATCTTTGGGTTTGGTTAGTGTTATATTTTCTTTTATAGATTTACTTTTTTCAGAAAGGCTATAATAGTATTGGGGTTTGTTTTTGCAAATAGTTCTTTCAGACTGTTGGCATTGTAGTATGTCTGGCGGATATGGGAAAGATTGCCACAATCCAGTAGGAAGTGCTTCACAGTATAGGAAACTTTCAATTGAGAGTGATCAAAGGAAGGTTTGTACTTACTTCATCGTTTGAATGTTTAAACATGATTATGGGATGTCTGGTTTCTTTTTTTTTTAGTTTAGGTTAAGTAAGGATAACAATGGTTAAAATGGTCAAGTTCAAGTTAACTTTGCACTGAGTTAGAATGTCCAAAGGAAGGTTAATAGTTACTTCATCATTTAAATGTCTTTCACTTTTTCCAACTATCAGCAGTTCTTTCATTCTTTTTTGTATTTTCTTTCTTCTTTTTTTCCAAATGTCTGCAGCCCTTTCTTTCTTTTTCACTTGTATATACTTTTTTCTGTCTCTTTCTTTTTTTTTCTTTCTTTCTTCCAAATACCTGCAGCTCTTTCAGTCTTTTTTACATGTATGTACTCTTTTCTTTCTCTTTTTTTTAAAAAAATACATGAAGCTTCTTCTTTTTTCCAAATACCCAAGCTCTTTCTTTCTTTTTCTTCCAGCTGCCAGCAGACATTACTCTTACTTTCTGGTTGTGTTTGTATTTTTATTTACACATACATAGGCAAAAGTATAAGCTACTCAGAATAAAGAATCTACAATTACAACCATGACCACTTGTGCCTTTCATCTTGATACTCCATCTTATAAGTAACAGAAAGTAAAATATAAAAAAACAAAACAATGAAATAAAAGAACATTCAGCTTGCCCAGAAAAATTATTCTTCTCTTAGTCAGAAACTCGGAGAATTCCAAGACTAGCATAATGAAGATAAACAAGGAAATTGCTTACAACAGTCATTTTTCAACTGACATATTCTTGATATTCTTTGAGCTTATCTTAGCTAGAAACAGAGCAAAATGTATGCTAGGAATATTATATGACACCTACCTTTCAAGTTGATGGAGGATGTTAAATTCTTAGAAAATCAGCTTTCAAAATATGATGATTTAACAAACAGAGATGAAGAAATTCAATTTGTCTGAAGAATCATTGCATACTAATCAAGTAGGCTTATTTTTTGTCTCCCGCACTGAAGTAAAGAGTTCTATATTCCAACCACCCAGAAGATGAACTCCACCTTCAAGAGGTCAAACAATCCCTTGTTGCTCCTCTTTCTTCTTCTATGGGCTGTGTCCCTTCAGAAAGTGAGTGATCATGGTTCTCCACAATTTCCTTTCATTTGTAGTTCCTAGTAAATTTTGTCTTTTTATTGACTTCTAATCTTCTAACGATTTACACAAATTCATTGGGTAGGTTATTTGTAGGGACCTCGATTATGTTTATCAAATTAGCCTTGTGCCAAACATAACTAAACTCCTCACAATTCAAAATTATCAAAAGGTTGACTTCGAAACTTTGTGAAGGCATCGCTATTGTTTTATAACTCCTCATGGAGTTTTCAATCTGCCAAGCCAAATCACAGCTCAACACTATATATATATATATATATATATATATATATATATATATATATGTATGTGTCCGTGCGTGTGTGTGCGTGTGTGTGTGTGTGCGAATTTAAGATTTAAAGAGCCTCCCAAAATAACTATTAATTGTTTCAGTGCTGTTGAGCACTGTTCAATAGATAGATAGATAGATAGATAATGAACAGACTAAAAAAGATAGAGCTGTCTCATTTGTATAAATAAGTGAAAATTTATTTATCAAGCAGAATAACATTCAATTTGTATGCATGAATTTATTAATCTGTGAAAATGTTCTAAGAGAAAGTTAGAGTAGTAAAGAGTGTAAAGAATTCACAATTCATTTGTTTTAGTGAAATGTGATTTGTGCAGAAAAAGATAAGTCTATGGTTTGCAGTGTGTATCAACAAATAGTGGTAAAGTCTTTATTCCTCTCTGTTGTGGAAGGTAAAAAGGTGAAGAGGAAGAAGGAGAGATAAAGAAAGCAGTATGAGAGAGAAAGTGAGAGAGTTTGAATGCATGTTGCCAGGACATTTGTGCTTGAACAGCAACCAAAAATTTCCTTGCTACATTGTGGGTGGTGTTGTCTCTGTTCTCTTCTCCCTTGTGTCTGTTTGATTCAACTTTCTTTCTCTATATCAAAAAGTGATTTGACATCAGCTTGTTACTTTTTCTCAATTTGTAAGTCACTCTTTTTTCACTGGTTAAAATATATTCCACACAGGTTCTTAGTCTATTCTTCAGCATGGAGCCAATCCCTTTTTCTATTGGTCAAAAATAGATTTCACACTGGCTTGTGAATTTGAAAACAGTACAGAAAAGAGTTATTTTTCTTTTGTATTCACCACATATGCACTGCTTTCCTCTGTTCTTCTTGCCTTCAGTATGTCCTGGGAATATCAAATTCTTCAAGCCCCCTTTCTTCATTATGTACCATAAAAATTTAAAATCTCTCCTTTTGATGTTAAGTATAAGAGTCCTTGTTTCTATTTTCTCTAAAATTTCCTACTTACTCACATGTTCAGTTCATGATATTCTCAGTATCCTTCTGTAGAACCACAATTCTGTTGCCTCACTTCTCTTTTTTCATATGTGTCCAGCATTCATATAGAAGGATGAATATTGTATAACAGTCAAGTATTCTTTTTGTTTCTAATGACATTTTCTTGTTTTGTTATACTTTACTTAGCTTTTGGAAGGTCACTTTCGCTATCCCGATATGCCTTTGGATTTCGGTGTTACACTCTGTTCAAACACTTTCTAGATATTGAGATTTTTGACATGTTCAACTGGTAATTATATATTGGGCTCTTCTTTTTTGCTGACAATCATACATTCTGTCTTTTTAGAATTGAGGTTTAGTGCTTTTTTCATTGTGCTTTTCTTTACCATCTTCTGTGGGAGTTTTCTTTCAGTTTCTGCTATCAACACTGTGTCAGGCCCTGCAAATATGTTATCCGCTGCCTTCCTCTATCTCTCTTTCCTTCTATCTGGTCAGTCAGTATCAGGTTCTCCAGGCTCTCCTTCCTCATTGCGTGTCCCAGGAACTTCAGTTGTCTCTTCCTGATGCTCAGTATCAATTTCCTTTTTGTTGTCATTCTTTCCAACACCTCATCATTGTTTGCATGCTCAGTCCATGATATCCGCAGCATCCTTCTGTAGAACCAGATTTCCGCTGCTTCCAGTTTTGTCCTCATTTTCAATGATATTGTCCAGCATTTGCTGCCGTATTGAAGAACTTACATCACGAAGCAATCCAGCACACTTTTCTTTGTTTCCAGTGAGATTTTCCTGTGTGTTAGTATTTTGCTCAGCTTCTGGAACGCGTCCTTTGCCATGCCAATTCGTCTTCGGATCTCCGTGTGGTCAACCCTATAACTGAAGAAATTAAGCTTGTAGGGATCAGAGAAACATTCTCTTAGAAGACAGTTCCTCAAAGTAGCAGTGTTATCTGCTATCTACCTGGTACCTCATGGCATATAAGGCTTCCAATTTAGTTTCTGCAATCAGATTGTGAGGTAATTTATTCTAACACCCGAATTCTGTACTCAGAGGTAAGTTTAGTTTTCTATAAATAATATTTTTTTCTTAGCCAATCATGTATTCCCATGCTAATGAGTTCCATTTACTCAACATGAGGAAATTAGAGTTTTCCTTCTCTCAGTCTGGTTGCCAACCAAGACTGAAGAATCTAGTCTAAGAAAAGGAAAACTTTGAATTCCTATAATTTGAGAAAGACATTAGTGAATGCTGAACAATCTCCTCACAGTTAAAGAAATGACTTGAGACAAAAGAAATGTGATTCCACAGAAGGATGCTGAGGATATCATAGACTGAACATGTGAGCAATGACAAAGTTTTAGAGAATATTAAAACAAAAGGGAGACTTATACTTAACACCAGAAAGAGAGAGTTTACATTTCTAGGGCATATAATGGGGAAAGAAGGCTTAGAAAATTTGACACTCACAGAACATATTGAAAGCAAGAAAGACAAAGGAAAACCTATCATAACCTATCTATGTATAACATATCTAATGGTTTTCAGAACAGGGATTATAAGAGACTAGCAGCATAACCCGACATTGCTCGGGTGTAATGAAAGCTTTAAAACTAATCCATGGTCCTGGAGCTCAGACTCTTTGGATGTTGGCACAAAAGACTAAAAAGCAATAGTTGTTTCCAGTTAAAGCGAAACCATAGACTGAAATAAAAATGAATGGGTGTAAGTCAAATTTTGATTTCCTGGTATCGATATCAAATAAGTTTTTTTTGTCGTAAACTGAATTTTGAAGGCTAAATAAGTCCTCTGAGTAAATGGTATCATGGCTGAGACTAAGAACTACAATTATACCCACTAAGAGCCAAACCTGAAGCAAAAACTAAAATAAAAGGGCTGAAAAAAATGCAGACATACAGGCAGATAAACAGACACACACACAAACATCTTGCCTTATATATATATATATATATATATATTTTGTTTTTCTGCACTATTGTAAGAACTGCAATCTTGAGACTTCTGAATATCGTTTCTAATGTCTTTGTCTATGAGTGTCTCAAATTTGATTAAAATCGGACCACTCCTTCTATAACCTGATTTTTTCGATTATTGATGTTTGATATTTATTGGCGGTACCTCGACACAATAACCTAGCTAAGAATACTCGCAGATGCTTATAGTACAACTGTGTAAATTTTCAAGAAAATCTGTTCAGCCGTTTCAGAGGCTATAGGTAACAGACACACACACACAGAGACAAAGTTCCATTTATAAATAAGTTTAGATTAAATAACAAAAAGACAAAATTTACTACGGAGAACTACAAAGGGAAGAAAATAGTGGAAAGACATGATCATTCATGTCTTGAAGCAACACATCATATAGAAGAAGAAGGATGTGATTTGATATAGAAAAACAAAAGAAAGTAATGGTAGAAAAATGTGTTGATTAAAAGAATATATTGAATATATATAATTCAAATTTCAACTTATATTAATGTTACTTAGGTGTTATAATTTATTTGTTTTTGATGGTTTATCAACCCTTTGTGGGTTATTTAAATCCAAAATATATTCCAGATTGCAGTAGATTTCTTTCAGTACTTTAATGATCAAATAAGAACCAATGTTTTTCAGTGTGATTTGACTGCAAACTGAGAAATAAGGAAAATAAAAAAAAATTAATTAAAATTCATAATAAAAATGTTATGCAAATTTCAACAAATTATTCTAATTTTTTATTTCAAGGAAAGCAATTAACATGTCCAAGAAAGATATGAGAATAATCCAGAACTATCTGCATATCGATATAAAATTAACTAAATAGCTACTCAAAATAAAAAAAAAGAACATGTAGCAAATTATTGATTTCAGCCGTTTTTAGTCATCTGTCAGTCCAATGTGCAGTGTGGCACAGTGGATATCGGCTCGGAACAAGAAATCGGAGAGCCAAGTTCGAATTCCAGTTGACTTCCTTGCATTCACTTATGCGCAAATACCCTTGGGAAAGGTATTAATCCGTCTATTCCTTCCAGTTATGGGTTAAATAACAGGACAGATTGGGTTCTATAGCCTTGGTTGGCAACCAGTCTACCGCAGAAAGCAATGGCAACCTACTGCGGGATAATCTTCTGCCCAGTCAGTCATGTCTATTTCAAGACATGATCGCCCATGCATGTATCACGTATGGCACTTAACTGACTGACTGTCAGCCCAATGTAATTTTCTTTATTAAAAAAATCTTACAAAAATAAAATATACTTTCTAAAACTTTATTTGAGGAATATTAGCTGATTTAAAGTTTAATTTATGGGATTTTAAACAAAAATTACTTTTAGTTTAAATAATGCAGAAATGCAATTTTAATATGCAGGTAGATATTTAAGATATTAGAAGCTTCATTGACAACTAGAAATTTAACTATTTTTTTTTTTTCTATGAGGGACTAATAGTTTCTTTAAATTTATTTATGTTCTGAAAAGAAAAATATAAGAACACATGAAAAATTATATGAAAAACTTAACCTTGTCTGTTATCTTTATTGAAACTTGCATAAAAAGAGACTGCTGCCTAAATACACACATGCACACACACATATATTCTATAAATCCTTTGTACAATAAAGACAGAAGCTGATGATGATCCACCTGAAATAGGTCTATACTTCCGATTTAACATGAAATAACGTGTCTGCCTTAATTTTTCTTATATTTGCTCTATATGTATTTATATACATATATATTTAGAGCTCTCTTAGAGAGTTATCCTACCACTGTATGTACAGGATACTCCTTTGGATTCTTCTATACCCACACTGCATGTTGATATATATATATCTAAACTTATTTATAAATGGAACTTTGTCTGTGTATGTGTGTGTCTGTTAGCTATAGACTCCGAAATGGCTGAACCGATTTTCTTGAAAATTTACACAGTTGTACTATAAGAGTCTGCGAGTGTTCTTAGCTAGGTTTTGTGTCGAGGTACCCTTGATAAATACTGAACATCGATAATCGAAAAAAATCGGGTTATAGAAGGAGTGGTCCGATTTTAATCAAATTTGAGACACTCATAGACAAAGACATAAGAAATGATATTCAGAAGTCTCAAGGTTGCAGTTTTTACAATAGTGCAGAAAAATGATAATATATATATAAAAGGCAAGATGTTTGTGTGTGTGTCTGTTTATCTGCCTCTATGTCTGTATTTTTTTCAGCTCTTATTTTAGTTTTTGCTTCGGGTTTGCCTCTTAGTCGATATAATTGTAGTTCTTAGTCTCAGCTATGATACCATTAACTCAGAGGACTTATTTAGCCTTCAAAATTCAGTTTATGACGAAAAAAACTTATCTGATATCGATACCAGGAAATCAAAATTTGACTTAGATCCATTGATTTTTCTTTCAGTCTACAGTTTCACTTTAACTGGAAATAACTATTGCTTTTTAGTCATTCATGCCAATGTCCAAAGAGTCTGAGCTCCAGGACCATGGATTAGTTTTAAAGCTTTCATGACATCTGAGCAACGCTGGGCTATACTGTTAGTATATATATATATATATATATATATAAAGAAACAATAAATAGAAATTATTTTTCCTCTGTTATTATACATCAAGCACTATCTTTATTAACACCAGCACTCAAATCTCAATATCAGAAGGTAGCAAGGGAAAGTAAGAAGAAAGGACAACATATAAACTACAAGAAAACTGAATGCATGGTCATCAGCAAAAAGAGGTCCCCAAAATGACAAGTACACATCGAGAGACACTAAAATCAAACAGGTACAGAAGTTTAAATACCTGAGAAGTATTCTAACATGGGATGTAAATTGTGACAATGACATCCAAAGTCACATTGGCATGGCCAAGGACGCATTTCAAAAGCTAAGCAGAGTATTGAGAGACAGGAAGATTTTATTGGAAACAAAGAAAAAAGTACCGGACTGTTATGTGATATCTGTTCACTTATATGGCAGCGAATGAAGATGAGACTCAAAGCAACAGAAAAGTAGTTCTACAGAAGGATTCTGAGAATACCATGAACCAAGCATGTGAGCAATGACAAGGTTTTGGAGAGGATGAAAACAAAAAGAAAACTTATAATTGGCATCAGGAAGAGACAGCTGAGGTTTCTGGAGCATGTCATAAGGTGGAGGGCTTGGAGAAACTGGACATATGAAAGTTCATGATCGCCTACATCTTGAAATGACTTGGCACATAGGGGAAAAGATACTTCCATAGAGATACATATATATTTATGTGTGTGAGTGTGTCTAGCTAGATATATGTGTATGTGTGTCTATTATGAGTATGTATATATGTATGTATGTGTCTATTATGAGTCACCAATCAATTACAATGTATGAAAGCCAAACAATTCAGTTTTGATAATAGAACTACCAGACTACCTATGCATATTTTTTTTTTAAATCAATTCTCTCCAAGCAAGGCAGTACTGCCACTGGTACAAAGAGGGTTACAAGTGAGAAGGGTGAAAAGAAAAAGATATGAGGGAGAGAATAAGAGAAAGATGGGAATCAAAGAGATATAAGATGGCAATTGATGTTGCACTTAAACTCTTGGAGATTGTAGCTATCAGGAAAGCAAGTGTTTGGAAGAGAGTTCCAAAAGCAGAAAGTGCAAAAAAATAAACTGTTAGAGTAGAAGTTGTGGTTGTGGTTGCATTTGACTGTTTTCACTGTAAAAGATGGGACCTAGATGCCAGTCTATTAGTATGAGTAAATTTGTCTAGTGGGGGCACCAGAGAGATAATCTCATCAGAGCAGAAGCCATGAAAATATTTGTAGAAAAGACAGAGGGAAGCCACATTTTGATGGTGAGAAAGTGGCTTAAGATGATCTGTCAAATTGTAATCGATTACATTGCACATCCACATTTAAATTTTGTCAAGCACCCCGAGATGAATAGCTGGAGCACCTGACCAGATATGGCAACACTATTCAATGCCTGGACAAATGATAGATTTGTATACATGCAAGATAGATTCTGATGAGAAAAAACTTCATGACCTGATACAGTGACTCGACCTTCCTAGCAGTAGCTATTGATTTGATACAGTCTTACCACTTGAGATCAGCTGTGAGAGTGAGGTTGAGAAAGCACAGGGCATTGCTTTCTGGGAGACTAGCATCACCCATACTGATGGGAGATAGGAGAGTTTGTCTATGGTGATTAAAGGAAAGCTGCTTTGTCTCCAAACAGCTCTTATCAGTTGTTCCGTAACTGATATATATTGTGGGGAGGGTGAGGAAATACAACAAATGTCACTTGCAATTTATATATAAAACACCATCAATAGGACAATAATTAATCTAAAGAAGTCCTTTCAAGGAATGAAATGTATAATTCAGGGGTTTCTCAATTTCAGTCAGGAGAATTAAGAGCCTAAATTTGTAGGTTGAAGTTTCAGAAACATGAATGAAACAAAGTGTAGTGTGTAGATTCTCCATTGTAGCCAATGTTCAAGCCTTGCTTAAAGTTACTAATTTGTTTCATATGTATTTTTTTAATATATATTGACTTTACAAATTTAAGTACAGTCCTAGATTGGCAGCTAGGTCTCATCATTTTACAAGTGAAATTGCTAAATGTAAGCATAAGTTTTATTGTAATAGTATCTTCACTCACACTTCTTACTTATGGAAGTCTCTTCTAGCTCCTTACTTTCCAATCAGTTTTGATCTTCAAAAATTTAAATACAATATTTTGTCGCCTTAACATTATTTGTTTAAAAAAAAAAACAATATTTGAAAAAAAAAAGAATTTGTTTGAAAAAAACAATATTTGTTTTAAAAAAACTAATATTTGTTTTTAAAAACAGTTTTTCAAAGTAACAATATTTTTTTTACTTATAAAACACTACAATGTAGAAAATACTTAGAAATAAATTAGAAAGTAATAATCCAAAAATGAAACTATAACAGTTGAATGATACCATCAAAAAATTATATTTAAGTGCTATATTCAAGTAAGTTTGCAATTACACTGTTTATGTTTTCCTGCATGAGTAATCTAGGATATTAATCTGTACAATTAAATATGTAGAATTTCACTTGCTACCGGAATGACAACATCATCACTTAGTGTGGTTACAGCCCTCCCTAACCACCAAAATGAGCCATTGTTTTTGCATTATATTATGTAATATTTTTCTTTATTCTAATTCTTTCTCTCTGAAATTCTCTCCTTTGTGAACTTGACAACATCATCACTTAGTGTGGTTACAGCCCTCCCTAACCACCAAAATGAGCCTGTTGGAATAAACCACATTGTTTTTGCATTATATTATGTAAGATTTTTCTTTATTCTAATTATTTCTCTCTGAAATTCTCTCCTTTGTGAACTTTGTGTGTCAGATATTCCAACAGGCTCATTTTGGTGGTTAGGGAGGGCTGTAACCACACTAAGTGATGATGTTGTCATTCCAGTAGCAAGTGAAATTTTACAGAGCCAAGATGTCTGTTCGATGCCAACAATGGAGTCACTGATGTGGCCAAAGAGCTACAAATGGCTAATAGCAGAAATGAACTCATGCCTGTTATAAGTATATATGTGGAAAGTGAAAGCAAACTGCCCAACCCAGGTTTTGAACTTAGTTTACCAATTATATTCTATGTGCTCTGAACCATCAGGTCACCCACATCTCAGAAACATAACGTAAAGTACTTAATACCTCTAAAATTATTAGCACTTTCAATATACAAAGAAAAAGAAAATACTTCTTGTTTTTAAAAATTTAATAAAAATCAAGAAATTAGCAAATTTCATTGAAAATTTTATCATTTATTGATTAATGAATGAACTTTATATGAAATCTTTTTTCTTATTTTTGTTTTGCTTCAGTATTTTTGTTTTTCATATCAGTTATACCCACCTCTTTAAGTATCCCATGACAAATACGTATTGAATTTCAGATGTTACAAATTTTTCATTTTTATAAAGCTAAATCCTTGAAGGTTTTATATCAATTAAAACAAAATAAAAAATTAATATCAACTATGAATACATTGAGAATTTGGTCTGAATTTTTAAGAAAAGAACTCAAGAAAAACTCAAAAATTATTTTTGACAGCAAGTTCAGTGAATCAAGTTAATTGCCATATGTGATGCATGCTTGGGTAATCATGTCTCTTTCAATTCATGACTGACTAGGCAGAAGATTTTTCTGCAGTAGGTTGCCATTTCTTTCTGTGGTAGGCTGGCTGCCAACCAAAGCTACTGAACCTAATCTATCCTACTATTCAACACATAGCTGGAGGGAGAAGAGATAGGTTCATACCTTTCCCAAGGGTATTTGTGCATATGTAAATGTAACAAATTCAACTGAAACTTAAAGCAGCTCTAAGTAAAACATTAAGGTAAGTAAAATTCACAACCTTTTTGATTTAGAAAATACTAGCATCATTAGCCCGGCATTGCCCGTGCAACTCAGAACATTCTTTAATTAGATGATTAATGCAGCATGTTGTGATTTCCGAGTGCTTGTAATCGTCACCTCACGTTAAAACTCAGTTATATAAAAAAAACAATTATATAAAAAATTATTGCTTAAAAATTGTTCAAAAATTCCATGAAAAAAATCTATTTTCTTTTATTTTGTATAAACGTGAGTTGATGTTTTGTGTGACATTGTAAACAACATTGTGTTTGTTTTTGTTTCAAAATTACGAGGGAAAATATTTACATTTTTTGTTGACTAAATGAATTTCAAAAATTTTCCAAAGAATATTTAAAAATGTAGACATTTAATTTTAGAGGAAAAAGTTACATTAATGCCACACGAATTCTAGACAGTTCATTTCCTGCATGAAATATGTAGCCAAAAATAAAGCTTTATCTTTTTTAACTTTATTTTTTGAAGCATGAAATATTAAATCTGAAAAAAAAACTACTTAAATAATTAAATTAACCGTTGGCGCTGTTTTTTTTTTACATATTTTGTTTTTGTTTGAAAAAACCCTTTTTTTTAAATATTTCTTTTGTTTCAAAATTACAGGGAAAATATTCATATTGTTTTTGTTGACCAAATGAATTTTTAAAACGTCAAAATAAAAATGAAATATAAAGGCTCATTTTTTTTCAGTCATGTTTGACACGTGCAATTTGATTTCTGTGATGTAATCTAGCAACCATCTGAGATCTTAGATGTTTTACGAAGCAAATGTAAACAATCGGCTCCACTGGCCAAAAAGTGCAAAAAGGAAAATTGCTGAACTTAAACTCAAAAAGTGTGTCGACCTGGCTTCCCTGTAGATATGTATCCCTAAAAAGTTTGAATGGTGTAGCTTAAAAAATGTAGGCATGCATAGATTACAGTCAAACACAGATTGCTTTATATATATATATATATATATATATATATATATATATATATATAGGTTTGAATATTCTACCTTACCTGTTAGCTTCAGTCTAAAATGCTCTTCAACCCATGATGCTGTGTCATCACTGCACTGGCCATATATATATATATATATATATATATAGATATGGAGCCCAGTCTACTCCATTGTTATAGATGGCTATTAATCCCCAACAAGAAAGTTCATCTGGTCTTTTCTTTTTAATCCTTCTAGGTGCCCAGCTACTCTCCTCATCAGAAAAGCCTGGCAAAAGAACTAATTTAGTTGCCAATGTTGCAACCATGTGGCAGTTGGTACTGGTTTATGTGGTACTAGTGACACTTGTAGGGTGACCTCAACATGGTATATATATATAAATTTGAGTTGTTATCAAATAATTAATGTATAATATTAATGCACACTGCAATGTCATGGATGTGATCCACTTTATTTTAAATGCAAAACACTGAATGGGAAAACCATATTTAAATTTTTATATATCAAAAAGAATTTAGTTTATTTAAGTTTAAATTGAACATTCTGGCATCCCCTCTCCTTCATGTGCATGTGTAATTGCATTAACATAAACATCATTTTAGTCTGATGAAGTCTTAAAGAATGAAATATGTCACGATAAAGAATTTTTCAACTTGTCATAAATTTTCCTAAAAAATAAAATAACTGAATATATTTTGTTTTCATGTAAAATATGATTTTCACTTTCTTATGAATGGACAGTATAAAATAATCAGTTTTTAGTCGATGCAAAACAGCGTCTTATTGTACCAATGATTTTAGAAGCTAGCATGAATCCACTGACTTGGATATTCTAGGCCACTTAAGAGAGGGCAAAAACAAGAGTTTTTCAGATACAGAATTTCGTATTCAATCCCTGATAGCCAAGTCTATCTCTAGAACAAAGACAATCAAAGCAGTTTTGTTTAGTTTAAAAGTTATTTTTAAATAATTTCCTATTTGGAAAGGGCAAAATTCAATATTTCATATTATTTATAATCAACAAAGCATAGGATTTAGCCAAGTCGGCTGTTTGTCGCTGATAGGTTGGTGGGGAGCAGCTTTTATATGGGTCAAGTATCATTTCCTATTGTACTGGCAATTTGTTTTTCTTAATTGATAACTACAAACAGTCAACAAGCACGTTCCACGAGGGGGAGTTGCCACAGTGCAAAACTGAGCAAACATTCCTTGCAGGCCAACTTGTGAGGGGATGTTCACTTGTCACATAATGCCTCACTATTTGCACCCTTCTGCAAAAGTTAAGCTTTCTTTACAGTAATATAAATCCTATTTATCCAATTCATTATTCTTTTCATTGAGTAGGCTTGTGCCATAATAAATGATGGCAAAACATTTACATCGATATGCTGTCTAAAATGATGGCAACATATATATTGATGTACTTACTATTGAATGTCTTACATTAAGACATAAAAATAAAAATAATCTAAATGCCTGAGTGTGACAGGAAGAAAATTATATATATATATATATATATATACATACACACACACACACACAAATGCACAACCATCTTTATTATAATATAGAGGATATATATATATATATATATATATATATATATATAGTGTATCGAGGCAGCAAATAATTTTCTAAACATATACTGTTAAATATAAGAGACAATGAATGTCTTATGTTTAATCATGAACCGTTCTAAACGTTGTATTTTGGCTTTAATTTCAGTTGAATATAAAGACAAAAATCCTCCAACATTTGGATAATTTTTTATTAATTTGGTTCTAAGCTTTTGGCTCACATGAGCCATCTTCAGAGAGGTTATTAAGACGGTAATACACTAACATCCACCATCACCGACGATTTCATTTTGTGTTGACATAAAACTCCGCTAAGCAACGGCAATAGTTACCAAAAATAACAAACGCAGTTCGCAAATTTGCAATGCGGTTCTATGACGTCACACCACGTGATAGCACAAAGTGACAACAGAACCATGTATTCAAATGCAATGTAATATGTTATGACTGAATTTAAACGTGATTTTATTAAGTGTGGGTTGTTTGGATTTAATGTACATGGCCTCCAATATCTGAAGGTTCTTTTTATTGTGTGTCAATATTATTCATGAGTGCATTAATTTCAAATCTTCTTCCATTTCTCACAAATGTGATATCAGGCTAAAGTTGAATTAGCCTCATTTATTTTGTATTCTATAAGAATATAGTTTCACAACTTTTTTCTGAAAGACTGCCACTTTGTGAAACAGACTCCCAAGTGTTTGCTTCCCTGATCACTTGAAATTTGATCTCTTCAAGTCAATTGTTATCTTTCATCCCTATCCTCATAATCTTCATTGCATACTGCTTTCACTTTCATCCATGTTACTACCTCACTCAGCATAACAATTTGATTGCAACTCTGAGTGGCTCTTGAACCTTGTAGTGAGCAAAATTTAATATTGAAACTATTTTTATTAATAAATTAAGTTTATATGTATTGTATATATTATATATTAATATTATATATTAATAAATTAAGTTTATATGTATTGTATATATTATATATTAATAAATTAAGTTTATATGTATTGTATATTTATATAGTATATAAAAACAGTGTGAAAATAGGAATCAAAACTGCATTGTGACTGTCAGTTTTCATGCCTCAAGTGATCTAACAGTCAGTCATCATGCACTCCTATGTCTATATATACTCTATCTTAAATAGTCTTCCCATATAAATATAGCAATATATTTATTTCATTGCATAAGTATACACAGGCAGTGTATAGCCTGTTTATTCAGTATATTTATATAGTATACTGCATATTTTCTAAATCTATATTTAATATAATCTAGTATATTGATATGGCATATATATATGTTAATATGTATACATATTATCATATGTCTATAGCACGATTAGGAGTTTTATGCACTCTGCAATTATCAGGAGTTTATTATGAACTGTCTTTATACACGAGTTCATAATAAGCACCTGATGATTGCGGAGGGTATGAAACTTTGAGTTGTGCTATTGATGTAAAATGATATGTAGATTTATTAACATATACTTTATAGCTGTTATATTATATTGAGCACATCACCAGAAAAATAGCCATATATGTGTGTGTATATGCATCTATATAAATATCCATATTTATATACACTTCTGGCCATAATGATTAAGCCATCCCAGTGTTTTAAAAAATTTTGATGTATTTCATACTATTTTTTAGTATTTATTGCCAAGTCTGCTGTATTACTGTACGTCATGAGCTTATCTTGAAAGCCATTGGCAAAGAGTTTGCTTCTCATTCAATGGCCTACTTTTATAGACTTGTATGTGATTAAGCTGAACTGAGTTAATATCTACTTTTTTATTAAATCAGTCTCAAAAGCCATTGTTAGTGTGGCAGATCACTGTAGTTCCAAATTACTAAACTTAAGAACCAGCTTACTGACTGAGATAGAGTCATATGTAGTGTTAGGAGTTAGGGTTCAAGCCTAGGTAGAAGAAAGGATTCTGAGTATAGGATGGATGTGACCTCGTTGAGTATGATGCTACATTTTAGTGATTAAAGATTACAAATGCATAATAATAATATAATAAAATTATAATATAATGAACAAAAAAAGAAGAATTAAAAAAATAAATTAAAATGATAACAAAAATAAAAATAAAAAATAAATTAAATCATCAAGATTTCCCTTTAAAAATATGACATTGATTTCTTTGAGCAGTGAAAAAACATATCCATTTACTCTTATATCAGCATCTTATACCATATATATCAGTCAGTCAGTTAAGTTTCATAAGTGAAACACGTTGGGTGATCATGTCTCAAAAGAGACATTACTGACTATGTAGAAGATTTTCCTGCAGTAGGTTGCCATTTCTTTGCGTGGTAAACTGGTTGTCAACCAAGGCTACAGAATCTAATCTGTCTTGCTATTCAACCCATAGCTGGAGGGAGAAAAGATGTATTTATACTTTTTTCAAAGGTATTTGTGTGTAAGTGAATGCAATGAAGTCAACTGGAATTTGAACTTGGCTTTTTGATTTCTCATTCTGAGCTTACAAAATAAATTAAAAAGATTAAAATGAAAAATTGATACCACCTGCAGATTGCAATCAGCATGTAACCAAAACAGTACACATTTGGGAAATATATTTTTTTACTATGTGTGTGCGTGTGTAACTCTTGTGCATGTTTGTCTACTCAGTGAATGAGAATCTCTTATAGATAATTCAAAAGTTCCAGTACTAACGAAAATCCTTCTAGATTTTGTTTGAGCCAGCTGCTGGCTGAGCCCCAAAATACATTACCTGTTGCTTGTTTTGGAATCACCTTTTTCTCTTTCTTTACAAACTTAAAAGAAAGCCGTTGCATCTTCAACTTTATATGTGTTTTATGACTGGGTGTATCACTGAAACATTTGTAAAATGAATTTTCTAACCAAAGGAGGAGAAGTTCTAAGTAATTTTCTCAAGAACAATTAGGTTTAAGCCTTTTTTCTAATACAAAAATTCAGAAAATTCACACAACATCTGTAAAAAGAGTAAAAGAGAGAGAGAGAGAGAGAGAGAGAGAGAGAGAAAAGGAGACACATTATATGATTATCATATGTAAAGATATTTTCTCAGTTTATTCTGAATATTCACTTCAAGTAAAACAATAATGCCACTAAAATGTAAGGGGCTGCTGAGTGTGAAAGAGAATGAAAATATTTTAAAAAAAACTAGAAACCCAATCCTAAACAGGAAAAAGGAATAAACCCCTACTCCTGTTCAAAAGACTGATTGAATGAAGACAATAGGACCAGTAAGGAGCAAATTCATTATATTAATAATGATCTTTGAAATCAGATTGCAATCCATTACATCACACTGTTCTTTACTAATCTTTAGTTTCATAAAAGGAATGAAACACAAATGAGAATTGAATATAACTATACTGATGTACTGGTTTGTGAGATGAGATTGCTCATCATAACGATAATGAAAGACATGACTTACCTCAGAATTCAAAACGAGCATGAATATGTCTTGCCTGCAAGATAATAACAAAATAGAAAGATGGCTGCTATTGAAGACACAATTTATGCGTGCCTATCTTGTCCAAAACTAGACGATATTTGCAGACATGCAAATTTAGGCTGTCTTGGAATGGCATAAAAAGCGGGTGCCAGCGCTGCTGGGAAGAGCGGATTTTTTTTTTTATGGATCTGTGTGTCGAAGTTGATTGCAGATTGACAAAGAGGAAGTAAGAGCAGCTTAGTTGGTGTCTGTTTCACAACTGCCCTGTGTAACTGGGGCCCAGAAAGGGAAACCTGAAATCCATTTTCTTGAGGCACCAAAGAAAGAAAAAAAGGAAAACAGCTGGCCTGCCTGCAAACAAGAATTACATCCACTGCACTTTTTGCCCCCACCCCGCCCCTCATCATCATTATTCTTTTTTTTTATACTACAATAACATCACAGTAAACAGTCCATGTATTATCTAGACCAGTGTTTCTCAATGTGGGCATTAGCACCCCTTTGTGGGCTCTGTTATATTTAAAGAGAGCATTTATTTTATTGAGGAGTGGACATTAATACATTTTTTTTTCAAATTTTTAAAAATTATTCAATATTGGCTACTATGAAATAAAATTTCTGAAAGACATCTAAAACTGCGAAAAGCTATGAAACTTTTCTTTATTGCTTTTCCAACATCCTATCTGACTAAATGCCGTTTTAAACAGTTACACATCTTCCTAATAAACAAAGAAACCACCTGCAAATTACAAAATGAGGAGATCTATGACTACTTCTTAGCAACATGGAACTTAGTGCAAGAGTCTTTGTCAGTGAGAACCAAAGTGATTCATCACATTGAAACATTGAGATACGCTATCAAATGAACCTAGAGTAAGAGCCTTAGCCACATTCCTCTCCATTTTCATTCTGAAATCTTATTCTTGATAATGCCTCTATATGAGGAATGGTGCTTCCTTTAACATAATGTCAAAATCAAATGCCATGATTTTAATGGATCACCATAAAATTCTTGATGAGGTTACTCTTGGTAACTCCTTTCACAGATTGAATAAGAATTCAAAGGGCTTGTAATTTGATTTTAACAGGAACTTTTTACCTAACAAGAAATTCTGTGCTCTCTTCATACTCCAGACTATGGCAATGCTTTCTTTTCTATATTAGAATAATTACATTCTGCTGATGACAATTTTCTGAAAAGATACATGATTGGATGACCTTCTTGTGATACAATAGCCACTATGGCATATTCACTTGTGTCAGTCATTAAAGTAACTTCTTTTCTTGAGTTGACAATTTTTATTACCGTCTTACTTGTCAAAGCCTTCTTTAATGCTTCGAAAGCATTATTTTGCTTCTGTGAATTCTACATTTGTTTTTTAGGCATTTTTGCAAATGGTTCAATGAGTTTGTTATATCGAGGAAGATATCTGCTATAGAAATTAATTAATCCTAAGGAAGATTCCACTTTTTTCTTGTCTGAAGGCTTCACTACTTTTTCAATTTTGTTTGTTAACCTCTCTTCAGTGTATATTCCTTCCCTAGATATTTGATATCCTAGATAGAATATTTTTTTTGCATTTGTCTCTGTTTATTGTCATTCTTGCCTGATTTAATACTCCATAGGACTTGTTCTGTTTGATGCTTTAATTTGTCCTTGGTGCAAGCTCTGATGCAATTCCCTTCTGCATGCTTGCTTCCTCAATGGCTACAACCTCCAGGAGTTTAAATGTAAGGTCAATAGACACCTCCTAACACACTAACTCGCACCCATTCTCTCCAACACTCTCCCTATGTACCTCCTAACTCGTCTATCACCCTCCCTCTGACATTTCCTATACTCAATCGCTCTATGTAAACCCCTGCACTATAGTGGCAGTGAACTGCCTTGCTTGGGGTGATATGATTAAAAAAAAAAATATATATATATATATCATCTTGATATATCATTATGTCCTCCACTTTTCCTAATAAGATCTTTTTGATAGCTCTCTGAAAAATATAACTTGCTGTTTTATTTCCAAATAGCAGTTGAGTCCATCTTAATAATTCTAATGATGTATTTATTGTAGTTAGTCAGTTAAGTGCCATACGTGAAACACGCTTGGGTGATCATGTCTCTTTCGAGACATGACTGACTGGGCAGAAGATTATCCCACAGTAGGTTGCCATTGCTTTCTGCAGTAGACTGGTTGCCAGCCAAGGCTGTCCTGCTATTTAACCCATAACTGGAGGGAAGAGACAGATTTCCCAAGGGTATTTGTGTGTAAGTGAATGCAATGGATTCAGCTGGAATTCGAACTCGACTCACCAATTTCTCGTTCTGAGCCAATATCCACTGCACCACAACACACATCCATTTATTGTAGTAACCTCCTTAAATTTGTCATCTATTTCAATTTGGTTATATGCTGACTTGAAGTCAATATTTGCTTCATGTTTGATAATTCATGACTCGCAGTTTTGATACTTGGTGGAGGAAATTAATACGAACATATCTGATGGTTAACCCCAATTTCATAATCACCACATATTCTAATGTCTCTGTTGGCCTTTTTAATGGCAACTATTAGTGAAGCTCAATTGCTCCCCCATGAGTGACCTTTCCTAAAATGCCCTGCTGAATCATTCTTTTTAACTTTGCCACTACCACAGTAAAATATGCATCAACAGTTTCCTTTATTTAATATATCTTGGATGATGAACCTCCTTCAAGTGAATGATTGCTTTAAAATCCTTTAGAAACCCTTTTTTTTTTCAAGTTAATCAATTTTGACGCATCAATTCTTAACACATCTATTACTAACAATACGTGATCTTTTGTATATGCTACCACTGTCATGGGTATAATTTTGAAATGATTTTGAAACGATTCTTTGTTTCAAATGTTCCTTCAAATGTACCCAATGCTTTAATTATGGCTCCGTTGAATTGTTTTAATTGTAAGGTACACTTTTTTAGGCTAAGCTTTCTTATGCCCCACCAAAGATTAATTGGAATTAACATAATGTCACTGCAACTGAAAATATTTCCCATTTATTTTTTTTCTTTCCCTGGTTTTTGTCGGTATATTTACTGCAAAAATTTCTGCCTTTTCTGTAGCAATTCACGTGTCTTCAGTTTCTTTAACATTTCTTTTGTATTTACAGACCTTCTGAAAGCAATATCTTTTGTGCAGATTAGGCATGTTTTATCAAAAGACAGCAAAGTGAGAATTAACCATATTCCAAGAGGCATGGCACAAAGAAGAAGAAGAATTACTTGATTTCTGGCCATCTTGAACCAGAATTGGTTATGACTTCTAACCAATAATCTATGATATCAGTTTGATTGCTTGATTGCTAAACTTTTTTTTTATGTGTGATTAAAGTGAACTATCTGGTTGAGAAATGTTTAAATTTGAACTAGGATCAATCAAGATTTCTGACCAAGAAATCTTAATTGAATTATCTAATATAAACAATGAATGAGTGAAAGTGAAGGAAGGAGGTTGTGAAGGAGGGAAGGTAGGCAGTAAGAAAGTCAGAGAGAGATGGAAAGAAAACGAAATCAAAAGAAATATATATGTAAAGAGGGCAAGAAGAGAGAGATAGGATGTAGATGAAAGAAAGACATGGAGAGATAAGAAAGTCTTGCTGATTGGAGATGAACAGACAATGAGCAAAATACTGAAGAGCAGGAAAGGTGCAAAAATTGCAGTATATCATTTATATTACATTCTTTATGATGCAATAGAGCAAAAAGAGAAGATTTAGTAGAAAATATTTCTAAATTCCTTATTCATTACTTATAGATGAAACTGATGCATGCCTGTATTGTATTTCACTAAAGGTTTAGACAGGAATACAGATTGGAAAAGATAAGGGAGGGAATGAGGTGATATGGGTAAAGAGTGAGAAAAGGGCAGAATTTTAAAATTATAATCTTAGTTGTATTAAAAAGGGATAGGGGAGAGAATGAGAAGATACAGTTATAGCATGAGAGAGAAGCAGGGTTATTGTTAGGGCGCCGCTCCTATTTGACTACAAATGGACTGTTCCCATTGCTATATATAGCAATGGTGGATTCTCTACAAGAGAGTCGTAGAGAGTCACTTGAGAGTCTCTAATGAGTTACTGAAGAGTCAGTGCGAGTCAGTGAAGAGTTAGTATACACATGTCTTACGACGGATTGGACTCTTGTATCTTTCTATTGTAAATATTACTAATCACTTCTGTACATACTAACCGTCTTTCCGCGGAATACAACTTATATTCTGATTCTGTTGTTGAGTTATTCATTTATACTTGACGACATAACAGTTATAAAAAAGTCAAGAGGGCACAAGGGCTGACATGTGATCATAATAACAAAGATGAAGACATTAGTCTCATAACAAATAACAAAACCCATGATAACTCATCATCCCAGAATTATAAATAACTAGCAGTATAGCCCAGCATTGCCCGGGTGTAATGAAAGCTTTAAAACTAATCCATGGTCCTGGAGATCAGACTCTTTGGATGTTGGCACGAAAGACTAAAATGCAATAGTTTTTGCCAGTTAAAGCAAAACTGTAGACTGAAAGAAAAATGAATGGATGTAATTTTGATTTCCTGGCATCGATGTCAAATAAGTTTTTTCGTCATAAACTGAATTTTGAAGGCTAAATAAGTCCTCTGAGTAAATGGTATCATGGCTGAGACTAAGAACTACAATTATACCTACTTAGAGCCAAACCCAAAGCAAAAACTAAAATAAAAGGGCTGAAAAAAAAAATACAGATATACAGGCAGATAAACAGACACACACACAAACATCTTGCCTTTTTTATATATATATATATTATCGATTTTCTGCACTATTGTAAGAACTGTAACCTTGAAACTTCTGAATATCATTTCTTATGTCTTTGTCTTTGAGTGTATCAAATTTGATTAAAATCGAACCACTCCGATTTTTTCAATTATTGATATTTATTGGGGATACCTCGACACAAAACCTAAGAACCCTCGCAGACGCTTACAGTACAACTGTGTAAATTTTCAAGAAAATTAGTTCAGCTGTTTCGGAGTCTATAGGTAACACACACACACACACACACACAGCCACACACACACAGACATAGTTCCATTTATAAATAAGTTTAGATTTAGATTAGATCAGATAATGTAACCAATGATAACTCATCATCCCAGAAATTCCTACAGAGATTATTGTTTAATTCTCATTGGCAATATTGGAGTTTGTCAGCTCAAGCTGTAATAAAAAAAGCAGCTAAAAATTTAAGATGAAAGTAAACACAAATAAAAATTAATAATAATGGTTGACAATGGTGGCTCTAATAAAAAATAAACTAAAAATATTACTACTTCTTATGTGCAAAAGTTTAACAAAAAGCATAATAGAACAAAAAGAAGGGAAAACACAAAACCAAAAGAGACAAGCTTAAACAGTGTTGATGACATTAAATTGAAGTCATCTAACCAGCAGGTTGAGTCTAGCCCAATTAGTGCCTGATGATAATTAGATGTGCCCTTAATTGCCTGTCAGTAATGTATTATTGTGCAAGCATTTTGATTGACAGTTGGACCACAAGCAAAATTTCATCCTTCTGACCTTTACATGATTTTGCCACAAAGAAAAATATGTTACTGCATGAAAACCTCGTGAAATGCAAGCATTATGAAAGGTGCTGAAATAGCAAAGGAAGAAGGCAACCCACACTGATGGGAAATCCACACCTTAAATATGACTTTTTGCAGTTGCTGCCTAATACTGGAAAATAGCCAAAGTTAAATGAGACACAATTAACTTTAAACTGCAGTAAAGTTGAGAACGAAAAATGATTGGTAAGCCAGAAATTTTATAGAATATAATACCTTCAAGAACCATTTAGTATTACAGTATCATGTAGTTGGACTACATACAAGTACTAATAGCCTACAGTGTGTGCTTAAATATTAGATACCTCAGTGTTGCATAGAAGATATAAGAGTATTCTGGAAATATGCTTTTTATGGAAATGAATATTATATATTTTTTTAGCTAATGTTTAGCTTATACAAAATCCAAGAGTCACTCAAGCTAGTGGATTACTGAAGGCAGTTGTTGTGTGAATGATAAGATTGGCTAATTTTGTTTAGCAGCTTATCAACCACTACAGGTTATTAAATGAAATCTAAATATTTTGAACACAACTGCATACCTTCAACTACAAATAAAATGTATTGTTCATCATTTTGCTATAAAATGTATTGTTGGTAATTCTACAATAAAAAGTATTGTTGGTCATTTTACTATAAATAGGTATCATTTTATTATAATAATGTATCCTTAAACTTTCATAGTGTTTTGCATTTGTTTGAGGGTTCATTCACTATTTGTGCATAGCTAGCACCCTAGAAGGTGCTGCCACCCCAGATAGAAGTGTACAAAGGAACAACATCAATGAATTGATCATTTCATGCTACTCAAAACTTTCAATCTCCTGATCAAAGGTCTTTTTCCCAGATGTAGTTTGTCATAACCAGGATTGTTTTGTGATCATAATAACAAAGATGAAGACATTAGTCTCATAATAAATAATGTAACCTATGTTAACTCATCATCCAAGAATTATAAATAATCTTAATTGTATTGGAAGAGAAAAGGGAGTGAATGTAGATATGTGAGAAAGGTTACGGTTAGCCCTAGACTTAAACAGGTTCAGAATGTAGTGATCAAATAAGCATACATTTGTTAGTAAATAGTCAGTTCCATAAAGTAGTGGTTTGTGAGAAAAAACTGTTCAAGCAGAATTTAATGCTTGCTAATGAAATACATTATGATGTGCGTTAGGATGGGCATTGTGGGACAGTGGATAACGACTCAGAATGAGAAATCGAGGAGCCGAGTTCAAATTCCAGTTAAATTCCTTGCATTCACTTACATGCAAATACCCTTGGGAAAGATATTAATCCGTCTCTTCCCTCCAGTTATGAGTTAAATAACAGGACAGATTGGGTTTTATAGCCTTGGCTGGCAACCAGAAAGTTATGGCAAACTACTGTGGGATAATCTTCTGCCCAGTCAGTCATGTCACTTTTGAGACATGATCACCCAAGCATGTATCACGTATGGCACTTGACTGGCTGAATGGAATACAATGAGAATGGGGATGGTTTGCTTCCATATATGTGGCTTCTAGCTGGGTGGGTTAGAATTGGTGGAGCTAAGGAATGTAGCTCATCTGAACATTATCCACAAAGATAGCAATAGAGTAGTGAGTTATTTGAAATATTTGATAAAGAGGTCATAAAGTAGAAAATAATTCATCAACCAAGTTCACATAGATCATGCAGTTTCAGCCATGATATGACAACAGTACTCTATTTTTTAGCCCGATTTGACTTATCTATCTAATCTAAATCTATCTAAACTTATTTATAAATGGAACTTTGTCTGTGTGTGTGTGTGTGTGTGTATGTGTCCATTACCTATAGAATCCAAAACGGCTGAACCGATTTTCTTGAAAATTTACACAGTTGTACTATAAGTGTCTGCGAGTGTTCTTAGCTAGGCTTTGTGTCGAGGTACCCCCAATAAATATCGAAAATCGATAATAAAAAAATCTGGTTATAGAAGGAGTGGTCCGATTTTAATCAAATTTGATACACTCATAGACAAAGACATAAGCAATGATATTCAGAAGTTTCAAGGTTGTAGTTCTTACAATAGTACAGAAAATCGATTATATATATATATATATATATAAAAGGCAAAATGTTTGTGTGTGTATCTGTTTGTCTGCCTGTATGTCTGTATTTTTTCAGCCCTTTTATTTTAGTTTTTGCTTCGGGTTTGGCTCTAAGTTACTT
The DNA here is from genome assembly GCA_037127315.1 of Ascarosepion bandense. Lineage (NCBI taxonomy): Eukaryota > Metazoa > Mollusca > Cephalopoda > Sepiida > Sepiidae > Ascarosepion > Ascarosepion bandense. Next base: position 676,358 of record JBBBDQ010000151.1, read on the forward strand.
ATAATTTTAGTTTTTAGCCTCAATCATGATACCATTTACTCAGAGGACTTATTTAGCCTTCAAAATTCAGTTTACAATGAAAGAACTTATTTGATATTGATACCAGGAAATCAAAATTTGACTTACATCCATTCATTTTTCTTTCAGTCTATGGTTTCACTTCAACTGGAAACAACTATTGCATTTTAGTCTTTGCGTGCCAACGTCCAAAGAGTCTAAGCTCCAGGACCATGGATTAGTTTTAAAGCTTTCATTACACCCAAGCAACGCTGGGCTATACTGCTAGTATAAAGATAGTGCTTGGTTGGAGTTGTCAGGTTTTTTCTGGAGTGGTACAGGGAACAGCCAACCTTTCCAGAATCTTCAGTGAACGATCATATATACAAGTTTCACTGAAATCAACTTTGCATATAAGACTTGCTATTTACATTTCGTATGACAGTGTTATAGAGTTATTGGTAGTCTGAAGCAGGGTTTCTCAATCTTTCTTTCCTTGTGGCCTGTTTTTGGTGTCAAAAAAAAATTAAAAACCCATATAAGCACAAATAGAAATTCCATGTAACAGGAAACCCATTTTATTTAGAAAAGCAAAATGTAGTAGAAAATATAAATCTTAACTAATAATTACACTTACTACACTTGCTCCTGGAGTCTATCAGCTTGAAAGGTTGAACGTCCAAGATTTCAAATAAAAAAAAACAAATAGAATTTCAAAGCTTACCTATTTTACTTGGGCCAATTGCAGGCCCATTTTAAAAAAATTATCTGGCCCATGTTCAGATTTACTGGTCTAAAGTATGTGGGTGAGCATTACTTTCCCATATGCCTCAACTTTGTTCATAAAATATGGGGAGATATTTTTTTAGCCATTGTGTCAAATAAAATCAAATAGAGTAGCTATAACCCAGGATTAAATTAATATTGTTTTCCCTAAAGTTCAGTACAAGGCTTGAGAGCTACTCAAGGTAGTCGGTTACTGAATGAGGTGTGTGATACAACTGTAAGTATAAGGAACTGAAGATTATAAGTATAAGGAGAGTAGATAGCAATTGACCATTGACTTGAAGAGGTCAAGATTATAGTGTTCAGGGTTGATTATTTTTTTTACGGCTTACCGACCTTTGTGTATTATTTAAAGCCATAACATATTTGGGATTGTACCAGTTTTCTCTTTTCTAATCTTCTCACTTTGTTTTTTTTTCTTTCAATTGGAATAGATAGACTAAACTATCGCCCGGTTCACACTCCACCCACATCTATTGAACAGGTGAAGAGGCTCATCTCTTGTTCCTGTTTAGGATGCGGTTTCTGGTTTTCTCTTTTCTAATTTTCTCACTCTTATGTAGCCCCCTGCACATCAGTGGCGTTACCGCCTTGCTTGGGGTGATACGATTAAAAAAAAAAAAAAGAATAATTTTTTTCATGGCTGTATATTGCATGAACAATTCTTTTAGAATAATAATGACTTTATAAGAGTCAAACTGAATTGCTGCAGTCCCAAAAGATCTAATGGAAGACCTATCAAATTTATGACTAGAAGTTTTGTCATAAACAGAAGATGGTGTCTGTCTATTATAGCTTCATTAGGTGCAAGCAGAGTATAAGTAACATTTCAACTAGGCCATTGACTATTAATATATAAAATTATATTCAAATAATCCAACAACTGGTTCACTTAGCTTATAAATTTTGTAAACAGTGTGTATGAATCGACAGGATCCCACATCTGATTACACCAGTAGTGGCCAAACTTACTTAGTGTAAGAGCCACGTACAATAAAGTTCAGATGTCTGAGAGTTGCCAGACATAAGTGAAATTTACAAGTTTTTGTTACATACACGTTTTGTTACAAAATCTTTATATAAATATTAAGAAATGCATTTATGCAATAATATTTAATAATCTTACTGAAAAACAAGTTTGCCTATCATTATAACATTTTACCCAGTGGTGGCATCCTAAATTTCTACAAACCGGTTCTATAAATGCAGGTAATCGTTAGGGACCTATTCTGCTTATTTTCTTTTCAATCTCAGAATGGAAACAAATCACTTTATAGTCAGTCAGTTAAGTACCATACGTGATACATGCTTGGGTGATCATGTCTTGAAAGAGACATGACTGACTGGGCAGAAGATCATCTCATAGTAGGTTGCCATTACTTTCTCCGGTAGACTGGTTGCCAGCCAATCTGCTCTGTTATTTAACCCATAACTGAAGGGAAGAGACAGATTAATACCTTTCCCAAGGGTATTTGCATGTAAATGAATGCAGGGAATTCAACTTGAATTTGAACTCAGCAAAAAGAATTAAATTATTTTGATAATTTAATAGCAAACATTTATTTATTAGGATACTAGCAGTATAGCCCGGCGTTGCTCAGGTGTAATGAAAACTTTAAAACTAATCCATGATCCTGGAGCTCAGACTCTTTGAACTTTGGCACAAAAGACTAAAAAGCAATAGTTGTTTCCAGTTAAAGCAAAACCGTAGACTGAAAGAAAAATGAATGGATGTAAGTCAAATTTTGATTTCTTAGTATCGATATCAAATAAGTTTTTTTCGTTGTAAACTGAATTCCTCCTTTCCACTAACTTACAGCAATCTCACTCAGTAACCCTCTAACTTGAGTGGCTCTTGTATTGCGTGAACTATCAATGAATAAAAAAAATTGCAATAATACATTTCAGCATTCAATCTGCATGTGCAGTGAAAATTATAAAGAAAGTGAGTTTTTTATTGGCCGGGAACAAAGTCAAGAATTACACACAACATAAGATAATTATATTTATAATAAGCCTAGTATCCTCCTTCAACAAAAAGTTGACAGAATTATCTATATGTGGAACATCACTTTTGCCTTGGATGAGAGTATTTTTAAATTCTGCTTCAAATCAAGGTGTCATTCCCTGTTGAGGATTGATTATGGTTTTCTTATAAGGAAACATTTGAAAAATTAGCATTAATTTTGTTCAAATCAATAAAATGTGTAAAATCAAAGAGTTGAGTTTGAATTTCAGTCAGGTTCATTATTTTCACTTATGCACAAATATCCTTAGGTAAAGAATGAATCTATCTCTTTGGGTAAAATAGTAGGATTTGTATCTGCAAAAAATCCTTGTTATCTCCCAAAAATTGTTAATGCAGTATTCGCTCATAAAAAAAAAAGAAAAAGAATTATTTATACAATCCAATATATGTGTTTTGGTTTTAATTAATTCACAATGGGTTGATAACCTGTAAAAAAAATATCAGGAAAATAGGCTTCTCAAGTCAACTATTATCATTCTTTCTAGTATTGATAGTGTTTTCCTTCCTTTTGCTTGAAAAAGTGTGAAAAATCAGCATCTTGATTGTCTCATTATTTTCTCTTTGAGTTAAATTTGCTATCCATTTTAGCTGTTGAAGCTGTTAAAACTTTTTAAGTGATGCAGTTTTTGTTACTTGGTAAATTTCTTTGTTTGGGATTCTGCAGCACCAATCTAAGAGATCCAATGAAGGACATCCATCTTCAGGATCTATAGGGTTTATTCATTTAAAATAATAAATAACTATTGATCTGAGAAAAAGATTTTCCATAGCTGAGAGTTTAGACATTTCTGAATGAGTTGGACACTCTGCATGATATTCATATGAAATCCTAGATTTGTCACTTCTATTTAAAAACATTATTCAAGTCTTTAGGTAATGTTTTGGTCTTGTAACTTGTCTTGTAGACTAAACTACCTGTAGCTGAGTCTATTCTGGGTTCAATTTTCATATTACCTACATTAAATTGATTATTACTAAAGCATACACTATGAGAAATGTTACAAACATAAAAAAATAATAATAAATAATAAATATAAATAATATAACCACCACCACCCAAAACACACACACAAAGTTCACAAACACAAAAATACAGAAGAACACAAACACAAAACCTAAAAAAAGAAAGCCTTAAGCAATCAAACACATCAAAATGATAAGAAAAAAGGTCCAATCAATATGAAGAGGTCAACCTAAATTACAAGAAAGAACCAACTAAGAAAAGGCAATTAAGTGGATACCTATTAAATACAAAAAAAATAAGTGGACTCATGCACTTATTAAAAGCAATGAATAAAGCATTAAAAAAAATCAAACACCTGCACAGTAAAAATAAATAAAAAGAAAATCAACCAACTGCAAGTGGGATCACTCCCAGAAAATATCAAGTTACACCAGGCTTCTTTTAAATAGGAAAGGAAACTGGTACTGAACAGCAAAGAAAAACAACCCTGGTGAGTGAAGACATCATAATAGTGTACTCATGAAACTTCAAAGTTTGCATGAACCTGTTCAGTTAAAGTGACAAATTCTTTGCACTAAAACTATATATATATATATATATATATATATATATATATAGTCATCTGCAGGCAGATCTGTTTTGCTGTATCACAGCTCATCAGCATGGTTAGACTCCGATTGCTTTTAAACCCAGGGTTGAAACCCGACCGAATTGGCATCAGTCGGTGATTCTACCTCTGGGCTATGGACGTTCGGTAGAAGAAGGCAGACTTTTTAGTGTGTATATTATCATTATATGCGCCCAATAGCCAGCATGCTCTAATTCATTTACTGAATGAGCGATGTGTACATGCCAGAGTAGCTACTGTTTTTCAAAGTCTCCCATTCTTCCAGAGTGCTCAGAGTGTGAGAGCGTAAATAGTCATCCGCAGACAGATCTGTTTTGCTGTATCACAGCTCATCAGTACGGTTAAACTCTGATTGCTTTTAAACCAAGGGTTAAAACCTGGCCGAATTGGCGTCAGTCGGCGATTCTACCTCTCGGCTATGGGCGTTCGGTAGAAGAAGGCAAACATTTTAGCATGTATATTATCATTATATGCATCCAATAGCCAGAGTGCTCTAATGCATTTACTGAATGTGCGATGCATACATGCCAGAGTAGATATATATATATATATATATATATAGAGAGAGAGAGAGAGAGGAAAAAAACTGAAAACCAGATAGAAAATGATTGTCTGTGATAAGGAATTAATGCATACATTTTTCTTCTTCTTTTTTTTTTTTAAACATTTCACCCCAAGCAAAGCAGGACTGCAATTAGTGCACAGGGAGTTACAGTGAGGGAAAAGACTGGGTACAGGAAATAATGAAGAAATAAAAGATAAATGGGATTCAAGAAGATAAAAGATAGCAGTTGATGTTTGTTACATTTAAATCTTTGAAGATTGTAGCTATCAGGGAAGCAAATATATAAAAAGGAATTCCACAGGTTGGAAGTTTAAGAAAATAAACTATTGGAGTAGAAGTAGCATTTACATTTAACTATTTCAATGGTAAAAGGGTGGGTCATAGATGCCAATCTAGCAGTATACGTAAATTCATGTGGTCAGGGCACCAGGGAAAAAAGCTCATCAGAGCAGTTGCCATGAAAATATTTGTAGAAAAGACAGAGGGAAGCCACATCACATCAGTGTGAGGCTTACGGCAATATCACGTTGAATACACTGGTTCTCGCTCGATCACCGAAGTTAAGCAACGTTGAGCCTGGTCAGTACTTAGATGGGTGACCGCTTGGGAATACCAGGTGTTGTAAGCATTTAGTGACAGATGTGCATTGTGGTGCAGTGGATGTCGGCTCAGAAAGAGAAATCGGTGAGCCGAGTTTGAATTCCATTTGCATACCTTGCATTCACTTAAGCACTGGTACCCTTGGGAAAGGTATTAATCAGTCCCTTCCCTCCAGTTATGGGTTAAATAACAGGGTAGGACTTGGGGACCTTGCCCTTAAAAACAAATCCCAATGAATCTTGATACTCGAAAAGAAAAAAAAATATTACTTGACACAAAACTTATAAAAACAACAATAAATTATTGAAAGAAAAAGGTATTACCAGTAATAAATAAATAAAATTTAGTTAGCAATAAATGACACGCCGAGGTTGATATGCCATAAAAACAAAACAACCAACCAACCAACATCAGTGTGAAAGTGACTGACATCGAAATACCAAGTCAGGATCAATTATATTGCAGATCTTTTTTTGGATTTTGTTGAGAACCTTGAAATGAATAGCAGGAGCACTTGACCAGATATAGCAACAGTATTCAATGCACATATAAATGGTAGATTTATAAATGTGCAAGATGGATTCTGATGAGAAAAACTTCCTGGCCCAACACAGTGACCCAACCTTCCTAGCAGTAGATGCAGCTTTAAAATAAGAATTCTATAAGAATGCATTGAAAATCAAGAAGTGGATGTCAGTGGTCAGGAATTATTACTAGTATTACTGATAGAATATTGCTATTAGATGTTTAATATGAATGCATTACTAATGATTTTACTATCAGAAGGCATTAAAAATTATGAGAAAGGTGGTAAGTGGTCAGGAATTAATTCAAGTATTACTAATAGAAAAGGTCTGTTATATATTTAATGTAATATAAACCAGTTAAAAGATTTTATGATAAAATGCATTGTCAATAGTCAAGAATTAATCTATCCATGACAAAGAAGTTTGGGTTATGAAGTATATAATCAGTTTGGTGAGCCACATAACAAAACTCATCATCCAAATCCTGATAAATAGAGTGTGAAGCAGAATCAGGCCAGAGATAGGACAAGAACAGTGCAGGTTTGTCAAAGACACTGAAACAAGGAATGAGATATTTATGATCAGAATGCTATCAGAATGGGCAATACAAATGAAAAAAGATGTGAACCCTATGTTTTATAGATTATACAAAAGTGTCCAACAAAATACACCACAAAGAATTGATAGAAATGCTCAGCAACCCTGACATATTTGGGAAAGACATAAGAGTAATCAAGAATCTCTACTAGCAGCAAATGGCCTGCATATGGACAGGAAACGAATTCAGCAAATATACAAAGATAGAAAGGGATGTAAGATAAGCATGTGTCTTTTCACTGGATCTGTTCAACTTGTACAGCTAGACAATTCTGAAGACCCTAGATGTTATGCCAAATTTGTCATCGGAGGTCACAATCTGAACAACATAAGATATGCAGATGATACAATGCTGATAGCAGATACGGAAAGGCAACTCCAAGACTTCCTCCAGAAGGTAGCCGAAGGAAAGGAAAGACTACAAACAAATTGTAGTCAAGGAAAGACTACAAACAAATTGCAAGAAAACCGAATGCATAGTCATCAACAAAAAGAGCAGCTCAAAATGCCAACTACAGGTGGGGGATATTAAAATAAAGCAGGTTCAAAAATTTAAATGCCTTAGAAGTGTTTTAACAGAAAATAGAAAGTGCAACACAGAGATCCGAAGGAGAATTGGCATGGCAAAGGATGCATTTCAAAAGCTGAGTAGAGTATTAAGAGACAGGAAAATTTTGCTAGAAAGAAAGAAGAGAGTACTGCATTGCTATGTGATGTCAGTTCTTCAATATGGTAGTGAATGCTGGACGATCTCATCAAAGATGAAGAAAAAACTTGAAGCAACTGAAATGTGGTTCTGCAGAAGGATGCTGCAGATATCATGGATCAAGCACATGAGCAGTGATGAGATTTTGAAAAAGATGGAAATGAAAAAAACTTAATACTAAGCATCAAGAAGAGACAGCTAAAGTTTCTGGGACGTAATGAAGAAGGAGGACTTGGAGAATGTGATACTCACAGGCCAGATAGAAGGAAAGAGAGACAGGGGAAAGAAGTGTGTAACGTACTTGACAGGACTGAGAAAGTGGATGGCAGAGTGAGGTTTAGGTGGTGTAATGGGAGAAAGTGTGCTAAGAGCTATTAGGGATAGGAAGACGTGGAAGACCATGATCACCTACGTCTCAAAAGAAAAAGTCACATGAAAGAAGAAGAGTGAGAACACTATTCTCGTAGATGCAATTTAAACAATTTTATGAGAGCAGTGCATTACCAGGGAATAGCTTGTGAGTGATCAGAAATTAATGAGCAGTGTCTATGAAGAAAGACTTAACGTTTGGTATAAATTAAGACTTGGCAAAACAGACCAATGTGATAGATTGAAATTATTGTGAACACATTATTATGGCATATTCTGTTAATTAATTGATTGCAGACAAAATAAAAACGTCTTTTTATTGAAGATTATTAATGACATACATTACCTCTACAGAGTGAATAACGACTTAAAATAAAATTTAAATGATAATTTACAGAGAAAGATAAAAGTCATGCAGCATTTAAGCTATATATGAAATCATTAATCTACGAAGTTACAACATTATAAGCATGTAGAGTTAAGTTATTAGGAATGTTATTCTCCTCTTCAAGTAACATTTAAAATGGAGCTGAGTATTTTTCTCTTACATATTTGTATGCATTTTGTGTCTGCTATTGTTATGTCGTGAGTAAGAATAAATAACTCAACAACAGGAATAGGTTAATTGTTGTATTCCGTGAAAATAGTATATACAAAGGTTATTAGTATCCAATACAAGAATAAGGGTTAATCGTCTCAACCGTCGTAAGACGTAGTATGAGCAATGGGTACTTCCGGGTCATCACCGGAAGTCTACAACTGACTTGTCGATCGGCTGCTCGGCACACTCCTGTCGTAGATGCCACCATTACTTTACATAGTAATGGAATAGTCCATTATAGTCGAATAGGCGCGGGCGTCCCAACAGCTATGATGTTAGTGCATTAGGTATAAATAAAAAGACAATGTATAAAGTAGTCAGTAACAGTAAGCATAATAGTTTAGATAGGATGTAACAATCTGTGTTGAAGTTTTTAAGAAATCATCCTACATCTAGTCTGTTACTTGCTGTATGAAAAGTCCTTTCAAGAAAAGAAATTGGACTTAATAAAAAATGAAGAGAAAAAACAATTTTTGTAAATCACTTAAAAAATTTCTAAGATTTAAAGGTTTAGGATTTACAATTTTTCGGATTTTTTTTTCTTTCCCTTATACAAGGAACAAGAATGAAAGAGTCAAGGTTTCCACATCAAGTCTTATTCAGCAAGCTCACATCAGGGAAAAGACCATGGAGATTCCCTCATCATAGATACAAAGACCAACTCAAAACAACACTGAAAGCCACTGGACTTGAGCCTAAATCATTTGAAATACAAGCAGAAAACCGTATCAACTGGTTTCATAACCATCGGAAAACAAAAACTTAAAAGCCATCAGAACAGAAAAGGGATAAGTCAAAAAACAAGAAAGAAAGGCTCAACCAAATCGACCTCATCCAATGTCAATATTACTATGCAGTCCATACCTCTGACTCTTCCATTGAAAAATTGGTCAACTTAATCATCAACACTATCATCATAAAGGAAGCGATTAAATAAGAAAAGAAGAAATTAAATTTTTGGATATGAAATAAGGCAGATGATGACACATTGTGAAGGCCAAATTTTCGCCCCTTCAACCTTCTACAGATACAAGTATTGCTAACGATATAGGGCTATTATATGAATAATGTGCATTGTGGTGCAAGATGTGCAGTGGATATCGACTCGGAACAACAACTCAGAGAGCTGAGTTCGAATTCCAGTTGAATTGCTTGCATTCACTTATGCACAAATATCCTTGAGAAAGGTATTAATCCATCTCTTCCCTCCAGTTATGGGCTAAATAATAGGACAGATTGGATTCTATAGCCTTGGTTGGCAACCAGTCTACCACAGAAAGCAATGGCAAGCTACTACGGGATAACCATTCGCCCAGTCAGTCAGGTCTCTTTTGAGACATGATCGCCCAAAGCGTGTATCACATATAGCACCTGACTGATATGAATAATGTAAATTTAATAAAAACCAAGGAAAAAATTGTCATTGTTCAAGAATTAATGCATCATTCACTAATAGAGTAAGACTTTTATGTATATAATGTAAATGTATTGCTAACAATTTTGCTAAAGAAATATATTTTTCAATAATTTTAAATTATGTCTGTTATACTCCACTTCAAATAAGATTTCTTTCTGATTCACTCTACATGTCAGCTAAACATGAATGCTAAAAAAAAGTTATCCTCTGCACAGATCCTCCGAGCAATATCACTTCATAAACACAGAATAGAACATAAAAAAGATAATCATGAATGTTCCTTCCAAAGGAAAAATATTAAAAAAACCCACAAAAAAACAACATTTGCTTTAGGCCAGCTGTCTACACTCGGCATGCTCTCAGTATCATCATCAGTGACCTTGATTAACTGGCATGATAAACACATTAATCTCAGGCCCTACCAACTCTACCTTGTCTCTAAATCTCTTCCCTTGCCCACATAGAGACATTCCACTCACATCTTTTATCAGCAATACAAAGAATTTTATATTAACAATTCTTTTCTTCTTGTCCTTTCACCTCCCCAGCAACAGTTATTGCTATGCAACCATACGCATGTTTGTAACATGTGTACATGTACTGAAAATATTTTTTTTAATAATTTTACTAAAGGAATGTATTGAAAATCAATAAAAATACATAGATTGTTAAAAAGCATCAAATACAATCAGAATACTGTATTTGACACCATGAAAAATACATATTATTCACCACTCTATCTCAGCAGATCTAAAATGTTAAAGGTGCAGAGTTTAAATCAGATGTTAATATGAGGGAGATAAATCAGGTTAGAAGTGGGGAGGTTAAATCAGATATTACAAGTGGGAAGTCTTAACTAGATGTTGTGAGTGATGAGACTAAATCAGATTTCATATGTGAGGGAGTTCAAAGTGGGGAGCCTAAATCAGATGCTGAAAGTGAGGGAGTTAAATCTAATATCAAAAGTGAAGAGGATAAATTAAAATACTGTATTTGACAGTATGAAAGACACATGTAAGATACTTCCTATCCCAACTTTGGTATATTTAAGCACATAATTTTAAAGCTATTAATCCACCATAAAAGCACTTTAGTTATAGCAGAAACCATTACTGTATATAAGAATGAAGCTAGAAGTACAGCTAGCAAAAGGATGAGCCCAAAGTGAATACTGAAGATACCAAAATCAAACAAGTGTGGAAATTTAAATTTTTTTTTTTTTTAATCATCTCACCCCAGGCAAGGCATTCCACTGCCACTATTGCACATGGGGCTACATAGGGGAAGGTAAAGAGAAGGAGTGGTTAGACATTGGGAATGTCAGGAGGAAGGTGACAGATGAGTAAGGATACCGAGGATGAGGGTTGGGCAGATGGGAAGAGTGTTTGATAGAATGGGAGCAGGTTAGTGTGTTAGGAGGTGTCTATTGACCTTACATTTAAACTCCTGGAGATTGTAGCCGTCGGGGAAGCAATCGTGTGGAAGAGAATTCCACAGTCGGGAAGTGCGAGGAAACTGTTGGAGTAGAAGTTGCGGTTGCATTTTATCGGTTTCACTGTAAAAGGGTGGGATCTAGTTGCTAATCTAGTATCTCGTGCAAATTGGTATTTAGGGGGCACCAGTGATCTAAGTTCATTGGAGCAGAAGCCGTGAAAGTATTTATAGAAGAGACACAGGGAAGCCACATCACGCCGGTGGGAGAGAGACTGCAGGTGGTCTGCAAATGTTTTAACATAGACCAGAAAGTGTGACACTGGAGTAGAGAAGCATATTAGGATAGCCAAAGAAATATTATAAAAGCTAAGCAGAGTACTAAGAAACAGATAAAACTTTGCTAGAAATAAATGAAGAGTACTAAACTGTTACATGATATTTGTCCTCCTATATGGCAGTGAGTACTGGACAATCTCCTTAACGATGAAGAAGAGACTTAAAGCAACAGAAATGTAGTTCTACAGAAGGATGCTGAGAATACCACGGATGACAAAATTTTAAAGAAAATGAAAACGAAAAGGAAACTTATACTTAACATCAGAAAGAAACAGCTGAGGTTTCTAGAGTGCATAATGAGGAAGGAAGGCTTAGAAAATCTGATACTCACAAAAGAGGGAAGGAAGGAAAGAGAGACAGAGTAAAACAACACATAACATAGTGAGCTTGAGTAAATGGATGGTGGAACAGGTTTGGGAGAAATAACAGAAAGACAATAAGTGCTGCAAGGGACATGAAGATGTGGAAAGCCATGATGTTGTAGAGTGACTGACACCTCTCAAGTACTCTCAAAGATGGAATGGTCTTTGTTGCAAAATAGTTATATGAAAAAAAAATTAATAGCAGTCAGAGATTTTGAAATGTCATTGCTCATTGTTATCAAACTGCGCTCACTGCAACTCTAACAATTTAACCTCCTCTGTCTTTCTAAGTATTGTTGTTCTGTCTTATCTGTGTTTGTCTTGTTTGTACTTAGTATCCATTAACATGAATATTGTGCAGTAGATATTTCTGCACACAACATCTGGTATCGTATTGTCACCTTGGTGATACAACACATGATCACCTACATCTTGATTGGACATGTCACATAAAGAAGTAGGGCTGAGCAGAAAACACACCCACCTCTTCCTTAGTCATTTGTTATTTGGCTACTTCATATAACATACATGTTTCTTTGCAGCCTTAATATTAAGCTCCCCAGATAGTGTTTTATCATTACCAGTATTTTCCTTTCAGTTAAGTGTATTTTTTCTGTTATTTCCAGCTGGTTAATTATAGGAGTGTATTGAAGGATATTCAAGTTTCATAGAGAATCTCAAACAGTAAAAATTGCCAGTACTTTGTTATGATAATTCCCTTAACATTATCAGTGGCAATAATAATATTTGAATAAATACTATTATTTATTCAGACTAAGCAGAAGTGAGCATTTGAGGTAAATTTGTAACCTATGGTAGTGAGTGTTGGGGCTTCAATTTGCCTATAGTAACCCTTAACATTGAATATAAGATTCAGGAGGATTTTTTTAATCTATTTTTAGTGAAAAAAGTGCATTTTATATACCATCCAATTCAGTCTCTACATATGTGCTATTTTCAAAAGCTAAGCAGAGTAATGGAGTCCATTAGGTGATATCTGTCTGGCCTATATGACAGTGAATGCGAGACAGTCTGCTCAAAAATGAAAGAGAAACTCGAAGCAACAGAAATGGGATCCTACAAAGAGTACCAGACTGTTATGTGATATCTGTTCTCTGATATGGCAGTGGATGTTGGACAGTCACCTAAAAGATGAAAAAGAGACTTGTAGTAGTAGAAATGTGGTTCTACAGAAGGATGCTAAGGATACCATAGACTGAACATGTTAGCAATGACAAGGTTAAGAAGAAGATGCACATGAAAAAGAAACTTATATTTAGCATCAGAAAGAGATAGCTGAGATTTCTTGGACACACAATGAAGAAGGAGAGCTTGGAGAATCTAATATCCATGGGACAGATAGAGGAAAAGAAAGACATGGGGAAAAAGTGCAAGGCATACTTGATGGGTTTCAGCAAGTGGATAGCAGAGCAAGGTTTGGGAGAGATACTAAGAGGAAAAGTGTTAAGAATGACAAGGGATAGGGATAAGTGGAGGTCCATGATCGCCTACATCCTAAAAGGACATAGCACATAAAAGAAAAATAAACTTGTTTTAGGAAATCAAATACACAAGAACACCTGTTTAGTTTTTTGCTGAGTTTGTGTTGGTACTTAATAAGTTGTTTGATGTCTGGAAAATTGTAAAAGAACCTGTCAAAACTATATGTAATGTTTGGAGTATTTTGACCATGATTAGTCAAAAGATCATTTCCAAGGATATATATATATATATATATATATATATATATATATATATATATACTATTATGAATAATAAAGACTGACATTAAAATTATTTATTAATATTACAAAAGAAAAAAACAAGCACTAAATACAAGAGTTGAATTTTCTAATGATTCTAAAATTGACCAAAAGAGTCAAGGTTGGAATACATAATTACCATTTCCTCTACCCACACCATTTATCAATATTAAAAGAAATTGTTTTCCCACCCCCTCTTACAATATCTTGTAACACAAGTTCAAATTACTAACTCTCTAACATTCACAGTATCAAAAAATAAAATGCAGGTGCACAGAGGAGCAGCTAAACCAGATGTTAAATGTGAGGGGGTTAAATCAGATGTTAAAAGTGGGGAGAACTAATCAGATATCAAAAGTGGAGGCTAAATCAGATCTTAAATGTGAGGGGGTCAAATCAAGTTAAAAGTGGGGAGGCTAAATCAGATATTAAAAGTGGGGAGGCCAAATAAGATGTGGAAAGTGGGGAGGCCAAATAAGATGTGGAAAGTGGGGAGGCCAAATAAGATGTGAAAAGTGGGGAGGCCAAATAAGATGTGAAAAGTGGGGAGGCCAAATCATATATGAAAAGTGGGGAGGCCAAATCAGATGTTAAAAGTGGAGAGGCCAAATCAGATGTTAAAATGGGGAGGCCAAATCAGAGGTTAAAAGTGGAGAGGCCAAATCAGATGTTAAAAATGGGGAGGCCAAATCAGATGTTAAAATGGGGAGGCCAAATCAGAGGTTAAAAGTGGAGAGGCCAAATCAGATGTTAAAAATGGGGAGGCCAAATCAGATGTTAAAATGGGGAGGCCAAATCAGAGGTTAAAAGTGGAGAGGCCAAATCAGATGTTAAAAATGGGGAGGCCAAATCAGATGTTAAAATGGGGAGGCCAAATCAGAGGTTAAAAATGGAGAGGCCAAATCAGATGTTAAAAATGGGGAGGCCAAATCAGATGTTAAAATGGGGAGGCCAAATCAGAGGTTAAAAGTGGAGAGGCCAAATCAGATGTTAAAAATGGGGAGGCCAAATCAGATGTTAAAAATGGGGAGGCCAAATCAGATGTTAAAATGGGGAGGCCAAATCAGAGGTTAAAAGTGGGGAGGCCAAATCAGAGATTAAAATGGGGAGGCCAAATCAGAGATTAAAATGGGGAGGCCAAATCAGAGGTTAAAAGTGGGGAGGCCAAATCAGAGGTTAAAAGTGGAGAGGCCAAATCAGAGGTTAAAAGTGGAGAGGCCAAATTGTTAAGCTGGGTAAGAATCTTTAGCTTTGGATAGCAACTTGTCTAAGAGAAAAAAATCTCTGAAATAAAAATCTCAACACCTACTCTGTTTAGAATAGGGTAGGTCGAGCATCTTAACTTTGGTAGCTAATCATCCTAGAGATGGTGTCTCGATAAAAGCACCGAGTTTCCAGTTTCCTAAACTGGTTGGTGTTAGAAAGAGTATACAGCTGAAAAAACCTGCTCCAATATTTCATGATTGTTTAATTATGGAGCTATCAAAAAAACCCTTTTAACCCATGCTAGCATGGAAACAGATGTATGATGATGATGATGATGTTTCTTTTGTTAACATAATAATTATTGAGGCCCACAGAATGTTAACACAAAGAAAGTAGGGTTATACTAAACTAGCAGTATAGCCCGGCGTTGCTCGGGTGTAATGAAAGCTTTAAAACTAATCCATGGTCCTGGAGTTCAAACTGTTTGGACGTTAGCACGAAAGACTAAAAAGGAATAGTTGCTTTTAATGAATGGATGTAAGTCAAATTTTGATTTCCTGGTATCAATATCAAAAAAGTTTTTTTCGTCGTAAACTGAATTTTGAAGGCTAAATAAGTCCTCTGAGTAAATGGTATCATGGCTGAGACTAAGAACTACAATTATACCTACTTAGAGCCAAACCCGAAGCATAAACTAAAATAAAAGGGCTGAAAAAAATACAGACATGCAGGCAGATAAACAGACACACACACAAACATCTTGCCTTTTATATATATATATATATATATATATATATTATCGATTTTCTAACTGCAACCTTGAAAATTCTGAATATCGTTTCTTATGTCTTTATCTATGAGTGTATCAAATTTGATTAAAATCGGACCACACCTTCTATAACTCGATTTTTTTCAATTATCAATATTTATTGAGGGTTCCTCAACACAAAACCTAGCTAAGAATACTCGCAGACGCTTATAGTACAACTGTGTAAATTTTCAAGAAAATCGGTCCAGCCGTTTCAGAGTCTATAGGTAACGGACACAGATACACACACACAAAGTTCCATTTAGATCAGGGTTTATTCATCATGATATAAGAAAAAGAAGAGCAAAAACTGTAAAATAATTGGTAGAATTGCCCGAATAGAATTGACAAAGTCTATAACAAAGAGAAAGAAACAAACAGAACAAAACTGATATTAATAAAAAAATACATGCAAGACAAAAGTAGGCAAAGCAACATTAATACAACAAATGTTCATCAACAAAGAATGATGTTAACATACAAAAGGTGATATGGACAAGTGATCACAGTGTTCTGACTTTAAGACAAGAAAAAAAACACAAATATGAATATTTATTATTATATTTATATATGTTGTATCCCGGGGGGTGGGGATAAACAGAGAAAGAATATCTTAACACTGAGGATATATAAATAGAGATTTATTATACCTCAGTACAATAAACTAAATACAAGTACACCAACGAACAGTTAACAAGAATAACAATTAAGAAGGCAACGTCTCTGTATAGGACATATGCATCTGTCTTGAGAAGAAGGCTTCCGTCTAGTGACATCTAACTCTCGTCTAAGGCTGATGGCTCTCGACTAAAGTCAATGACTCTCGTATAATCACGATCACTCGTGTAATGACGAATACTCTCGTACAGTCACGAACACTCTCGATCACTCTGTAGTTCATTCCCGTCTAGGTCTTTTATAACCCGGGCCATACCCATTTCTGGGTAGGACAAGATATTTCACTACAACAATATAATAAATGTAGCACATGGCTGAAGGGAGAGTGGGTTCAGTTTGGTCATCACATTTTATTCTATTTTTTGTACCTGCTTGATTCTAGTATCCCCAACCTGTATTTGGCATATTGGGCTGCCCTTTTTACCGATGACCATGTATTCAGTTTTCTTTATTTTTTATTTGTAGTTCTTTCTTGTCACTCTCTTCAGCTACCTTCTGTAGGAGATCTTGTAGTTTCCTTTCTGTGTCTGCTATCAGCACTGTATCATCTGCGTACCTTAGGTTGCTTAAATTGTGGCCTCTGATGACAAATCCAGGCATAACTTCTAGGGTCCTGAAAATATTATCACTGTACAAGTTGAACAGATCCAGTGAAAAGACACACCCTTGTCTTACGCCTCTTTCTATCTTTGTATATCTGATGAATTCATTACCTGTCCTTATACAAGCGGTTTACTGCCAGTAAAAATTCTTGATTACTCTTAAGTTTTTCCAAAATATGTCAAGGCTGCCAAGCCTCTTCATCAATTCTTTGCAGCATATTTTGTCAAATGCCATTGCATAATCAATAAAGCACAGGTATAATACTTATTATTATATTTATATAATAAATGTAGCACACGGCTGAAGGGAGAGTGGGTTCAGTTTGGTCATCACTTTTTGTTCTCTACCTAGCTAATCAGATTCAGGACCCAATTCAGTCAGTTATGTGCCATACATGACACACGCTTGGGCGATCATGTCTCAAAAGAGACATGACTAACTGGGCAGAAGATTATCCCGCAGTAGGTTGCCATTGCTTTACCCAATTACTCATCCCAAATTGTTCATTCATCACAAGAATTCATCCATGACCTTGCAACCCTTCATCTACCACAATACAACATGACATTAAACATTTTTTCTATATACAATATTTTATAAAAAGACAAAACAGAAATATGATGAATGATACTGTGAAGTGATCTATGTCATTTGCCAGAAAGGAATCCCAGCATGCATCTGTATAGTTTGTCTATAAATTTGGAGAGCAGGATGTTTTTGTAGTCATTCCCTATTGAATTAGAACTAAAACCCTACCCGCTCACTGAAATAAATGAGTGCACTCATTTTCAACTTGGTTCCCCACCTTCTATGGGGTTAATAAATACAAACAAAACACAAATATTTATAATATTTCAAAATTTTTATTTTATATATATATATTTTTATTTTGTCTTTTTTGGAGGGAGGGGGTTAACATACTTATATTTCTTTCTTTTTTTTTTTAATAATGGGTGAGAAAAAAACTGGGGTAACAAAAAAATACTGGCAAGCAAGAACTTCAGGATTGTTTTCCATTTAGAGCATTATAAAATTTTATTTTATTTATTTATTTTTTTAATCAGATCACCCTGAGCAAGGTGGTAACACAACTGATGTGCAGGAGGCTACATAGGAGTGAAAAGATTGGAAAAGAGAAAGCCGGAAACCACATCCTAAACAGAGAACAAGGGATGAACCTCTTCACCTGTTCAATAGACGTGGGTGGAGTGCAAAATGGGCGATAGTTTAGTCTATCTACTCCAATTGAAAAAAAAGAAAAAAAGTGAGTTATTCTGCCAATAAGTTTAACAAATAAACCAGTGCCATTTTGGTCAGACAAATAAACTATGTTGAATGGCTTCAATATAAACTTTTTTAATTATCCCAATACAAACTGGAACAAGCAAAAAAGAAAACATGAAATTTATTCAAACCCACTGTGTTATTTTCAAATTTGTGCTTGATCAGAATACCATATGCTAGTCAGATGGTGCCAAGCCAGGAGAAAAGAAGGAAAGGTGAACAACCATTTCAAAGCCACAGTCACTCACAGCAGCCACTGAAACCAAGGATTTGTGTGTTGGAGCATAATCCTGATGAAACATGACCCCTTTCATCAGTTTTCCTGAGCATTTGGTTATGACAGACTTTTATAAGTGCCTCAGTAAGCTGACATAATATTCTCCATTAATGGTGTGATTCTTTTGATGATAGTCAATAAGGACAATGCCATTTTCATCCCCCACAAAAAACTGAGGCCATTACCATCCCTGTAAAGGAAATAACCTTGGCCTTCTTTGGAGCAGGTGAGGAGGGGTGTTTTCAATGCATGGACTGTTTCTTCATCTATAGTCCAAAGTGATCAGATGAATCTGGGGGTTGGCACTTTTGATCAGGTGCTAGAAGACATAGCACCCACTGAGCAGAAACCTTAATCATGCCAAACTCATTGCGAAAAATATTCTTAACTTTTCACGGGATATATGCTAATAGCATTAGCTATTTGATTTATAGTCAATTCTCTATCATCCATTGCCATATGATATATACAACATGATCAATGTTGTTTTTTGGTAGTGGCAGTCACAAGATGTCCAAACATTGCACTATATTTAAAACTCCTCCTTCCCTCCTAAATCCACTTTTTCACTATTGCTGAAGCTGGGGCATCAGTCATTCTCTAATGTAGCAACCATGTCAATATGAATGTTCTTGAGAGTTAAATTCTTTTTCTGCAGGTACTTGATAATACCACAATGTCAAATTTTGTCTATTTTCAAGAGAAGTTACTACTAGCTGCCTTTGAAGTTTTCTTTGAACAGTCAGATGTCAGGTTACCTGAAAAGAAACAATGCTGTTCTTAATTTAATATGAAAAAATGAAATTAATGTATGCAAGAAGTCACTGCTCTAATACTACACTTTCATAGCCAACCAATGAACTTTCATCAACCAACTCTTGTGCATGTATGTGTGTGTGTGTATATATATATATATATATATATATATATGCACATAAAGTTCATAAAATTTTCGTTTCGCCATTGCTGAAGAAGCAAAGATTTCCTCATAGAAATGGCTATTCAACAGATTTAAATATCAAAATTTTAGTTTTATTTTATATATATATATATATATATATATATAGTGCTGAGTTGTAATGATGTTTAATGCCAAGATTGGTGATTTTTTGTATTATATATATATATATATATATATATATATATAAAATACCAAATTCCATACTCAGAGTTAATAAAATGGGTAAGCCAAACTTTTGTTTATAAAACGTGTTGTTAAAAGAGAAATAACAATAGTAAGCGATCGGTGTGCATATTTTTATGATATTTTGGATAGGTAGGAAGAGCTTTACTTTGGATTTTTTTGAGATGGTATGTAAGAATGCTCAGAGATTTTTAATAGCTATGTTAGTATAGAGTGATTTTATATCCAAACTAACACATCTTATAAACAAATTTTGGCTTACCCATGGGGTCATCTAGTACTGGTGTTCTCACTTGCCTATTTATAGAGTTTTTAGAATCCAGTTCTTTCAAATATATTATACCTAACAATTCTGCTTACTTAAGGTATATAGATGACATCCTTTTATTTTACTTCCATGCCATCAATCTATTAAACTTAGTAACTAAACCCAATAAGTTAGAACCTGCCATCAAATTCACATTATATATATTTATATATATATATAATGGTGACCTGTGATAGTTTTTGGTGCCAAGGAAGTTGCTTTTTCAGTAGTTTTGCTGGTAAAAGGTATTTTAGCAAGCAGGTTTTTTATCATAAAGTGAAGTTTTGTGAAGGTACCATTATTGTGATTATTCAATCTTTCACAAAACATCACTCAACACAGAAAATTACAAAAACAACACAATGCTATCAAAATATATATGGAACCAGAAAGTAAACATTACTACCAAAATTAGATGGAAAATAATAATAAAAAGAGAACCATTACAGAGCAGCATTAGGAAAAACTGTAAATTATGTCAAGAAGAGAAACTAGCAATAAAAACCAAAATAAAATATTAAATAAAAGAAACAAGATAATGGAAGAATGTAGACATGTGAACAAATATCTGTTTTGTTACACAAATAACAATAAATAACAACAAAAACAAAGCAAATAAAAGCATAAATATACAATCACTCAATCACAGCAAAAAGCAAAAAATAATATAACCACCACCACCCAAAAAACACACAAAGTTCACAAACACAAACATACAGAAGAACACAAACCTAAAAAAAGAAAGCCTTAAGCAATCAAACACATCAAAATGATAAGAAAAAAGGTCCAATCAATATGAAGAGGTCAACCTAAATTACAAGAAAGAACCAACTAAGAAAAGGCAATTAAGTGGATACCTATTAGATACAAAAAAAACTAAGTGGACTCATGCACTTATTAAAAGTAATGAATAAAGCATTAAAAAGAAATCAAACACCTGCACAGTAAAAATAAATAAAAAGAAAAAGAAAATCAACCAACTGCAAGTGGGATCACTCCCAGAAAATATCAAGTTACACCAGGCTTCTTTTAAATAGGAAAGGAAACTGGAACAGAACAGCAAAGAAAAACAACTCTGGTGAGTGAAGACATCATAACAGTGTACTCATGAAACTTCAAAGTTTGCATGAACCTGCTCAGTTAAAGTGACAAATTCTTTGCACTAAAACTATATATATATATATATATATATATATATATATATTTAGTATATCGAGGCAGCAAGTAATTTTCTAAACATATGCTGTTAAATATAAGAGACAATGAATGTCTATTATGTTTAATCATAAGCCGTTCTAAACGTCGTATTTTGGCTTTAATTTCAGTTGAAAATAAAGACAAAAATTCTCCAACATTTGGATCATTATTTATTGATTTGCTTCTAAGCTTTCGGCTCACATGAGCCATCTTCAGAGAGAAA
This sequence comes from Ascarosepion bandense, assembly GCA_037127315.1. Classification (NCBI taxonomy): domain Eukaryota; kingdom Metazoa; phylum Mollusca; class Cephalopoda; order Sepiida; family Sepiidae; genus Ascarosepion; species Ascarosepion bandense. Next base: position 697,766 of record JBBBDQ010000151.1, read on the forward strand.
TATAATAACATCCACCATCACTGACGATTCTATTTTGTGTTGACATAAAACTCCGCTTGGCAATGGCAATAGTTACCAAAAATAATAAACGTAGTTCTCAAATTTGCAATGCGGTTTTATGACGTCACACCGCGTGATAATGCGAAATGACAACAAAACCATGTAGTCAAATGAAATGTAATATGTTATGTCCGGATTTAAAGGTGATTTTATTGAGTGTTGGTTGTTTAGATTTGATGTACATGGCCTTCAATATCTGCAGGTTCCTCTTACTGTGTGTATGAGTAAGGATCACCGTATTGTTGACCAAAATCTATCTGATATTACCTACATGTTTATGTTTTTCAGAGAAATGTTTAATAGTACTCTGATCAGAAAGATGACATTTAAGTCTATGGGAGAGCATGGTTGTAGTAAAACCAATCTGAACTACCGCCTGGTTCACACTCCACCCACGTCTATTGAACAGGTGTAGAGACTCATTCCTTGTTCCCTGTTTAGGATCTGGTTTCCGGCTTTCTCTTTTCCAATCTTTTCACTCTTACATAGCGCCTTGAAAACCAGTGGCCTTACTGCCTTGCCCGGGGTGATATGATTAAAAAAAAAAAAATTGTACTGGGTTTTTTATTAGTATCAGAGATGCAATCTCTGAATGGGCATGTCAATTGGTACACTACATTGATTTTTTGTAGAGAATATATATATGCAGGTTTCATTAAAAATAACATAAAAGGTATTATGATTAAGTTTTTATGCAATTTTTCATGTGATCTTTCTTTTTTTTTCAGAACATAAATAATATAAAAACTGTCCAAATGTTTTGTTTTTCCAAGCGCTTTCAGCTATACTTTTAGCAATTAGTGATGATGGATTTCATTTTATATGTGACTCAATATGTGCAGTGTTTATGTATGTCTGTAGAGTCATGCGTATTTTTCATATTTTGAACATGGTAAGCACATTGTTACTATGTTCATAGTTGATATTATTAAGTGTCTAGTATTATTTTCTTTTTTATTAATAATACATCCATTACTTTTAGCCTTTTTTATATGTGGATGATGCAGTTTTATTTGTATTATCAACAAATATATTATGGATAGATTTTGGCAAGTCTTTGTGTGTGTTTAAATGTGATCGAATTGAACTTGAAATTAAAAATGCTCGGAAAAACAAAACATTGGATTAATTTTTATATAATTTGTGTCCTGAAAAGAAAAAAAATAAGATCACATGAAAAATTACATAAAAAACTTAACCAAAATACCTTGTCTTTTATTTGTAATGAAACATGCATAAAAGAGAGATTGCTACTCAAATACACAATATGTGGGTGTGTGTAAAGCTGCTAAAAGTTTTTGTATTATGTACAAATAATTAACTACTTCACATGAACATTTCCACAACTCAAATTACAACTTTAAAGAAAAATCATTGCCATTGCAATTTTGTTAAACAAACCATTGTAGATATTTAAAATTGTATGTGTGTATAAACACACAAATATATGTAAGCATACAAGCCAAGATTCCGAAGTATTCTGAGACTTCTGAATTTTAATTCTATTTCCTTTTTCCCAAGTTGTCTCGACACAAATCGAAGTCACATCAAAGAATAAGAAAGCTTGGCAAATCACATTACTGTCTGCCAAGCCAGCATGACGTCTCGACTCATGAGAACGAATTCTTATTTCTGTAAGAAAGACGGTAACAATGCTAATGTCTAATAGACAGATGTTGACTTGGTAACAAAATAAAATGAAAACCATAAAGCAATCAGAATGTTGGGTACCAAAAACACCCACAAACCAAAAACAAATTATTTGGATGTTTTATAACCAGTGTAATGGTAATAGTAATATTGTTTGTTTCATGTATTAGTTTTTTCAACTAAGAATTGTCATCCCAAGAGTGTATCTTTTTCATTCTAGATATTCTTGGAATGGTCCCATGTGTTTCAGGTAATGAAGTTATGATAATATTCTTTGATTCTAATATTGTCCTCATGGCCCAGTGCATAAAAGTGTTGGTTGGATCCAGTGACTTGATCCAAAGAGTTATGAGTTCAATATCTGGTGAATGCAGTGGTGATCAAAAAAATGAGAGAGTTCAGTTAAATAGAGATGGCATCTGGAAGTGGCATGACTCATGAAACAAGAACAATCTACCCAAGGGATCAAAATAAAGGGTTCAGTTCAAAATTCCAATCACCTGAAGAAGTTTGACGTATACAACAGTCAAAAAATTGTGAATGTGGCGACAAAAGATTCAACAGATTCCAAATAATGTTATTTATTTTATTGTTGTTTTGATCTAGATTTATTGACATAATTCTGGACTTATTACTGAATTCTGATATTACCATTCATCTTTAAAGACTTGGATGTTATACCTAAGCGTTTTTCTTGGTTTATGCAGATGGAAGCAAGATATTTTGTTAGATAGTGTTGTTAGTTCAGATACAAATAATTTGTGATCAGATTTAAAGTAGGAGTTGTTCCCCCTAACATCTGTTACAAATTGCCTTATCGAAGAGTCTGAGATGCTAAAATCAACAATCGTTTCTGTTACATTATCTGAGCTCATCCATGTGATGTGTTTCATGGGATGCTCGAACCATGTGTTAAGGATGGAATATATAAGTAGAAAATAGCATTCTGTGATGTTTGTTTATATTTCTGAGATGAGATGGCATTTACACTATTTGAACTGTTTGGACCATGTCCTCATCTTTATTGCCATGGTTATAACGTTTTGGCTGTTGTACGCTCTGGCCTTTTTCAGGTGCAAAGAATTTTGAATCAAACACTTTATTACGATCACTAGGTTATATCAATATCATTCCCTGTGTGATGATACTTTTGGTAGCCATGTAGTTATCTCCCTTTTATTTATTAAGTTATTTGTTCACCACTGCTGTAGCCTAGTATTGAACTTTCAACTCTTTGGGTCAAGTCACTGGAATTAACCAACATCTATATCTTCTTTCTTTTATGTTGACTGTCCAGTGGAATTCCTTGCATTCACTTACGCGCAAATACCCTTGGGAATGGTATTAATGCGTCACTTCCCTCCAGTAATAGGTTCAATAACAGGATAGATTGGGTTCTATAGCCTTGGATGGCAACCAGTTTACCGCAGAAAGCAATAGCAACCTACTTTGGGATAATCTTCTGCCCAGTCAGTCATGTCTCTTTCGAGACATGGGCATGTATCACATATGGCACTTAACTGACTGTATTGAAACAAAGTTAAATGTCTCTTAAATATGTTTGTTTTACTCTTTGGTTGAGAAATGACTTATGGGAAGTAAGGATAAGAATGGGTAAAGATGGTGCTGAGTTGAGAGAGACAAACAATCTCATTGGAAAGTGGAAAGATGGAAAAGAGTCATCAATGGACTGGAAGAACCAGCATTCTAGTGGGAACCTATTACTGTGGTTCACATCCTGAAGTCAAGCGAAGAAAGAGGAAGATAATGTCCTTTCTGGAAGTAGGGTCATAAAATCACACATGTGACTAGAAACCCTTTCCAGTTTCTTTATAACCTGCATCATAAGAAAATGATATTTTTTAGGAGTGGTAGTTAGAGAATATATTGACACACCTACAAGCATATTCTCCAACTACCACTCACTAATTTTTTAAATAACCATAAAATCATCTTATATTTTCTATATAAATCATTTTCACCATTTCTTTTAAAATATCACCTGAAGAAAAACAGTATTGTTCTAAAAGAAAAGTTTTTGTGTAGTGATATAATGCTTTTATAAACCATTGTAATAACAAAATTACAATATTAAACTCTACTCTGTATTGAGCACTCTTTATGAAAGGAATTGCTTGAACTGGGTTATAATCTACCTGTTCTTTCACTTCCTCATAATATATAGATATATATAAAGGTAAATTGTTGCAAGTTTATATTTTTAATTTTGTGTTTGTGCATTATTTGTCTTTCATTTTATCAACTGCACAGTATAGTAGAGTCAGTTGGACAGTGTCTGTAAGAAAAAGAAAACCATGATGCAATTCACTCTGCCAGAAAGTTGGAAAACATGAGGAAAAATAACAACACCAGAGAATAAAACACCCTTGAAAATGGTTATCGAAGTGAGCAAAAGTGCTTGGAGCAATAAAAATCATGGACAATTTTTATATTCATTAACTCCTACAGAACAGAAAAGTGTTAGGATGCTGGAAAAACTGAATAAAAATTTAATTAAACTGTATTAAACAAGATTTTTGAAAGAAATGTTGCTGCCTAAATATATATTAATATATATATATATATATATATATATATATATATTAATAATGTCTTTACCTGGTGACCCAACAACATGAATTTTCTTGTGCTAACAGATTAGCATGAAGGTCCCACTTTTTTTAATATCAAAATAGTGAAATGTAAGCATCACTTCTATTCCATCTGTTTCTTTTCTCGCACTTCCTACATGTGGAACTCCCTTTCCTATAATTGCTTATCTGACAGCTACAATCTCCAAAAGTTTAAATGTAATGTCATTTGTCATCTTCCACCTCCCTAAAACTCATCCATCTCTTATCCTTTCTTTGGCATCCCCTGTACCCTGTTTTTTTGTTTTTGTTTTTTTTGTACATATATGAATGCAACAAATTCAACTGCAATTCAAAATTGGCTTTTCAATTTATCATTCCAAGACAAGATCCACTGCACCACAGCACACATCCAGGTGTTACCAGACATTATTTCTGAAAAAGTGCCATTGAGGGATGTTAAAACCTGAATGATTTTAGGAATTATTGATTTAGTTCATGTTTACGGCCCCCCCCACCTGTTCTTACAATCTATTTGATAGCAAAATACACTTCATCTATTTAATGATTTTTCAGCCTGATCACTGCCTTCTTAGTAATGAGTTATCCCATTGGTATAGTAACAAGAAGCAAAAAAAATTGCACCTCTCATTAAATAAACTGTCATTTAATTTTTACTGAAAAAAAAAATTAGAATAATTGAGAGATTATTGCTCATAACTCAAAACAGCTCAAGTGGAAGACAGTTTGGTCCCTGAGTTTTAGTATTAATATAAAGTTTTATTTCATATGAATGTTGATTTAATCCTTTATCAATCTTCCCAAACCCAATCTGTAAATATTGTCTGTCAATGTTCAATCTACAGTAACTCGCCCCATCTATCCTCTGCTATTATATATGATGACATTATTTTAAATAACACAGAAAGCCATGCAAACATGAGGCAAGTTTGGGTGTTTTAATGCTAAATTGGTTTACATATTTTGGAAATATATTTTGATAAATAAAAGTTATTTGTGTATTTCTTACGATTACAAATATTATTTTTATTGGGTATATATGTTCAGTATTTTTCTTCAAGGACCCAGTAGATAAAAGCGTTGGTTTGGTTGGTCTGGAAGTGACATGATTCATGGAATGAGAACAATCTATCCCAGTGATCAAAATAAAGGATTCAGTGCAAAATTTCCATCACCTGAAGACGGTCAGAGCATACAACAGACAAAACATTGTGAATATGGCAATAAAGATGAGAACAACAGTTCAAACAATGTAAACATATGTTCAAGTAGATATTCCTGCTTGTTTTTTGAACAGTGAAATAAATAAAAGTTAGTTTCTCTCTTTAAGTTTTCCAGGGGTGCCTACTCAAACATGCATAAAATAAAGTTTATAGAAATAAAAAATAAAAATAAGGCGGCAACCCACAATTGAGATCATAAAGCCATTGTGAACCCCATGATCCATTCCATACTTGCATAGTATGTATTTCGCCTGGCCTATATATGGTTTCAAATTCAAAGTAGCCCTCTTTCTAGACTGGTTACCAACCAAGGCTGAAAAGCACAGTCTGTTCTCTTATTTAACCCATATATGTGGGAAAGGGTATTTGCAAATAAGCAAATGTAATGAACTCAAATTAAATTTAAATTCAGCTCCCCAATTTCTCATCCCCCAAGCTACTAATATCCATTATACCACTCGTACATCTAATATAAAGAAATAACATCACTAAAAAATCTATTGCCTAAAAATTACACTTGTTATTGGCAAGGGAAATGACATGGTTCCTGGTTCAAACCTGAGATCAGTATTAATGTAAAGCATGTGAATATTGATCTAGTAAGTAAGTTACCAATCGTTGTGATATCTAAATCTAATCTTATTTATAAATGGAACTTTGTCTGTGTGCATGTGTGTCTGTTACCTATAGACTCCGAAACAACTGAACTGATTTTCTTGAAAATTTACACAATTGTACTATAAGCGTCTGCGAGTATTCTTAGCTAGGTTTTGTGTTGAGGTACAACTGATAAATATCGAAAATCGATAATCAAAAAAATCAGGTTATAGAAGGAGTGGTCCGATTTTAATCAAATTTGAGACACTCATAGACAAAGACATAAGAAACAACATTCAGAATTTTCAAGGTTGCAGTTTTTACAATAGTGAAGAAAATCAATAATATATATATATAAAAGACAAGATGTTTGTGTGTGTGTCTGTCTATCTGCCTGCATGTCTGTATTTTTTTCAGCCCTTTTATTTTAGTTTTTGCTTCAGGTTTGGCTCTAAGTAAATATAATTGTAGTTCTTAGTCTCAGCCATGATACCATTTACTCAGAGGACTTATTTAGCCTTCAAAATTCAGTTTACGATGAAAAAAACTTATTTGATATCGATACCAGGAAATCAAAATTTGACTTACATCCATTCATTTTTCTTTCAGTCTACGGTTTCACTTTAACTGGAAACAAGTATTGGCTTTTAATCTTTCGTCCCAATGTCCAAAGAGTCTGAGCTCCAGGACCATGGATTAGTTTTAAAGCTTTCATTACACCCGAGCAATGCCGGGCTATACTGCTTATATATATATATATATATATATATATATATATATATATATATACACACACACACATATATATATATGTGATTGGTAAATTGTCGCAATTATTTTATTAGGTGCGATTGCTAAATTATCGCAATTATTTTATTATTTCAAATATTCTCTAGGCTGAGTCTGAGCTCTAGGACCATGGATTAGTTTTAAAGCTTTCATTACACCCGAGCAATGCCAGGCTATACTGCTAGTGTTTAAATAAACAAAAGCTTATTTATAACCAAGACCACTTACTGCCTCAAGCAACAGACAACTCTGAAGACTGATAACTGACTGATTGATAAATTTTCCAAGCAATGTTAAAAGTGAATGTGAAAAAGTAAAATCTGCTAAAGGCAGATGAAGAGCTAAAAAGCTGTATTAACTGGGACAACATCAGATAACATTACTACTGATCTAATCAGCTCCGTAGGCTAGAATGCTATGTAATGTATACAGGTATGTAGCCAATAAGTATCTATTGTCATTATCTTGAATACAAAACTGATCAGTATAAGGCATTCATCCTTGATAGACAGTAGTTGATCAACGTTGCCTTTCTTCTTGTAGCATTGAAGACAGTAAGCAATTGTTTTGTTGAGGCTGTGCTTTTCTTTGTAAAGCAAGCAGCATGAAATTGCTTCTCAATTTCAGGATTAATGACAGGAATTTACTGCATAACACAAAGATTATTTGACATTGCTTTGGTCAGAAGCTGAGGTTTCGAGGTGTTTGAACCATTGCACAATTGTTTGTTTAATGGCATATCAACTTCTTGTTGTGGCGTATTACCCACATAAGATAATGGACTCTATAGGACTATATGTAGACTAGGGTTATTAACGCTCGATGTGTTGCTGAGACTCTGTGGAGACTCTAGTAGTGTTCACTGACTGACTTACAGTATTCTCTTTTGGTTTTCTATGTGTATATCTTGTATTGTTGTATTGTTTTGTCTAATATATGTCTAAACCTACATTGGCGTTTGTTTTATTATTGATGGTCCTAATTTAGGTCCACATCACTGGGTTATTTAATGCTGAAATTTGATTTTCTTGGAAGCTTTCAAGTAATAAAAATATTATTTACACTGCTCAGGCTGTTGTCCTCATCTTTATTGCTATGTTTACAACATTTTGGCCTTCATCAGGTGCTAGGAATTTTGAACTGAACCCATTATTTTGATCACTGGGGTATATCATTCTCATTCCATATGCAATACCACTTCCAGATGCCATGTAGTTATCTCCCTTAAAATCAACTCTCAAAGTTATTTGTTCATCACTGTTGTAGCCAGCTATTGAACTCACAACTCTTTGGGTCAAGTCACTGGAACTAATCAATGCCTACATCCACTGGGCCAAAACGCCGTAAACATGGCAATAAGGATGAGAAAAACAGTACTGAATAGTATATATAATGTAAATATGACCTCATTTAAGAAATAGAGACATATAATAAGAATATGATAAATGTTATTCTGCTTTCAAAATTTAATACATGGTGAATGATACTCAGCTTTTGTGCATATATATACTTGTGTGAGCATAATTACTAGAGGTCGTGATATGCGTATTTTATATCATAGTTTTGTTGAATTTATATTTTAGAAAACAGTTTTATTTTCTTAAGAAATTGTCAGATATTATATAGATGAATACCAGGACAGTTTTCATGCTGGTTGAATTAGCTAGTTGATTTTGTTTAGCGGTATATTAACCTCTATGGGTTATATAATGACAAAATCTAAATATTTTGAATGCAATTGTATGCCTTCAACTGTAGATAAAATGTACTTTTGGTCAATTTTGCTATCAATATATATTTTTATACTTTCATAGTGTTGTTTTAGTTTGGGTGTTCCTATTTGCTCATAGCTGGGAGCCTAACAGGTGCTAACACCCAGGGTCAGAGTAGACCTAGGAACAACAGCAATTAAGTAGTGGTTCAATACTCCTCAAAACCTCCAATTGGGAGGCTTTACTGCTGGATGGTGTTTATTATCACAGCGCAAACTTTGAGCATTGCAGATTTTATAAAACAATAGGGTGTTAAGATTCTATCATATTAAAAAAACACCTATTTTAAACCTTTTATAGAGTTACAGCCATATAGTGTTGAAACATTGGTTCCTGTATGATCATTGAAGTTAAACAACATTGAGTCTGGTCAGTACCTAGAAGGGTGACCACTTGAGAACACTAAGTGCTGTAAATTTGAATGTATGGGTAGTGTAATGGATAATGGCTCAGATTTGTTAGTCAGAGGGCCAAGTTTCAAGTCCAGTTGGGTTTGTTATATTTACTTAGATGCAAATACTCTTGGGAGAGGTACAAATCCACTTATCCTTCCTCAGTTATGGGTTAATTAGTAAAACTTGTATCCCTAATTCATTACGACCACCAAGAAAAAATCTTTTTACAATTATATTAAGATTAAGTTTTCTTAATATGATTAATTAAATTTGCATTTAAATTGTGGAATATCACTGAAAACTAAGAAGCAAGAAAAAAAGTTTCACTGGTGAGAAATTTTATAATTCTTGTTCTGTGATTAATTTGTCATCGGTCAAGGTTATATTTAAACTAATTTATAAATGGAACTTTGTCTGTGTGTGTATGTGTGTGTGTCCATTACGTATAGTCTCCGAAACGGCTGAACCGATTTTCATGAAAATTTACACAACTGCATAATAAGTGTCTGCGAGTGTTCTTAGCTAGGTTTTGTGTTGAGGTACCCCCGATAAATATCGAAAATCAATAATCGAAAAAATCGGGTTATAGAAGGAGTGGTCCGATTTTAATCAAATTTGAGACACTCATAGACAAAGACATAAGAAACAATATTCAAAATTTTCAAGGTTGCAGTTCTTACAATAGTGAAGAAAATTGATAATATATATATAAAAGGCAAGATGTTTGTGTGTGTATCTGTTTATCTGGCTGTATGTCTGTATTTTTTTCAGCCCTTTTATTTTAGTTTTTGCTTCAGGTTTGGCTCTAAGTAGGTATAATTGTAGTTCTTAGTCTCAGCCACCATACCATTTACTCAGAGGACTTATTTAGCCTTCAAAATTCAGTTTACGATGAAAAAAACTTATTTGATATCGATACCAGGAAATGAAAATTTGACTTACATCCATTCCTTTTTCTTTCAGTCTACGGTTTCGCTTTAACTGGAAACAACTATTGCTTTTTAGTCATTCGTGCCAACGTCCAAAGAGTCTGAGCTCCAGGAACATGGATTAGTTTTAAAGCTTTCATTACACCTGAGCCACGCCGGGCTATACTGCTAGTACTATATAGTAGGTAAAATTGGGGAGAGTGGGGAGGGTTATGAAGTACAAGGAAAACATTCTTTTTATTTTTTCCTTCAAATTTGTTTTTTTTTTTTGACAAATGGATGGAGGGGAATCTCATGCATCAGATGTCATAACAGCAGTAAAATATGGTAATTATGTTTTAGCAGAAAGGATATGCTACAATCTACAAAGCTACAATCAATTTTATTTAAATATTATTTATGAAATATATAATCACTTTCATTTTTAAAAAACTATATAAATGTAATCTTTTAACTCCACATTTAAAGAAATTTAAGGTTTTTCTGAAAAGTTTTGAAAGACTGTTTTCAACATTTTTTTTTCATCAATTATGAAATGTGCCAATTATGAAATGTTGCACTAAATATGTTTGTTGTGCTAATTATAAATGTGGCAATTATGAAATGGTGCACCAATAATGATTGTCCTGCCAATTATGAAATGTTGTATTAACTGTAAATGTTGTGGCAATAATGAAATGTTGCACCAACTATGATTGTCCTGCCAATTATGAAATGTTGTATTAACTGTAAATGTTGTGGCAATAATGAAATGTTGCACCAACTATGATTGTCCTGCCAATTATGAAATGTTGTATTAACTGTAAATGTTGTGGCAATAATGAAATGTTGCACCAACTATGATTGTCCTGCCAATTATGAAATGTCGTATTAACTGTAAATGTTGTGGCAATAATGAAATGTTGCACCAACTATGATTGTCCTGCCAATTATGAAATGTCGTATTAACTGTAAATGTTGTGGCAATAATGAAATGTTGCACCAACTATGATTGTCCTGCCAATTATGAAATGTTGTATTAACTGTAAATGTTGTGGCAATAATGAAATGTTGCACCAACTATGATTGTCCTGCCAATTATGAAATGTCGTATTAACTGTAAATGTTGTGGCAATAATGAAATGTTGCACCAACTATGATTGTCCTGCCAATTATGAAATGTTGTATTAACTGTAAATGTTGTGGCAATAATGAAATGTTGCACCAACTATGATTGTCCTGCCAATTATGAAATGTTGTATTAACTGTAAATGTTGTGGCAATAAAGGATGTGCGTTGTGGTACAGTGGATATCGGCTCGGAACTAGCTAATGGGAGAAGAAATGGATTAATACCTTTCCCAAGGGCATCTGTGCATAAATGAATGCAATAAATTTTACTGGAATTCAAACCCAACTTTCTGATTTCCAAGCTGATATTCATGACACCACAAACAAAACTCATTTTTCATCACATTGAAACATTCACAACTCTGGTTAAAAACGGTTTTAATTGGTGAAACTTGGTGTTCTCTTCTTATGCAAATACACATGAGAAACTTAGTTTCTGTTTTTGCCATTTTTTTCAACTCTGAAATTATCAATAAACTAATTCTAGAAAGGTTTTCCAAAAACTAAGTCTTGACTTTGGCTTGGTTGACTGAATTATAATTCATAATGGAAAAATACATAATTGCTTTCTGAATACCTTACTATTATATTTATTAGTTTTTGGTCATAATTAAATTAGACCAGGACCCACTTGTATTAAAAAGTGCTCAATACATTTATATTGTAGAGCTTTTGAATATTTTTCATTTGGAAACGAGTTATTTCTGCAACCTAGGTTTCAAACTTATGGTATCACAGGTGATTTTAAACTAATTTTTCCAATGTTTTTTCAAATGCACAACAGGGATTTTTATGAATGTGCGACTGAAATTTTTAAACAACGGAAAATTTTCAAAATTAGGGAAGAGTTACTTAAGGATCTTAAAACACTTTCATCCGGGTTTGTATGATCCTAAGATGTATTTATAGGTTTGATTACATCTGAACATTACTTCTAATCTTTCATTTAGAAATTTTTTTGTTCTGAAAACAATATTATAGATATTTACTAAGATTAGCCTAGTGTGGTGAAGGTAAAAAATTAGGAGCAATGAGGTGGTAGAGTATATGTTTCTAGCTTCTTAACAATTTACCAGTTTTTATAATCAGCATTAAAAATCTTAGGTTTTTTTTTGTTTTTTTTACCTGTGTTTGAGTACTGACTTTTGGCACTAAAGAGAAAGAGTTAATTATTTAAGCTACAAAGCAGGGAACAGAAAAAAACACAAACACATTTGTAGATATTGTTCATTGAATTACTAAAGAAATGTTTAATTTTTTGTATTAACTAATTGTTTTGATTTTTTGCTAATGTTTCAGCAATACAAGTTCCAAAGGTTGCTCAAGATGTTAGGGGTATAAAGTTGAAGTAGACTTCAGAAGGAACTGGAAACCCAATCTTCTTCATATGCTGTGTCCTTTCAGAACATAGCTGATCATGGACTTCCATTTGATATCTCTGCCAAACCCTGCTCTGCCATCCATTTGCTCAGACCTATCAAGTAGGTCTCACGCCACTTTTCCCTGTCTCTCTTTCCCTCTATCATCCTGTGAGTATTAAATTCTCCAGGCCCTCCTTTCTCATTACATTCCTGATGTTAATTATGAGTTTTCTTCTCATTTCCATCCTCTCCAACACTTCATCATTAGTCACATGCTCAGTCCATGGTATCTTCAGCATCCTTCTGTAAAACCACATTTCTTTTGCCTAAAGCCTCTCCTATTTCCCTGATGAGATTGGCCAACATTCACTGCCATACATACGGACAGATATCACATAGCAATCTAGTACTCTTTTCTTTGTTTCCAGTGAGATTTTCCTGTATTTCAGCACTCTGGTTAGCTTCTAAAACAGCTCTGGTTAGCTTCTGAAGTATGTTCTTGGCTATGCCAATGCATCTTTGGATCTCGATATCGCACTTTCCATCCTCTGTCAGCATGCTTCCCAGGTATTTAAAAATTTCTTTAGGAAACAAAGAATAAACCTCTATTTTTGTTCGAAAGAACAAAGAGGAATGTGAACTGGACAATAAAAAAGCCTATCTACCCCTACAGTTAAATTGTGGAATAATACGCTTACAAAAAATGCCAAAAGATATTTAAGCTACAAGGCAGGCAACAGGAAAAATAAACAAATGTACATTGAATTGCTAAAGAATAAACATTTTTTATATTAACTAATTTTTCTATTTTTTAACAATGTTCAAACAATACAAGGCCCAAGGGCCGCTCAAGGTATTACGCTAATACAACTCCACATAGTAACCCTCTACCTTGAGCAGCCCTTGGGCCTTGTATTGCTTTGAACATTGTTAAAAATAGAAAAAATTAGTTAATATAAAAAATAACAGAAAAGATAAACAGTTAATTCTAGAGGTCAAGATTTCATTAGTGAATAAAATTTCAGTGTTCAGGTGAAGTATAGTGTTAAAGTAGACTTTAGGGTAAATTTTTGTTTTAGGTGCCGACAGCTTTTCCCCCTTCAAATTTATCCAAAATAGCGTTATTTCTGTGCAAATGTATATGCTGAACTCAAATCAGTAATTAGTTATTGAAGAAACCTACCTTTTTTGATTTGAAAGTCCATAAAAAGAAACTATATCTCGCACTTTTTCTCTCCCGTAACTCTCACAAAGTCATATAATTAACTGCTGAATGTCTTTCGCCGTAAGACAACAAATTTCGGTCAATTTTTGGTTGATTTTCTTCTTTTACTGAAACTTCCAGCAATGTACTTCCTATAATGAAAGTAGTGCGCTATTGTATTTCTACACTTATTACTTTCATTACAGGAAATACATCGCTGGAAGTTTCAGTAAAGGAAGAAAATTGACGAAAAATCGACCGAAATTTGTTGTCCTACGCAGTATGTCATTCTGCAGTTAATTACATGACCTCATTACAGTTACGGTAGAGAAAAAGTACGAGATATAGTTCATTTTTTTTATGGACCTTCAAATCAAAAAAGGTAGGTTTATTCAATAACTAATTGTTGATTTGACTTCAACATATACATTTGCATAGAAATAATGCTATTTTGGATAAATTTGTAAAGGGGAAAAGTCTTCAGCACTAAAACAAAAATTTACCGACTTTAGAAGGAACCAGAAACACAATCTTAAGCAGAAAACAAAGGATAAAGGCAGGCAACAGGAAAAATAAACAAATGTTCATTGAATTGCTAAAGAATAAACATTTTTTATATTAACTAATTTTTCTATTAACAATCTTAAGCAGTTCAATAGACAGAGAAGGAGTGTGAACTAGACAATAATAGGTCCTTTCTACTCTTATTGAAAATAAAATTTTAAAAAAAATGAAGTTACCATGCTTAGGCGGAGGCTTCAGAAGTATAAAGTGTAAGTAGACTTAAGAAGATACCAGAAACCCAATCCTGAACAGGAAACAAAGGATAAACCTCTACTCCTGTTCAAAACACAGGAGAAGAGTGTAAACCATACAATAGGCAAACCTATCTACTTCTATTGGGAGAAGAAAAAAAATTAATTGCAGAATAAAATTTCAGATTTTAGACAGAACCATCAAATGTACAGAATTGAAGGCACCAGAAACCCAATTCTAAACAGAAAATAAGGGATAAACCTATACTCCTGTTCAAAAAACTAGGGAGGAGTATGAACTGAATATTAGGCTAATCTATATGGGAGCAAGAAAATTGTGTTGTCCCAATGATCTAAGAGAAGAAGGAGGCCTATCTTGAACATCAGCAGATGAAATCCTGGCTTTTGTACAGATTTGAACACTTGTAATTAGCAATTATTTTACCCAAGAAGGTTATCCCTCACTCTATCTGGGTAGGACCTGCTAGCATTGAGTGTCAATGTTTGAAATACTTAACTTTTACCTGGGACTGAACATCAAAGCTCTGGCATGTGGTAAATATGCAATTAACTAAGTTATCATTGCAGGTGCATAATTGTATTCTTAAGATTTATTACTAAGCCTAGAATAACATAAACAAATAAGGGTATGAAGAGTGTGTTCCTTAAATCTTTCAAGTGAGGAGGGTCTACTTACCCAGAAAAATTATCATTCAAAACTACTTGCTTTGATCTGTAGAATACCATATACATTTCAAGGCTCTAAGTCCATAGTTCCCAGTGTGGGGTGCACACCACACAGGGATCTTGTTGAGGTGGTGGGGATGAGGACAATTGAAAATTAATTATTAACAGCAAATTTTTTCTAGTGAGTCTATGTTAGTATGACCGTGTGTACAATACATACAGTGCAAATATAGTATGCATATATGAAACTATATGTGTGCCTTCATGTACATGTGTATAGCTCAGAGGTAGAATCGCCGACTGACGCCAATTCGGTCGGGTTTCAATCCTGGGTAAAAAGCAATTGGATGTCTAACCGTACTGATGAGCTGTGATACAGCGAAACAGATCTGTCTGTGGATGACTACTATATATATATATATATATATATATATATATATATATATATAATGACATAAATTAATAAATATACATATGAGGAGGGTGTACATATGTATAGTATTATCATTCAGGTGTTAATAAAGCAGTGCTCAATGTATGAACAGAGCTATATTATATATATATTAATAAATATACATATTATTCTACGACTATGGCATGACTTGGAGTTTCATGCAAAAATGCGATCATCAGGTGCATATTTCAAACTGATAGTTTAATAGATTTTAATTTAAAATCACTTGATTTTTATGGAAATTAATTCTTATAAAGCTAAGTTACTGCTTTTTTAATAACAAGATAAAAAATTTGAATATTCTAAGGTTACATGTAGTTAAAAATTTTTAATTCAAATTTAAAACTTAAAATTAAAATAAAAATAAAAAATACAAAATATGAAAAACTAAAAAAATGCAGGGAAAAGAAATCAAAGTGGTGTAATCATGAAACATAAAATTCTAAATATTCAAATATTACATGTAGATAAAATTTGAAAATTTTAAATGAAATAAAATGACAATAAAAATTAAGAATAAAAAGTAAGATTTAGAATTAAAATTAAAAATCAAAAATGTAGGGAGCAAAAATAAAAGGGGTTTAATTCATGATTGTTAAAAGTAATATTGCGGAGGAAAGAAAGAACAAAAGAAAGGGACAAAGGAAGAAAGAAAGAAAGAAGGAATCAATCTGAGTTTAAGAATTTTTTTCTCTGACAGCATGTGATCATTAAATCACTTTTTTTATTAAGCAAATTAGGAATATTGATATGGTTTAAGATGACAAGTTTTTCTAATAGGCATAGATTACATTTATCTCTTTTTCCATTGTAATGTTTGGATTTAGCTTCGATATTCCAGGTAATAATTAGGTTCTTACTGTATTTTTTAATTTCCAATAATGTATGGATAAAGCAGTACTTCTTCTGTATTTACTGTTGTCAAATCTATTAAACTGTCAGTTCAAAATATGAACCTGATGATTGCATAACACATGAAACTCCAAGTTGTGCCATTGCCGTTGGATTATATATATATATATATATATATATATATATATATAGTAAATAACCTAAAGAGCCAACAAACTTTTTTGTTGGCTCTTTAGGTTATTTACTTTTTTTGCTCTGCTTACATATTGAGCACTTTTTTGTTATAGATTACTTGTCTCGGGTTTTTTCTTTGGGCTATGTACTTTAACTAATGTTCACGGGCTTAGCTCTTTCTTTTTTACAACCATTTTTTCCTTCTGCATATATACTCAGAGGGTTTTTTGAAACGAGTATAGTGTTAAGTTTACAATTATATATATACATATATATATATATATATATATATATATATATATATATATATGCAAGTTTCATTAAAAATGAGAGACAAGGTGGTGTGGTTAAGTTTTTTATTTAAATTTTCATGTGATTTTATGATTTTTTTTTTTTTCAGTACATAAATTACATAAATATCGGCTCGGAACAAGAAATCGGAGAGCCGAGTTCAAATTCCAGTTGAATTCATTGCATTCACTTACACACAAATACCCTTGGGAAAGGTATTAATCCGTCTCTTCCTTCCAGTTATGGGTTAAACAACAGGACAGATTGGGTTCAATAGCCTTAGCTGGCAACCAGTCTACCACAGAAAGCAATGGCAACCTACTGTGGGATAATCTTCTGCCCAGTCAGTCATGTCTCTTTCTAGACATGATCGCACAAGCGTGTATCATGTATGGCACTTAACTGACTGACATAAATTATATAAAAATTGTCTGAATGTTTTATTTATCCAAGTTATACTTATACTATTTCAGCTCAACTTTTAGTCATTATCAAGGATGAATTTTATTGTACTTTTAGCTGAATATATGGATTGTTTTATGCATGTATCTAGAGTCATAGGAATTTCTTATATTCCAAACATGGTCTGCACATTGTGGCCATGTTCATAGTTAAAGAGTGTTGGCTTTTTTCTTTTTTTATTATAATGCTTCCATTGTTTTTAACCTTTTTTTACATGTGGATGCTGCTTTATATATATATATATATATATATATTGTTTAGTAGAATTTATTTTTTTTTCTGACAATAATTTTTTTTTAGCAAATTAAGCTTCATCTTTTGTGAATTTTCTTATTTTTGTGTTTTTTAATTACTTGTGTTGGTACTTATATTCGACTATATAAGCTTATTTTCTTTTTTTTTATTTTACATATGCATTTGAATTTTTTCTTTTTTCTTTTATTGTCTTGATATAGTTGTTTTAGTTTTTGTGTACATTACATGTACACTACCGGCCATAATTATTAGACCACCCCAATGTTTAAAAAAAATGATGTATATCATACTATTTTTTAGTATTTATTGCCAAGTAAATAATTGTAAAAGAAAATAGAATGGTTCTTTTGTTAATACTGCACAATAACATGTGCATCAAATAAATTTATAAATATTTAATAAATACCTATATTGCAGTTTCATCAATGAAAGAATGAAAATTTAGGATGATTCGGACGAGTTCATCTTTGCTTCCTTGCCTTGTAAAATTTTGCAAAGTAATGATAACAAAAGAACCATTCTGTTTTCATTTACAATTATCCACTTGGCAATAAATACTAAAAATAGTATGAAATACATCATTTCTTTTAAAAAACTGGTGTAGCCTAATAATTATGGCCAGTAGTGTATAATGTGTGTGTTTGTGTGCACCTGTTTGTATGTGGTAATATTTTTTTTACTTGTGTTTTTGTACATTGGATTGCTTTTCATTTATTATTTATTAATGTACATGAGTACATGTTGGTGTTGGTGTATTTTTGTGACATTTGATACAATCGTTACATTTTAATGCTAAGCTGTATACTTCTCAACCCTTTACCTAACCTGAAATCAATAGTAAAGTCTTTTCTGAGCTAACCTCTTTTTTTGAATATTCTAAATTAAATTGATATTTTGCAATTGGACGCTAACCTGCCTGTCATAATAAATCAGGATTTATAATTGCTTTATATATAGGTTGAGTTTTCTTTTCTGTATATATATATATATATATATATATATATATATATATTTACATTGTGTATATAACACACTAAAGTCTGCGTTCCTCCATAATACGCTGATAGCTTAGTGGTAGAATCTCTGACTGATGTCAAAACCAGTTTCAATCTTGGCTGGAAGCAATCAGATGTCTCACCATGCTGATGAGCTGTGATACAGCGGAAACAGTACTGTTTATTATAAATATTGTAAAACTCTAAAATCAGATGATTATACTATTGCATATATGCAGTTCTTAAGTTAATGACCACATGAATAAGAGTTCACTTTTTGAATAATAAGAATTATATATCATGGGAGAGGGGGCTCAGAATTTTAGGGGTCCTTAGGTAAGGTATAGTCAAAAAATGGTTGGGAATCACTGCTTTCAGTCATTTCCTTCTTTATGGTGGGGAAAAAATAACTTTTCAGCACACCCTCAATATTAAGGCAATCTGTAGGTCTATCACTAGTCAAAAAAATTATTTAGTTGATTTATTGATTAGGTACTGTCTTTGTTGGGATGCGCATTGTGGAACAATGGACATTGGCTTGTCATGAGAAATTGAAGAGCCGAGTTTGAATTCTAGTTGAACTCGTTGCATTCACTTATGTTCAAATACTCTAAAGGAAAGTATTAATTCATCTCTTCTCCCATTAGCTATGGGTTAAATAGCATGACAGATTGGGTTCTCTAGCCTTGGTTGGCAAAAAGTCTACTGCAGAAAGAAATGGCAACCTACTGCAGGAAAATCTTCTGCCTAGTCAGTCATCAATTGGCAATTAACTGACTGACTGATTATTTTTAATATTTGTTCTTAAAATCAAACAGATAAAGAAAATCAATGCACAAATACACTTGCTACCTGTGTGTCTTCTGATGTATTTAGTTCCAAACCAACCTTCAAAGGCTGTCTTTTGTTAAGGGCAGAAGCAGGACACCTGATAACTTACGTCTAACATTTCTGTCAGAGATTAACTAAAAATGAAGAACAAAGTACAATATAATACAAAATGTCAGATTTTATAACGCATGTTTTCACAATTCGTTTTAACCAACTAGTGTCAGTAAAATTCTCAGGTTATACTTATTTACGTGGGCAGATCAGAAATTAAAGGCAATTTTGAAATTATATGGCAAAGACAACAGAAAGGCACTGGTGTGTACACCATACATACACCTGGGTAGCTAGCTGAGCCCAGCATTCCATTATTTAGTCGAGTGACAGGGAGACATGAGGTCAGACATATAGACGCTCCACTCAGCAATTGCATCATTAAGGAAAAATTATCATAGTCTATCATGGCTAGAAGGATTTAGTTGATTTTGTTTGGCGATATGTGAGCCTTTATGGGTTATTTAATGTCGAAATCTAAAGATATTCTACATAATTTTATGCTTTCAACTACAGATATTTTGTACATAATTTTATACTTTCAGAGTTAAAGTATGTTTTTTTAGATAAATACTTTGTTGTAGATAATAAAATGTATTGTTGGCAACTTTATTATACAAATGTATTTTTATCTTTTTTTTTTTAGCGTTAAACTGATTCTCAATTTGCTATAAAAATGTATTGTTGATTTTTGTTTCCATTGGTTGTGTAGCCTTTATCAGACAAACTTTTTCAGGCTTATAGAAAATGTGGTTTCCATCTTATACAAACGAAACAGTCAGCGCATACGTTTTACATGTTCCATAGAGGAATATTTTAGATGTAATTTTATGCTTTCAACTACAGATACTTTTTACATTATTTACATTGTTCAGACTACTGTCTTCATCTTTATTGTCATATTCATAATGTTTTGGCTGTGGCATGCAGCGTTTTTCTTTCAGGTGATATACATGGGAATTTCAAACTGAACCCTGTTTTCTATCTGCCAAGCTAGGTTATGAACAAAATATAAAAGGTTCTGGTCAAAATTCCAACATATATTATCTGCAGAAGTCCTGAGCGTACAAAGGCCGAAATGTTGTGAACACTACAATCAAGATAAGTCTGAACAATGTAAATAGTGTAAATAGTTACAATATCACATTTCAGAAATATTAACAGATACAGATATTTTACATAATTATATACTTTCAGAGTAAATGTATGTATTTTTATAAATATATTTTGTAGGTCATAAATTGTATTGTTGGCATCTTTACTTTAAAAATATATTTTATCTTTTTTTCAGTTTTGCTATAGTTTATTGTTGGTCATTTTATTATAAAAATGTACTGTTGATTTTTGTTTCTATTGGTTGTGTAGCCTTTATCAGAGAAACTTTTTCAGGTTTGGAGAAACAGAGTTTGCATCTTCAACAAATCGGACAGTCAGTGCTTACATTTTACATATTCTATAGAGTAATATAGATTTCTAACTTTGATAAACTGGACTAACCTCATTATACTAGGGTGACTGAACATACTCATCAATATTTTTATCTTCTTTTTGTCCATGCATTGCTAGAACATGCCTGACAAAGATTTCCTTTGTGGGTTTCACATATAATCCTTTGAGTTGATTTGCAGCAGATTCAAAAGTAGCACAGTCAACAATATGGTCATAGACGTCTGAGGAAATTATATTAATTAAGATATCCAATTTGTCTTGTTCATCATGTACAGTTTTCTGTAGAAACAAAGTGAAGGTCTGATACAAATAATTGAAGATTTTAGTTGAAGAGGGTCAGTTAAGAGATATGTCTAATCTCTCAGGTTTCAAAAGTTTGTTCATTCTTCACTGTTTATTCAATTAATAATAAAGAACTGAACTAAAGGTGTACCTTAATGAATTCTTTAATAAACAGAGTGGCCCACAATGAGGCTAAGAGCAAATAAGAATACAAGTAAAAGAGTATATATATATACTAGCAGTATAGCCTGGTGTTGCTTGGGTGTAATGAAAACTTTAAAACTAATCCATAGTCCTGGAGCTCAGACTCTTTGAACGTTGACACGAAAGACTAAAAAGCAATAGTTGTTTCCAGTTAAAGCAAAACTGTAGACTGAAAGAAAAATGAATGGATGTAAGTCAAATTTTGATTTCCTGGTATCAATATCAAATAAGTTTTTTTTCGTCATAAGTCCTCTGAGTAAATGGTATCATGGCTGAGACTAAGAACTACAATTATACCTACTTAGAGCCAAACCTGAAGCAAAAACTAAAATAAAAGGGCTGAAAAAAATACAGGCAGATAAACAGACACACACACACAAGCATCTTGTCTTTTATATATCTATATATATATATATATATATATATATTTTATCGATTTTTTGCACTATTGTAAGAACTGCAACCTTGAACCTTCTGAATATCATTTCTTATGTCTTTGTCTATGAGTGTATCAAATTTGATTAAAATCCGACCACTCCTTCTATAACCAGATTTTTTCGATTATCGATTTTTGATATTTATCGGGGGGACCTCATCACAAAACCTAGCTAAGAACACTCACAGACGCTTATAGTACAACTGTGTAAATTTTCAAGAAAATCAGTTCAGCTGTTTCGGAGTCTATAGGTAATGAACACAGACACACACAAAGTTCCATTTATAAATAAGTTTTTATACATATATATATATATGTATATGAACAAAAATAGGGGTTGTTCAAATGAGAGAAATTGGTATAGAAAAAAAAGTTCAAGAAGCCATGAACATTTTGTTTGAAGTGCAGATTTAGTGTTTATTATTATTATTACTTGCTTTTTGGTATAATATTTTAAGTGTCCATAATGGTATTTGTGTCTCTACACATGTTTCAAGTCCAAAGTTGACTTTTTTCAGGCGAATAAACTTGTAATTTTACATATCGAGATCGGTTTGTCTTTCTGACAGCCTAAAATACAGTGTATATATAGATAAGTGGTTGGTGAATAAGTCAAAAAGTTTATATGCATGTGTATTTGTTGTTTCTTTTTTACAGTTGTTTGTTAAATTTCTTCTGTTTTGGGAATCATTCACCTTTTGTTGGCCAGAAATTTTTTTTTTTACACTGACTTCCAAAATTTGATTTCATCTTTATACCTTAAAATTGTTTTCAGTGATTTTGACTCAATTCTACTATATATATATACAAAATGAATAAGATCAAAGAAAATAATTGCAAAGTTCAAAACATTATTTTAAAACAGTGCTCAATATAAAAATAGAGCAATGAATATTAATGGTACCATCATTATTAACTACCTGATGAGACATTGTTCTTTCAATGCCGAAACAAAACATACAACTTTGTAGTAGTTGTAAGTTGTATATGTTCTAAAGTAATAATTTATAATATATATATATATATATATATATATATATATATATAGTACAGCAAAGGTGGATAAATTCATGTGGTCGAAGCACCACATGAATTTATGTGTGCTACTAGATTAGGATTAAGGTCCAACTCTTTTACCCTCAAAATAGTCAAATGTAACCATCACATCTAATCTAGTAGTTTCTTTTTTCACACTTCCCATCTTTGAACAGGTGAAGAGGCTCATCCCTTGTTTCCTGTTTAGGATGCGATTTCTGGTTTTCTCTTTTCCAATCTTTTCACTCCTATGTAGCCCCCTGCACATCAGTGGTGTTACTGCCTTGCTCAGGGTGATATGATTAAAAAACAAAAAAACAAAAAAAAACTTGTTTTAGGAATGTCAGGCATTACTCCATAAAAAGTGCATAATAAATTTTTATAAATAAATTCAAAACATATCTTCATTGTTTAATGTCCATTTCCTTGTTAGCATGGGTTGGACTTGGTTTTCTTGATAGCTCTGTAATTGAACCATCATGAAATATTGGAGTGAGTTTTACAGCTGTATGACCAGTTAAGTAGACTGGAAATGCAGTGTTTTTATTAAGACACTGTAGAAAGATTATCTACCAAAATTAGAGAACTCAGCCTACCCTATTCTACATGGAGTAGGTGCCGAGGTTTTTATTTCAGAGATTTACTTCTCTGAAACAAGTTTTTATCCAAAACTAAAGACTCTTAATCAGTTTAATTTTTTTTTTCTTAAATGACCCCAGTTTAGGGGTTAACTATTTGCTCATAGTTGGGATCTTAACAGGTGCTACCACCCCAGGTCAGAGTGGACCTGGGAACAACAGCAATTAAGAGGTAGTTTTTAATCATATCACCCCAAGCAAGGCTGTAATGCCACTGATGTGCAGGGGGCTACATAAGAGTGAAAAGATTGGACAAGAGAAAACCGGAAACCACATCCTAAACAGGGAACAAGGGATAAGCATCTTCACTTGTTTAATAGACGTGGGTGGAGTGTGAACCGGGCGATAGTTTAGTCTATTTACTCCAATTGAAAAAAAAAGGAAAAGGAGTGAAAAGATTGGAAAAGAGAAAGCCGGAACCCACATTCTAAACAGGGAACAAGGGATGAGTCTCTTCACCTGATCAATAGATGTAGATGGAGTGTGAACCAGGTGATAGTTTAGTCTATTTACTCCAATGTTTTCATTATAATCACTTAAAATAAAAATATTACCATAATGTACTGCTCTACTTTGTATTGAGTTGTTGGTTGGTTGTTTTGTTTTTATGGCATATCAACCTCAGCAGGTCATTTATTGCCAACTGCCAGATGTCATACCCAGGCCATAGAAACATATTTTATTAACCCAATATCCCATCTCAGTTAATTGCCATATGTGATACACACTCCGGCGCTCATGCCTCTTTTGAGACATAACTGACAATGCAAAAGATTTTCCTGCAGTATTTTGCCATTACTTTCCAAGGTAGACCAGTTGCCAACTAAGGCTATAGAACCCAACCTGTCCTGCTATTCAATATTCAACCCATAGCTGGATTATACCTTTCTCAAGGGTATTTGTGCAAAAATGAATGAAATGAATTTCACTAGAATTTGAACAAGGCTCTCTGATTTCCCATTTGAAGCTGATATTCATTGCACCACAATGCACAATATCTCATCTAACAGGATTAACTTATTATTTTACATGTTAATATGAACTCCTTGGCATTATATAACCTTCATCAACCTTCCTTTCATTGGTTGTAACAGAGTTATCATTCTTCTACACTTGTCGCCAACCAAGTTTAGAGAATCAAGTCAGAACTTCCTATTTAATCTATAGCTGAAATGAGAAAAAATAGATTCATACTTTTCCCAACAACTGTGACCAGAATTTGACCTTGACATGTTGAACTTACTTCTCTTAAACTGGTTGTCAACCAAAGCTAGAGAGTTCAGTCAGGCTCCCTATTTAACTTATAACAAGGTCTAATCAAAAGAGAGGGTCCACTATCCCATAACTATTCCACCTGCTCAAGGCAGTAGTGAGATAAAGTTCTTATTATCATTGTCAACCTTGACTAGGTTGACTCAAAAGGGAGAATGGTATGCAAACCACTCTCCCATAACTATGATAACTGCTTAAGCAGTAGTTGCATAAAGTTGTGATTGTCAACCTTGACAAACGCTAATCAAGAAAGAGGATGTTGTGCAAACCACTCACCCATAACTATGTTACCTGCTCATGCAGTCGCTGCAGATAGCTGTCATTGTCAACCTTGACAAAAACTAATCAAGAGAGAAGATGTTGTGCAAACCACTCTTCCATAACTATGTTACCTGCTCATACAATAGTTGCATAAAGCTCTTATTGCCATTGTCAACATTGACAGAGTAATCTTTTAATTTCTATTATGTTTTTGGTTTCTTCAAATGATAGAATAAATATGAAACTGAGAGGAGCAGAAAACATGCTTGTTGAATCTTTCCGGAAATCAAACAGTCCGTACCTCTAAATTCACTTTCAATATTAACCTAAAAAATATTCACAAAGAAAATAAAAACGTTTTTATTAATAATTCCTCTTCTTTTCCTTAGTGCTTTTTTAACCTTAACATTTGAAGTCAGCCTAAAATACTACTGCTAAAGTAAACAGTATAAAATTAGAATGAATAGCTCCTGATGAGACTTGAATTTGCATCTTGTATCTCAAGATTTTGGTCTTCTATAGTCAACACCTTAACCAATCAACAGCTGTTGAATGGGCCAGCCTTGAACATCTCGATAAAAAGTACAACAAAAATGAATAACGATAAAACTCCATCTCAGAATATCAAAATACCTAAAAGATGCTGCTACTATTATAGTGATTTACTAAGTGTAGCTTAGATGATGCACAAGGCCAAAAGTATGGAGCACTACTTAGTTGTAACTGATCTAGTGTGATAAGCTTGCTAACCATTACACCATGTTGAAGTGCCTAATAATGTTCTAAGCATAGCTTAGATGTGGCACAAGGCTGAAAGTATGGGACACCCAGTGAGGTTTTAACTCAATCCTCAGTCATAACTGATATAGAAAGACAAAATGGTTAAGTATTATATCATGTCGAAGTGATCTAATGATTTCCTAAGTGTAGTTTAGACTTGGCACAAGGCTGATGGTGTGGGGCACCCAGAGATTGAACTCACTACTCAGTTGTAATTGATCTAGCGAGACAAGCTTGCTGACAATTACACTATGTCAAAGTGTCCAGCTGCTACTATTATAGATTATAAAAAAAAAATTGAAACAAGGAGTAATAGAATGAGGATAGGTTTGAGTTTTACGTGACTGAGATTTCTATGGTTAAATTGATTTGGGTTTTGTCCATGAGTCCCAGAGATATGTGATACAAATTTAAGTATAATTAAAAGCTATCTTTATTCAGATTTCCTAATGTTGACTTTTTCATGGTCAAAAATTTGTATTGACCAAAAATAAAGAAAAAGAAAATTCATCAAAAATGAATCATGTCAGAATCTCAAAAGATCTTGAAACTTTTGCTATTAATTTTTATTCAATATGCCATGTCTTTTAAGAAGTGAGTGATCATAGCTCTCCACAACTTGCTATCCTAGTTATAGTAAAAAAGGTAGGAAAAGATAAAAGCAAGAAAGATATGACTACAAATGAAAACCTTGCCTGACCATGAAACTAGAAGAACTGTCTATGTAAGCTGAGTTCCTATATATGAGGTTTAAGATCCATCCTTATAAAGAGTGACATCTTTTTTCCGCAAGGAGGAATGACTAGAATTAACAGATATTAGATTTAGAAAAAAAAAACTTTTTTAATAATCATTTCAGCCCAAGCAAGGCAAGACTGCCACTGGTGTGCAGGGAGTTACAGTGATAGGACAAACAAGTTACAGGGGATGTCGAAAAAAGGATAAGAGAAGGATGGCAACTGACTTTGAATTTAAACTTTTTTAGATATCTAGTTATATAGAAAGTTTGTCCAAATCACCCTTCCATAACTATATTACCTGCTTAGGAAGTAAGAACGTTATGCTCTAACTTTCATTGTCAATCATGACAGGATTTTGTCACTGTATTTTGGTTATTATGCTTTTTTCGTTTCTAATTATAGAATAAACATAGAGGAGTAGAAAACTTGTTTGTTGAATCTTTCTCGAAATAACGTAGCCTGTACTCCTTAAGAAACTTTCAATATAAACATAAGAGGAAAAGAAATTCTCAAAAAATATAAAAGAATAATCTTACTGTGTAGACTGAGTATTGAATGCACTTTGAAATTCCTAGAAGGTAACAACAACAGACTTCTGATGAAGGCCAGATTTTAACAATAACTGAAACATTGCAAAGCAAATCACTGTTATAAGAATGTCTTTTCTCAAAAATTCAAAGAAAAGTATCTTTATCACAATTTTACAGGTACTACTTAAACTGTTCTTCATGTAAAAAAAATTATGAAAAATTATTTAGGAAATAATTTTTGTAAATTAGCATTCATTCGACTTTCCTCAAAATGTCATCATCATCATCAGCTCCTTCAACTGCTTCAATCATTAGGGGTGGGGAGCTGAAAGCAGAAAAAACAGACTTTGATTCTTCTTCCTCATGATCCTTTCTTTGAGCTTTCAGATAAATTGGCAGTGCCTATTTCCTCATGGATGTGCATTGTGGTGCAGTGGATATCGGCTGGAAACGAGAAACCAGGGAGCCGAGTTCGAATTCCAATTGAATCCATTGTATTCACTTATGCGCAAATACCCTTGGGAAAGGTATTAATCCATTTCTTCCTTCCAGTTATGGGTTAAATAACAGGACAGATTGGGTTCTATAGCCTTGGTCGGCAACCAGTCTACAGCAGAAAGTAATGGCAACCTACTGTGGGATAATCTTCTGCCTAGTCAGTCATGTCTCTTTCGAAACATGATTGCCCAAGCATGTATCACGTATGGCACTTAACTGACTGACTGACTATTTCCTCAAAGGGTAACATTTGCCAAAATAAAAAAATAATGATTTGTTTTAATATTTTTAAAACAAAGTTCTGTTTGTACAATGTAAAATCATTTGCCAACATTTTACAGTTATCAAGATAAAGTTGTTCTGTATACAAAAACAAAAACTTTTTTTCACAAAAAAAAAACTTCTTTCAGATTGAGATGAAATGGATTTATACATTTTTAATTAAAGGACAAATCTTTATATAAATTAATAAACATATATATATTTGTTTATTATTAACTTCAGCTAAATATTTATTATCTTGCCAATGTTGATGTAAATGAAAAACTTCCTGCCACATTATGAAAAACTATTAAGCAATAAACAGAAACAAAAAAAGTAATTAAATTTAAATTGGCTTATGAACAGTTGAACATTAATTCTTTAATTTTTCAAGGAAATTTCATGCATGCATGGATGAAAATTTAATTTTTTTGAAGGGTTTATGCAACTTAATTTTCTGCAGAAAGTTACATCTTTGGTAATGACAAGTTAAAAGAGAGTATCTTTAAAATTTTCCATCACTCCCAAAAAATAGTTGATGACAGTCAGTCCCTAATTCTGGGTGTCTTTGAAAAAAAATAGGGTTCATTTGGAAATACTACTGAAGTCATTTGATTGATATTTTAGAGGAGAAGAATTGAAAACTTCTGAAGAATGGATTATAAATTTATACACCTTTAATTTGGATAATATGTCAGACAATGAAGAATCGAAGGAAGATCTTATTGAACTGTGCACAAATTGCATTCTTAAAATGCAATATGAAAGCAATACTTTGGAACTGTATTAGTGTTCAGCAATCAACATGCTTCCAAGACTTTGGGAAAAGGCACTATACTCATCCTATTTGTGATGACATAGTTAAGCAAGTCTGGATTTAATGCCCTTTTTTCAATCAAGAGAAAATCTAGAAATAGCTTGGATGCACAGGCAGGCATGTGAATTGCTATTAGTAACAAAATACTACATTTTGAAAAACTCTTAAGCAATAAACAGAAACAAAAAAGCCATTAAATTTAAATCTGCTTGTAAAGATTAATTATTTAATTTAAAAAAAAATCATGCATGGGTGAAAATTTAATTTTTTATAGGGTTTATGCAATTTTTATTTTTGCAATATTTTTTTCTTTTCTGTATGTTTCATTTTTGTTTATATATTATTAAAAATTGATTACAAAAATTTGTTTTGGTCACCTTTATTCTTAAATTATTACTTTAAGAGGTGCAAGAACATATTAAAACTTTTTAGGGATGTGGGGCATGAAAAGGTTAGGAATCATTGTAATAATCTAACTTTATGGAGTTATTCAAATTTGGTTCAGTTTGGTTATGAGTCATTTAATGCTGAAATTTTATTTTCTTGTGAGCTTTGGTTGTATTTTTTTCCCCCCACATATTGCTGGTAATTGTTTTCTAGTAATGTATTGCTGTTAATCTTTTAATTAATTTTTACTATGAAAATGTATTGCTGGTAACTTTTTCTAATATATTTTATAAAAGTTTTCATGTTTTAACCCAAGGTTAGGGGTTCACTATTTGCCAATGGCTGGGACCCTAACAGGTGCTACCATCTCAGGTCAGGGTGGATCTGAGAACAACAGCAAATAGGAGGTGCTCCTCAAAACCTCTTGATCAGAGGCCTTACTGCCAGATGTAATTTATTGTTGTACCCAGGACATCTGGATCAGGGTGAAATTGGGAACAATAGAAATCAGGAGGTGGTTCCACACTCCTCAGAATCTCCTGATCATAGGCCTTGATTTATACCCAGGATAATATTCAAACTTACTAGTACATTTATTTAAAGCATTTCCAATGCAAGTATCATTATTCAAGAATATACTCAAGCCCATCTAATATGACTTGTGTTGATTTTCTCTCTCTTTCCCTCTATCCATCCTGTGAGTATTTGATTCTTCAAGCTCTCCTTCCTCACTATATGTCCCAGAAACATTAGCTGTCTCTTACTGATATTAAGTATAAGTTTTCTTAGCATTTACATCTTTTCCAAAACCTTGTTACTGCTCGCATGTTTGGTTCATAGTATCCTCAGTATCCTTCTAAAGAACCAAATCTGTTGCTTCAAGTCTCTCCATCACCTTTGATCAGATTGTCCAGAATTTGCTGCCATATAGAAGGACAGTCAGTCAGTTAAGTGCCATATGTGATACGTGCTCTGGGCGATCAGGTCTTGAAAGAGCAAAAGATTATCCTGCAAAAGGTTGCCATTGCTTTCTGTAGTAGACTGGTTGTCAGCCATGGCTATAGAACCCAATCTGTCCTATTATTTGACCCATAACTGGAGGGAAGAAACGGATTAATACCTTTCCCAATGATATTTGTGTGTAAGTGAATGCAAGGAATTCAACTAGAATTCGAACTCAGCACCCTAATTTTTCGTTCTAAGGATAAAAATCCACTACTCTTTCTTTGTTTCTAACAAAATCTTCGTGTCTCTCAATACTCAGCTTAGCTTTTGAAATGCATCTTTGGTCATACCAATGCACTTTCAGATCTCAGTGTCGCACTTTCTGTCCTCCGTCAGAACACTTCCCATGTATTCAAATTTCTGCACCTGCTTGATTTTAATTTCTCTGTCTTGCAGTTGGTCTCTTATAAAATATTGCTTGAAAATGGGGGAAATTTATTTCAATGATGGATAACATGGCATGACAATAACAACCAAAACAAGCATTCCTTTTTGTTTAATTATACAATCTATTATACCTAAATGTTTCTAGAAATATCCAGCTCCATCCAGTGTCTTGTTTCACAAAAATATCCCCTGGCATCTGGATTGAAATTCATAAGCATCTTTTGTATGACCCCCTTCAGCAAATGACTACTTTGTGATTTAAGATTATGTTAGGGCGCTCTCCACCTTTGTTCTAATAATGGACTATTCCTATCACTACATAAAGTGGTAGTGGAAAGACCTCGAGCATTGCGTTGCGTTCAGTGTTGACTGTTCAGTGTTCTGGTTGACTGTTCAGCCTGATACCAAGTCAGTCGAGTATTTCCGGTAGTGAACCGGAAGTGTGCTATTCATGGACTCTACGTCTTACTACGATACGTGTTACTAAACACTTGTTTCCTGTACTCTACTAACAACTCTGTTGTACATACTATTTTCCGGTAATATATTTCATTTACTTTATTTCCGTTGTTTGTGATTATTTACTCAACTATTTCTGTTACACACAACATAACAGATTAATTGAACAATATTTCTCAGCAAACATTATTAATCAGTTCTGCTGGAGATGGCAAAAAAGGAAACGAACTATAAATAAATCCGGCATTTATTAGAGTTATTTACTTAGCTTGGCCTGGCACAAGGCCATTATATAGAAGCGGCTAGTGAGGAGTAAACTAATACTCTCCAAGTTCATGATGTTCCCTTTCACACAAATACACTTGGCAAAGGCAAGAATTAATCTCTTATCCTTCCAGGCGATGTGTAAACAGCAGGGCAACGAGTTTGGGAGAAGGAAATCTCTGAATTCTAAACTGTATAGAAGCTAAATGAAAGCAATTATCTAATTTTTATGAATATTCGGAATTTTGCTAAAAAGTTCAAGTAGGCACACATGTAATGATGAATTTTTATTTGTTAAATTCATCAAAGCTTGTCTGTTATAACAAAGCAATTTCTGTATATTTGTTGTCTGTTACTATAATACATCCAATGGTTGTATAACTAGTGTCATGGTTACCAACTCAGAAAGAGAAACCAGCTAGACAGGTTCAAATTCCATCCAAGTTCATTATATTCACTTTCACACAAATACCCTTGGGAATGGCATGAATTCATCTCTACTTCTTTCTTGCTTTTCAGCTTATTTAATACCAATAAGTGTGTGTGTATATATATATATATATATATTATCATTTTAAATGTTATTTTTAGTGGATACTCATATTTGAGTAGACACCTCATTTATATATTAAACAGTATATTTAGTTTCATCTGAATATTCAAGAAATCTTATTAATGAAAGATATGTGCTCCGCAGTTGGATTTGAACCTACGTCCCCTTGGGCATAGCAAACCATTATATGATCCAACATATTTTAACAAACTCACTTACAAAGAAATTCTACTAATCAAGCAAAGCTAAACAGTGCCTTTAATAGTGCTGTTAGATGAAAATAAATAAATATACTGCTAAATAAACATAGCTTCTACTTAAATATGAGTACTCATTAAAAATAACATGATAAAACCAGTCAGATTAATAAAAAATTAATTCCTTCTTTATATATACATATAAACTATTTGGTAAATTTGCTATTTTTGGTAACTGTTATCGTTGCCTAGCAAAGTTTTATGTCAACACAAGATAAAATCATCGCTGATGGTGGATGTTTTTATGTTAACATCCTTGTAACCTCTCTGAAGATGGCTCATGTGAGCCAAAAGCTTACAACGAACTTAATAAAATATTATCCAAATGTTGGAGAATTTTTGTCTTTATTTTCTTCTGAAATTAAAGCCAAAATATGATGTTTAGAACAGCACATGATTAAACATAATAGACATTCATTGTCTTTTATATTTAACAGTATATGTTTAGAAAATATAAAAACTAATGAATATATATCCAGCAATTATTAGTTAGTGTAGTCTGACATAAGGCCACTATAGAAGAGTACCTGTGCAGATCAAACTAATTCTCTCCAAGTTTGATATGTTCACTTTTACACAAGTACCTTTAGGATAAGGCTTGAATCCATCTTTTCTTTCCCCGAGCTATGTGTTAAATATCAAGGCTAACTAGTCTCTTTCCTGGCAACGAATCTAAAAAAAAAAAAAAATGAATTCAAACCCAGCTTGAAAAGGGATAATATCAATAAGGTTACTTTGCCCTAGACACACCACTGCTGCTATGGCTGCGTACACACAAAAATACAAATCTTTATAAAGAAAGAATGTTTTAAATAATACTCTATATGCTTTGTATTACAAGTTCTATCTTGAGTTAATGACATTGTGTCTATTGTACATCAGATTTATGAGAATGCACATTTAGTAGGCCATAAACAAACATAGTCTAACATAACATTTGCCAAATTTTAAAATTCTCATTCAAATATATTGAGGACATTAACATGGCAGTTTCCAATCTGACAGAGAAAATAAGACAGGTCACTTTTGTGATACTAGCCACCAACCACCATGACTCTGAAATAGCAACTTTTTTTTAAAAAAATGGTCAGGTTTTTCAGATCTTATCCAGCATGCCCAAGAGATCATCTGCATTAATAGCAGCCTGTCAGTTATTCTCATCTCCATAACAGTGAGCCTGGCACACTGTTTAAATTTTTATATTTTTTTTAATCTACCAACTGTTATTCCTAACCACCCATTTATCTTAATTTTTTACTTTTTTTGCCAACCTACCTATTTTTGTGGTGCATTGGATATCAGCTTGGAACGAGAAATCGGGGAGCCGAGTTCAAATTTCAGTTGAATTCATTGCATTCACTTACGTGCAAATATCCTTGGGAAAGGCATTAATCCGTCTATTCCCTCCAGTTATGGGTTAAATAACAGGACAGATTGGGTTCTATAGCCTTGGCTGGCAACCAATCTATTGCAGAAAGCAATGGCAACCTACTGCGGGATAATCTTCTGCCCAGTCAGTTATGTCTCTTTCGAGACATGATCACCCAAGCATGTTTCATGTATGGCACTTAACTGACTGACCTGTTTATTTCAGTCTGTCCAGTTATCCAAAACTCTTCTTCTACCTTTTTTTTTTATTCTGAAAGTAAATTAATTTTAAATGCATTTTCAAAATATTTTTATCACTTCATCCCAAGTAAGGCAATAAAAGCCACTAAGATGCAAAGGATTACTGAGAATGAAAGATACAGAGAAAACAATAAAAGAACAGGATTCCTTTTATTCCAACCCATGCTTCTCTTTCAGGCTAATGAGTAATGTCATCAACAAGCAGCTCATACTGGCAGAGTTCATTATCAGATGCACAGGGGGATAAGATAAAAATCCCATGTGATGAGGAAAGGGGAGTTCATGACCAGCATAACCCCAAACAACTATGCAATCAAATCAAAAATAATTTCTGAACAAGCTCCAGGACCAGGAGCCCAGAATTCTTTCATTCTTTTTCAGGACCAGTAGGTGAACAGAAGGCATGTCAATTGGTTCTGTGTCAACTACACAGGGGTACCATGGTAATACCCACCAAGTTCAGATTGTCTTTGGTGATCTTGTGGGGAGCTCATGAACAAGACCTACATCATGCTAACTAACCTTTCCTCAGGGTCAATAACACTGTTGACACTGAAGTGCTACATTCTGTCGTCAAGTCTTGGATTGAGATGATGGCCATACACAATCCAGAAATAGTCTTCTCTCTCCCATATCAGTCAGTTAAGTGCCATACATGATACAAACTAGGGTGATCATTTCTCAAAAGATACTAGGCAAAATATTTTCCTCAGTAGGTTGTCATTGCTTTCTGTGTAGACTAACTGCCAACCAAGGCTAGAGAACCCACTCTGTCCTGTTATTTAATCATAGCTAGAGAGTGAAGCGATTATTTGTACATAAGTGAATGCAATGAATTCAAATGCAATTTGAACCCGGCTCTCAGATTTCTCATTCCGAGCTAATATCCACTACACCAAAAAGCACGTCCGTAGCAATAATTTACTGAGAATCTTTGGATTTTAATCCCTTAGACAACTATGACTGGTGTATTATCAATAAGACCAAGGCCTCATTGAAAGCTACCATGATGGATTCAATGGCCAACTGGGACAAAAGCCACCTGATATAGCTATACTGTTCCCCCCGATAACAACTTTATTTAAATAATTTTCATTTTTCTATGTTGAACCTGTAAACAAATTTTGCTTGAAATATGTTGATTTTTTCTATTGAATATCTTTACTTCTCTTTCTATTATAATACTACAGTTGCATGCTGGGATTTTTTTTAACCAACAAAAATGGATCACTTCTTGGTATCAGCAGCCATATTTTTGATCTTGAGGTCAGAACACAACAATCCCTTGACTGTATCCCTTTCATGTGTGAACATAACTTTTCTGAACTTTTTTGCATTATTTCAATTGCTTTGAGTACTTTTAACTTGCATATATATATATATATATATATATATATATATATATTGTCTGTTTAGTATTATTTTGCTTTGTTATTTTACTTCCATTTTTTGCCAATTAAACTTAACCAAGTTCAATTATTCTACACATGAAGAGCTTGGTCCTCCATCTCTTGAAAGTACAAAGTACCTAGAGAGAGAGATCCTTTAGTCATCCAACTAAGTACCAAACTTTCAATTTATATTTTTTATACTAAAGCAAATAAAAAAACAAAAAGAAAACTGAGAAGTATATATATATATATAGGGTGAGGTGTGTAAATTGTTGCCATTTTATATTTTTTATTTTGTACATGGATGTTGTTTGTTGATAAAATTCACTCAGCCAGAAAATTTGGAAATGATATGCTGTATTGCTTGGAATTTATACCAGAAACTATAATACAATTTAGTTCAGAGTGTTTGAGTGTCAATCTGAGAACAGTGTGGAGGTTTAAGAAAGAGTTAGATGAGTCTAATAGAAATTACAAAGGTGTTTAGAGTGATCACTAGTGATAGTAAGTTATGCCACAGGGCCTCAGAATCAACACAGAGGCCCACATCAAATACCTTGAGGAGATAGTGCTGCTCTGGGTCAAGTGGATGGCTGCTGGAAAACCTTTCATCTGCCTAATTCCACACAAGCAGGAGAACCCAGTCGTGGTTGTCAGACAATTTCTGCGACAACATCAGGACACCTATTTTCCCTGACTGCAATCCCCTTCATTATTATCTGTGGGGCACAGCTGATCAAGATACCAACAAAACTTCTTATAAACACCAATGATGAATTGAAGGCAAGGATTATAACATCATTCACAAACTTAAACCAGAAGACTGTTTAGAAGAGTTGCAGATGATTTCAAAGTCGCCTGGAAGCCATAGTTGAAGCCAATGGCAATTGTGTTAGAGACTCAATTTGACTTCGTTTAGACTGATTGTCATTCGTGGTCGAGAGGTCTAAGACATGTCAGATCAGTTGGTGGCTTTCCCTATGTGGATAGGGGTCGCAGGTTCAAATCCTGCCAAATGACACACGTTTTCATAACAAAAATTTATCTAAATCTAAATCTATTTAAACTTATTTATAAATGGAACTTTGTGTGTGTGTCTGTGTGTGTGTGTTTCCATTACCTATAGACTTCGAAACAGCTGAACCAATTTTCTTGAAAATTTACACAGTTGTACTATAAGCGTCTGCGAGTGTTCTTAGCTAGGTTTTGTGTCGAGGTACCCATGATCAATATTGAAAATCGATAATCAAAAAAATCCGGTTATAGAAGGAGTGGTCCGATTTTAATCAAATTTCATACACTCATAGACAAAGACATAAGGAACGATATTCAGAAGTTTCAAGGTTGCAGTTCTTACAATAGTGCAGAAAATTTGATATCGATACCAGGAAATCAAAATTTGACTTACATCCATTTCTTTTTCTTTCAGCCTACGGTTTCGCTTTAACTGGAAACAACTATTGTTTTTAGTCTTTCGTGCCAACATCCAAAGAGTCTGAGCTCCAGGACCAAGGATTAGTTTTAAAGCTTTCATTACACCCGAGCAACGCTGGGCTATACAGCTAGTTGTAAATAATCAGGCCGGTAGAAATAAATATATAATACTGTTTGATTATAAAGAGAATGTCTACTTAAATATGAGTATCAATCAAAAATAATGTTCAAACAAATCATTTTACATATATATATATATATATATATATATATATATATATATATATATATCACAAGGCTTTGGCCAACTGGAAATACTGACATTGACTATAAATCTTAAACGAAGACAATACAAAAGAAAAAGAAAAAAGAATTTACATGATTTCACAATATGTGCATTATCATCTCAGAACGAGAAATCAGAGAGCCAAGTTCGAATTTTGGTTGAATTCGTTGCATTCACTTACAAGCAAATACCCTTAGGAAAGGTATTAATCCGTCTCTTACCTCCAGTTATGGGTTAAATGACAGGACAGAGTGGGTTTCTATAGTCTTGGTTAGCAATGAGTCTACCGCAGAAAGCAATGGCAACCTACTGCGGGATAATCTTCTGCCCAGTCAGTCATGTCTCTTTCAAGACATGATCGCCCAAGCATGTATCACATATAGCACTTAACTGACTGACTTATATTATGAATAAAATACATATTTGGTGAATAACGGTAGTTATGTCTTCAATAATCCTACTGAAAGTCGTGCTGGGTTACGCTGCCAGTTAAAAAATGAAAGAGAAAAAAAAAGGAAGTTAAGATTGCAGGAAGTGTAGATGGAGAGTTCGGTAGATGGGATAGGATGCACTAAAGGCTGACATGTTCACCTTGGTGCCGTCAAGTAATCGAGAGGAAGTAAGAAGAGAAACAACACGTGAAAATCAAAACCTATCTTTCACAAGTGAGAGGTTGACTTGGGTTGACTTGAATAGGAAAAATGAGAATTGTAGCAATCTCACACTGTGAAGAACCATGACAATACATAAAACATTTTAAAAAAAAGTAAAGGAAAACAATTTTTAAAAAAATTAAATTTAAAAAAAAATTTTTAAAAATGGAAAGGAAACATGTCCATATATTTAAAATATGACATGTGCAAAAGAAAGATCAGAATGGTTATGTGCCTGTTATAATAAAAGGATTTTTTTCTGCTGTTTTAAGTTTCTACTTAGTTTATATTTAATATAGTAACAAAAAATGGAGCACTAACAAAAAAATTAATTTACAACTGTAATAACTATTCATTTATTTTATCACAAATTTTTTTTATAACATGAAAAATTGAGTTCATTTTTTTTTTGTCTTTCATTCATTTTTGTTCATTTTTTGTTTTCTATTCATTTTTGTCTTTCATTTTTATTTATTTTTTTTATCATTTTTTCATTTTTTGTCATTTCTATTTGTTCATTCCTGTTCAAATTTTCTTTCATTCCTGTTTATTTGTTTTTTGATTTCTATTTATTTTTTCATTAGTGTTCACTTTTTCATTTATATGTCTTTTCATTTTCATTCATTTTTTTTGTAATTTCTATTTTTTTTTTTATTTATGTTCAATTTCTCTTATTCCTGTTTATTTCTTATCTTTCATTCCTGCTTGTGTATAAAACTGTTATTTCTGCTAAATTCAAGCTGTTTGTGCCAGACACAAAAACTAAGTAAGACATTAATAGGCACAAAATTTTAAAGCACAAGACAAATGGTGTGTAAAATCTTAAAAGAAAAAACATTTATTTACAGTTTACAATTATGAAAAAGGTACAGATAAAATTTTCTTTGAACACCTATTAAGACAGGATAACAAATTATGATAAAGAATCATAAGTAAAAAATGAGAAAAAAAATTACAACTTGGGAGAAGACAAGGATTTTCTAAAAATGACAAGAAAAAACAATAAAGAAATAAAAGTAAAGGTACAATGACCTTTGATAAAAATGAAAAGACCGACTTGCAAATTGCCACACAGGCATCTTTGGGACACAGTAACTTTTTGTTTTATTTTTAAATCCCTTTTTACACAGTTTGTTTTTGAGAAAATTTATCTGAAATCCATTTGTTTAAAGCTGTCCAACCTCAAAAGAATTTTCACTGGAATTCCAATTTCTCTCATTTCTTTGTGGTTAGCTGGTAACAGAGCTTTCTTGATGTTAACCTGCCTTCTTCCCTTACTGTTGAAAGGTTTTCACTGTCAAAAGGTTATCTACTCACTTTTCAAAGGTCTTCTTTGCATATTTGCTAACCTGAGATTGATTTATACTGAAATTTAGACTCATCCCTGCCCCATTATTCAGGATGTTACTAGAGCTTGAGACCACATCTCTCATTGGTCAATATATATGAAAAAATAATTTTCCATAAATTCGAAATGGATCCTTCAAATTTTTTTTTTGGGGGGGGTGAACTGTTGAGCTGCATAAGATATACATTTAAAACAAATTTAATACAAACTATCTTGCCTACATAAAAATACACTTCTCTCAAAATAATGTGCATCACAGCTACTTCTCTTGCACTTCCTGATAGTGGAACTCCCTTCCATGTACTTACTTCTCTGATAGCTATAATATCTAAAGATTTAAATGTAATGTCAATCGACATCTATCTCCTTGACTTCCACCACTTCTCATTTTTCCCCAACACCCACTGAATCTTGTTCCTCTCACTTTACTCTTACGTAACTCTCTTTACACCAGTATTCTCCGCCTTCTCTTACCATTTCTATATTGACATAACCTTTCACTCTCTTTTTATGCAGCCCTCTATGCACCAGTGGCATTACTACCTTGCTTGGGGTGAAGCGATTAAAAAAATAAATAAATAAATAAATAAAAGAAATGCAACCTAGATGATCATAAATTTAAACAAGGATAACATTTAAAATAATAAAAATAAATTTTTTACATATAGTCATTTCCATTCACTTTTTTCCATTCCTATTCAAGTTTTCTTTATTTGTGAAACGTTTTTGCACCAAAATCTGCAGAATTTTTTTAAAAAGTTATTAAAAAGCTGCTTAAGTGGCAACGCGTCATTGCAAATAATTGTTATCATATAATGGAGAAAAATGGAATTGTACTTTGATAAACAAAAAAATGAAAATTTTTCTCATGTTTCATGCTAATAAATAAATATAAGAAATTGGAACTAACCTCCTGCTAAGCCTCCATTTTCTTCTGGTAGCTGAACTGTAAGACTCAGCTGTAAGCAAAATTGTGTTTTGCCACTGGCACTTTCCCCAGCAATTTCTGTGATACCTCGAGATATTATACCCCCTGAAAAGTAACAAAACATGTCTTTTAACTACAAAGCAAAAAATCCCTTACACTACTTTACGGCAGTATTTATTTATATATTCTATTTATTTATTTATTTATTATATTTTATTTATATATTTATTTATTTATTCTATTTATAGTAATAAATAAAATGAGATATTCATTTATATTGACTTGATTTAGAGTTTTGTGGAGATTACAACCGCTCATCACAAAATTTGATTGTAAAATTTAATTTATTTTTAGAAATATTTAATATTTTTAAAAATATTTAAAAAGCATGATTTCTGAAAATAAGTTTAAAATAGAATTTATATGAATATATTTCATATTTTATCCAATTTATAGATTTAGTATAAAAATAATATGAACATTACTTCCATTAGCAAAACTTTTATGGCCATTTTGATTCTCCTTTTCCCTAGCCCCATCACTCCCAGTAGAGTATAGGCCATTGATAACCCCTCTCCATCACACCACTCAGGAGAATGTATTAGTTTGTTGTCATCAATGCTTTTGTAACATGCTTTTTTTTTTTTTACAGGTAGGGGTGTTAACTCTATACAAACCACTTTATCCTTTGGGTGAGGTGGGCAGAGATAGATTAATACCTTTCCCAAGGGTATTTGCATGTAAGTGAATACAATGAATTCAACTAGAATTCTTGATGTTTATAGTAAAACTGATTTATTCATATTATCTACAGATGGGCTAATATCCTCATCTTTATTGTTATTATTAGAACATATCAGCTGTTGTGTTCTCCAGTCTTCTTCAAGTGTCTGTTGCTTTGCATAATCTTCAAAGACCTCTGTCTATATTTCTGAAACAAGGTATTATAACTACTTACACTATTTATTTGGGTGTGAATTGTGGTGCAGGATGTGGGTTGTGCTGCAGTGAATATCAACTCGAAACAAGAAATCGGAGAGCTGAGTTCGAATTCCAGTTAAATTCATTGCATTCACTTATGCACAAATACTCTTGAGAAAGGTATTAATCCCTCTCTTCGCTCCAGTTATGGGTAAAATAACAGCACAGATTGGGCTCTATAGTCTTGGTTGGCAACCAGTCTACCACAAAAGGTAATGGCAACCTACTGCAGGAGAATCTTCTGTCCAGTTAGTCATATTTCTTTCAAGACATGATCGCCCAAGCGTGTATCACATATGGCACTCAACTGACTGACTGACACTATTTACATTGTATAGACTGTTGCCTTCATCTTTATTTTCATATTCACAACATTTCATTTGTTGTACACACCAGCCTTCTTCAGGTGATATATGTTGGAATTTCAAACAATCTAGCCCAGTGGACTAAATAAAGGGTTCGTTTCAAAATTCCAACATATATCACCTGAAGAAGAGTTGAGTTACTAAAGGGAATTAACTGAAACTGAGATACCCTAAAAAGGCATGACATGTGGAACTAGAACAATCAACCCCAGTGGACTAAATAAAGGGTTCGTTTCAAAATTCAACATATATCACCTGAAGAAGAGTTGAGTTACTAAAGGGAATTAACTGAAACTCAGATATCCTAAAAAGGCATGACATGTGGAACTAGAACAATCTCGCCCAGTGGACTAAATAAAGGTTTCTGTTCAAAATTTTAACATATATCACCTGAAGAAGCTCAAAGCATACAACAACCAAAAAATCATAAACGGGACAATAAAGATGAAGACAACAGTTCAAACAATGTAAATAATGTAAATAATCTTTAAGGAATTTCAAACTGAACTGTTCATTTAATCTATGGGGGTATGTTGTTCTTGTTCTGCTGCCCACATCTAAGAATATCTTGTCTTATTCCCTTCCTCAGTTATTGTTCATCTAATTTCTGCTGAATCTAAGTCTGTACTACCTGACCCAGGGATAGAACTCACAATTAGTATATCAACAAATCAGTTTAATCCTCTAGGCTCGATAGTATAATCTCAGACTCTACACAAACAGGACGAGCAATAAATCAGTTAAGTGACAGATGCTTGGGTGATGATGTCTCAAAAGAGACATGACTGACTAGGCAGAATATTTACTTTCTGTGGTAGACTGGTTGCCAACCAAGGCTACAGAACCCTGTCCTACTTTTAACCCATAGCTGGAGGAAGAAGAGATGGATTAATATATTTTCCAAGGGTATTTGCGCGTAAGGGAATGCAACAAATTCAACTGGGATTCAAACTCAACTTTCTGATTTCTCATTCCAAGCTGATATCCACTGCACCACAGATCCAGAACACAATGAATACGTAGTACTAAAAATGTACAAGATATCCCTAGACATGGACAGTGGAATGAGAACAATCTACCCTTGTAGATTAAATAAAAGGCTCAGTTCAACATTTTCTGAAGGTTACCAAGATTGACAAATACCTGAAGAAAGCTAGAGGAGAGTAAAAAGGCCAAAATTTTGGGATAATAAAAATAAAGATGAAGACATTAATACAATGATAAATGATGTAAATAATGAGAACTCATCATCCCAGAAGCTGAGACAAAGCTGTGTCTTGTTGGTTCTCATGAGCCTCAATTGTTTGGATTCAAAGAGCAAATCTGTTAGAATTATGGAAATCTCAGGAATGAATATATCTTCCTTCTTGCTACCCCAGTTAAGATATTTGCCATGATGACACATGAAAGAAGTTATTTAACAGCTAAGCAAGATCTGTAGTATGACTTTGAGATTAAAGATTTATAAAAAAGCCTGACAGAAAAATGAACTCATAGCCAAAGCCTGTCAGGAGGAATATCAAGCTGCTCAATAGATTTTATGAAATCAATTGCATTTTGAACAAATTCAGTTGACTTTATTGGTCGACTAGTACAGCTGAACTTCCTTGTAACAAGTTTGAGTTTATTTCTTTGATTGGATCATTCTTTGGAGGAAACACATTTCATCTCATAGAGCCATTTGCAGTTTCCCTAATTCTGTTTTTTGGAGAGGTTGTCCATTTAAAATAGATGAAAAAAAAAATCAAGATTTTATCTGAAAATATTTTTTAGGGTCAAACAATGTTTTACAAAGACCCTCTCCCCAATCATCTTTCTAGCCCTTTAAGTTCTGTAATTTAGATAAAAAAAAAGAAAGTTAATACAAAGCCAACCTCAAGTGACCTTGGAAATCAAGACAAAGTCTACTATCATGTTTTACTGCTCAAATTACTACCACATACCAATTTACATCCAAGAATGTAATTGTTTGGCTAATCATAAAAGTCATAACCTAATTCTACCTTTATTGACACTCAGCGACCTCAGAGGTTGAATATGACCTTTTTGCACCCCAACTATTTGCAGTCAAAAATAAATGGAGTTTTTTTTATATTAACTATAATAGAATATGATTAATATTTGATACATTCTTTCCTGTTCTGATCTTGCTCAGTGTACCCATTTTGCACATTTAAAAAAATAATAATTTCACCCTAATCAAAGCAATAAAGCCACTAAGACACAAGGGGTTATTGAATGTGACAAAATATGAGGACAAAAATATTAAAGGAGAGGGAACAATAAAAGCAGAGAAATTAAGATAATGATTGACATTGGATTAAATTTTTTGAAGATCAACTTTGACAGGGAAGCAGG
Source organism: Ascarosepion bandense (assembly GCA_037127315.1). NCBI lineage: Eukaryota > Metazoa > Mollusca > Cephalopoda > Sepiida > Sepiidae > Ascarosepion > Ascarosepion bandense. The sequence goes on from JBBBDQ010000151.1 coordinate 741,162, forward strand.
AAGCTTAAAGAGAGTTCCACAGGCAAGAGTAGAAACTGCTAGCATAAAACTTACAGCTGTATCTAGCCATTCTAATTGAAATTGATGAGATCTTGTTGACAATCTAGTACTGTGCTTAAATTCATAAAGTCTAGTTACCAAAAAGGAAAATTCATCAGAACAATTATCATAAAAGTATTTATAGAAAAAGCACAGAGAAGTTAGATTACAAGGGTGGTAAAATGACAGAAGCTGAGATGTCAGGTCAGAACCAATAACATTGCAGATTTGGATTTTATCAAGAATCTCTAAATACATAGCAGAAGCACCAAACCAGATGTTGAGCAATGTTCAAAGCAAGAATGAATCATACACTTATAGATATGTTAAATAGATTCTTTTGAGAAAAATTATCCAGCATGACACAGTGAATCAACTTTCCAAACAGCGGACCTAGCAATTGATTCAATATAATCTTTCCATATGAGCTCACCTAGTGCTAGTCTTGGATCCCAATATTTAAAAAAATATAGAATTCTATTGAAAGAGACAAATCTGAGTTTGTACTGCATGCTTAATCCAGTTGAGTAGATTTTTTTTTTAATCATATCACCCCGAGCAAGGCAGTAATGCCACTGATGTGCAAGGGGCTACATAAGAGAAAAAGATTAAGGGAGATTGAAGAGAAGGACGAACCAGTTAGAAAGGAGCAAGAGAAGGATGGCAATACAGGTGTGATGACAGTTGCAAAGGTGGAGAGAAAGGAAAGGATATACAGGGCGGTATGGAAAGAACTAGGGTCAAGTAGTAAAGAAATGAGTTCTGACCTTGCATTTAAATTCCTGGAGGTTGTAGCCGTCAGGAAAGTAAGAATTAGGAAGCAAGTTCCACAGAAGTGTTGTTTTGTCAATATGGGGATATAGAAAGTGTGAGTTCAATCCCTGGGTTGGGTAGTACAGACTGAGATTCAGTAAAAACAAGGTGAGCAATAACTAAGTATAACTAAAGGGAACGAGCTATTCTTAGATATGAAAAGTATAATGAGAACAATCTGTCCCTAAATATTATTTGTTCAGATTGAATTTCCCTAAAGTTTTCCCAGATCAGGAGATGACTGAAGGGTACAATGACTGAAACAGTGTGAGAATAACAACAAAGATAAGGACATTAATTAAAATGTAAACAAATAAGCACTAGGCAAGATTTTAACACTTATTCCATATCATATACATACAGTCAGACTGCAGCAGTATCTTACAGAGTAGACCAGTGGTTCCCAAATGGGCAGCTCACCTCATATAGGAATCAGAAAAAATAGCAGGTGAGGCAGAATGATTAAAGATGAAATTTAGAAAAAGTTTTAAAATTTTAAATATTTTTACGGATTGCTGTGTAATTGCATGCATGAATCCCAGTATAAATAGTTATAAATAATTATTGACCAATTTTATCAATGTGATATTTTGCCCTTATATCAAGTATTAAGAATACAGTAACTAAGGTGCGTAAATTGGACAAGAGAGTTATCAATGATAATGTTCTTGTTTCGAATCAGTGGTTATCTCCCTTTAATTATCCCTTTATTCCTTCTCTCTGTTATTTTATTTTCAAAGTACTATTTATCACATAAGATTTCAAAGTACTATTTATCACATAAAATTTTAAAGTACTATTTATCACATAAAATTTGGTAGGGGATGAGCAAATTACATTCCAAAAATGCAACCATGAGAAAAAAAATTTGGAGAACCACTGGACTAGACTATGAAATCTAATCAGATGGCATCATTTAAATTTAATTATTATAGCAAAATTATTCAATATCCATTAAACTTTTCTTCTCTGTTGCCTCTTTTCAGATATTTGAGCAGGCTGATATTCACCATGTTTAAATTAAACTAGTAATGGAGCAGAGTTATTGCAACTATATGTTGACATTTTTATGCATCATAGCAATGCCAATCACCAGAAACAAGCCTTGGCAGGAACAGCCACATGATTGTTTAACTGGTTGTGATTTTTTTCATGGCTTATTGTGGGTTATTTATCTGAGGGAATATTGCAGAAGAGAACATAGATTCATAACTTTTTCCAAGGATATTTGCATGTAATATACCTAACTGAAATTTTTAACTTGGCTTTTCAATTTCTTATTACTATCCATTACAACCCTCGCAAATCTGAACAGCCAAGTAGTCAGATCATAGAAGCTGCCAAACCTCAGCTTGCAGGTTTTTGCTCCTTATGCATATTGCAATTGTATTACTTACATTATTCAGAGTTGTCCTCATCTTTATTGCAATATTAACAACATTTCGGCTGTTGTACGCTCTGGCCTTCTTCATGTGTTTGGAATTTCACACTAAATCCTTTATTTTGATTGCTGGATTACATCATTCTCATTCCATGTACTATGTGCCTTCCAGCTGTCATGTAATTATCTCCCTTTAATCCAACTCTCTAAGTTATTTGTTCACCACTGCTGTAGAAAGGTACTGAACCCACAACTCTTTGGGTCAAGTCACTGGATTGAATCAATGCTTTTATCTACTGGGCCATATGTCCTTGATATACAGCAGTGATCGAAATAAAGGGTTCAGTTTAAAATTCAAAGTACCTGATTAAAGACAAAACATACAACAGCTGAAACAGTGTAAATATGGCAGTAAAGATGAGGACAACAGACTGAACAATATAAATAATACCCCATCTCAGAAGTACAGACAAAGGGTTCAGTTAAAAATTCCAATCACCTGAAAAAGGTTGAAGCATACAACAACCAAAATGTTGTGAATATGCCAGCATGTTGTTATGGGAACGTCTTTATGGTTGTTGTAATGTTGTAGAGAAAGATGTAACTATCTGACTATTAAATCACAGAAAACATGGCACAAAAATCTAATAGGCACATATATACAGTGAAAGATGTTTTCCAGAAACTAAGCAAAGTATTAAGAGATTGGAAAATATGAAAAAACAATATACGTTTTTTTATATACCAAGAACAATTTTAGGAAAATATATGACAAAGTGGAAAAAATTTTCATTGGATGAAAGTGATATGTTATCCAATGAAGTTCTAAAGAAAATAACCTTTCACCTGAAAAAAGTTTTTTACTTTGTCATAGGTAAATATCATTGAATGACAATGAATATTAGACAAATTCCTCACAGATGAAGATAATGGAAGCGATAAAGATATGGTTCTATCAATGAAGGCTCAGAATACTATGGATAGAGTATGTGAGCAATGAGGAAGTCTTAAGGAAATAGAAATATCAAAACTTAAGTTTCCTTGAAAGAGAAAGCTGAAATCCCTGAAACACAATGAAGAAAGAAGGCTTTGAAAATTTAACACTCACAGGGTCTATTAAAGGCAGGAGAAGCAGGGAAAACAGCAAGTAACCTACTTAACAACTCTGAGCAAATGGATGATGGGACAAAAATTACTAAGAGCAACAAGATACAGGAGGCTGTGGAGGACCATTATCAATAACAAACTGAAGGGCTTTGGTACATCAAAGCATTGTTTTTATTTGATATTGTTTTTTTTTTTATAATGATGTTCACCCTATACAATGCCCAAGAACCACTCAAAGTAGAGGGCTACAAAGGTACACTTTATGTGGGATATTTTGAGCTGATAACAGTTAACAGATTTGAACAGATTAATAAGGAAGACTAGGAGAGTTAACCTTGTTTATAATAATATTCAAAACATGTCCAGATGTACATTAAAAAAACAATTTGTGGGGGGTGGGGTGGAGGATAATTTTTATTTCATGACATCCATTACCAGAAAAACAAAAAAATGACAAAATGTTTTTAAAAAAACAAACACACACACACACAGAGAAAAAAACACTGGTGGTAGAGAGAGTGGGAGTGTTGTGAGAACTTAAAAGACAGGTGGGTTGATACAGCTGGTCACACACTGGGGTGATGAGATGTAGTCAAGGGAATTAATAAAGAGCAAGAGGTATAGACGGAGTGGCGAGGGAGATGACTGTTGAAAACTGAGTCACAAGCATTTATTATTCTAATAGAGAAACAACAGTTGTGGAGTCAAACAAAGGCTGTAACAGAGGAAGGCTACCATTTATCTGCAGTCAACACCATTATGCATTAGCCTCTATTTGTCAGGGTCAAAAGAGTGGCTACCCAGATTATCAGACTATCCCAACTAAATTATTCAACACAGGCATAGTATCCATCAAAAAATGGTATAATGATTTACTTGTGGATTGGTGAGAATCAGAATTATATACAATCTCTTACTTAAAATCAAAATGTCACTTGCCAGCAACTATACTCTTGTGCAAATTAATTGAAACAAAATGAATAATGTCTTTCTAGAATCTTTCACACTTTCTCTGATACTTTGTCTCTTGGCATTGTTTTTCTCTTCTGGTCGCATTTTCCTTTATATTTTAGACTGATGGATCTAGTTTGTTTCTTTGCTTTGATGGCACAACTGACAGTTGAAAGGCTGACAACAACAATATCTGCAATATTTCTGTAAGGCTTGCCAGTATGTTTATGCAGCATTACAATTTTTGTACACTTTCTCGGAGTAATATCCATTGCAGACAATGGCTGTAGAACAACTAATTGACAGTTGAGACAATTGACAGTCTGAGCATGATAAAAATCTGATGCAATCACAAATGACGCAATATTTTTCAAGGCCAAACAAATTTCATCATACACCCTGAAAATTGATTCATATTAAATGTACATTTAGTTAAGTGCCATACATGATATACACTTGGGTAACCATGTCCTTTTTTTTATCAATGACTGCAGTCAATTTCCCCACAGTAGGTTTCCATTTCTTTCTGCAGTAGACTGGTTGCTAACCAAGGCTATAAAACCAGATCTGTCCTGCTATTCAATCCATGACTAGGGGGAGAAGGGACGGATACATACTCTTTTACTAAGGGTATTTGCACATAAGGGATTGCAACAAATCCAACTGAATTCAAACTTGGCTCCATTGTACTGCAACTTTACTTTACCTTATGTTCTAACTGGGCTATTTTCTTCTTCATTTTACCAGACTCTGGTGAAGAACATCTATTGATGTTTTTCGTGTTTCAGGAAGTTTGTGGCCCGCTATGAAATGAACACTATTTCTTTATTCTATCGTTAGTAAAACATTGGATAATTACAAATTGATTTAAATTTTATAGAATGGTAAATAATAATAATTTCCTTATAGTTGGTTCACATATATTAATATTTTAGTAAATGTTTTTAAATTTATGAACAAAATGCTATCCTCATATTTAATTTTTTATAATTTTTTTTTAAAAGTCCTGTGACTCCCCAGAGTCATTGGGCACCACACCACTTGCAGTAGAAATGGTGTATCTTGGCAAGATCACCTGATGAAGACCAGCCCTCTCTAGGCTGGTTTTGAATTTCAAAGTTTTTTCCTCCTTCTCACCCGGTTGATATCCGAAGCTATAAAACCCAGTCTGTCTTACTATTTGAAAGAACAAAATGTACAATTTTGTAGTAGTTTGTAGTTTTTCACATGTTCTAACATAATAATTAATAATATATATATATATGTATTTATTAGAATTAATACAAGGTCTGCTACATAGCTGACTGATGCTATCTTCAGAATCCCAACTCCAGAGTTTTGTAGACAGACTTGTTCGTCCACTCCTCAAGGGATATCAGAAATTGACTGATTATACTTTTTTTTATATGCACTTATCATTGGTAAAAGTTTTTTTATAGTATATATATATATATATATATATATATATATATATATATATATATATATATGTGCATATATACATTATGGCCTGAAGATTGTGTTCAAGCATGAAACACATTCTTTCCAATCAGTATGCACCTTCATATTTTTATATCTACATATTGTCTATCTCTAATATTTAGCACTTTACTCATAAAAATAGCATAAAAATATAACTATTTTTATCAAATGTGTGTGTGTGTTTGGACAGCAATCTCATTTTAATACTTGTTTTGTTGAACAAGACTGATTTAAATACTTCATACTGGAAACTGTGTTTTCAGTGAAAACAAATCCATAATAATGTTGGATACATCACTAACTGCTTCTGGAGATGGCTGACTCTACACCTCCTTAACCAGAGCTCTATAGGTGCACATTTGAATTAACATGGAATTGTACACCGACCTTAATATGCATCATCCTTCTTGTTGTATTCAGTCCAAATTTGTTCTTTTATTTTCTTTCTCCCACATTTTATTTCTATTTCCTCTTCTTCTGTTGTGTTTACTCTTTCCTCCTTTATTTCTAAGTTTGATCCCATTTTTTTTTCTTTCTGAAGATTTCCTCAATTTGAAAAAGAAATAATGAAAACAGAAACAAAGATTCTCTTTGTTCACTTTTTAAAAATTTCTTTTGTTTTTCACCAATTTTCAGATTTTGAAAATGTGATGCTATCTTTGACATTCTAAAATCTCATCACAATAATACTTTATTTCTTTGTGTATTAAGCCTGTATTTGAGCACTGATGTATTGGAAAAAAGCAGGAAAAAAAAAAACGATTTTATTAGACAAGTCAGTAAAAGTTCTTTGTTTCTTTCTGCTGTTCTTCACCAGAGAAATATTGTGAGTAAACTATTTTCAATGAGCTCAAACTAGAGATCTGCTTTTCAATATTGTTGAATATGGTATTTTAGAAGTATGTTCTACTCTTGTGATAAACCAATGTTTGTTTAGTAAAAATGCCTTTTATATGTCCCCACACATACATAAAAATATAAGAACGGAAAATCTTTATCAAAATTCTTCAGATGACAAATTATCATTTTTGTATGATTTTGCTTTTGGAACCAGCATTGTCATCTTGATTGCTACACTCATAATATTTCACCTATTAACAATTTGATAATTTAAGTTGAAATTCTTGAGATGAAGAATTATCATAATTAATGCTTTGCTATTCAGACCTGCATTCTCATTTTGTTTGTTATATTCCCAACATTTCGGCTATTACTGATTTTATAATTTTAGTCGGAATTCTTGAGATGAGGGATTATCATTATTATAGGATTTTCTATTTGAAACAGCATTCTCATCTTGGTTGATATACTCACAACATTTTGGCTATTACTGATGTGATAATTTTAGTTGGAATTAAAAAACTATCATGATTATATGCTTTGCATGACTAAAGCATATAATAATGACTAGCATTTTATTTTGATTGTTATATTTACAATGTTTCAGCTATTAACAATTTAATAATTTTAGTCAGAATTCTTGTGATGAGGAATTAGTCTAAGAATGTTTCAGCACCTCTTCTTATGTGCCTGAATATAATCACAACACTTTCTCAAAGGTCGACTAGTCACCTGTTGAAAATCTGTGCAGTTCATGCATATATTGGTAAAATTCATTAATAATTTAAAGTGTAGAACATTTAATTTGGAACTTGGAAGGATATAATAAAATGTTGAATAGGCAGACCTTGTTGATGGTATTTAATAAAACTTGTGTGGATGAATTCTTGCTTCTTATATATATATAATATGGTTTTGTGGGGTTATATGAAAAATGCTTTGAGAAGAACTAGTTTTTAGAGATTCTAAAACATTACTAAGTGGTGATCCCATTAACAATTCAGATTTTAGCCTATAAAAATTATCAAAAATACAATAACTTGAATCTGTAATAAGTTGGTGAGTTTTTTATAATTTTGTCTGTTCTTGTGTGTGTGTGTGTGTGTGTGTAATGTAAATTGCCATCCTCTCTCTTCTTGAACCCTGATCTTTTTTTCAGTCCTTTCATCAATTGTTCCCATTCTCAGTCTTTTCATCATCTTCACTTTCACTCCCTGTAACTCCCCGCATTCTAGTAACATTCTTGCCTTTCTTGGCGTGAAATTATATATATATATATATATATATATATATATATATATAATGTGTGTGTTGTGTGTATATATGATGCAATGGATGGATTGACAACTTTATTGAAAAATTTTATTTTCAGATATTTTTTGTGTAATTTTGATAAATGTTAAAATGAGATATCAGTGTTATTTTCTTTTCCTTTTTTTAGCAATTTAGATGACAATTTATCAATTACATCTTGTTATACACACACACACAGAGACACACACACACACACACACACACACATGTATTTTGAGATTTTAGCAAACTGTTTTATTATCATGATATTGTCTTCCCATCATTGATATTATGGAGGAAGGTGAAGTTACTGCAATATGTATTTTTCACTTTTATGAAATGTGCAGAAAAATTTGTCAAATCAAAAGTGAAATAGTTTAATATTTGAGATGTCAAATTAAAAAAGGAAATGTGTCATAAAAGAAAGTAAAACTGATTCTAATTTACTGGAAAGATATCGTCACTGGGTGACTAACACTTGTAGTCTTCTGTAATATAATCATATTTAGATAGGTTTTCTCATTTCCTACCCCAGTTAACCAGTGATTGGAGGTCTGTTTCAAGAGCAACAGTTTGGTTTACTTTATCAGCCTTGGCAGATTTCACTCTTTTGGTTAATATATCTGTTAAAATGGGATGTCAGTGTTATTTTCATTTTTGCATAATTTAACTAATATTTCATCCCTCATGCCCTGTAAACAGTCAAGCAAAAACAAACCGCTTTCTCTTGTCCAATCTTTTTACTCATTTCTTTTTTTTTTTCAATTGGAGTAGATCGACTGAACTATCACCTGGTTCACACTCCACCCACGTCTATTGAACAGGTGAATACGCTCTTTTCTTTCTTTCTTTTTTTTTTTTTTACAGTTGGAGTAGATAGACTGAACTATCGCCCTGTTCACACTCCACCCACGTCTATTGAACAGGTAAAGAGGCTCATCCCTTGTTCCCTGTTTAGGATATGGTTTCCGGCTTTCTCTTTTCCAATCTTTTCACTCTTACGTAGCCCCCTGCACATCAGTGGCATTACCGCCTTGCTTGGAGTGATATGATTAAAAAAAGAATATATATATATAAATTCAAAAGGAAGTGGTTTGATGGCAAAATCCCAAAGGAGATCCTATTAATATTAATCGTTAAAAATTAAATATTAAAGCTTATCCAGCCAATTTCATAATATTAATGAAGCGAGTTCAATTTACTGAAATGATCATAAATTTTGAATTTATTTATATATATAAATAACTCCCACTAAATAATAAGACATTACCTAAATGATAAGTCACCATTGCCACTAATATGCCATTATGTGGGAGGTGTGTGTGTGTGTATATATATATATATATATATATATATATACACACACATTCACACACATATATACATACAGGTTGTTATAGAAATATATAAGTGGACATTTAAGTCAACACCCAGTCTGCTTTGTACTTGAATGAAATCATCAGGTTTGTTTTTGCTTAACTGTTTACAGGGTATGAGGGATGAAATATTAGTTAAATTATGAAAAAATGAAAATAACACTGACATCCCATTTTAACAGATATATTAACCAAAAGAGTGAAATGGATAAATTGTTGTCTAAATTGCTTGAGTTCCTCATAGAAAATGTGTTTCTTAATCCTGTTATCCCTATTCTCACAAAGCAACCTGCTTATTGCATCCAGTTGAGGATCAGTATTATTTCGATAGTGTTCCATTCAGATGTTTAAAGAACAACAATGTCTGGAATCAAAGATTTCGATTTGATATTGAGGATGTGTCTCAGGCATTAATGGTGGAAGTGCTCAAACAATTTTATATGCCTCTGGTATGTTGTTCATGTTTCAGAAAAGTACAGCAGGGATGTTAAAATACAGGTCATATACATACTTATTTTAGTCTTGAAATATACAGTGTGCAAGAGAGAAATTGTTAGCAAAATATTGCAGAAATTAAAATAACACTGGCATCACAATTTAACAGATATATTCACCAAAATTATAAAGAAATATCTTACAATACTAAAACGTAAATTTATTCAATAAAATTGCCATTGGTTTCAAGTATGCTTTCCAGATGACTTAAGAATCTCATGTATTTTTTCTGGACAGTCTCCTTGTTCAAAGTTAGTGAATGCTGCCATAATCCTTGCCGTCAGGTCATCTATGGGTTTTGTGGGTCTCTCACTTAACTGCACTCCACACATAATAATCAAGAATGTTGCATTCTGGGAAGATAGGTGACCAGGTATAAGGGACAATGTGATTGCAGATATTGTCTAACAGCCATGACTGGGTTCTCTTGTTTTTGTGATATGGTGCAGAGTTTGTTTTTTTTGCCAAACATAGGGTCTTCCAGCAGCCACCCTCTTGACCCAGAGCAGCACTAACTCCTCAAAGCACTTGATGTCAGCCTCCATGTTGAGTCTGAGGCCCTGTGGGAAGATGAATGGAAAGATAATATCACCATCACTAATGATCACTCCAAACACCTTCATAATCACCATTAGACTTATTCAATTTTTTCCGAATACTCAGCACTGTCCTCAGATTGAAATCATATGTAAATATACAAGTAGAAGCTGAAGTAACCACTCAGTGGTGACAGTCTATTTCACACATTGTTTTGGCTAGACTATTTTTATATGCTAGTCAGTGGTGCATTATTGGTAGGTCTACAGTATTATTCTAACAATTATTTAGGTGGGAAGTAACAATTATGCTTTGAATTATTCTAGGGTTGAGTAGAAAAAATTGTGAATCCAATTTTATAGTGTCATTTGTTATTTTTTTTACTTATTATTTATTATTGATATTTTTATTGTTTGTTCTTGGCTATTATGTTTACTTGAGTTTATAGGTGCATTCGTGGTTTGTTAATTTATTTAGTATTTACTTAATTTATTTTTTATTGGTTTGAGTTCATTTATTTTAGTTATTTTTTATTTTCATTCTTGTTCAATTTTTAGTTTTTTCAATTGTAGGTAACAAGTGTAGTAAAAATTTGTTTTTATGTCTGCATTTAAGTATGAAACAGACCGTTACTGATGGGTGTTGACTTCAATGTCCAATTTTTTTATATTAACATATATTCTGTCATCAGATATATATGTGTGTGTGTGTGTGTGTGTGTTTCACCTCAAAAAAGGCAATAAAGCCACTAAGATGCAAGAGGGTACTTAGTGTGACAGAATATGAGTTAAAGACATTATTAAGGAGCGAGAACAATAAAAGAACGGGAATTAAGAAGTCAGAAGATAACAACTGACTGTGCATTTAAATTTTTGAAGTTAAAGTTGAGTCAGAATCCAAAAGACATCTACAAGCAAGACATGTGAGAGAAGAAATTGTTAGCATAGAATTTACAGTTACACATAGATATTTCAACTGTAAAATGATGCAATCAAGCTGCTACTCTAGTTCTCCACTTAAATTCATAGAGTTGACAAAGAGGAAAGCTCACATTTCTGGTTGAACTGCAAAACTCCCAACACAGAAAAGCCATTTTTTTCTCTATTTTTTTCTTCTGAAGATTTTTAATACAATTTGGTGCTTTTAATGATTCTGCACCTGGTTACATACAGAAGAGCTTGAATATTTTCAGAACTTTATATATATATATATATATATATATATATATATATATAGCAGATGTGCATTGTGGTGCAGTAGATATTGACTTGGAACAAGAAATCAAGTTGAGTTCAAATTCTAGTTGAATTCTTTGCATTCACTTATGCACAAATACCTTTGGAAAATGTATTAATCTGTCACTTCTACCTCTCTAGCTATGGGTTAAATAACAGAAAAGATTTGGTTTTATAGCCTTGGTTTACAACCAGTCTACTGCAGAAAATAATGTCAACCTATTGTGGAAAAATCTTCTGCCTAGTTAATCATATCTCTTTCAAGCATGTATTACATTTGCCACTTAACTTATATACATATATTTTCTAAACATATACTATTAAATATAAGAGACAATGAATGTCTATTATGTTTAATCATGAGCCGTTCTAAACCTATACTGTTAAATATAAGAGACAATGAATGTCTATTATGTTTAATCATGAGCCGTTCTAAACCTATACTGTTAAATATAAGAGACAATATATGTCTATTATGTTTAATCATGAGCCGTTCTAAACCTATACTGTTAAATATAAGAGACAATGAATGTCTATTATGTTTAATCATGAGCCGTTCTAAACCTATACTGTTAAATATAAGAGACAATGAATGTCTATTATGTTTAATCATGAGCCGTTCTAAACCTATACTGTTAAACATAAGAGACAATGAATGTCTATTATGTTTAATCATGAGCCGTTCTAAACGTCATATTTTGGCCTTAATTTCAGTTGAAAATAAAGACAAAAACCCTCCAACATTTGGATAATTTTTTATTAATTTGTTTCTAAGCTTTTGGCTCACATGAGTCATCTTCAGAGAGGTTATTTAGATGGTAATACAATAACATCCACCATCACCGACGATTTTATTTTGTGTTGACATAAAACTCCGCTAGGAAATGGCAATAGTTACAAAAAATAACAAACGCAGATAGACATATAATAGACATTCATTGTGTCTTATATTCAATAGTATATGTTTAGAAAATTATTTGCTGCCTCGATACACTATATATATATAGTATGTTTTCTTGATAGTAATTATGCTACTTTATGGCGCATTTAGTCTTTAAGTAAACCCTTCTTGAACTGGAATGAAGAAAAAGAAAGATAACAATTGACATTGCATTTAAATTTTTGAAACTCGATGTTGACGAGGAGACAAGAAATCAGAAGAAAATTCCATGAGTGAGATGTGCAATAAAATAAACTGTTAGCAAAGAACTTACATCTAGACATTTAAACTGTAAAAGAATGAGACCTTGCTGCTAATCTAATACTAAGACAAATAATTCCCCCCACCCCACAAAAATTAATGCTTCCCATAATTTTACTTACCTTTCAATGCCTTGTCAAGTAAACTACAACCCATGCTTAGTTTCCTTACAATCAGTGATGGAGGACCATTGTTTTTGTACAACTGTAGTACTATAAAAAGAAATTAAAAAGTAATTAAAGAACAATAGGAATAAAAAATGACCAATATTTACATTTTTTTTTCTTATCTGCCAAAAACATCAAATGCAAATTTAATAAAACATCTTTTTTTGAATTTAACAAAAAATTAAATCTGCTTAATTTTTTTCTTTGGATATACATTACTTTATTTTCTACCAAGTTACTTTCAGGTAGCAGAAGTTAAATTCATTGAATTTACATTGGTGCAAAAGGTATGAATCCATCACTTCTCCCACCAGCTATGAGTTAAGTAACAGAACAAACTGGATTCTATAGCCTTGGTTAGCAACCAGTTTATTGCAGAAAGTAATAGCAACCTACTGCGAGAAAATTTTCTAAAGTCAGTTAAGTGTCATACGTGATACGTGATACACACTTAGCTGATCATGTCCCTTTTAAGACATGACTAAGCAGATTTTCCCACAGTATGTTGCCATTTCTTTCTACAGTAGACTGGTTTCCAACTAAGGCTATAGAACCCAATCTGTCTTATGGATCCATACTCTTCCAAAGGGTATTTGTGTGTGAGTGAATTCAACAAATTCAACTAGAATTCATACACGGCTGTACGATTTTTCATTCCAAATACTATAGGCCAGTTCCTTCCCCACTGAGCTTTGCAAGCTAGCTCAGAGTATATAGATCAGCAGTGAGGCTCTGGTTACCTAGGTTTTGGAGGTGCACTTATAAATTGAGATGTCTGCATACATATTTACTAATGAGCTGAGAATATGTATCTGAGTCAGCATTTATGAGTTCAGCTCAAAGTTGTAGGCAGCATATAGTCTCTTTCTTGATACTGCATAGATGGTGGGAATTCAAGGTCAGATATTGTTTGATGAATATTGGCTGATGATATATAGATGTCTTGAACTCAGACTCTGTGCCATTTATTAATACATTTCAACATGAAGTAGCCATAAATACAGACCAAATTTATGAAGGAATGGACCAAATTTTATAATTCAACTGGAATTCGAACTCGGCTCCCCGATTTCTCGTTCCGAGCCGATATCCACTGCACCACAACTGGGTACAATGGATAAATTGTTGCCATTACATATTTTTAATTTTGCATGTTGTTTCTTTTTGGTTTTGTTGACTGCACAGTGTAGTCGGGTCTGAAAAGAAGAATCCTGATGCAATTCATTCCACCAGAAATTTGAAAATTGCATGCTGTACAGCTTGGCATTCATGCTGGAAGCTCAAATGCAAATATTTCAGCGGGCCTGGGTGTCAATCTGAGAACAGTGCAGAGGATTCGGAAAGAGTTGGATGAATTACAAAAGTGGAGGCAGCATTATGCCTCCATTCATCTTCCCACAGGGCCTCAGACTCAACATGGTTGTTGGTTGGTTGGTTGGTTGGTTGGTTGTTTGTTTTGTTTTTATGGCATATCAACCTTGGCAGGTCATTTATTGCCAACTAAATTTTATTTATTTATTGCTGGTAATACCTTTTTCTTTCAACAATTTATTGTTGTTTTTATATAAGTTTTGTATCTAGTAATACTTTTTCTTTTCAAGTATCAAGATTCATTGGAATTTGTTTTTAAGAGCAGGGTCCCCAAGTCCTACCCTTGTTATTTAACCCATAACTGGAGGGAAGGGACAGATTAATACCTTTTCCAAGGGTGCCAGTGCTTAACTGAATGCAGGGTATTCAACTAAAATTTGAACTCGGCTCACCGATTTCTCTTTCCGAGCCGATATCCACTGCACCACAATGCACATCCGTCACTAAATGCTTACAGCACCTGGTATTCCCAAGTGGTCACCCATCTAAGTACTTACCAGGCTCAACGTTGCTTAACTTCGGTGATCGAGCGAGAACTGGTGTATTCAACATAACAGGCCGTAAGCCCGACTCAACATGGAATCCTACATCAAGTGCTTTGAAATTAGTGCTGCCCTGGGTTAAGAGGGTGGCTGCTGGAAAACTTGTGTCTGGCAACAGGGCTCTGCACCATGCCATACAAGCAGAAGAACACAGTCATGGCTGTTAGACAATTTCTGCAACTACATCACCCCTTACATCTGGTCCTCCTAACTCCCCAGACTACAACCTCCTTGATTATTGTGTGTGGGCCAAAGTTGAGCAAGAGACCAAAAAACTTTACTCTTTAGTATTTCAAGATATTTTTTTATAATTTTGGTAAATATATCTGTTAAAATAAAATGTCAGTGTTATTTTCATTTTAGCATAATTTAATTGATAATTTATCCATTGCACATGGTTAGGTTTAGGTTAGGTAGGTTAGGACTTCTAGGCCTCACGGCCTCTCGTGTGTCCCTTCTTAAATCCCCTCTCCCCTCTCTTAGCGTTGTGGCATGGCCGAGATGGAGAGAAAATAAATTACTTCCATCTCTAATCAAACTCATATTTTAATTTTAATAGTGTTTTATCTTTTTCAATAAGGCTTTTAAATTCCGTAAGAGTTTTTACCAATTTTATGTGTGATGGTAGTGCATTTCAATACTTTGTGACACTGTTACAAAAAAAGTTTTGTCTAATATTAGTTCTACTGTGCTGGGTTATTATTTTTAATTCGTTGTTACGTGTTCTAGAATAGTCAGACATAGTGAATAAGTTCTTATTAGTATGGTCAGTAGAATGGAATATCTTGAAAACATTTATCAAGTCCCTCCTCAGAAATTGTGTATTTGGGCAGCAATCTCTGTTTTATGCAGGTTTCATTAAAAATGATAAGTAAACATTTTTGACACCTTAACTTTACTATTCAATGTCTTTTTAGATATAGAAAAATCTAACACACAATAATATCAACTATGAACATGGAAACAACATGCCTATTATGTTTGGAATATAACATACACACATGACTCTACATACATTCATAAACACTACACATATTCAGCCACACATAAAATAAAATTTATCTTCAATAATAGCTGAAAGCACTCGGAAAAACAAAACATTTGGACAATTTTTATATAATTTATATTCTGAAAAGAAAAATTTCAGAAGATCACACAAAAAATATTATATAAAAAACTTAACCATAATACTATGTCTGTCATTTTTAATGAATCTGATATATATATATATATATATATATATATATATATATATATATATATATCGAAGAGCTAAGTTAGAATTCCAGTCAAATTTGTTACATTCATTTATGCACAAATACCCTTAGAAAAGGTATTAATCTGTCTCTTTTTCCTCTAGCTATGGGTTAAATAGAAGGATAGATTAAGTTCTATAGCTTTGGTCGGCAACCAGTCTACTGCATAAAGTAATGGCAACCTATGGCAGGAAGATTTTCTGCCCAGTCAGTCTCTTTCAAGATATGATCGCACAAGTGTGTATCACGTATGGCACTTGACTGACTGATATAAATAGAGATAGAAAAAAAGTAAATGTTCATAAGATATCGATGTTCACAAAGACACAAGGTCCCCAAATCACCAACTTTGAGGGTAGTATGCACTGGCCTTGATGAGCATATTTATGTGGTTGTTTATGTATAAATACCTACATGTGTGTGTGTGTGTGTGTGTGTGTGTATACAGAGTTTGTTCTGAAAAGATACTAAGTCAAAGAAGAAAGGATTCTGAAATTTCTAATGTTTGATAATACCTTCAGATTTTGGAAAGTAGGTCAAGCAAAGAACATTTCAAGATTCCCTTGTGTGTGTTTAATATATATATATATATATATATATATATATATATATATATATATATTACATGCAAATATATTGCTTCAAGCGGTGATCAAGAATGTACATGAATAATACATCTACATGCATTTTTACTTGGATGATATTTATAGAATCAATGATTATGGGTGTGTCTACTGGCATTAAAAACATCTGCGATAATGATACAAAATAAAAAAAAAAGCAAATAAAAAAGCCCCAGTTATTCAGCTGTTAAAGTGTCAAGATTTTTCTTATTACTTTTCTGGTGCAACTTTTCATAAAGTACAAACGTGTGCTAAAAAATTATCAGCTCAACCCATTTCCCAAAATCTGACCAAACAATTTTATTTTACTTTTTTTTTTTTTGGAATGGTTTCTTGGCTGAGCCAAAAACTTCTTAGCACCTCATTAATCTGATGTAAATCTTCAGAAATTTCCTTGATTCTTATATGTATCAGTTCAGCACTAAAATCAACATGAAGCTTCCAATGCTTTCCCACTGTACCTACCAACCCTTTTACCTGCTGCCTGCTTGTTTACCCATTTCCTCCATCAAAGTTGGCATTCCAATAACATCCCTACAGACCCTCCCAGAGACACACTTAAAATAACTACATATCACCATTTTCATAACCACTTTAGATGCTCTGAAGCACCTGTAGATTGGCCCGGGGCTGGGAGATGGAAGTGTTTGCAACTGAATGCAATTCATACCTGAACTAAAAATGTATTTGTTAGGTCTTTTGAAAAAATCTGTATTTAACCCCTTCCCTGCTAAGATGAGTTATCACCCTTGACGCAATGGCTGAGCAAATGACATATTCAGTTATCTAAGAGGCAGAAGACATTATGGGTGGTCTGCCCTTGGGAGCATACAGATGAGGATATAAACAGGGAGAGGGAGGTTCTGTGGAGAAGAAGATCTGGAATCTTCCATAAGTGAATTTAACATCAGTAAAGATTAATTTCAACATTGGTAGCAGAGCATCATTTTAATGTTTATTAATTTCTAAATGTATCTAATTAAATATTATCTTTGAATAAATGAAGCCTATGGGCGTTGGTAAAAACCACACTTTTTCAAAACTTGTGAACTGGTGATTCTTCTTTATGTACTATGTCTCTTCAGGATGTAGCCAATTATGTCTCTCCTCAACCTCCTGTTCTTCGTAGATCTTAATAAATTTTATCATTTTGTTATCTTTCCAAAACCTTGTTTTCCCATCCGTTTGGCTGATAATAGCTCACTATTTGTCTATATTTCTGAGATGAGGTAGTATTTACACTATTTGCAATATTCGGACTATTGTTTTCATCTTGGTTGCCATTTGTATAATGTTTCAGCCATTAAACACTCCGACCTTCTTCAATTGCTAGGAATTTTTAACCAAACCCTTTATTACGATCACTGGGATACATCATTCTCATTCCCTGTGTAAAGCCTCTTTTGGTAGTCATGAGTTATCTCCCTCTAACCTGACTCTCTAAGTTACTTGTACACCACTGCTGTTGCCTGGTATTGAACTCACAACTTTTTGGGTTAAGTCACTGGAACTAAACAACATCTATATCTACTGGGCCATAACTGACGTTTATATTCACTGGGCCATGTGACTAGAATACTGTATTTGGATTCTGCTTGTCCCTTTGATTGTGAGAAAAGATGGAAAAAGCATATCAGAGATGCTGTTTGGTCTAAGTGAAAAAAAAAAGAACAAAAAAAGAGGTGAAAATAACTTTGACATGTTTAATGTCTGCTCCAGTAAAATGAGAAAACATGTCAACTTCAAATCTTTTTATTTGTACCCTCTTACTTTAAATAATGACCTTTATTCAAACTTATGATTGTTATTGCAATATTTAATTGAAGTTGTTAAACTCAAATATTTAATGAAGCAATAGAAGAATTTTCATGGGCATTTTATTGTTGTAGAACTCGCAAGGAGCTTATTCAGTTATTAACTTAAGAATTATGATTCATTAAAAAATTAAAATAACAAAACCGTGATAATTTCATGAGTGCTAATGGTTAATATTATAACCAGTAAAAAAAATTGTACTACTTAAATTTTCTGGTAAACTAAATAGGGAAAATTATTTTTGTTTAATTTTTATAGATTAGCATACACTAGACCTTCCTCCTAACATGAAATTTGTCAGAATAGAAAAATATTGATTTCTTATAATTTTAGTGGTCAGTCAGTTAAGTGCCATACATGCTTGGGCAATCATGTATCTTTCGAGACATGACTGACTGGGCAGAAGATTATCCCGCAGTAGATTGCCATTACTTTCTGTGGTAGACTGGTTGCCAGCCAAGGCTATAGAACAGAATCTATCCTGTTATTTAATCCATAACTGGAAGGAAGAGATGGATTAATACCTTTCCCAAGGATATTTGCACGTAAGTGAATGTAAGGAATTCAACTGGAATTCGAACTCCAAGCCGATATCCACTGCACCACAACACACATCCACATTTTAGTGGTACTGTTCATAGATTAAGTATGAAATCAATCCCTGATTTCATAAAGAGTAATCCGTACTTTGTTTTAATTTACAAATGTCAAGTTTGAAATTGCTTCCCATCATTGATAACTGTGTACTATTATGAAATGAGAAGATGTCAATATTACACAGTTATCAATGACATAAGCACAATTTCTAACTTGACATTTGCAAATTTAAACAAAGTACAAATAACACTTTAAGAAATCAGGGATCAGTTTGACACATTGTTTATATTATGAACAGGGCCCTCACTTCTAAAATGATAAGAAATCAATATCATTCAATTCTAATAAATGTCATGACGTGAGGAAATTCTAATCTATAGAAATTCTTTCCTGTTTTTGGACCAGTCATTTTAAGTAGTACCAAAAAAGTATGCATACTAGTTATAAAAAATTTTGCAGTCAAATTATCAGTCAGTCAAGTGCGGTATATGATGCAGAAGATTTTCCCACAGTAATTTGCCATTTCTTTCTGTGGTAGACTGGTTGCCACTCAAGGCTTATAGAATCCAATCTGTTCTACTATTCGACCCATAGCTGGAGCAAGAGGAGATGGATTAATAATTTTCTCAAGGATATTTGCATATAAGTGAATGGTTAATTAAAATAAAGACAATAGGAAAACTGCATTTTAAATCGTCTACACATTTCGTTCTGTGATGGACTTTATCAAGGAAAAAAGATGAAATGAGCTTTATTCTAAATTACGTATCTATAAACAAACAGTGTTGGCAATCACAAAGATGCTCACAAATCATTTTCAAAAGATTAACAGAATATTTTAGTTTTTAGAATTTCTTTATGTGTAGTGCAAAGTCACAAGATATTAAAATGAAGGAAATTTGATTGTTTTCTTTGAAAACTGTTTATTTCGTGTGTTAGTCTGTTTTAGAATTCCTTCATGTATAGTGCAAAGTCATGAAATGTTAAAACAGACTAACATACATAATAAAAATTTCAAAGAAAACGGTTGACTTTCCTTCATTTTAACATCTGATTAAATAGAGAATGTAGCTTTGATTTCTGTAGAGAGATATATAGTGCTGTGCAAAAGTAAGAGAACTTCTAAGAAGATATTAAAAAAATTTCTCTCATTTTTCTAGATAATCAACAAATCTAAATTAAACAATATATTCATTAAGACAACCCATTATTAAATGAATGACAACTACTGTCAAAAATTACTATCAAACTGAAATAAAGATATTAATTAGAAATTAAGATGCACAAAATAAGTGAACCTTTACATTTAATATTTGGTAACTGCTTCTTTTGAGGTCACAAGGTCGACCAGTCATTTTCTGTAATTTCTAATAAGGTTTTGGCAGTCAGTCAGTTAAGTGCCATACGTGATACATACTTTGGGTGATCATGTCTCAAAAGAAACATGACTGACTGGGCAGAAGATTATCCCACAGTAGGTTGCCATTGCTTTCTGCAGTAGACTGGTTGCCAGCCAAGGCTATAGAATCCAATCTGTCCTATTATTTAACCCAGAACTGGAGGGAAGAGATTGATTAATACTTTTCCCAAAAGTATTTGTGCGTAAGTGAATGCAAGGAATTCAACGGAAATTTGAACTCGGCACCACAATTTGTTGTTCCGAGTCGATATTCACTGCACCACAAAGTGAGGATCAATTTTTAACATTATACTTGGCAAAACTTACATAACTATTCAATATTATCTGGGGTTTCTTGCATGTACTGCTTTAACTTGAATCACAGATTTTCAATTGGGTTTAGATCAGGACTTTGACTAGGCTATTCTAAGACTTTAAATTTCTTTTTTTTTAAATCCATGTTTTTGTGGATTTGCTTTGATGTTTCAAATCATTGTCCTGTTAAAAGATCCAGCCCAGACCTAAACCTACCTTTCAAACTGAGGACAAGACACTTTCATTCAAAATTGTTTGATATCTTG
Source organism: Ascarosepion bandense (assembly GCA_037127315.1). Lineage (NCBI taxonomy): Eukaryota > Metazoa > Mollusca > Cephalopoda > Sepiida > Sepiidae > Ascarosepion > Ascarosepion bandense. Next base: position 762,263 of record JBBBDQ010000151.1, read on the forward strand.
AAAAGTCTATTGTCCCGTCAATGTGCACTATTTTGCCTGTTCCAACTGCAACAAAGCACCCTAAAAACATACTGCTGCCACCACCATATTTAACTGTTGACACTAAATTCTTCTCTTCAAAAGATATACCAAAAAGTTGCTCCCAAAAAGGTCTAGTTTGGCCTCATCTAACCCTAAAAACTTTTGCCAGTATGTTTCTAGCATATTAATACGAGCTTGGGCATAGCTAAGTAGAGTTTGTCATTTTTTGCAAGCAGGGGATTTTACTAAGTATTCTGCCATGAAAGCCGGCATCATTCACATTTTGTTGCACTGTAGACATATGTACATTGATTCCATCATTGGCTAGAGATCCTTGGACAAGTGCAGAGGTCATAGCAGGATTTGACAGGGCTTGTCAAACTAGATGTCTATTTGTTCTTGCAATTATTTTTCATGGATGGTGACTTTTGATTGTGATTCCATCATACCATAGGCCATTCATTTATAAATAATTTGTCACACAGTGGAGACATGCACTCCAAATAGTTTTGATAGATTTTTGTAGACTTCGTCATCATTATAGGCTTCAGCTATGTGAATTTTTAAAGCTTTAGAAATTCTTTTGATCTTGGCATATTGCTTATAGCACCTGGTATTCCAAGTAGCCATTTATCAAGGTACCAACGAGGCTCAATGTTGCTCACTTTCAGTAATCATACAGAAACTGGTGTTTCAATGCAATGCCTTTAATCAAGGAATTTGAAAAAACCATTTATTTAATTCTCAAGGGTAGATTGATCTTGACATGGCAGCAGAATGAGAACAACCTAATCCCAAATATTAAATAAAGGTTTGGTTTGATTTACGACATTTGGGGATCATTTAATGCCAAGGCATTAGTTCCTTCAAAAATGTATTTTTGTTGGTAACATTTTTCCTTCAAAAATATATTTTTGTTGGTAACATTTTTCCTTTAAAAATTTTATGTATATATTTAATAAAAGTCTGTTTTTATACTTTCATAGTGTTTTGACTGCTTTTTGGAGGGTTAACTATTTGCCCATAGCTGAGACCCTAACAGGTGCTACCACCCCGGGTCAGGGTGGACCTGGGAACAACAGCAATTAAGAGGTGGTTCCATGCTCCTCGCAACCTCTAAATCAGAGGCCTTGCTGCCAGATGCAGTTTACCGTCATGCCCAGGACCTATTTAATAAAGAGTTCAGTTTTAAATTCCCTGAAGGTTAACTGGATTGACAGATACCTGATGAAGGTTGGAGAGCACAATGACTAAAATGCCATGTTAACAATAAAAATGAGGAAAATAGCACACAAGTAAATAAAGTAAATATTGAAACTTCTGGTAAGAACTTGAGAAGTGGGTCTACCCGAGAATATTTCTGTATCTCCCGCTTATACAAAAGGTTTCATGGCAACACTCAACTTTCTTGTCATGTTGGAAATCAGTTCTTGTTTGTAAATGAACCAATCTTGTATGATTATTTTTGTTTTGTTTTCAGTGAACAGTAATCTCACATGCAGATAGTGACTTGAGAATTGCTGATAACTTAGCAAAGATCAGTATGACAGTTTTGAGAAAGATAGACAAAGAGAGATGTGTTGGTTAAGAAAAGAAGGTCACTTGTTACAAAAAAATGTACAAGATAATTTATTTTCTAATGCAGGTCATCTTAAGAAGTTGACAAAAACAAAATTAATGATACAAGACTATTTGCATACAAACCCCCAGCACATAATTCTTTAGTTCTAATAACATAGATTTAGAGTATTTGGACACTTTGACCTGGTGTAATGATTAACATTAAAATCAATTACAACTGAGAAGTGAGTTTGATCTTCACTTAGTGCTCCACAATTTCGGCCTTGTGCCACATCTAAGCTCTACTCAGAAAATCATTTGGGCACTTCAACATGCTATAGTTGTTAGCAAGCATGTTTCATTACACAATTATGACTGAGTAGTGAGTTTGGTCCTCATATTTTTGGCCTTTGTACAACATCTAAGCTACACTTAGAAAATCATTTTGGAACTTCAGTGTGGTGTAACGGCTAATAATCTTGTCTTGCTCGATCAATTATGACTGAGTAGTGAGTTTGATCCTCACCGTATGCTTTCATACTTTTGCCTTTATGCCTCACTTTAGATACACTTAGAAAACCACCACAGATTTAGAGAATTTTATGCTCATCTTAGCTGTCAATTTCAAACAAGAAATTAGTTCAATACGTAATTTATCTATCTACACTATTTACATGCAAACTAGAGTCATCATCTTTGTTGTTGTTATCACATTTCAGCTACTGTGCACTCTGGCCTTCATCAGGTGAATGTCAATCCAGGTAACCTTGACAAAATTCTGAACTGAATCTTTTATTTAATCTATTTAATCCATCTCTTCTCCCCCCAGCTATAGGTTGGATAGCAAGACAGATTGTGTTCCAAAGCCTTGGTTGGCAACCAGTCTATCACAGAAGGTAATGCCAACCTGCTGCAGGAAAATCTTCTGCGCAGTCAGTCATGTCTCTTTCAAGAAATAACTGCCCAAGTGTGTATCATGTATAGCACTTAACTGACTGACTGATATATCAATGATACAAGATGTATCATTTCCATGCATACCCCAGTCAATAACTATTTAGTTCCTGTCTGAATATTTGTGATGAGTAATTGTCATTATTTGCATTATCTACATTTAGACTAAAGTCTTCATATTTCTTGCTATTATCACAACGTTTGAGTCATTGTGTTCGTCTTCTGTTATCTGTCAGTTTAGCTTATCTTTAAACTAAAAATTATTATTTAATCTACAAGAATAGAATGTTCTCATTCTATTGTCCATTAAATTTTTTAAAGTGATTTCCCCACCAGGCAATGTGATAAAGTTATTAAGATACAAAGGATTACTGAGAGTGAAAGAAAAGCAGAAAATATTGGATAGAAAGAAGACAATAAAAGAACTAGTTCAAAGGAAGATAAGATGATGACTGATGTTGCATTTAACATTTCAGTGGTTAAACTGGCAGGAGAGTAAGAAAACAAGAAGGTTATTCTCCAAGTGAAAAGTGCAAAAGAAGATATCTTTAGCATGGAACTTACCCTAAAATTTGAAAATTTTAACAGTAAATGAACGAGACCTAGCTGCCAATTTAGTACTGCACTTAAATTTGTCAAGTCAAGGTTTAATAAATAATACACTCGTTTTTATCGGTATTATACTAATATTTTTTAATCATCTACTTTAATTATTTTTTTCTCTTTTTTTATCACAATGTTTCTTAGTAATTCATTCTTCAGAAGTTAACAATCGAGTATCCAGAAAATAACTATGGATAAAACTTGAACTCACCAACATAACAAGTGAAACTCATCTTTGATAAATAATTTTATTTTCCTCCAGATTATAGATAATCATGGCTCTCCACAGTATCCATTCCTTAAACATCTATAAACTGGAAAAGATAGTACTGTTTTGTTTTTTTTAATTGTACTCTCCACAGTTTGGAATTCAGAGATTTTTTTTTCTCCTAAGCTAGTTGCCACTCAAGGCTAGAGGCTCCAGTCTACTATGTTACTTAATCCATAGCTAGTAGGTAGAAAAAAATCGATTCATCACTTTCTCAAGGGCATTAGTGTGAAAATGAATACAACAGAGAAACACTGAAATTTGAACTCTGCATACTGATTCCACTTTACGCACCAGTATCCATTACCGACCCACGCATCTTGAACTAATTAGGTTACCAAACCTGATAAGTCACTGGTTCAAAATAATGTTATCGGTTGACTGACAAAATAAAATATTTCTCCCAATCAATATTTCTCCACTGATCAATAGCATAATTTCTGCTAAGCCATAAATATCTGAAAATATGGATGTCACTGAGTGGCAAAAATAAGTATCTTATTAAGTTGCATCATTTCTTCACTACTTTTTGTGTCCATGTCCATAATGAAAATTATATTGGGCAAGTGAAGGACAATACAATGAATATTGGAAAAAAATTTGACCTTTCAAGTTAATGATATAACACTTCTTTTGGAGTAAAAATTGCATATGAAACATATGATTCATCTACAAGAGCTCTTCAACAGAGTGAGAATGAAAATTAGGATAAATACTACAGTTTATCTTCAATAAATTATTTTCTTTGTTTAATAAATGTTCATTCAATACAAGGCTTAAGAGCCACACAAGGCAAAAAAGAGTTAATAAATTAGGTCGTTGTATGGATGTAAAAGGATTTTGATTGATATTTATTCCTTATCAAGCTTTTAAATAATTGAATTAACAATTTTTAAAAGAATAATAATTATTATTTTTTCCAGGTACATAATTTACTATTTAACACAGCTCTTTTTGTTCATTATTTCCTTGAGAAATTTAGCTGTCTCTTAGTGATTCTAAGTTTAAGTGACCTTTTTCTTTCCATTTTCCCTAAAACTTCCCTGTTGCTCACATGCTCTGTCCAGAGTATTCTCAGCCTTCTTCTGTAGAACCACATCTCTTTCTCATTCTAAGTATAAATGTCCTTTTTGTTTCCATTTTTTTTAAACTTCCTCATTGCTCACATTCTCCTTCCATGGTATTCTCAGCCTTTTTCTGTAGAACCACATCTCTGATGCCTTGACTCTTTCTGATTCTAAGTATAAGTGTCCTTTTTGCTTCCATTTTCCTTAAAACTTTCTCATTGCTCACATGCTCCATGTTATTCTCAGCCTTTTTCTGTAGAACCATATCTCTGATGCCTGACTCTTTCTGATTCTAAGTATAAGTGTCCTTTTTGTTTCCATTTTCCTTAAAACTTCCTCATTGCTCACATGCTCCGTCCATGGTATTCTCAGCTTTCTTCTGTAGAACCACATCTCTGATTCTTGTCTCTTTCTGATTCTAAGTAGGTGTCCTTTGTTTTTCTATTTTCCTTTTGAATGATGCAAATAAAGTGAATTTTGGTGAGAGGGCAGGAAATCGACTGGAAAATTTGCTGAAGGCCAACACTTGACATGATACTGCAAATATAGCACAATAAACTATCATGTTGCTGGGCTGGGATGTTCTTCTGACTTCAACATATTCCCCAGATCCTGTCATTTTGAGACTATCATTTGTTTAAATCCATAATTCTTAGTATAAGTGTTGCTTTTTGAATTTCCATTTTCTCTAAAACTTCTCCAATGCTCATCTATTGTCAAAGTTATTCTCAACATCCTTCTGTAGAACTACATTTCTGTTGGCTTAAGTCTCTTTTTTATCTTTTTTTATTTGGAGATTATCCAGTATTTACTTCCATAGAGGACACTCATTCTAAAATAAAGCATGTATCAACAGTACTCAGACCTCATATATCATTCTTGGTCATTAACACAGGACCTTTAATCTCATACATGTGGTTGGTAAATATATCCTGCAATAGTTTATTCCATACGTTTGACACCTGATGATGCAATTACAGTAAGAGTTGTAGATGGGCTAACTGAACAAGTTAGACCTTGACCCATCATGTCTCATGCATATTCAATAAAAAATATGGTAACTGTGCTTGCTAAGGAAGTTTTTGGACATATGGCCTAACAAGGATTTTATTTCAGGAATGGCAGTAGAAAAAGTTAAACAATATTCTAGATCATATATATGATACTGTTCAACAGTTCCTCTATAAATACCAAAGGCAAACAAGAGCTTTTTACTTAGAGCGACACAGATTATGATGGCAGGAGTTAGACCTTTATGTCTTGACCAAATACATTCCAGAATATGTTGTTTTATTAAAACAAAAAACATTTAAGTAGTTAATCACACATGGATATACAATACAATGAATTATTTTTTTTTCATTTCATTTACATGGAAGCCACACATTAAAGTAACTAACATAACCAATCTAGTGCAAATAATATTTGTTGTTTGATTTGGATATTTTGAACTGGTTGAGTATTTCCTGTAACATAGAACATCATTCTCAAGCAATGGCTTGGTTTGACTTTTTTTTTATCAACTCCAACTTTTTTATTCATTCGGTAATAAATCTTGAGCAGAAAACCTTGTAAACCACTTTTGAGATATTCAGTCATCAGCAATATCTTCTTCATAAAGTGCAAAATCTTTCAGCCTGAGTTACATTTTTACATTTCCAAAAACCAGAAAACATAACATTTTTAAATGTTTTCCTTGTTTTTGCCAATTTTTTATATCAAAATCAATAAAGAAAGCTATTTTGATAAATGGTCTTATTAGAAGCAGTAGTTGCTTAGTTCTTCAAAACGAACTTATAGTCAAAAACTTTCTTCCAACCCTACCAATATAGCATGACCCATGTAAGATAGAACCACCTGGCTCAGTGAGAATAGAATTTTACTAGGAATGGGATAATCTTAAAGTATTTGCCACCATTATTTTCTGTTTTCTATTGTTTCCTGAAAAAAAAAATGAACTGTCTCTTTTACTATAGATTTTATAACAGATTGCAGATATGAAGGACATCATTGAATGGATTGGCCAGAATGCTGTATTAACAACTCAAGCAAATAAAAAGAAAAGTTCAACAATTCAAATAACAACATTTCAGCACAGGCTGCGTCATTCAATATTGAATATTCATTTTATTTTAATCCAGATAATCTAAATATATGAGTCATATGAATAAACATTTTTAATGTTAGCCTTTCCACATTAACTACCATTGAACTTTTAATGTTTCATATCTATATATTTTCTTTTTAATCATTTCACCAGAAGCAAGGCAGGACTGCCACTAGTGAGCACAAGGTTACAGTGAGAGAATAACAGGATACAAGGAGTGTCATAAAAAGGAATAAAAATGAAAAGAATTTGAGTAGATAGAAGATGACAATTGATGTTGCATTTAAACTTTTGGAGATTGTAGCTATCAAGAAAGCAAGTAAACAGAACGAAGTTCTACAGGTGGGAAGTGCAAGAAAAAAACTGTTAGAGTAGAAGAGACAGTTACATTTAACTATTTTGATGATAAAAGGGTGGGACCTAAATGCCAATCTAGTAGTACACATAAATTCATGTGATCAAGGATCAGGAAAAAAAGCTTGTTAAAGCAGTTGCCATGAAAATATTTGTAGAAAAGAAAGAGGGAAGCCACATCAGATTGGTGAGAAAGTGACTGAAGTCGAGAGGCCAAGTCAGGATCAATTACATTATAGATCCTTATTTGGATTTTGTTAAAATGTCAAGGGAAAATAGCAGGAGCACCTGATCAGATACTGCAACAGTATTCAATGCATAAGCAAATGGTAGATTTATAAATGTGCAAGATGCCCTTTGACAAGAAAAATTTCTCGCCCAACACAGTGACTCAACCTTCCTAGAAGTAGATGCAGCTATTGATTCAATATAGTCTTTTCACTTCAGGTCAGTTGAGAGAGTAAGGCCAAGGAGGCACAGTGTGTTCTCAAACAACAAATATCTACGCACATATTTTAGAGTATGGACACCAATGTCTTTATGATGGACAGTAAGTCATTCACATCAAAGTTTTTGAATAAGTTCATCATGCTGTTCATGTTATCTAGTGAGAGTTAGATTACCATAATCAGAAAGTGTTTTAACTTATATAGTGATCAAGATCTATCTATCGCCCAAGTTTACACTCCACCCACCCACGTCTATTGAACAGGTTAAGAGGCTCATCCCTTGTTCCCTGTTTAGGATGTGGTTTCCGGCTTTCTCTTTTTCATTCTTTTCACTATTACGAAGCCCCCTGCACATCAGTGGCGTTACCGCCTTGCTCGGGGTGATACGATTAAAAAAAAAAAACATGCTGCATATTCCACCCACTCCTCTTTTCTGAGTAATAAAGAGTATATCATTTTTGAATGGTCAACGCATAGGAACAAGGTGGTGGCTTGTTAGATTTTTATCTTCCTGATTTAAATAATAAGAATTAATAATTGACTTCATTTGAAGATCTTATTTTAAATTACAAAATTTAACTTATAGAAAAATTATGGACATAATAGAAAGGGGAGAAAAATGGAAATAACTACAGTAGTTGGCAAAATGAAATTTGAAAATAATTTTTTTTAATAGAAACAAACAACAGAACAAATGAACTAGTTATCATGCCTCACTTGACAGATTTGATTCAGGAAAGAAAAGTTTTTTTGTGGGTGGCGAACAAATCTGACTAAAAAGGAAACATGAAAAAGAAAATACACACGTATCAATAATATCGATGTAAATATATTTTTATAAACAACTCACATCCAGTCCTAACAAAGATCTCTTCTGTTTATATAAAAGGGAGATTGTATCAATTTAATGAAAAGAGATAGAATGATAGAATGTAACCTTAAAACTGAGAACAAGACCTTTTGGAAGGATGAAGCACACTCCTTTTTTGTATAGATATTTAGCCTATTCCCCAACCGGAGCAAGATGTGACACAAAATCTTTTTTAACATACGGAACCCGAACACATACAGACGAATGAAGGAACAAAATTTCCCCCGTCCTCCCAACTGCCGGTTGCACTGACTGGTCCACTCCTCTGGCTGTGGAACACTGTTCCCTGGGACTGGGCATCTACTCAGTAATAAATTTTTTCTCAGATGCACCTCTGTCCTCATGGACAGAGCTACAACTGAGCCACACTTTGTCTTCGAGGACAGAGATGCAACTGAGATATGATTAGGATCTCCTCCTTATTTGCATAAGGTAAGGATGCAAATTTTATTTTGTATAAAATGTTCTGTGATTGCCGACCTGTACTTGTAGTGTCATTCAACCTGGGCAGGTTGAGCTGGCTTCTTCAATAGAAGAGTTTCATGAAATTTTTTTGGCTCCTTAAGTTGTCCCCATTTATATATGGTGCAGAGATTTTCTTGCAATAGGTTGCCAATTCTTACTGTGGTAGACTGGCTACCAATCAATACTATAGTGCCCAGATCATTCTGCTATTTACCTATAGCTAGATTGCAGACCTGGATGTGATGACACTTATACATGTTAACCTATCTGAATAGATGCTGGGACATTTCATATTAAGTAATTCTGATAAAAAAAAAGATAAAATGAAATTCATGATAAAGCAAAAGCAATGTGTTTTAATATTTATTTATTTTTATCCCTGCATTACCAGTTAATCTTGATTGTTTCATTGATTTCTTGATTGTTTATGATTGCTAAGTCAGAGAACATATTCAGTTGTTAAAAGAACTTTGTAAAAAGCTGGCAGAAAATCTGGTGCATGTGTGAATGCAAAATGATGAAGAAGAGAAAAGTGGTAATATTACCATTAACAGCAGGTAGACGAGGAACACAGTCAGCCGCAGATTTTTGAAGAAATTGTACGTCACGGGCTGATAGATCTGTTGTCCGAGCAAGATCAGGACCTGATAAACCCAACACAACAGATAACGTGTTGATTTTGGCTAAAAGAAAAAAGAGAGAGAAAGAGAGAAAAATGAGAATAATGAAAGAAAAAAAAACAAATATGAATTTCTTTTTTCGTATAGAACATCAACAGAGCAAGAATTAGATAAAACTGCAACAAAAATGGAAACTAGAGAAAAAAAAGCTAAAATTTAAAACACTAATAACTCAGAAATCATTTCTATAAAATGTATTTTCAGTTTAGTTTCATGCTGACACCTGCTAAAGAGTAAATGATCGCTAGTGTAATTTATACACTGATGTTTTTTGTGTGGATGTGCATTGTGGTGCAGTGGATAGACTCAGAACGACAAATCAGGGTGCCGAGTTCAATTTCCAGTTGAATTCCTTGCATTCACTTACACACAAATACCCTTGGGAAAAGTATTAATCCGCCTCTCGTTATGGGTTAAATAGTAGGATAGATTGGCTGGCAACCAATCTACCACAGAAAGCAATGGGAAGCTACTGCAGGATAATCTTCTGCTCAGTTAGTCATGTTTCTTTCAAGACATGACTGCCCAAAGCGTATATCTCATATGGTAATTTAACTGATTGTTTTTTGTGTGAACTGAGTTAATGTTTTCTGCAGAAGGATACTTAAAATTCCATAAACAGAATGAGTAAGCAACAAGAAAGTCTTAAAGAAAACGGCAACAGAAAGAACTTATACTCAAAATCAGGAAGAGATCACTGAAATTCCTGAGACACATGATAAGGAAAGAGATCTTCGAAAACTTAACCTTCATGTGGCATATTGAGAGCAGGAGCAATAGGGGAAGGCAGTGAGTTTGTGTGAATGGATGACAGAATGGTGGGGCAGGAGCCTTAGCAAAGGGAGAAAAACTGCTAAGAGACACATTTTTTTCTTTTTTTTTTTAATCGTATCACCCCGAGCAAGGCGGTAATGCCACTGATGTGCAGGGGGCTACGTAATAGTGAAAAGATTGGAGAAGACAAAGCCGGAAACCACATCCTAAACAGGGAACAAGGGATGAGCCTCTTAACCTGTTCAATAGACGTGGGTGGAGTGTGAACTGGGCGATAGATAGATCTATCTACTCCAATTAAAATGAGATAGGAAGTGGTGGAGAGCTATGATTGACTATTGTCATCTAGAAAGAAGTATCAACACTGACATAAGTGGTTGAACACAGATTGTCAGATAACAAATAAAAGTATAAGAATTATTTATTCCACTGGGGATCATGTGACAACAATAATAACCTATATTAAGCACCAGACAGAAGTCTGGATGAATCAACTGAGGGAATCAACCAAGAAAATCAACTGAGTGGATCCACTGGATTATGAGTAGCAGTTGCACTAGTTACAGCCAAGTAGTAAAGTTCAGTGTTTACAGTGTGATATTACTATTTAGTTCTTGAGTAGATTACTCAGGAGAACTCCCAAGAGAGGATACTATGTATTATCAGGAGGAACCTCTTAATGCAGTACTATTCACAAGATACATGATAACTATCTTGCAATAGCAAGATATCAGAAAATCAGTTCGTAGTAATAACTATTCCTACAAATCTATGAGTAACTGAAGTAATATAACAAGACTCAAGACAATTGTGTGATGCTATTTGTTTTATTTATTTGTTTATTTTTAATTAGTGCTTAGATAGCAATGTAAGTATTCATTTATATGTCTACATTTACCCATTATTTCAGTTAGCTTGTTGAAGAGCTTATTTTGGTTTTTTAAAAGTAATTATTACTAGTTTTTCCTTTAAGTATAATTTACAGTTTGTACTGTTAAAACTATATGAGGCTGCACATTTTATGATTTTCCATTTAATTTGGCAGGGGGATATTTTTTCTTTTTGCTTCATATATATTTTGATAGGGTTGTATTGTTTGTATATTTTTTCCTTTTGAATGACCTGTTGTGAATGTAATATCTTTCTTTGACAGTTTTTTCTGTGGCCCCTATGTAAATTTGTTCATCTGTGTTAATGTTATTTGTTGCAGTATTAGGTTGTTATAAAAATAAAGGCTGCTTAAATTGTTGTATTTTGAAAAGCCATTTTAACATAGTATTCACTGTATATATTAGGTGAATTTTAGTATACATAATAATTAATGTGTGCTCTATTTTCTAACTTATTTTCATACAAAATTATTCTTGAAGCATAAAAGCCTATGAATATGACAAAACATGATCTTCATTTACTTTTGTTCCATGAGTTCAAAATTGGGAACAGTGTCTCCCAAACTTCTGGCAATATCAACAGAGCATGTGGAGATGGATCCACAAGTGATCAGACAGTACAAAAGTGGTTCCATAAATTCTATATTGGTGATGAAGAAAGTAGAGGATGATCAAGCAGTCTTGACAACTAACAATTGCAAGCAACTGTTCAGCAAAACCCATGTCAAAGTGTCAGGGAAATGTTTCGGATGCTTGGTGTCAGTACTGCAACAATTTTGTTTCACGATAATGTGCAGCCATATGTTGCAAGAATAACATTGCAAAAACTCACAGACTTTGCATACAAGAGTTTTACCATATCTTTCATTCACTGATTATCATTTTAATCGCATTTTAAATGGTAAAACTTTTAAGTCTTAACCAGAGGTGGAATCAGATTTCAAAGATTTCATTGTATCACTGCCAATAATTTTTTATCCACAAGGAATAAATAATTTCGTCGATCGATGACAGAGGTTCATAGATGCTCAAGACTTGTATTTTGACTAACTTCAACATTTCTACAGTTAATTTTTTAATAATAAAATTATGTTTCTGAAATCAGACATTCATTTTGTAACATCCTAATAGCTTTGTATATCATATTATTAGTTACACATTCATTGTTAAGTGGGCAATTTTCTTTGTTTCAGCAGTTACATTTAATGGTGTTATTTTGCTAGATGTTATTGTTATTAGTGTTTGGTTGATAATTGTTATTGTTGAGTATTTTTATTGGGCTTACTTATTATTTTCTTCATGTTATAATTGTTGATGATTTTTGATAGTTTACTTTTTTAGGGAAGTGTTAGTCAATTATTTTGAAGAATATTTACCCTATTTTTTGTTTTTATTTTATTGATTTAGAGACGGTCAAACCAAATGATATTTCTTTTTTTTTTTGTTTTTGTTTGAATTGTTTGAATTTTTGTATTCTAGTTTGTTTGAATATCTGTTGTTTCTTAATGTTGCTTCATATGGTTTTTGCTTACAATGAATCTTTTTAAATGAGTAGAATTTGTTGACATTCTTTTATTCATATATATGGGTATTTCAATATGTTAGAGGCTTTTGAAATTTTTGTTATATATATATATAAGCTGATGTTTAGTCATTTCCTCAAATCTCTCTTTATATAAATCATACAACCTTGAAATAGAACATGTTCTGCTTTCTCAGACCCTAAGAACCAGTTAATTTTCAGTCTGAACACACATATAACATCTATGATAGGGTCTTCTTATCCAAAGTAGCTTGCTAATCATCTAAGATCTACTGACAGCAAGCAATACAAAGCAGGCTATATTGACAGCTATCCACAATACCCTCCAATAAATTTATGCTAGTTTTGTGACAAAGTATATGGGTTAGCAGCAAGTCTGAACAGTCACATGAGAATACATAAGGACAACAGACATTAGGATATAGAACAAGAAGAGACTAGCAGCCCTATTAGAGGTCAGTGTAACCAATGATACAGGTCTAAACAGAGCTGAGAGAGAGAAGAAAACCAAATATCAAGGCCTCATGTAAAGAAACTGGAACCTTATAGAAATATCAATTATTCCAGTTATTATAGGAGCCACTGGGCTCATGAAAAAGAACTTTAAGAAGTACCTGGCAAGTATACCAATTAAACCAAGTGCAAGAGAGATCCAAACAATTGTACTTAAAGGGACAGTTAAAATCCTGAAAAGATCTCCTGGTTGGAATTTCTAAAATAGTGGGTGAATGTTTAGTATCTGGTAGGATACTCCTTCCCCAGCAAAAATGATATGAAAAAGAAAAAAAAAGTGATAACTACTCTTGTAACATTACTATATACATGCCAAAAGAGAATACCTTGACGGAGATAATATATAAGGTATTATGGTAAGTAATCATTTTTGCGTGGTCAAATTGCTTGAATCTTTGAATACAATCTTTATGGCCTGAAGACTGCCCTCATGCATAAAACAGACTGTTGCTACTTGATTTTATATATATACATATATATATATATATATGAAATAACAACTAACTAGATTGGTTTAACCAACTGACAACTTACTAAAAGACTTAATAGCTTAAATAAGAAAAAATCTTGAACAAAGAAACAACAAAAAAAAAAACCTCCTAAAACAAACACCTACCTACTCAGTAAAAATTACCCAGACAGAGCAAAAACCACTTCATAACATTAACTCCTATCATAGGTCATGCTCACATTGTTACTCAAGTTTCACACTCATGCAATCTTCAGATGACTAGTGTGTGTGTGTGAGTATATATATATATTTTAGAAGTAGTACAAACTAATAAGTTAGCATTCCAATGTTTGTAGTGATTTACTTTTTAAGAGTGCTCAATATTGTCTGATGAGGTGCCAATAAGCAGGCACCAAAACAAAACAGCTCGTGCTGCAGTAAACTATGTTTTTATTATAAACACTTATAATAAAAATATTACTCTCACTTTCTCTCTCTCTCTCTCTCTATATATATATATATACACACATGTGGATGTGCATAACAGTGTGTACATAAAAATCAACAATGTAAGGTAACTGGTAGTTTCATGCCTTAAGTAAATATTAGACCATCAAGTGTGCTATGCACAATACTAAATACTCTTTCTTTAAAAATGTCCAGATGATGATCTGTCGGCCTTTTTGCAAATAGCACAGGTATTGTTGGCATAATGACAAGGCAGTTTGGCATCATCGGCTTGCTTCTGGTTGTTGTTATGACCTTTCAGATGGTTTACATAACCTGTCCTTGACAACAGCATGTGCTTTGCACACACACCACATTTCCAAGACTGCATATTAGTTGGCAAATCAATGTGAATGCCTCTTTAGGGATCATGCTTGCCTGAGACATTCATCCTCAAAGGTGTTGTATCAATCACTTACAAAGAGCCTCCATTCTGTACAATATAAAGTCAGTTCTTCCATGTGCAATTTCTTCAGATTATCTTTAAAACTCTTCTTCAGCTTCTGTTGAATTTTGGATGCTTTTTTTTTAAAATTCCCACAGTAAAGTTGTTTGTGAATCCTGTTATCTCTATTCTCACAAAGTGACCTGCCCATTGCATTTGGTTGAGGATCAGTATTATTTCAGTAGTGTTTTTTTTTTTTTAATCATATCACCCCAAGCAAGGCGATAACGCCACTGATGCGCAGGAGGCTACGTAAGGGTAAAAAGAATAAAAAAGAGAAAGCCGGAAACCACATCCTAAACAGGGAACAAGGGATGAGCCTCTTCACCTGTTCAATAGACGTGGGTGGAGTGTGAACCAGGCGATAGTTTAGTCTATCTCCTCCAATTGAAAAAAAAGAAAAAAGAAAAGAGTGAAAAGATTGGAAAAGAGAAAACCGGAAACCGCATCCTAAACAGGAAACAAGGGAGTTGCATTCAGATGTTTGAAGGACAACAGTGTCTGAAATTAAAGATTTCTATCTGATTATTTACGATAAATTTTTGTTACGAAAATGTGTGTCATTCGGCAGGATTCAAACCTGCGATCCCTATTCACATAGAGGAAGCCAGTAATTCATCTGGCATGTCTTAGACCTCTTGACCACGAATGACCAGCAATCTAAATGAGGTCAAATCAAGCCTATATAACATAATTTTTGATTCACACAAATAACCATATCTGCACTAAAATGTATCATAATTTCAACAAATGTCAACATGTTACGGAAATTTTTGTAACAAAAATTTATCATAAATAATCAGGCCAGTAGAAATAAATATATAATACTGTTTGATTATAAACAGAATATCTACTTAAATATGAGTCAGTCAGTTAAGTGCCATATGTGATACACGCTTGGGCGATCATATCTCGAAAGAGACATGACTGACTGGGCAGAAGATTATCCTACAGTAGGTTGCCATTGCTTTCTGCGGTAGACTGGTTGCCAGCCAAGGCCATAGAACCCAATCTGTCCTGTTATTTGACTAATAGCTAGAGGAAGAAGAGACATATTATATTATTACGTAGTAATTAGTGGGGGATCAGATTATTACTTCATAACAATAGAAAATTGATCCCCCACTTTATGACCAATAGAAGCCGCAATCATGATTCCAACTATTATATTCAGTCAGTCAGTTAAGTGCCATACGTGATACACGCTTCGGGCGATCATGTCTCGAAAGAGACATGACTGACTGGGCAGAATATTATCCTGCAGTAGGTTGCCATTGCTTTCTGCGGTAGACTGGTCGATATGAGTATCAATCAAAAATAATGTTCAAAGAAATAATTTCAAATTGTTGGTTGTTTATAACTATTTTATTAATCTGCGTTAATTTCCGTAATATATATATATATATTAATATATTAATATATATTATATATATTAATATATTATATATTATATATATTAATATATAATATATTATATATATTAATATATAATATATTATATATTATATATATTAATATATTAATATATTATATATTATATATATTAATATATAATATATTATATATTATATATATTAATATATTATATATTATATATATTAATATATAATATATTATATATTATATGTCAAAAAATACATTTTTAAACTTACAACTTTTTAGTAGTTTTTCCTATAGGAAAAACTACTAAAAAGTTGTAAGTTTAAAAATGTATTTTTTGACAGTATTTATTTATTTCTATTATTATATATTATATATTATTATATATTCTTATTATATATTATTATATATATATATATATATATATATATATATACATATATATTTGATATTTCAGACTGCCCCCGGCCTTTCATCAGAACCGAATCGTGGATCATCATTATGCTATATGATAATATATATGATTATGCTATATCATAATATATATGATATATCATAATCATAATATATATACATGGATCATCATTATGTTATATATATATATAAAATAATGACAAACCCATAAAAATGGAGAGGATAATCAAAAAAAATTATCTAATTAATATAAAATATTAAATAGATAAAGAGCAATATTATATATATCGGAGAAAACTCAACACATATTTAAATGGTTATAAATCCAGAATTTATTTTGGCAGTTGTAAAACTACCAGCTACTTCATCAGATCCAAAAAGTCAAATTTAACCTAGAATATTCAAAAAATTTTAGGTTAGCACAGAGAGAAAACATTGAGGTTAGGTGAAGGGTAGAGATGTATACAGTTTACACTGAAGTAGCCATACCGGTAATGTCACAAAAATTAAAGAACATATACACCAACCCACACATATGCAAAAAAATCTTAGAAGAAAAACAATGTAATATACAATAACAAATAAGTGAATAGGTACAAACAACTATCTAACTATAAGAAGTCATATATGCACAGTAAACTAGCTTTAGAAATAGAAGTAACCTGTGCTTAGATGAAAAATAAAAATAATTAAACTTAGTGGAAATAACTATCTTTTGAACCAATGAAATTATTTTTAAATTCTGTCACAAAAATTAATCTAAATTACCTGTTTAGTAAGATTTAACTTTTTTCATACTGATAATTTTCTTGCAAATTCAGCAATATTTTTCTATGGTGTATGTAAGTATTGATTTAAAATAATGTTCGAACAAATACATTAAAAATTCGTCGGTTGTTTAAACCATTTCATTAATTTTCGAGACTTTCTATAACATTGTGTGTTTACATTTGTTGACATTACAATACATTTCAGAGCAGAGATGGTTATTTACACAGAATCGAAAATTGTGTTATATAAGGCTTGATTTGACTTTGATTAGACTGTGGACTCATTAGTGGTCAAGTGATCTAAGATGCAATTGGTCATTTCCTCTATGTCGATAGAGGTCGCAGGTTTGAATCCTGCCAAATGACACACATTGTTATAACAAAATTTATCGTAAATAATCAGGCCAGTAGAAATAAATATACAGATATAATGTTTGATTAAAAACAGAATATCTACTTAAATACGAGTATTGATTAAAAATAATGTTCAAACAAATAAATTAAATATATATATATATATATATATATATATATATACATATATATATATATATATATACAAACACACACATGCAAGATACATATTTCTTTGAATTTATGATATAAGAAATTATCATTATTCTATACTAGCAGTATAGCCCGGCGTTGCTCGGGTGTAATGAAAGCTTTAAAACTAATCCATGGTTCTGGAGCTCAGACTCTTTGGAGGTTGGCACGAAAGACTAAAAAGCAGTAGTTGTTTCCAGTTAAAGCGAAACAGTAGACTGAAAGAAAAATGAATGGATGTAAGTCAAATTTTGATTTCCTGCTATTGATATCAAATAAGTTTTTTCATCATAAACTGAATTTTGAAGGCTAAATAAGTCCTCAGAGTAAATGATATCATGGCTGAGACTAAGAACTACAATTATACCTACTTAGAACCAAACCCGAATCAAAAACTAAAATAAAAGGGCTGAAAAAAATACAGATATACAGGCCGATAAACATACACACACACACACAAACATCTTACCTTTTATATATATATAATTGATTTTCTGCACTATTGTAAGAACTGCAACCTTGAAACTTCTGAATATTATTTCTTATGTCTTTGTCTATGAGTGTATAAAATTTGATTAAAATCGGACCACTCCTTCTATAACCCGATTTTTTTGATTATCAATTTTTGATATTTATTGGGGGTACCTCAACACAAAACCTAGCTAAGAACACTCGCAGACGCTTATAATACTTATAATACAACTGTGTAAATTTTCAAGAAAATCGGTTCAGCTGTTTCGGAGTCTATAGGTAATGGACACACACACACACACACACACATAGATAAAGTTCCATTTATAAATAAGTTTAAATTTAGATTTAGATCTATTTATCCAAATTTGTGCCTTCATTTACATTGTTATAGTTCCAACATAACCAGTACCCGTTGAAAGACATAGAGTAAAACAGCCAAAACACTGTGACTATCAACAACCCCAATTTGAACTCCAGTTCAAATCAATCAATATGTAATAAACATATAACACATAATGTACATGAATAGCCAGTCAGCTGGAGTCAGTGTTCTGTGAGAGGAGGCCACCTCATGAACTACTTCCCTTATTCATGCAATTGAAATGTTTCAATAAATCAAAATCTGCATATATGTAATAAATTTCTACACAATATATTAACTTTTAATTTCTTATTAATGTACTAGTATAACTGTATTTTCAAAAACTACAGCATGTATATGTAGAGTATAACTGCATTCTGTTCAATGAAAAGGAAATATATCTAATTTAACAAACTTATAGAAAAAAATGACATTTAATTTAAGACCTCTCACAATACAATATTTTTGGTATGTACATAGGGTGGCACTAACATTCTCTGATAGTGAGTTAATTTAATTAATATCATGAGGTTTCCAGGGTTTCTTGTTCCACTAAGAGCTACATATAATTGCCCAGGACTAAATACAGGATTTGGTAAATGTATTCCTACATTTGAAGGATGTGCGTTGTGGTACAGTGGATATCGGCTCGGAACGAGAAACCGGGGAGCCGAGTTTGAATTCCTAGTTGAATCCATTGTATTCACTTATGTGCAAATACCCTTGGAAAAGGTATTAATCCGTCTCTTCCTTCCAGTTATGGGTTAAATAACAGGACAGATTGGGTTCTATATCCTTGGTCGGCAACCAGTCTACCGCAGAAAGCAATGGCAACCTACTGCGGAATAATCTTCTACCCAGTCAGTCATGTCTCTTTCGAGACATGATCGCCCAAGCGTGTATCACATATGGCACTTAACTGACTGACTGACATTTGAAAATTATATAAATATAGCAAGAATAATTTATCTCAATATATGACTTTCAACAAACATATTACAGTCAAATGGGACTAAAATGAAAGAAGCCAGAGTTTCAACAAACAAAAGACATCCATTACTAAATATGGCTGAATATCATTTCCCATAATGCATTATGTCCTTGGGTGGCCAGCAGCTTATCTAAAAAGTTATGAGAGGAATAAACACAAAGACTAAACATGGAAGTGTTAGTCCCTCATGTACTAAAAATGAGAGAATTCATCATTATATATATATATATTTTTTTTTTGGAACCCTACTGGAGAGAATATTTTCTCTTAAAGTTTTCTTAAATACATTGTGTGTATTACATCTATTAGCTCATATAAAAAGCACTTACAGGGTGTGTATTTCAAATACAGGTATCCACTATAATAATGTTCAAAGCGATAAAATGTCAGTTTTAATTCCATGAAGAAATTTGTTTACCTTTCAGATATAAACTTGGGCAGATATGGACTTTAGAAAAATGTCTGAAAGAGGAAATGTGATTTCCTTAAAAAAAGAAATAAAACCTTGCAAAGCTGCTTTCTGAGGATGAGTAGTCTAAAGTAAGGGGCTGGCAACCTTTTGCTAACTACATGCTGACTAAGGGTTTTAAAATCAATGTGCAAACAGAGTACTTATTTTTATACAAGTCAAGGTCTTTATACTTGTTCTACAATATATTTTATGTAGGAATATATACAATAATAAGTAAACTACATTAATAGAAATAAACTGCCTTTTTTAAGTGTTTATTAAAATAAATAAAATAGATAAAATGCAACCGTAACTTCTACTCCAACAGTTTCTTTCCTCGCACTTCCCGACTGTGGAATTCCCTTCCACACAATTGCTTCCCTGACGGCTACAATCTCAAGGAGTTTAAATATAAGGTCAATAGACACCTCCTAACTCACTAACCTGCTCCTATTCTATCAAACACTCTTCCCATCTGCCCAACCCTCATTCTCGCTATCCTTACTCATCTGTCACCTTCCTCCTGTCATTCCCTATGTCTAACCACTCCTTCTCTTTACCTTCCCCTATGTAGCCCCATGTGCAATAGTGGCAGTGGAATGCCTTGCTTGGGGTGAGATGATTAAAAAAAAAAAATTATCAATGGAAACGTTGCACTTGCATGGTCATAGCCAATTGCTCAATATTGGCAACATTCTTTGTTACTTTGAGTTTACACTATTTTCTAAATGTTCAGATGTCGGGCATTTTTGTTGTGGACTTAACTCTGCTTTCATGTGAGAGAAAATTTGCTCACAGGAATAAATTGAACCAAAAATTGAAAGAAGAGCAAAAGTAATTTTCTTCAAGCAGATGATAGATCTCAAGACAGATGTCCAACAGTTGAGAATAGCAACAGATTTTCTAATTTTTTGTCTTCCAGAGAATTCCTTAGTTCAACAATTCATGTCATTAAAAATTACTTGGCATGTGACGTGTGAGAGATGTGCCATATGTTTCCGACCTCTGGTCTAAGGCACACTGCATCAAAATGTTGTTTTTTTGGGTTTTTTTTAATCATATCACCCTGAGCAAGGCGGTAACGCCACTGATGTGCAAGGGGCTACATAAGAGTGAAGAGATTGGAAAAGAGAGAACCGGAAGCCACATCCTAAACAGGGAACAGGGAATGAGCCTCTTCACCTGTTCAATAGATGTGGGTGGAGTGTGAACTGGGCGATAGTTTAGTCTATCTACTCCAATTGAAAAAAAAAAAAAAGTGAGAAAATTAGAAAAGAGAAAACCGGAAACCGCATCCTAAACAGGAAACAAGGGATGAGCCTCTTCACCTGTTCAATAGATGTGGGTGGAGTGTGAACCGGGCGATAGTTTCTCCTACAAATGGGAATGCAGGAGAGTAATAAACACCGTTTAAATTATAAATGGGGAGTCTATTTCAAATACAGTTATCCACTAAACTTTAAAGTTTTGTGAAGGCCCCACTATGATATCCTAACTCTTCAGGGATTTTTGTCTATCTGTTTTTTCCATCCTATTAACGCTCTTTCTCTGTCTTGATATCAAGCACTTTACAACAAAAAACATGCTTGCCAAAATATCTTTTTATCAGTAAACTACTGAAAAAAACAACAATCTTGACAATAAGCATCATCACAACTCAGCACTATATATAGTGTTAAATTATAATGATGTTTTAGTACCGAAATTGCTGGGCTTTTTTTTTTCAGTAACTTTTTGGGAGAAAGGCTTTTTAGGAAAGCAGGTTTTATGTCATAAGGTGCTTGATATCAAGATAGAGTGTTAATAGAATTAACATGGAGATGTCTTCACTCTTCAGAAAAGATAAAAACCCTGATGAGTGAAGACATCACAATAATGCCCTCATGAAACTTCATCAGCAGCAGCTAAGTTACAAAATTGTCCATGTTAATTCTATTAACACTATCCCCTATTTTATAACAAAAATACCTGCTTGCCTAAAATGACTTTCTACCAATAAACTACTGAAAAAACAGAAATTTTGCACAAAGCATCATTAAAATTCAAATATATATATATATACTAGCAGTATAGCCCGGCGTTGCTCGTGTGTAATGACAGCTTTAAAACTAATCCATGGTCCTGGAGTTCAGACCCTTTGGACATTGGCATGAAAGACTAAAAAGCAATAGTTGTTTCCAGTTAAAGCGAAACTGTAGACTGAAAGAAAAATGAATAAATGTAAGTCAAATTTTGATTTCCTGGTATCGATATGAAATAAGATTTTTTCGTCATAAACTGAATTTTGAAGGCTAAATAAGTCCTCTGAGTAAATGGTATCATGGCTGAGATTAAGAACTACAATTATACCTACTTAGAGTCAAACCTGAAGCAAAAACTAAAATAAAAGGGCTGAAAAAAATACAGATATACAAGCAGATAAAAAGACACACACACACACACACAAACATCTTGCCTTTTATATATATATATATATATATATATTATTGATTTTCTGCACTATTGTAAAAACTGCAACCTTGAAACTTCTGAATATCGTTTCTTATGTCTTTGTCTATGAGTATATCAAATTTGATTAAAATCGGACCACTCCTTCTATAACCCAATTTTTTTGATTATTGATTTTCAATATTTATTGAGAGTACCTCAACACAAAACCTAGCTAAGAACACTCGCAGACGCTTATAGTACAACTGTGTCAATTTTCAAGAAAATTGGTTCAGCCATTTTGGAGTCTATAGGTAACGGATACACACACACAGACAAAGTTCCATTTATAAATAAGTTTATATATATATATATATATATACACACACACACACACACACACACACACACACATACTACTGGCCATAATTATTAGGCCACCCCAGTATTTTAATAAAATGATGTATTTCATACTATTTTTTAGTATTTATTGCCAAGTGAATAATTGTAAATGAAAATGGAATGGTTCTTTTGTTAATACTGCACAATAATATGTGCATCAAATTAATTTACAAATATTTTTTTTTTTTTTTTTTTTTAATCATATCACCCCAAGCAAGGCGGTAACGCCACTGATGCACAGGGAGCTAATACAATAACATCCACCATTTTAATAAAATGATGTATTTCATACTATTTTTTAGTATTTATTGCCAAGTGAATAATTGTAAATGAAAATGGAATGGTTCTTTTGTTAATACTGCACAATAATATGTGCATCAAATTAATTTACAAATATTTTTTTTTTTTTTTTTTAATCATATCACCCCAAGCAAGGCGATAACGCCACTGATGCACAGGGAGCTACGTAAGGGTAAAAAGAATGGAAAAGAGAAAGCCGGAAACCACATCCTAAACAGGAAACAAGGGATGAGCCTCTTCACCTGTTCAATAGATGTGGGTGGAGTGTGAACCGGGCGATAGTTTAGTCTATCTACTCCAATTGAAAAAAAATAATAAAAAAGGAAAAGAGTGAAAAGATTGGAAAAGAGAAAACCGGAAACCACATCCAAAACAGGAAACAAGGGATGAGCTTCTTCAACTGTTCAATAGATGTGGGTGGAGTGTGAACCGGGCGATAGTTTAGTCTATCTACTCCAATCCTAAACAGGAAACAAGGGATAGGATGATTTGGATGAGTTCATCTTTGCTTTCTTGCCTTGTAAAATTTTGCAAAGTAATAATAACAAAAGAACCATTCTATTTTCATTTAGAATTATCCACTTGCCAATAAATATCAAAAATAGTATGAAATACATAATTTTTTTTTTTTAACTGGGGTAACCTAATAATTATGGCTGGTAGTATATATATATTCTAAACCTATACTGTTAAATATAAGAGACAATGAATGTCTATTATATTTAATCATCAGCTGTTCTAAACGTCATATTTTGGCTTTAATTTCAGTTGAAAATAAAGACAAAAATTCTCCAACATTTGGATAATTTTTTATTAAGTTGGTTCTAAGCTTTCAGCTCACACGAGCCATCTTCAGAGAGGTTATTAAGACAGTAATACAATAACATCCACCATCAGCGATAATTTTATTTTGTGTTGACATAAAACTCCGCTAGGAAGTTTTATGTCAACGAAAGCTTAGAACCAACTTAATAAAAAAAAATTATCCAAATGTTGGAGAATTTTTATCTTTATTTTCAACTGAAATTAAAGCCAAAATATGATGTTTAGAACGGCTCCTGATTAAACATAATAGACATTCATTGTCTCTTATATTTAACAGTATAAGTTTAGAAAATTATTTGCTGCCTTGATACACTAAATGTGTATGTGTATATATATATATATATATATATATATCTTCATGTACACACAGGATTAAAAAAATAGTTTACTTAATTTTTACTATTCCTGTGGCTGGCAGTTTCATCAGCTCTTGTAATTTTGGGGTGGTCACATAATCCTCAGGGGGTGGAAAAGAAAAAAAATTCAAACATCATCAGCAACTATAGATTTTATTTCAACTTCTTCTATGTGCCATGTCCCATCAGGAGTAGGCAATCATGGCCTTCCACATCACCCTATCCCTTGTAGCTCTTCTGTTACCCCTCTGAAATCTCACTCTGCCATCCATCTGCTCAAGCCCATCAATTATGTTACATATTGCTTTACCTCTATTTCTCTTTATCTGACCTGCAAATTATTAGATTCTCCAAGCCCTCCTTCCTCATTATATGTCCCAGAAACTTCAGCTGTCTTTTTCTGATATTAAATATCAGTTTCCTTTTTGTTTGCATCCTCTCCAAAACTTTGTTGTTGCTCACATGTTTAGTCCAGTTTATCCTCAGCATCCTTCTGTAGAAGTACATTTTGGTTGCTTCAGTTCTTCATATTTGGTAGGATTGTCCATCATTCATTGCCATATTGAAGAACCGACATCACATAGCAATCCAGTACTCACTTCTTTGTTTCTATCGAAATTGTCCTGTCTCTTAATACTCTTCTCAGCTCCTGGAATGCATCCTAGTGCTTTTGGATCTCAGGAATATAAATGTATAGAAATTGCTGTGACCACAAAGTGAGGGATCAGTTTATATATCGATTGTAATATGGAACTGATCCCCCACTTTATATCCAGTATGCTTCTGCAGAACCACATTTCAGCTGCTTCAAGTTTTTCCTTCATCTTTGATGACATTGTCCATAATTCATTGCCATATTGAAGAACAGACATCACATAACAATCCAATACTCTCTTCTTTGTTTCCAGCAAAATTTTCTTGTCTCTTAATACTCTTCTCAGCTTCTGGAATGTAACTTTGGCTATGCCAATTCATCTTCGGATCTCAGTGACACAATTTTCTTCCTCTGTTAGAATACTTCCTAGGGATCTAAATTTCTGTACCTACTTGATTTTAGTATCTCCAACCTGTAGTTGATATTTTGTTTTTTTCTCATGATCATGTATACAGTTTTCTTGTAGTTTATATAAAGTCCTTTCTTTCCATTTTCTTCAGCTACCTTCTGTATTAATAAAATCATGACATACTGTGATTTCTGCTAATCAGATGACCACTTGATATTTATATTTTTCTGCACTTTAACTCTGATGCTCTTAAAATAGATTTTACTAAATTCAACATGGTTGTTGTTTCTTATAAGGATTTTGCATCTGACATTGTTTCAAAAACAGTTTAGTAAAACCATGTGATGAACTAAAGTAGTCTTATTCTATATTAACCATGGGGTATGCATAGATTGCGGCATGTTCAATGCTTTTTTTATGTAAATCATATTTTTTTTTTCTATTAAACCAGCATTTTCCAGAACAAAAGTTATCGTGAAAGTTTTGGTGTCATCCAAGTGCATTGACTGTGTCATTTCATTTCAGGTCACTTTTATGCTTCTATATTATTTTCCTTTGATCAGTGAAACATGTCAACATAAATATTTTTCAAATATTCATATATATTCAACATTTCATCAGATTCTTAACAAAATTAAATCATATATATATATATATATATATATATAGTAGCAGTATAGCCCGGCATTGCTTGGGTGCAATGAAAGCTTTAAAACTATCCATGGTTCTGGAGCTCAGACTCTTTCGAGGTTGACACGAAAGACTAAAAAGTTTCCAGTTAAAGCGAAACCGTAGACTGAAAGAAAAATGAATGGATGTAAGTCAAATTTTGATTTCCTGGTATCGATTTAAATAAATATATATATACGTATATATATATGTATTATCTAATTTCTGCACTATTGTAAGAACTACAACCTTGAAACTTCTGAATATCGTTTCTTATGTCTTTGTCTATGAGTGTATCAAATTTCATTAAAATCGGACCACTCCTTCTATAACCCGATTTTTTCAATTATCGATTTTCGATATTTATCAGGGATACCATGACACAAAACCGAGCTAAGAACACTCGCAGACGCTTATGGTACAACTGTATAAATTTTCAAGAAAATCAGTTCAGCTTTTTCGGAGTCTATAGGTGTTATATATCACTGTACGACGACAAACAACGAGAACACGCATATATAAAAATATAAGATTATATTTCTATTCCTGATGACGAGCCTGTGTGGAACAGAGAATGGAAGAGTGAGAGCGCACATAGAATGAGTTGACGGGAGTGTAAGTCTTGCCTGTGGTGTCTCTCTGCTTCCACTGGCCGTTCTCTGCTGGCGAATCTGTGTGTCGATTTCTTTTTATAGTCTTCTAGAACCGGGACTTTTCCTTCCGGTTTTGTCTCGCCTACGCAACGCCCACGTAATTCCAAGAGACACCTGTTTTGTTTACTTCCGTAGTCATTTCCGCCGCTGTCGGAAATAAGGTCAAACGAGCCCGGCTCATAACCCTGCGACATCCGCTCCAGACGCCGACAGGATGTATTTCTCAAACACCTGTCTTGTTGTTTGCTGACCCCTTCATCGACGGGAAATATCATCGATTGCATCAACCTTCTTCGGGTGGGGGCTAGATTGCTATATTACACTCCTCGCCCTCCCATTTTCCAAAATGTTCACATAAGAACATTTTAAGTGCAACACCCCCACACACCCCCCATGCCACACAAGCCCGACAATTGTACAAAACATGTGCACGCCAAAACAAACAAAAAAAAAATATAGGGGACCTACATCGGCAACCCAACAATGTTCGTGTCCATTGTGTAATTTTCATAATGTTCTCCCAGTTCGATGTTTCATTGTTCTTTTTTTTTTCTTCCTTTTTCCCTTCTCCTTTTCTCCATTTTTTTTTCTCTCTTTTTTTTTTCTTCTTCTTACTTTTAAGTTTCTGTAACTTTCAATGTTCGTTTCCTTTCTCGACTCTGTCCATATGCGTAGATGCCTCAATGCATGACCATATGATCATAGGCGGTAACCACGCCCCAGTTTCTAAACTGACATCGAGTAAATGACCTTTGACTAACACCATGCGTGTTTCCGCTCGAGTTTATTGTTACACATGTAACTTCATTTAATTTAATTTAATTTCAAACATACTATGTTTGAACACAGAAAAACTGCCATTATCTGCAGTACATATCATTCATAGTCTGACCGAGAAATGTTCAATAGAAAACGAAGAAAATTACCCTGATTCCAACGTTAATCCGCATGCAATTTACTTGTGGAGGATTAGAGGTTTCATCTATCTTAATTTAGTCTAAAAAAATGGACCCGTGACTCGTAATTCCTTAGTTTGTACAATGTTTTCTTTTCCTTTAACTACTTCCTCTGGATTCGAATCCAAGCATATCTGATTTGTTGACATCTCTCTGTTTAACGCAGAGACATTTGAGTGTTGAACACCCGTTGACCCCGGAGTACTATTCACAACGGATAACTCAATTTCCTTTCCCGAAGCACTGTTGCTTCTTTCACACTTAAAAATCCGCTTCCTAGCTATTATTCCAAGGATTATTATTACGCCGACTATGCCAGCACTGACTCCTATCGTCAACTTCTTCGGGAGTTGTTCATATCCTTCACTAAATCTTTCCATATCTATCTGTTCCAAGGTATTTACTAGTTTGCGGATAGGAATCTCCTCCATATCGCGCAATTCTACCGGCATGGTGTCCACTGAAAAATTGGGAAATTTCTGCGTAATTGGGGACCAAACCACTGAACTAGAGACGTTTATGGGTGTGAGCTGTAGCTTCCCTACGTTTCTAAATCTTGAGTCACCATTAACCTGTGCAGCCAACACCATATGATCATTGTAAGCAGTACACCCCTCCTTTATCTGTATACTGGCTAGCGGGGCTTGGGCCACAAGCTTGCTCCGAGACCCGCCACCACAAAGAACTGCAAAGTGCAAATCCCTGGTAGCAGCGACCATCCAAGATTCCCGGTCCACCCTGATTGCAATTGGAAGTCGAGTATTCGTTTTAACTGTGACTCGACAGTTCCTCTCTATTCCTGCTTGATTATGCCGAAAAAGCGACATCTCGCAAGATTCTCTTGAATTGGTAGCATAAACGGGACCGGATACCTCGCACAATCCGTCGGTACTTGCCGAGCACCGTGTTGCTTCAGCCTGGCCCAAGAGAATATAATGTGTTCCAGCCCTATTTACCGCGATCATTTTTGACTCCATTTCAAACCTGGCCAACAGCATGGATCTGAACGCTGAACCTGATCGTGTGGGCAACGGAAGAGGAAAATTCAAAATGTTATATACTACATAGGAGTGTTCTCTATCCACCAATGGGACGTCCACCACAACCACAATCGATTTTGAGTCAAAAAGTGTCCTACAACTTAATGTTTTATAATAATACCAGATGTCCTTATCTGGATCGCTTGCTAATTTGAAATTATCTGGGAGCGTCTGAGATAAGCGTCTTAAGTCGTGCGGAGCGATTATGCTAGGAGACAAATGACCAATCGACAATAAGTTGAGCTGCAGTTCCAAATAGCTTAAAGCCATATGGACGTCTAAGAAATATTTCCCTAATTTATCGACTACAATCTTGTACAACCAGTATCTATGGGTAAGGATCTCTAATCTGGATATTCGTTTATCCAACCCCTGTGTTGCGTTTGCCATGGAACCTACAATACCTTTAAGGCTAGAAATAATTTCATTTATTTTGTGTCTATTATTAGATACCTCATGTCTCGTAACATTTACTACGGAAATGCTATCCTCTGTCATATGTAATATCCTTTCCTGTGTATTTGCTAACTTACCCAATGCTCTTTTGATCACACGTAGATCATCTTCCGATGTTACTCCAAAAAGGTAACTAAGAGCATTCCCTACAAAGGGCAACACGGACCGCTTAGTTCTGTGAGTCATAGACCTATAATCTTTGTATTTTAATAACAGCCTTTCACGTTCTATTGCAATTTGCTTAAATTCATCATTTACATGATTCATCAATGTTTCGAATGTGACGTCCCCAAGGAATTCCTGTGGGAAATTTTCCTTTGCGCCCGACTGGACATTTTGTATGCATCCCTTCAATGATTGGAACGCAGCGTCATATGGTGTCAGATTGATCGAAAATGTCACCAGCCACCTTGCACGTGACAGTGAGATCTTGTTCTGTTCAATAAATACGACGTTCTGGTAATTTTCAATCGCTACGTCCACTCCAGGAAAAAGCAGCAGGACCAAAAGAACAAGGTTTGCCATCTGAAACGAGAGACAAAGCTGTTAGTCTCGCTCTGTACTGACACCAGAGACGAATAATTTACTTTATGCTTTAGATACCATTAATAATTTTCCACGTTTGTATCTTCCGCATGTGTTGCTATAAGGAAGGTGACCTAACTATTTCACTTAAACTATTGTTAATCCTCCCACTGCTTTCTTTCCCAATCCTATAGCATATCAGCCAATAAGTCTACAAGACTTTTCATTTGTTCTTTCTTTTTGTTCCGATCAACTGTGGAATCTGCAGGTCTATCCGTGCTTTTTGCCCCAACAGACGTTTGCCTCATTTGGACATCTTCGCTGCTAGGTGATTCCCTAGAAAAACCCTGATCTACATGAGTAGATCCAGACGTTTCACACTTTGAGCAATCATCCTCGAACGTGGATGAAACATTATTTATACCACCGATTCTATCATCATTATCAATAGTTGACACGTTTTTATTCGCCATTTTACGTCGCGTCATGATGCGACACTCCATTAATGGAACATCAGACTCATCGTCTGATTCCACACGTTGGTGTCGATATTTGTGCACTGGAAAGTCGGTCTGTTCCACTCCGGATTCGTCATCCGAATCACTGGATTCTACTGGAGCAGCCAATACAATCTTTCGTAACGGCCTATCGGAAGTAGGGATTTTCCATTCATCAATGGACGCTGCCTGAAGATGCTCAGCATGCGTCTTAATGACCGAGCCGGTTAACTGATCTCTAATTCTATAAGAGACTGGGCCAGTCTTTTCAACGATCACATAATATGGCCGCCAGCGCACATCTAACTTCCCTTTCTTTTGGTGATTCTTATAGTACACCAAATCACCAACCTCAAAAGTTGTATTTTTCGTCTTACCATGCGACTTATCTATCGCGGCTCTCCTCGCTTTTCTTATATTATTCCTAACTAAAGTGAAGCTACGATGCATTTCCTGTAGTGCAATTTGGTGATGCTCATCACCATAATATATGCGATGAGGCCTCAGTATATTGTCCAAGGGCAAAATAACATCCCTGTTATAGAGCAAGTAATACGGTGAAAACTTAGTGGTTTTGCTCACATGAAACCGGATAGCTGCCAACATTTGGTTAATGTAAACATCCCACGACTGTTCGTTGTTGCCGATTTTTTTTGCTAGAACATCATGCATTGTTCTGTGAAACCTCTCAACCTTACCGTTGCTCTGGGGGTGATAAAAAGAAGCTGTCACATGGTGTACATTTAGGTCTTCTAATGTCTTTTTCATTACCCTGTTGACATTTTCTGGCCCATTATCAGTTAAAAGCTGAAGTGGTGTTCCAAATCTGGGGAAAATTTCGTCAACTAAGAGATGCACCACTGTTTCTGCCTTCTTGTTAGGAACTGCAAATGCCTCCGGCCAACCACTGTACATATCTATGAATGTAACTCTGTATTGGTTACCTGAATGGGTCTTTGGGTAGGGTCCTGAGACATCTAAAGCAACCTTTGCGAAAGGAAAAGGAGGGAAGTCACATTCCTGTATGTGGGGTTGCTGCTTCTTTAGGTTTCTTGTCTGACACGGGATACATTTACCTACGAAATCATTTATTTCTCTAAGTAAACAAGGCCAGAAATACTTTTGTTTTATTGAGTGGAATGTCTTATCCACCCCCATATGGCCACTGTCATCATGGTATTGAACTAGCACCCTTTTTCTAAGGTGAGATGGTACATACAGCCTGATGAGGGGTTCATCATCAGGCTGAGACAAATAGTACACCACCTCATCCATTACTATATATCTCTTCTGTTCTGCTTTGGTAGCCCTACCATTTCGTAATCTAATCTTCAGGTCTAAGATGTTTTTGTCTGATTCTTGCTCCCTGATTATGTCTATTCCTTTCAATGTGGGCCGTTCGGGTGCCTCTGATGAATTTCCGACATTTTTATGGGCTGCTAATTCTTCTGGCTCCATTAGGTTGGAGTTTATAACACTAACCAAGTAATTTCTATCATCTATATCTACTGGAGAAGCAATATGGTCTTCGTTCACATCAACAGCGCATGATAAGAGATCCGCGCAAACATTATCCTTACCCTTAAGATACTGTATGCTGCAATTGTAGCCAGACATGCTCAGAGCCCAAGTCTGTATCTTCTTATTTTGTATGGGTGAATTAAGTAAGTGCTCCAGGGGCCTATGATCAGTGTATATTGTGAATGTTGCGCCATGCAGGTAGTGATTCAGTTTTTGAAGAGCATAGTGTATGGCATAAGCCTCTTTCTCTATAGTTGACCACCTCGTTTGTGTGTCACTTAATTTATGGGACAATAAATAAATTGGTTTTTCTACATCCTTCCTATTTTCCTTATCGTACACCACCTGGGATAGGCATGCGCCAATCGATTGATCGGATGCGTCAGTATATAACCTATATGCCTTATTTGGGTTGGGATAGGCTAGTGTTACCATCTCCACGAGCTTTGTTTTTAGTGTATCGAAAGCGGTTTGGCAAGCATCGTCCCATTGGAATCGTGCATATTTCCTTGTCAAATTGACCAGCGGTTCGGCTATATCAGAGAAATTTCTAATAAAGCGGCGATAGTATGAGGTCATCCCGATAAAAGCTCTTACTTGCCTAACAGTGGTTGGAGTAGAAACTGACTTTATAGCCTTGACTTTATTGAGGTCTGGTTGCATTCCCTCTTCACTTATCTTGAACCCCAGGTATTGGGTCTCTTTCTTAAAGAACTCATACTTAGCTGGCTTCAGTTTAAGGTTGTGCTTACGTAGACTACTCAAGACTGTGTCTATATGTTTTAAATGATCTTCCACCGGATTTGAAAATATCAGAATATCATCTAAATATGCCAGAGCAAAATCTTCCCGTCCCTGTAAAACAACTGACATTAATTCCTGGAAGATGCCGGGTGCGTTTGCAAGTCCAAATGGCATGACATTAAAATGAAACAGACCCTTGTGGCAGGTGAATGCACTTTTTTCTTTGTCATCATCATGAAGCTTAACTTGCCAGTACCCTGATTTTAAATCAAGCTTCGAAAAGTACCTTGCCGAACCAAGTGATGCCAGTATATCATCGATGACAGGAAGAGGTCGAGCATATTTCTTTGTAATCTTATTAAGTGCTCTAAAGTCTACACAAAATCTCTTACCACCGTCTTTCTTCTCTACTAAAACTACTGGAAAACCCCACGGGCTATTGGATCTCTCAATTACACCTGCCTGCATCATTTCGTCAATTGCTGAATCCATTGTCTTTCTTTGTTTGAGGGGTGTGCGATATGGGCGTTTTCTTATGGGCTCATGCGTTCCAGTATCGATACGCATCTCCACAGTATCGGTTCTGCCCAGGTTTTTGTCGTCACTAACGAACATGTCCCTATTTCTTTTTAGCAATTTGTTAATTTCAGGCTTGAATTCCTCCGGTACATGTACCTGTTCCAAATCTACATCAGGACTTTTATTATTTTGTTTATCGGGCATAGTAATTTCAGTAATATTACCTGCCCTTTCCAATTTAGCCAGCGGACACCCCCGTCTCAAAGTGATTGTCTGGTTAGTGTTATTCATTATCAGCAACTGAAACTTACGAGACTTTGGCATTTTTACAACTGCTTTGGCTACTGATATACCACATAAGTTGCTAACATATCCTGGTCACGGCACCAAATTGTGTATGTTATATATCACTGTACGACGACAAACAACGAGAACACGCATATATAAAAATATAAGATTATATTTCTATTCCTGATGACGAGCCTGTGTGGAACAGAGAATGGAAGAGTGAGAGCGCACATAGAATGAGTTGACGGGAGTGTAAGTCTTGCCTGTGGTGTCTCTCTGCTTCCACTGGCCGTTCTCTGCTGGCGAATCTGTGTGTCGATTTCTTTTTATAGTCTTCTAGAACCGGGACTTTTCCTTCCGGTTTTGTCTCGCCTACGCAACGCCCACGTAATTCCAAGAGACACCTGTTTTGTTTACTTCCATAGTCATTTCCGCCGCTGTCGGAAATAAGGTCAAACGAGCCTGACTCATAACCCTGCGACATCCGCTCCAGATGCCGACAGGATGTATTTCTCAAACACCTGTCTTTTCATTCGCTGACCCCTTCATCGACGGGAAATATCATTGATTGCATCAACCTTCTTCGGGTGGGGGCTAGATTGCTATATTACATAGGTAATGGATACACACACACAGACAAAGTTCCATTTATAAATAAGTTTAGATATATATATATATCTAAGTATTGCTTGTTGAGTACTGGTGTTAATTAAACAATCAGCACTTGATGATTGTATCATGTATAGAAATCAGATTTGTCTAATAGTGATGAAATATATATATATATATATATATATATACATATATACAAATTAGGAAATCATCTTATGACGCTACTGTGGTTTCAATCTTTCAGTATTGTCTAACAACATATATATATATATATTTGTGAGACAATACTGAAATGTTTATAAGTTTTGCTCATTGAGTGCTGCTGGTATTAATTAAACAATCAGCACCTGATGATTGCATCATGCATAAAACTCAGATTTGTCTACTAGTGACAAAAAATACATATATCAAGAAAATATACTATATAAGTACATATATATATATATATATATATATATATATCTCCAAATGAATAAGGAATTAAAAAATATTTGCAATGTTCAAAATATTAATTTAAAACAGTGCTCAATATAAAACTAGAGCAATGAATATTTATTATAAATTATACTTTAGAGCATGTACAAACTACAATCTACTACAAAATTGTACATTTTGTTTCAACATTGAAAAACAATGTCTCATCAGGTAGTTAATAATGACGGTAATAAATGTTATTTTTGAAAAGAAAATTTATAAAAATTCACTTCCTTTTATTCAAAAAATTTTCATATGAGGCAAAGAAGATAGGGAAAATGAGAAAGGAGAAATCAAAAAAGGGGGAAAGAAATGGGAAATGTTGAAACAAAATGTACAATTTTGTAGTAGATTGTAGTTTGCATGTTTCCTAAAGTATAATATATATATATATATATATATATATATATATATATATATGTGTGTGTGTGTGTGTGTGTGTGCATATATATTTATATAGTAATTTTGTTATTACAATGATTTATAAAAGCATAAAATCACTACACAAAAATTTTCATGTTTCAGAACAAAACTGTTCCTTTTCAAGTGATATATAAAAATAAATGGTGAAAATGATTTGTTTTTGAAAATATAAGATGAATTTCTGGTTATTTAGAAAATTAGGGAGTAGTAGTTGGAGGAAATGCAATAGGCGTGTCCAAACAGTCCAATCAGCATTTAGAATTATGTAACCTTGGAGATTTAAACATAAAAAAGTTAGCAGGATGGCATAGATCTAGACATGTCACTTTTTAATTTTGTCAGGAAAGATACACAGTGGGACCTTATATTTATTAAAGGGTACACAGTAATTTTAATAAGGAGGTTGGATTTTAGGTTTTTTTTATTGAACAATAGATTTTTTTACTACTATCTATGAGTATAAGTCAGAATTTGGGTTAAATAATCATTGTATACTTAGTTATATTGTATTAAGAACGGCAATTTCGTATTGTGTGGGTCATTTTATTTTATTAGAATATTATTCTTTTTTTATGTTAGAGTATAAGTTATAAATGAAACAGTACTTAACAAAATTTTAAAGAAAATTATCTTGTCTGAGTAAGATACCTAATGGGACCAAATAATGCTTAAATAGGTAAATAATTTTTAACAGCAAGTTGTATTTTTTTTTTTAATTACTTCATGAGTAAAAGGGCTGAAATATTTATGTCATAATTATGATAAAATAATTATGGCAGATTAAAATATATTGTAGTTAAGAAAACTAAAAAGCAAAAGAAAACTAAGATGACTAAAATATATATATATATATATATATATATATATATATATATATTTTAGTCATTCATATACAAGCCTGTTTTGCTGTATCACAGCTCATCAGCATGGCTAGACATGTCCACTTGCTTCTGGCCAGGATTGAAACTCGACCAATTTAGTGTCAGTCGAAGTCGCTACCTGCTAAGCAATAGGCACATGGAATCAGAGAAGGGGAAATTTTAACATGTTGTATATAAGTAGTGCATACACATGCCAGTCACCAAAAGAACTCAATTCATTCCTGAAGAAATATATATATATATATATATATATATATATATATTGAATGCAGCTGACAAGGATAATTTAATCAATCTTTTATTGAGTTTTTCTGGTATGTTGTCATTGTTTTTTAGGTGTTAAAAAATATTTTTTTTTATTTTTCTTATATTCTTTCACACTCAGTAACCCTGTGTGTTTTAGTGGAATCCTATTTTTCAATCCCCATGTCTGGTCTTTTCTTCCAAATTACAATTTCTGTTTAATGTTTTTTCTTCATTTCTATTTGTAATGATTTTCTAATGTTAATTAATTAGCATGGGTATGAAACTGAAGCCCCAGTCTTACATTCCCAGCAACTCACAGATGAATAAATTCAGTTTAGCAAATAGTGAAGAAGAATTGGCCAAAAGGTGAAGATTAAACTTTTCCTTCAACAAGTAATCAATAAATATCTAAAGTTGTATCCTGAAAAAGCAGCAGCAGCAACAACTACCTTTTATTCTCTATCTATCTATCTTTCTCTCTATTCTTAATCTTGTTCACTCTCACCTCCATAACTCTATCTTCTTATCCCTCTCAATTATTTTTCTCTCTTTTACCCAATCAGTCACTTTTTCTTATTTCTCTCTGTTTTTAACTCTCCCTTATTCTCTCTCTTTTTTGATTACATATTTACATATGGTATACACATGGAAATGATGTGACACTGACCTGGGGCCCTTGAGGGTGGAACAAGGGAAAAACCAAGAATGACATGGTGAAGGAAGCAGTGAGCTGGTGACACTAGAGTGAGGTGGGAGCAGCATCTGCGGAGAGGACAGAATGGAGACATTCTGTGAAGGCCATATAGGCCATGAGACACTAATCAGACAGCTAGATAGATAGATAGATAGATAGATAGATTAAAAAAATCTGAATTACAAGAGTTGGACTGGGAGTAAATATTAACAAGAAAAATATAAACTTCTGAATCAAGAAAGAAAGTTTGCAAGAATCTTGAAAAATATCAGACATACATGGTTTGATCAAAAAGTACAGAGACTGATGTTTTGAAAAGAAAACTACAACAAGTATCAAATCAGCTTTTAATCTCCTTCAAAGTAGTCTCCTTTTTAAGTCACATTCTTTATCCAGCATTGTTTCCATTGATAAATGCATTTCTGGAACTCCTTTTTTGGAACATCAAGTAGCTTCCTTATCAGATTTTCTTTGATTTTCTCAACATTTTGAAATCTTTCAAGTGAGACATGATTGTTGAAAAGAGGAAAAAGTCATAAGGAGCAAGATTTGGAGAATATGGTGATTGCCAGGCTTGGGGAATGTTCTACAGCACAAACTGCACTGAATAGGTAGATACATTCTCACTCACTGGACATGCGCAATTCTGTTTTTTAGTAATAAACAGCAACTTGTTATTGACGAGATGCATCATCTTATTTATTGCCTGACAAGGTGAAAATTATTTGTGATGAACCATGAACTTGTAGTTGAAAAAAACTATCAAGTACCTTTAAGCTGCCTTGACTCATTTTTTTCTTCATTTTCAGAGAGGTTGGGGTCTTCCAGGGAAATACTGAACCTTGATTTCAGAATCATAGATATATCAGTCAGATAAATGCCATACGTGATAGACACTTGGATGATCATGTTTCAAAAGAGACATGACTGACTGGACTGAATATTTTTCTCCAGTAGTTTCTCATTACCTTTTGTGATAGACTAATTACCAATCAAGTCTATAGAACCCACTCTGTCCTGATATTTAACCCATAACTGGAGGGAGAAGAGATGGGTTAATACTTTTCCCAAAAGTATTTGCGCGTAAAGGAATACAACAAATTCAACTGGAATTTGAACTCGGCTTTCCAATTTCTCATTCTGAGCCAATATCCACTACTCCACAATAGATATATACATATACACATATACATCCCATAGACATATACACCCTACCTGTTATGACTTGTTTTAAAAAAGTTTTCATCTTTACCGACACAACCATGGCAATCCTGGCACAGCTGAGAACCGATTTCCTTTTAGGTCAACTGAAAGCAGTTTTGGCACAAACTTGGTAGACATATGTCTCATACCCAAATCTTCATTGAGAATGAACTGAACTGAACAATAACTAATGTTCATATTCTCCGATAACTCAAATTTGATGTTTCAATGCACACCTTCTTTTATGTGCCTTGTTCCTTCAGGACGTAGGCAATCATGGCTCTCCACGTCTCCCTATCCCTGGTGGCTCTTAGCATTCCTTCTCCTGTTACACCACGCAATCCTTGTTCCGTCATCCACCTGATTAGGTCCTTCAAATATGTTATCCGCTGCTTTCCCCCATCTCTTTTCCCCTCTATCTGGCCTGTTAGTATCAGGTTCTCCAAGCCCTCCTTCCTCATTGCATGTCTCAGGAACTTCAGCTGTCTCTTCCTGATGCTCAGTATTAATTTCCTTTTCATTTCCATCATTTCCTAAACATCATCATCCTTCTGTAGAACCACATTTCAGTTGCTTCAAGTCTCTCCTTCATCTTTGAAGATATTGTTCAACATTTACTGCCATATTGAACAACTGACATCACATAGCAATCCAGTACTCTCTTTGTTTCTAGCAAAATTGTCTGATTTTTTAAAACTTTACTCAACTTCTGGAATGCTTCCTTCACCATGCCAATTCACCTTCGGATCTCTGTGTCGCACTTTCTGTCTTCTGTTAGAACACTCGCTTGTACATAACTCTCCAGACACCTTCTGCACCTTTGCATATGTCTCTAAGTAGGTATCACTAAGCTTTCGACAAAATTTGATACAAATTCTCTGCTCAATTTTCTTTGCTATAGTAACTGATGGAACTTTTGTGGTGTGCTGAGAGGACTACTATAAACAACAGAAGTTAGCCAAAGCAATATAACTTAATGTGCATGCACAATACAGTTTAAGGTCAATCTGGGCGAATCAGATTCACTCTGCATGCTTCATCTCAGTGACTATAGCAACAGTTCCATAACTTTATAATCAATCTTTATACAACCCAAAAAATATAGCAATATATTAGTTGCTGAAATGTTCACACATGCATACATACATACATTATATATATATATATATATATATATATATATATTAGTAGGTTTACCTGATCTTGTTAACTTAATAACATCAAATCTACAACAAATTTTATCTTTGATATATAGGTCTGAAAAATCTTTCTAGATATCATACTACCTTCAGTTAGATGTCTACAGAAAAACTACCAACAAGAATGACCTCATCATTTTCTATTCTTACCACTGTAACAGGATAAAATCTGAAATAATAATAATAGGATTCTATTTAAGATCACTAAGAATCTGTATCCGCCAATACTTACCTCAAGAAGAAATAGACATAG
Source organism: Ascarosepion bandense (assembly GCA_037127315.1). Classification (NCBI taxonomy): domain Eukaryota; kingdom Metazoa; phylum Mollusca; class Cephalopoda; order Sepiida; family Sepiidae; genus Ascarosepion; species Ascarosepion bandense. Next base: position 801,339 of record JBBBDQ010000151.1, read on the forward strand.
AAAATACTTTGAAAGACCTCCAATATCCCCATCATTTCATCCACAATGCTCAGAGAAAGGCATACAAAATATACAGCCACAAAAGATAATATTAATAACAATAACAAAAAACTAGATAAAAACAAACATAATATAATCCTATCAACAAACATCTTCACATCTACTATCCAAAACAATATATATCAAAATAATTACAATCACATCCAAAACTATCATGGATATGATCAGAACAAAAAATGCCCATAATAATAATAATTCTGAGCTTAAATTTGTTCAAATATCTCTGTTCCTGAAAGAACTGCTTCTTTACCAAGTCAACATACATGACTCTAAAAATGTTAAACAATTAAAAAAAAATATTAAATTCATAACTTTCTATAACAAAATATATAACATATAATTCCAAACTAATAATGTTTCAATGCTATATCGTGTTGAATACACGATATAGCATTTTCAACGGCTATATCGTGTTGAATACACTGGTTCCCGGCCGATCACTGAAGTTAAGCAACATCGAGCCTGGTCAGTACCTAAATGGGTGACCATTTGGGAATAACAGGTGCTGTAAACGTAAGGACCAAGAATGGTCCACTGGTCCTCCAGGTTTGGGGGTTGGGTGCAGGGCTAACAACCTTGCCCTGTAAAAAACAGTTTGTTACATAAACAGAAACAGCAACAAAAAGTTGCTGCCCTATACACCATTGGGTGTGATGGATAAATGATGATGAATTCCAAACTAAAATAATATAAATATTAATTACATTATTTCAAAACATATAAAACATTTCTTCACTTTTGTTTATTAAACATTAAATCATATCATTTAGCATCCTCCATAGTTTATCATGACTATTTAGTCTCATGAATATTTATGGGCATTCTTAAATTTAAAATTTTGAAAAACTAACACTTTTCCTTTTCTCTATAAATACTTGTTGTAAAATAAAATCCTTACATTTGCTTGAAGTCCATCACATTGGCTATGATAAGTTTTCATTTTTGTCTTTATTCATATATGACTGGGTGAGTGGTTAGAGAATGTTCACTTTCCAAAAATGAGACCTGGTTTCAAATTTCAGAATGGTTGATTTGTCAATTAGGTGACATTTTGTTATTATTGGTCTCATGAGACAATCTCAGTATGCAACAACTGAGGAAAGTTTCAAAACATCTTGATTGAAATTAAATAGACAGACAGTTTGGAGACTGTGTTAACAAAAAATTTGACAAAGTCACAAGTCATCATAACTAAGCCTTGTTCAAGCTGTTGATCTCCAGAAATTGCAACTAAGGTTCACTCAGCATATTTGCAGTAATAGATGATCTCTGTAGGTGTTGAACAAGAAATGTACCTAAGCAAGCAACTGCAACAGGGATTGGTTAGCCATTCTAAGAGACACATGTTCTTGAAAATGAGTAGTAAGTTATTATATATATATAACAGTATAGCCCAGCGTTGCTCGGGTGTAATAAAAGCTTTAAAACTAATCCATGGTCTTGGAGCTCAGACTCTTTGGACATTGGTACGAAAGACTAAAAAGCAATAGTTGTTTCCAGTTAAAGTGAAACCGTAGACTGAAAGAAAAATGAAGAAATGTAAGTCAAATTTTGATTTCCTGGTATCGATATGAAATAAGATTTTTTCGTCATAAACTGAATTTTGAAGGCTAAATAAGTCCTCTGAGTAAATGGTATCATGGCTGAGATTAAGAACTACAATTATACCTACTTAGAGTCAAACCTGAAGCAAAAACTAAAATAAAAGGGCTGAAAAAAATACAGATATACAAGCAGATACACACACACACACACACACACACACACAAACATCTTGCCTTTTATATATATATATTTTATCAATTTTCTTCACTATTATAAGAACTGCAACCTTGAAACTTCTGAATATTGTTTCTTATGTCATTCTCTATGGACCATGCCTTCTATAACCTGATTTTTTTTATTATCAATTTTCGATATTTATCAGGGGTACCTTGACACAAAACCTAGCTAAGAACACTCACAAACGCTTATAGTACAACTGTGTAAATTTTCAAGAAAACTGGTTCAGCCATTTTGGAGTCTATAGGTAATGGACACACACACATAGACAAAGTTCCATTTATAAATAAGTTTATATATATATATATATATATAGAGAGAGAGAGAGAGAGTTTTCTCATTTTACAGTTGAAATGACTATGTGTAACCATAAATTCTATGCTAACATTTTCTTCTATTGCACTTCTCGCTTGTGGAATCATCTACTGTACTGGTTTCTTGCTTCCGTGCCACTATTGATGTTCAAAAATTTAGATACAGTGTCAACTGTTCTTTTATTGTCCTCTTTCCTTAAAACTAATTTTTCTTTTATTCTCTCACACTCAGTAAACCCTTGCATCCTAGTGGCTTTAGTGCCTTTCTTAACAAGTACATACATACACATATATATATATATATGTCATCTGCAGACAGTCCTGTTTTGCTGTATCACAGTTCATCAGTATGGTTAGACATCCAATTGCTTCTAGTCAGGATTGAAACCCATATATATATATATATGAAAATACATTGAAAAAAATTATAAACCCATTGGTGATAATTTATTTCATGAATATTTACAAAAATATTCAACTCATCAGACCAAAGTTTTTTTACAAAAATGAATGGGTTATAGTTATCCATTTCAGTTTGATGAGTTGAAGATTTTTGTAAATATTCATGAAATCAATTATCAGTGATGGATTTATAAATTTTCCAATTTATTTGCATTATAATACTTTGTTAATTTCTAACACTGAGTTCTCATTGGATCACAATCCCCTATGAAATTTAACCTGACAAATTACCAAGGATACTGCTTATATATATGTAGTAATATAAACTTTCTATTTGTTTATTGAATCTAACCCACTAGAACTCTTTCTACTCCCCCACTCAATTGTCTGGATAAGATAATATTTGGTTTTTAAATTTCTATACATATAATATTCCCTAACTCTTGCAACCATAAATTGCCTGATGAGGTACTTTTAATAGTAGCAAAACACAACTCTTGCCGAGATGAAAATATTCCTACAAATAATTGTCTACTGGGCACTTGTAAAAAGTAAATGCTATGAACTGTGGATTATTATTTCATTAGTTGTTCCTATTACTAAGGTGTGTGTATATATATATATATATATATATATATATATTTTAATTCAGATACTTCAATCCAAGGGAAAAAAGCAGGAAGGTAAATTCCAAAAAACCCGATCCTAATTAATATTAAAAATTTATTTTAATATTAAAAAATGATACAGGAAGATATATATATATATATATATATATATATATATATATATATATATATATATATATATAAAGTCATTAAGATCACGGAGTTTAAGACCACTTAGCTGTAACAAGGTTATTTCTGTTTTTTACATTGCTTTTTCCTCATATGAAATAGCATGATGCAATAAATTTTGTTACAGTATCAGTTATTATTAATGCATAATTTATGGTAAAATACTTTCATCCTTGTCAAATTAGCAGCCGTTGTGATAGCATTTGTCCTTGGAACTAAGCTTAGAATATGAGCAAAAGATCCTCACATTCACCTACATGAAGGGCTAAAATTTTGGTTGTACAGTTAGTTTGAACATGAAATTTGTGTAAAAATATAAAACAAATGTGCACACTGCTATCATGAATTTTAAAAATTCAAGGACATTTATCGATAAGAGAAGAAGTGTACATCCAAGTCAAACCAGTGTTAGATATGACCATTTGAACAAGCCCACTGTTATACAATCTCCAACAATTTCTTGTAAAGATACATGCCGCTCTGCTTGAAAATGGTACAAACATCAGTTCTATAAGAGTTTAATGTCATCTGAGATTTGAGTTTGGTTTGAAATCATCCAAGCTGGCTTGTAAAGCACAGCTAACTGCAGCTAAGAAATTCAAGTGTCCGGCATTTGCTATGCAACATAAAACCTGGATAGCTGAAGAATGAAGCAAAGTTATGTTTTCAGATGTACCTCTTCTGCAACAGTTTGTTATGTGCAAAAAAATTAACACATCACTCAATAAATCTAACTAATAAAACAACAACTTTTAGGTTAAATTTGATTTTATTCATCAACATAGTCTCCTTTGAGGGTGATACACTGGTTCCAATGTGTCTCTAACAATTTTATGCCTTTTTTGTAGAATGATTTGTCTTTGGCCTCAAAATACACCTCAGTTTCTGAAATCACTTCGTCATTGGAGCCAAATCTCTTTTTTGAGGTCTGCAAACAGCCAGTAGTCACTAGAGGCCAGAGCTGGAGAAAATGGTGGATGTGGATGCAACTCAAAATGGAATTCATGTTTTTTTGCCATCATTGCAATCGACTTGTGACACGATGCACTGGCTTAGTGAAAAATCACTTTTTCTTCTTCATTTTTAGCCGTTTTTTGGCAGTTTCTTCCTTCAAACACACCAATAATGCTATATAATATTTGCTATTGATAGTTGTTCCTTTCTCAAGGTAATCAATGAATAAAATACCTTGTGTATTCTAAGATATAGATGCCAAAACCTTGACAGCTGATGTTTGCATCTTTGGTCGCTTTAGACAGCTTTCACCTGCTGCTGTCCACTCAACTGACACCCAGTTTGACACCAGAGTGAAGTGGTGGATCCATGTTTCATCCATTGTCACATATTTATGCAAAAACTCCTGTTGTGCTGAAACAGTTGCAAACAACACTCTGAATCATTGGCATATTGTTTTTGATCAACTGTGAACAAACGCAGCCCCTACTTTAAATACAGCTTTCTCATTGACAAATGTTCATGGAAAATGGTGAATACACTGCCTTCTGATATGTTCAACTCCTATGCTATCTCATGCAACTGCAATTTAAGATCGGCCAAAATGAGTTTTTGTGGATTTTTTTGTGTTTTCCGGGACAACTGCTGCTTTTGGGCAGCCCGAGTGTTCAGCATCATTTGTGTCTGTACAGTTGTGTTTAAAGTCAGCATACCATCTTTTAACCATTGTTTCCAACAGAGCATAGTGTGAATAACACTTATCAAGCCATTGCTTTGCTTGAACAGTATTTTTTCCCCATTAGAAAGCAGTGCTTTATCAACACACGAAATTCAGATTTTTCTATTGTTTTGAAAATTTGCAAAAGTAGCTTCACTTAAATAACTGTAATTTGTAAACTAACAATTCAATTAGACCCAAATTTTGTCACATGCCATTTGAATGTTAGTACTTGATAAAAATCATATATTTTTTTTTAGTTGTGTCATTTATATGTCAGGACAGGACTTATTGAGTGATGTGTTATTAAAAAATACCTGGTAAGAGATTTCATAAAAAGTACACTATTCAAAATAGGAAACACCCACTCAGTCAACTGACCTGGAGGTGTCCTATCCAAATCTGGAATAGATGGACTCTACTTCTTGCCTTCAAGATTAATGAAGAATAGTGCAAGGTATGTGATGTGGAGCTATTGCAGGAGAAAATGGAACTGCATATGCCCATTCATAAGAGCAAAATATTTATGCATTATGGTACTCCATACCAATAGTCAAAAATAGTTCAGAATTTTTTTTAAACAGGATCAGCATGACAATACTGGATTAGCCAGAGAACATCAAAAGTAAAGTTACAGAAAAATAATGCTCATGTATCGAAACACTGATAGTGGCTATTAAAAAAGTCTGGACAAAAGAAATCTCAGTTGGTTACAGCAACAACTTGATTTTCAGCATACTGAGTTGAATCCATACAGTAATCAAAAATAGGTCATACAAAATGCTGACCACTGGACTATTTGGCTTGAAATGCATAGAGAACATTGTCTTTGTACAAATTTGTGACTAAAATTTTATCAATCATGCATAAATGACTTGTTTCTGCACTGTTCTTTTTTATATTTTAAGATATAAAAATGACTTTATATACAGATAAATTATACTATATGATATAAGGTAAAAAGCAGAGAAATTCATACTTGAAGAAGGCTTCAAACATAAAGTAGACTGTCACTACTAGCTATTAACACCAGTGTCCACACTGATATTTTATATATATATATATATATATATGTGTGTGTGTGGCACATAATATTATTCCAGTAAAATTGGAGATGATAAGACACCTGGAAGAGCTATAAACAATGTGTTTTGGCTTCAGCAGAACTGCTGTTGATTTCTTACCTGAAGAAGCCAAAATCTACAGCTTTTCAGCAACTTTGTCACATCATCTCAATATATATATGCTCAGGTGTAATGAAAGCTTTAAAACTAATCCATGGTCCTGGAGCTCAGACTCTTTGGATGTTGGCACAAAAAAACTTAAACGCAATAGTTGTTTCCAGTTAAAGCAAAACCGCAGACTGAAAGAAAAATGAATGGATGTAAATCATATTTTGATTTCCTGGTATCGATATCAAATTTTCTGCACTATTGTAAGAACTGCAAACTTGAAACTTTTGAATATCGTTTCTTATGTCTTTGTCTATGAGTGTATCAAATTTGATTAAAATCGGACCACTCCTTCTATAACTCGATTTTTTCAATTATTGATTTTCGATATTTATCAGTGGTACCTCAACACAAAACCTAGCTAAGAACACTCGCAGATGCTTATAGTACAACTGTGTAAATTTTCAAGAAATTCAGTTCAATCGTTTCGGAGTCTATAGGTAATGGACACAGATACACACACACACACACATATACACAGACAAAGTTTCATTTATAAATAAGTTTAGATAGATTTAGATTTACTTGTGTTGTGTCTATCCACAGTGTGTTAATTTTACTATTATTTACTTAATTTGTTTTTTGTTTACATTATTTACATTCTTCTGACTGTTGACCTCATTTTTATTGCAATGTATACTACGTTTTGGCCATTGTATCCTCTGGCCCCTTTTAAGTGCTAAGAATTTTTAACCGAACCATTCATTTCGATCATTAAGATATATCATTCTCATTTCATGTGCAATGCCACTTCCAGATACCATGTAGTTATCTCCCTTTAACCTAACTCTCTAAGTTATTTGTTTACCACTGCTATAGCCAGCTATTGATCTAACAACTTTTTAGGATAAGTCACTGGAACTAACCAACGTTTATATCCACTAGGCCATTTTTTCGGACTTATAAACCTAATGTCTCAGTAATCATACCAGAACTAATATTGCAATCTTTGAAGCTAATAGTTTTTTCTAGCACTACATATTACTGGTTCCCATATTATATTCATTTCTATGCTTGGCCAGCTTAGGAGATTTCCGTGGCCTAGCATATGCACTGATTTCTTAAGTTTACATAGTTTCCAATAGAAATACAAAGAATCTGTGGTTCATATAACTTTATATGAACCAGAGATCTTATGTGTTTCCATCTCTTTTTAATGTCTTATAACATAGCATTATACCTCACATAAAAAAATTCTCTTCAAACATGAAATATGACATTTTTTTAATATATTTTTAGTTAATCCTATGAATACTTATGAGCATTTTTTCTAATAGCCAACACTCATACTTTACAGAAACCTTTTTTAAAATAAAATTGATTTCAGCTCTTTGCTTTAATAAAGTTCATCATGAGACAAAATGCATAGATGAGAAAAACATAGAAACTACATATTTATTATTATTTATTAGAAATTACATAAACTTAAGAAATCAACACATATGCTTGGCTACAAAAATCTCATAAACTAGCTAAGCATAGAAATGAATACAATATGGAAATCAGTAATATGAAGTGCTAGAGAAAATCATTAGCTTAAAGATTGCAATGTGAGCTCTGACAAAAAAGGATTACTGAGACATTAGGTTTATAAGTTCCAAAAATTAATGCAAGTACACATGGCTCAGTGTTGGTTAGTTCCAGTAATTTGATCTAAGGATTTGGGAGCTCAATATCTGGCTATAGCAGTGGTAAATAAATAACTTAGAGAGTTAGGCTAAAGAGAGATCACTATATGGTATCTGGAAGTGGCATTGCACATGGAATGAGAATTATATTTTTCTCAGCAGCGAAAAACCAAATGACCCTGAAGAGTGGAGACATTACAATAATGCCTCACAAAATTTTGAAGTCTGCATGTCTAAAATAAGACCCTTTAAGCTAAGTGACAAGTTTCTCTAAATTATATATATATGACACTGTGTGTGGCATCAGCATGATATGCAAATGGCAAACAAAAATGACATCACTTTTTTTTTACAACATTTTAGAAAAACAATTTAAAAAAAAGCTTAGTGATCACTCACATTCAGTTTAATACACACACACACAAAAGAAAACTTTTATTTAAAATCACTGGATTTAAATAGATTTATATTTAAATTTTTTAAATAGATTTTTTTAAATTATTCTATTACTATGAAAATATTTTTTGAAAATGTCACAGGCAAGCTTCATTATGGTAATGTGATGAAGCCTAAATTCCAAGTCAGAATTGATAATATTGCAGATTCTTCTTTGGATTTTGAATCTCTAAATAACTAGCAGGAAGCACCAGACCACATGTTGCAGCAATATTCAATGGATGGATAAATGATAGTCTTATAAAATTGTAAGATAGATTCTGGCAAAAAAAATTGTATTGCAGGAAACAGTGAATCAAATTTCTTAGCAGCAGGCCTAGCAAATGATTCAAATTGTTTTGCTAAATATATCAAACAGAATGAAAATATTTGTCTGTATTTCTGAGATGAGGTATTGTAACTACATTATTCTGACTGTTTTCCTCATTTTGGTTGCCTTATTCACAATGTTTTGGCCATTGTATACTCTGACCTTTATCAGGTGATTGGAAGTTTGAACTGAATCCATTATTTCAGTTTTGAGCTGAAACATTTATTTCAATTTCACCCACTAAACCATGTGTCCTCAAGGAGTTCAATAGCTGGATGTGATAAATAAAAAAAAAAACTTAGTTGAGTTAAATGTTGGTGGCTAAGACATCCAGGAGTAACATGACTCATAGAATGAGAGCAACCTGATCCATTGATTGAAATAAATGGTTCAGTTCAAAATTCTAATTACCTGAAGAAGGGTGGAGTGTACAATGGTCGAAACATTGTGAATATGGGAACAAAGATGAGGGCAACAGTCCAAACAATGTAAATAATGTAAATAACTCATCTAAATAATATAAACAAAATTACAATCGCCTGAAGAAAATCAGAATTTGCAAAAGCCGGATGTCATGACCATGGCAACAAAGATGAGAACAATCAGTCTGAGTAATGCAAAGAATGAATGTGCATTGTGGTGCAGTGGATATCGGCTTGGAACGAGAAATTGGGGAGCCGAGTTCAAATTTCAGTTGAATTCCTTGCATTCACTTACGCGCAAATACCCTTGGGAAAGGTATTATCCGTCTCTTCCTTCCAGTTATGGGTTAAATAACAGGACAGATTGGGTTCTATAGCCTTGGCTGGCAACCAGTCTACCGCAGAAATCAATGGCAACCTACTGCGGGATAATCTTCTGCCCAGTCAGTTATGTCTCTTTCGAGACATGATCTCCCAAGCGTGTATCACGTATGGCACTTAACTGACTGATAGGGATGTGCGTTGTGGTGCAGTGGATATCGGCTTGGAACGAGAAATCGGGGAGCTGAGTTCAAATTCCAGTTGAATTCCTTGCATTCACTTACGCGCAAATACCCTTGGGAAAGGTATTATCCGTCTCTTCCTTCCAGTTTTGGGTTAAATAACAGGACAGATTGGGTTCTATAGCCTTGGCTGGCAACCAGTCTACCGCAGAAATCAATGGCAACCTACTGCGGGATAATCTTCTGCCCAGTCAGTCATGTCTCTTTCGAGACATGATCGCCCAAGCGTGTTTCACGTATGGCACTTAACTGACTGAATGCAAAGAATAAAAATATTATGAAAGCTATGAATACAAAACAATACTTTTTAACAGCTTAAACAACCTCAGTATTGAACACATGTTCATGTGACATCATAACATCAAATGATTTTTTGCTATAAAAGAGCAGACAAACAGAGATGCAAGATTTAATAAAATTTTTGCATGTCAAGGGCAAAAGTCCAATAGAAAATCACCATAAATTTGTTGCTGTGTATGGTAAACATATAATGAATAGGAAATAGTTATCAGTCTGTTGTAATGTATTCACAGAGAGACCAACAGATTTGCATAATGAGTTTTACATAAAGCCTGCTCACCAATGATAGGAGACAAATCGTATGGTAAACATATAATGAATAGGAAATAGTTATCAGTCTGTTGTAATGTATTCACAGAGAGACCAACAGATTTGCATAATGAGTTTTACATAAAGCCTGCTCACCAATGATAGGAGACAAATCGTATATGTTGAAGCTTTGATTCATGATATATGGCAGAAATGTAATGATATGGACATGAAACTTATCATTCAAAGATATGGTCTATGAAACAGTTCATGAGATATTTGAATATTGGAAACTGTCACCTCATTGAATTCTGAAATGAGCAAAAGAATCGTTTTCTTCATGTGCCATGTCCCTTCAGGATATAGACGATCATGAACTTCCATTTGTTCCTCTCTCTTGTACTTTTAATATCTCTCCCAAACCCCACTCTGCCATCCATTTGTTCAAACCTATCAAATATGTCACACACTGCTTTCCCCTGTCTCTCTTTCCTTTTATCTGTCCTGTGAGTATTAGATTCTCCAAGCCCTCTTTCCTTATTACATGTCCCAGGAACCTCGGCTGTTTCTTCCTGATGTTATGTATGAACTTTCTTGCTTGCATCCTCTCTAATGCCTTATCATTGCTCATGTGTTCAGTCCAAGGTATCCTCAGCCTTCTTCTGTAGAACCACATCTCTGCTGCCTTAAGCCTCTCTTTCAACATTGAAGAGATTGTCCAACATTCGCTGCCATACAAAAAAACAGATATCACATAGCAGTCAAGCACTCTTTCTTTTTTTTTTTTTGTTTCCAATGAGATTTTCCTGCCTCTCAGTACTCTGGTTAGCTTGGATATGTGTCTTTGACCATGCCAAAAATGTATGTGTCTTTGGATTTCAGTGTCACACTTTCTATCCTCTGACAGAACAAAACTACTGGTCTAGTTTTCTGGCTATATTTCTCAAGATTCTTCACAAAATCCAAAGAAGGCTATTTAATGTTATCTATTTCTGAACAATCATCTTGATTCACTCACTTTCCCACCACTGTGACATAGCTTCCTTCTGTCTTTTCTAGAAATATTCTTATATTTGTCTATATTTCTGAGATGAGGTATTGGTTGACCTGTTATGCTCATCTTTCTTGCCATATTTATGATGTTTCAAACATTGTATGCTCCAGCCTTTTTCAAGTGATTGGAATTTTGAACAAAACCTTTTATTTTGATCACTGAAGTAAATTTATAGGAAGAGAACAATCTATCCTACTGATCAAAATAAAGGATTTAGTTCAAAATTCCAATTACCTGACGAAGGTCGAAGTGTTCAATGGCTGAAATGTTGTGAATATAACAAAGATGAGGACAACAGTCTGAACAATGCAAATAATGTAAATATTTTCATGACAGTTGAACTCTCCTCCTTGGTACCCTGATTGTATTAATTTAAGTGTACTATTAGATTGGATGATAGGTTTCATTGTTTTGCTGTTGAAATAATTAGTTGTAACCATAAGACCTATTCTAATATTTTTTTTATTCTCACACTTCTCAACTGTGGAACTCTCTTCTGTTTTCTTACTTCTCTGACACCTTCTATGTGCTGGGTCCCTTCAGGATGTAGGCAATCATGGCTTTCCACATCTCCCTATCCCTTGTAACTCTTAACACCCTTTCTGTTGTTACCCCTCCCAAACCCTATTCTACAATCCATTTGCTCAAGACCAGGAATCTAGAATATAAATGTATAGAAACTATTATGGCCACAAATCTTCTTTGTGTATGGCCAATTAACATTTACAGCAATCATGAAATTAAAACTCTCTCGAATAACATCCTTAAACGTGTTGAAGACTACAAATATCTATGATCACACATCAAGAATTCTGAAAAAGACTTTGATATCAGAAAAGAAATATCATGGACTGCTTGTAACAAAATGGATAAGATCTGGAAATCCAATCTTGATTGTAAGATCAAAATCCAAGTTTTTGCACACTTATTGAACCAATCTTACTCTATGGATCTGAAACTTGGACTCTTTCAGCAAAACAACAGCGCTGTTTAGATGGAAATTATACTCATCTTCTCAGAAGAGTACTTGATCTTTCATGGCGAAACCACCCAACTCTAGAAATGATATATGGAGACCTACCAAGAGTATCAACCTTAGTTCAAAAGAGATGTGTCAAGTTTGTTGGGCATTGTGCATGTGCCACAGATGAACTTGTTTCATCATTTGTATTATGGAGACACCCTACATCTTACAATCGATCTTATAAGTTAACCTTTCCAGACAGGATACATAGAGATACATCTATTGCCAAGGAAGACCTTACAGGAGCTATGACAAATAGGGAATATTGGAAAGGTGTAGTGAGTTCTATCGCGGCTGAGGCCACAGGAGGATGATGATGATGATGGCAACAAAGTGAGGGATCCATTTACATATTGATTATAATGTAGAATTGATCTCCAACTTTATATCCACATAATAATTTCTTATTTGTTTATCAAATTCTGATTAGGTATGAACCCATCTCCATCTCTTATCAATAGTGATTAGATATGCAGGAATGTCTTTTTTTTTCTTCTTCTTCTATGTGCCATGTCCCTTTAGGACATAAGCAACCATGGCTTTCTATATTTCCCTCTTGACAATTTTCTCTTGTTACCCCTCCCAAAACCTGCTCTGCTTTCCATTTGCTCAAACCCATCAAGTATGTTGTGCATTGCTTTTCCTTGTCTCTATTTCTCTTTATCTGTCCTGTGAGTATCAAATTCTCCAAGCTCTCTTTTCTCATTACATGTCCTAGGAACTTTAGCTGTCTTTTTCTGATATTAAATATCAGTTTCCTCTTATGTTTACATCCTCTCCAAAACTGTTATTGCTCACATGTTTAGTCCAGGTTATCCTCAGCATCCTTCTGTAGAACCACATTTCTATTGCTTGAAGTCTTTCCTTCATATTTGATGAGATTGTCCAGCATTCACTGCCATATTGAAGGACAGACATCACATAACAATCCAGTACTCTCTTCTTTATTTCCAATTAAATTTTCTTGTCTCTTAATACTATACTCAGCTTTTGGAAAGCATCCTTGGCCATGCCAATACGTCTTCAGATATTTGCACTTTCCATCCTCTGTTAAAATACTCTATAAATCTTCAAAAATTCAAATTCAACATGACTCGCCATCTTCTGTCTTCCCAAATTCTGTTCTTTTATTGTCCTTTCCCCTGACTAAAGTCTTCACATTCTCTTTCACTACCAGTAACCCCTTTTGTCTTAGCAGTTTTATTGTCTTGCTTGGGTGAAATAATTTTTTAAAAATTTCCAGTTTATAAATATTTCTTTTCGGTTTTTGAAACAGAATTGCAAAATTCATGGGAACATTCACAGGTTACGAATCCAAAGTGAATCCCATTACCCAAAAGACTAAGGTTGATTTCATGACCTGGAAGCATCCATCATCACTGACACTCCCCCAAAAATTCAAAGTTCAGCAGCCTGTGAAGAAATTGATGGCAACTGTGTTTTGGAATGTAAAAGATGTTTTACTCATGAACTTCATGTTGCCTTGTCAGACAGTAAATGCAGTAAGATACTGTGAAACACAAACTGAGGGAAGCAATTTGTTGAGGGAGATCAGGAAGCTTGTGTATGAATGCTACCCTAGACACTACCACCCTTAATAATAGTGTCTAGGGTAGTTACAGCAATATAGTTGGGATGATTAGTAAATGTTTGCATCTAGACATCCTTCATATCAACATTCTCACTTAAATCTATGAAGGAAAATTTAAATTAGTTTGTGACTATAAGATAACTATAAAATAGTTAATGTTACCACAACAGTGCCAGGAAATTCTGCTAGTATTATCAAGTTCTCACCCTAACTTGCTTTCTAAAATCTAACCAAAAGCAAGGAACATTCCTTGACTTCTTTTTTTGGCTCTCCCTTACAGATTTTAATATGCATGTGTTACAAAGTCATTTTTATAGACAATAATTGACTAAAAACTAATTTCATATGCAACCTGATAGTCTTATGTTTAAACCAAATGCTAAAAAGGAAACAAGAAATAAACCACTACATCTGTTGAAAAGAACAGAGAATAGTGGTTCACTTATCATCTAATTCACACTCCTCACCAGTCTTTTGAACAGGAGTAGAGGTTTATTCCTTGTTTCATGCTTAGGATTGTGTTTCTGGTTCTTACTAAAGTCTTTATCATTCTCTTTCACTTTCAGTAGTCCCTTTCATCTTAGTGGCATTATTGCCTTGCTTAGGGTAATTTAATTTAAAAAAGAACAATCCTTAAAATTATTGGCTAGCAAAAGTGGTAAATAAAATAGTGAAACTTGTTTTTTTTTTACATCATAAACTGAAAATAAAAAAGATTCAACTCATACCTAAGTATTGTGTCATCTTTTTATTATTATTATCTTATTAGATCATTGAAAAATTTGTGCTCAAGTAGAAAATTAAAAACCAAATTTCATGTACTCACGAAAAAACATTTAATAGTCAAGTACACAGTTTTCATTGGTTTTAACAACCGTCTCTCGCCATTTTACAAGCTTGTTAGTACTTCATATTTTTTGTTGTTGGAAGAAGATTGTTTGACTGACTGTACAAAGTTTTTTTTTGTAACTTAAAATGATCTGTAAGACAAGAACAAATAAAAATTTGAAGAAGACAAGTCAGGAGATTATGGTGGGTGTTCTAACGTCTTCAATTTCAAATCTTTAAGTTTCTGCAAGGTCTGCTTTGCAATATGCAGTCTTGTATTCAGTAAGTCATTTAAGTGCCATGGACGATCATGTCTCTTTCCAGACATGACTGACTGACTAAGCAGAAGATTTTTCTGCAGTAGGTTGCCATTTTTTGGTGGTAGATTGGTTGCCAACCAAGGCTATAGAACCCAATCTATCCTGCTATTCAACCCATAGCTGGAAGGAGAAATGATGGATTCATACCTTTCTTAAGAGTATTTCTGCATAAGTGAATCCTATGAATTCAACTGAAATTTAAACTCGGCTCTTCAATTTCTCATTCCATGCCAATATCATTACACCACAACACATCAGGACATGTTTTTGATTTGCCAGAATTGTCTGATTTTCTTAAATTCAAGTCTCTTCAAATGGCTAAAGGTAGTTGAGATATCGATTTTCAAACTTTCAGCAATCCCTTCCGTTGAAAACTTTGGTTTATTCCCCAAGATGGCAAGCATAACATCTTCATTGATGTCTGAAGATTGCCCTGGAGCATGATTGATCATTGATGTTAAAATCACTGTGACAAAATATGCCATAGCCATTTTAACAGGTTGGATATATATGTGCTACAAAGTACAAGATGAACATTTATTTCACTGAAGCTTAGTATGGCCTATGAACTTCAACTGATCCTCACCTTACTGCTGGGTCCCCAAAGGGCTGTCAAGAAGGTGAGTCAGGACTTATGCAATATTTTACTCACTTAAAGTCAATTCACAAACATGTTGTTACTTGAAAGAAACCATTATCAGCTGTTGGACATCCAAACTGTTTGAATACAGAGTTTTTTCTAGACTGGATGCAACCCAAGGCTAGAGAGCCATGCCAGCTCCACTATTTAATTCAACTGTTTGGATGGATAATGACAGATTTCTTTGGCAAATAAAAAAATATAAAAGACATAGGAGATCATAACTCTTCACAGTGTTTTTTTTTTTTTTTTTTTAATTATCTGTGAATTGCTATGCATTCTTGGGAAAGATGGTAGGTTGGTTTTACATTATTTACATGTGTAAAATTGTCCTCACCTTTGTTGTTGTTATCACAACATTTTAGCAATTATATTCTCCAGCTTTCATCTGGTATAAGTCAATCTGGGTAACTAAGAGAGAACCTAAATCTATCTATCTATCTAATCTTAATCTAAATCTAATCTAAACTTATTTATAAATGGAACTTTGTCTGTGTGTGTGTGTGTGTGTGTGTGTGTCTGTTACCTATAGACTCCGAAATGGCTGAACCGATTTTCTTGAAAATTTACAGAGTTGTACTATAAGCGTCTGCGCATTTTCTTAGCTAGGTTTTGTGTTGAGGTACCCCCGATAAATATAGAAAATTGATAATAAAAAAAAATCGGGTTATAGAAGGAGTGGTCCGATACACTCATAAACAAAGACATAAGAAACGATATTCAGAAGTTTCAAGGTTGCAGTTCTTAGAATAGTGCAGAAAATTGATATATATATATATATATATATATATCAAAAGCAAGATGTTTGTGTGTGTGCGTGTGTGTGTGTGTGTGTGTGTGTGTGTGTGTGTCTGTTTATCTGTCTGTACGTCCTTTATACAAATCCACAATTTTTATCCGATTCTCACCAAACTTCACACAAATATTCTTTAGGCTGAGTCTGAGCTCCAGGACCATGGATTAGTTTTAAAGCTTTCATTACACCCGCGCAACGCCGGGCTATGCTGCTATTCTATAAATAAAGCATAGTGTATATGTTTCTGTCTATTTTCCCTCTTGGCGAATCATAAACAACCTGAACTAACAGGCAATAACTACTTTAGTTACACGCGATTAAAAATTAAGTAACTCATATAAAATTAAACTGAAATATCAAACAGAAAGAAAGGTTTAAAAAACAATTCTTTATTAAAGGTTTAACTTTAATTTCACTTGCAACTAACTAAACCATAATTAAAACTTAAGTGAGGCACAGTACATTGCTCATATGTTTTGTATTTTCCTTCTTCTAAACACGGACACTGTGAAGTATTTCAAATATTATATACTTCGGGTTCCTTAATATCTTTTAAGAGTAACTTTATGTGAAGGAATCATAAAAAACAATTTTAAAAGAAAATAAAAACGGTTGCTTATACAAAGAAAGATTATGCCAAATTAAGGTGTTGAATATCTATTTAACTTTTTTTTTTTAAATCATTTCACCCCAAGCAACACATTCCACTGCCACTATTGCGCATGGGGCTACATAGGGGACGGTATAGAGAAGGAGTGGTTAAACACAGGAAATGTCAGGAGGAAGGTGATAGATGGGTAAGGATACCGAGGATGAGGGTTGGGCAGATGGGAAGAGTGTTTGAAAGAATGGGAGCGAGTTAGTGTGTTAGGAGGTGTCTATTTACCTTACATTTAAACTCCTGGAGATTGTAGCTATCGGGGAAGCAATCATGGTAAGGAATTCCACAGTCGGGAAGTGTGAGAAAAGAAACTGTTGGAGTAGAAGTTGCAGTTGCATTTTATCGGTTTCACTGTAAAAGGGTGGGATCTAGTTGCTAATCTAGTATCTCATGCGGGCGGATGGTAGATTTATATATGTGCAGGATAGATTCAGGCAGAAAAAACTTTCAGGCCCTGCACAGAGAACCAACTTTCATAGCTGCGGATTTAGCAATGGATTCGATATAGTCATTCCATTTGAGGTCCGCTGAAAGTGTGAGACCAAGGAGGCGTAGTGTTTTACTCTCTGGGAGGCAAACCTGGTCCATGCTAATAGGAGGTAGGTGCGATTGTCTATGATGGTTAATTGAGAGTAGCTTCGTTTTAGAAGCATTAAAATTTACTAGCCATTTCTTACCCCAGTCCACTATGGATTGGAGGTCTTTTTCAATCTCGGCTGCAAGGTTAGCTTTGTCACCCACACCAGATTTTTGGTCGAGGCGAGAGTAAACTGTGGTGTCATCGGCGTACATACCTACTTGGGATCTTATGGAATCAGGGAGATCATTAATGTATATCAGAAAGAGCGTAGGACTTAGGATAGAGCCTTGAGGGACACCTGCGTTCATATGGTAGTTCTGGGAGGCATGTCCGTTTAATACCACCTTCATTGTACGGTTAGAGAGGAATGACTGGATTAGTTCAAACAAATGTCCAGTTATACCATAGCTCCGCAGTTTGCATAGAAGGCCAGCATGCCAAACTCATATAGCAAGATTATTTTGAGGACCCTAGATGTTATGCCAGGATTTGTCATCAGAGGCCACAATTTGAAGAACTTAAGATACGCAGACAATACAGTGCTGATTGCAGACATGGAAAGGAAACTACAAGACCTCCGACAGTAGGTAACTGAAGAGAGTGACAACAAAGGACTACAAATAAACTGCAAGAAAACCGAATACATGGTCATCAGAAAAAAGAGCAACCCTTAATGCTAAATGCAGGTGGGGGATATTAAAATCAAGCAGGTACAAAAATTTAAATATCTGGGTAGTGCTCTACCTGAAGACGGAAAGTGTGACACAGAGATCCAAAGGCGAACTGGCATGATGAAGGATGCATTCCAGAAGCTGAGCAAAGTATTAAGACACAGGAAACTTTCACTAAAAACAAAGAAGACAGTAATAGATTGCTATGTGATGTCAGTTCTTCAATCTGGCAGTGAATGTTGGACAATATCAACAAAGTTGAAGGGAAAACTTGAAGCAGCTGAAATGTGGTTCTACAGAAGGATGCTGCCGATATCATGGACCGAGCAGGTAAGCAATGATGAGGTGTTGGAAAGAATGGAAACAAAAAAGAAATTAATATTGAGCATCAGGAAAAGACAACTGATGTTCCTGGGACATGTAATGAGGAAGGAGGACTTGAAGGATCTGAGAAGGTGGATGACAAAATGGGGTCTACGAGATGTTACAGGAGAAAGCGTGCTAAGAGCCACCAGGGATAGGGAGACGTGGAAGGCCAGGATCGCCTACATCTTGAATGAACAAGGCATATAGAAGAAGAAGGTGTCGAATAAAGATAAAATAATTTTATTATTTCTAAATTCTTATAACTTTTACATACATAGAACGCTGAAGGTGTAGTGAACAGGAAGTTAACTCCTCAACAACTTAAAATAGAATGACATATTTCAGTATCTGCGTACATAACTCTGAGCAGATCTGGCTGAAAAACAATTCTAAAGAAATATACATATATCAACCAATCAGAAAACAGAAAAATATATTTGAAAGTGATCCACTTTTATCTTCTATAACTGTATAAGTATGCATGATTTTGTCTGTCTTCAAAGAACCTCTTAGCCATTAACCTGGACCCAAGTCCATGCAATTTGCACTCTCTCTCTCTCTCTCATACTGCATTCTGTACCTCTTCTTCAAAAAACATTTTGTAAGAATAGACACAAAGAAGAAGACAATGAAATGAACATTTAACTAAATAGACACATCAAAGACATCTCAACTACAATTATACCCTCACTCCTACATACACCCTTATCATCATTACTGCTTTCATACATTCAACTTACTTTTCTCTTTGCAGGACTATGATGAACTCTTCTTACCAACTTGTACTAGACATACAAACATTCCTATCTCTTTTTTATAATACAGAATTATTTAATGTTTATATAAATGATTATTTTTACACACCAACTTATTTTTCATTCATCTCTATGCACATAACAAGGCTAAATTTAAAACCTACAAAATGTCTATCTATAAAGGTAAAAGGCAAAAGGTTCAAAAGTTTGCAGGAGCTACCCTAAAGTCTGCCAGAAAGGCAGCTTCTCGGTGAGTTAATAATAAATATTTATACATTCAAAGGTGAACATTACAATTTTCCCCCATGTGTGGAGGTGTGTACTTTTTTTTAATTAATTGTCCTTATTTCTTTCAAATGCAGTTAGTTTTGATTAAGCTGAGGATGAAATACAACTTTCAGGTTTCAGGTAACACATTTCTAACTATAATTTCCCAAGAAGAAATATTTTAGTTCAAATTTACTTTTTAATTTTGAATTTATATAGATGCAAATTGGAATGAAATAATATTACTGCATAGGACAAAATTATATACTAGCAAATACTATTTGAGATCATTTGAATGTAAATTTGAACAGTATTTCTTGGTTTCCATTTTTGGCACATTTGGTGCTTCTAATTATTAAATACTGAATAGGTCTGTGGAAAGATCAGATTGCAATCAGCTCATCCTTTTGCACACCTGGAAAGTTGTTCTTAATTAGATGTAACAAATATATGCATATTCTATTTTTGTTGAATGCACAAAACTTTTTTTTCAGATTTTGCATAAATACATACAAACACACACACTCTCTCTATTCTAAAAAAGACTGTTATGTGTGCATATATATATATATATATATATATTAAAATAGGATTAATTCAAGTATGTTGAATGACCATTTCGATATGAAAATCCCCATGGGGGATAACATATCACCTCAGCAACAAAAAAATCCTTTCAGAAACTTTTTTTTTGTTGCTGAGGTGATGTGTTATCCCCCGTGGGGATTTTCATATCGAAATGGTCATTCAACATCCTTGAATTAATCCTATTTTAATTTATATTTGCTCTGTAATATTTTAATACATGTAGCTCTCTTCCTGTATAATTTCTTAATATTAAAATAAAATTTTTAATATTAATTAGGATTGAGTTTTTGGAATTTACCTTCCTGCTTTTTTCGCTTGGATTAAAGTATCTGAATAAAAAAATAAAATATATATATATATATATATAATCTAAATCTAAACTTATTTATAAATGGAACTGTGTGTGTGTGTGTCCGTTACCTATAGACTCCAAAACGGCTGAACCGATTTTTTTGAAAATTTAAAGAGTTGTACTATAAGCATCTGTGAGTGTTCTTAGCTAGGTTTTGTGTTGAGGAACACTCAATAAATATCGAAAATTGATAATCGAAAAAATCGGGTCATAAAAGGAGTGGTCTGATTTTAATCAAATTTACACTCATAGACAAAGACATAAGAAATGATATTCAGAAGTTTCAAGGTTGCAGTTCTTACAATAGTGAAGAAAATCGATAATATACATATATATATAAAAGGCAAGATGTTTGTGTGTGTGTCTGTTTGTCTGTATGTCCTTTATACAAATCCACAATTCTTATCCAATTCTCACCAAACTTCACACAAATATTCTTTAGGCTGAGTCTGAGCTCCAGGACCATGAATTAGTTTTAAAGCTTTCATTACAACCAAGCATCACCGGGCTATACTGCTAGTATATATATATATATATATATATATATATATATATATACAGGGTGTTCATAAGGTTTTATGTGCACTTTTAAAAAAATATATAAATTTATTTGTATTTGCAATAGAAATAACTTGTAAAAAGGATCAGAAAGAAGTAAATCTATATTTTTTAAGGTTTTATTGAAATTTTATTTAAGTTCTCACATGTCCTCCATCATGAGCAATACAAAGAGTAATACAATTTTGCAGTTCATATTTATTTACTCATGCAAAAATTGTTGCAAATTTTGTGGTAAAGAATTATTCAATAACTATATTAAAACTAGGTACATTAAACTTTATATCATTTTTTTACAGATTATTTCTATCACAAATACAAATAAAGTTTTAATTTTTTTGAAAGTGCACACGGACTTTATGAACACCCTGTATAAATAAATAAATATATATCGTTACATGAATTAATAAATATACATATGAGGCTGCACACATGTATAGTATTATTATTCAGGTGTTAATAAAAAAAAAGTACTCAACAGAATAAAAATACTATACATGTGTGCACCCACATATGTATATTCATTAATTCACATAGCTATATTTTGCTCCTTACTGTTGAGCACAAGAGGCATGGGCCATTTAAAGACCTACATGTTCTAGCTTTTATTAACTTGTGCCTCTATGAAAAACTATATATTATTAAATTTCTTAAGAATAAAAATGTATTAAATAAACGTAATGAATAAATGTCATTTATAAACATTGGAAAATGTTTGCCTTAGAATATGATGAAAAAATTCTTCATAAAAGAATATCCATTAATTTACATATTTCCAATAATTTGTTTTGTATTATAATATTAATTAAATAGATATTAAAAATTTTACAAATTAAGAGTTTATGAAAAATATGGAAAAAAAAAAATCCACTCAAAGATCCCTTTAAGTCGGATCAAAAATATAAAACATTTTCTTTGTTTTTTTTTTTGCTTTTAAAAAATGCTGGGATACGGAGAAAGCTAAGACAATAATCTTGTAACAAAAATGGATACATTTCACCAGAAGAAAACAGTCTTGATGGTGGCTCAGTTGGCTGACACTTTCTGTTATGATTGAAAAAAGAAAACCTGTATTCCCTAAACAGATAACCTATATTTTCAAATTTAAAAGTTGAATTGTATTCTGATTAGTTAAATTAATCATACACATAAATTTTTCTGTCTTTCTCTATCCATATCAACTCTTTAAATAACAGTCGGATTGTTTTGTGCATTCAAATGTAAATCATTTACACATCAATAAGTCAACATTGCCTGATGAGAAGGTAAAATCTCGAAACACAAATTTCTGTGTTGCAATGTAAATTAAATTAATTTTAAATAAAAAGACAAATTTAATTTTATATATATATATATACACACACAGTTATTTCATTTGTAAATTTGGATTACATTTGGGGAATAGCTATTTCAACATGCCTATTAGAGACATATATTGTCAACCCCAGTCAAATGTAAAATCAGCTGGAGTTGACAATGCATGTCTCTCTGAATTTACAAATGAAATAAATGAATACCTACTCTGTAAATTAAATTTACATTGAGCACTCTGTTAAATCAGTTTTAATATTTCATCAATATTGCTAGGATTCTTTGGGATTATTTACCAACCTTCTCCTGGATTTTATACTTTATATATTATTCTTAGAAAGAAATATTCATTCAAACACTTTCTCCCAATATAAACAAACTAATGACATCCCCTTCAACATACTACTAATAAAAATCAGACCCCAAAATAATATTTTTCCCTCCATGATTTTAGTTTCCTATTCCATGATTTGGATGTCTAAATTATACATTTGATAAACAAAAATATTCACAATATACCTGATTTTCAATTTATAACGACCTTAACTTAAGGAATGTTAATATCTAAAATAATAATTCAAATAAAAAAAAAAATATATATATATTTCCCACCTGATGGAGAGAGAGGTAATAGCAACTCATTTCATTCTCTTTACTATGAGCTCATGTTTCCTATTTAACTGTCCTTTATTGTCTTAGTTTTTGCAATAATTATGACGTCAAGCAGTGAAGCACATATATATATATATATATTGTTTTTCTTTCATCCGAAGTGGAAGAGTAGAAGTTTTTCTCTAATAATTTTTAAACTGATAACTTCCTGTAATTGGCATTTAACTCGCTTCTACCTAAAAGGTTTAATCAAATGAACTTAACTAAAAATTTTTAAAATCTTATATTGAAACCCATTCCTTCTCGCCTAAATACATCTCTTCAAACAGCCCAAAATCTAAACCTTAAAAGAGTAATTTAACTCATTTAGTTGTCTATCTTTATAAAATATGAACTCCTATTCCTCCCCTTCCTAAATATACAGTTTCAACACCCTGTAACCCCGCAACTACCAGCTCTGTCCTTTTCTACACCAGGGCCTTCACCATTTGGAAAAAAGCAATGTCGCTGACGTGACGTAGAATCTCTATTAGAGATCCTATGTCAAAATGTACATCCGACACCTTTGAATTTTGAAAATTTTCTCTAATTTATATATATATATATATATATATATATATATATATATATATCCTCTATTATAATAATGATCATTGTGTATATATATATGTGTGTGTGTGTGTGTGTGTCAGATTAAATAAATTGCAAACATTGTGTTGTGAAAATTTATAGTAATTTTTAGCAACACACTTTTGCAGTTATTTTTTGTTACCACATCTCACACCCCTGAAGATGATCTCAGAAGAAGATTAAGAGTATTTGGGAACATCGAGAAATGAATAATAAAATCATGTCAATGTTACAGCTCATTTCTTACATCAATCAATTATAATACGTGAAAGATTATCCGTGAGTATGAGAAGATTTTATTAAAAATATGCAAACACAATGTTTGCAATTTATTTAATCTGACAGGACTAAAAGAAAATTTGCTGCATATATATATAAATTTTAAATTATATGTTTCTTCCTGTCACACACAGATAACATGTGAGAAAATGACATATAATCCTCTAAAATTTTTTGCCATCATTTTTTATGGCAAGGGTACATTCATATATATATATATATATATATATATATATATATATACACATACATACACACTAGTACAATCAAAGCTGGTGAAGGAAAAAATGAGCTAAGTTCTAAATTTCAATCACCTGAAAAAATGTCATGAATAAAGCAACAAAGATGAGAACAATCAATCCAGACAATGTAAATAACTAGACCTCATATCAAAAATATAAACAAATATATTCAAAATCGTTGATGAAATAATCTTGTTTGTTTCTAGATAAAACTTTAAAAAAGAACATGCTCAAGAGAGTTTTTTTTTTAAATTCTAAAAATCCAAATTTCTTTTCCCAGATTTATTTATATTTTATGAGAGGTTTTTACTTCAAAAGCTGCCTAGTGAATAAAAGAGGAAAACTTTACATGTAAGTGTGTCAAGGTGAGCCTTCAGAAAAAAAAGATATGTTGTGAGAGTAAAAAAACATTGTGATGTGGCAGAATTAACCATATGTTTGTTTACTATCAAATATTGTTTACTAACAATGGGCCCTACCAAAACACACAGCATCTTTATTAAATCTCAATTACCTAGCCATGTAAATGATGGTTACATCTAAACTTATTTATAAATGGAACTTTGTCTGTGTGCATGTGTGTGTGTGTGTGTGTGTGTAACAGTTACCTATAGACTCTGAAACAGCTGAACCAATTTTCTTGAAAATTTACACAGTTGTACTATAAGCATCTGCAAGTGTTCTTAGCTAGGTTTTGTGTCGAGGTACCCCTGATAAATATCGAAAATTGATAATTGAAAAAATCGGGTTATAGAAGGAGTGGTCTGATTTTAATCAAATTTGATGCACTCATAGACAAAGACATAAGAAACGATATTCAGAAGTTTCAAGGTTGCAGTTCTTACAATAGAACAGAAAATCGATTATATATATATATATATATAAAAGGGCTGAAAAAATACAGACATACAGGCAGATAAACAGATATGCACAAACATCTTGCCTTTTATATATATATATATATATATATATATATATATAAAAGGCAAGATGTTTGTGCATATCTGTTTATCTGCCTGTATGTCTGTATATATATATATATATATATATATATATATATATATAAAAGGCAAGATGTTTGTGCATATCTGTTTATCTGCCTGTATGTCTGTATTTTTTCAGCCCTTTTATTTTAGTTTTTGCTTCGGGTTTGGCTCTAAGTAGGTATAATTGTAGTTCTTAGTCTCAGCCATGATACCATTTACTCAGAAGACATATTTAGCCTTCAAAATTCAGTTTACGAAGAAAAAAAACTTATTTGATATCGATACCAGATATCAAAATTTGACTTACATCCATTCATTTTCTTTCAGTCTATGGTTTCGCTTTAACTGGAAACAACTATTGCTTTTTAGTCTTTTGTGCCAACATCCAAAGAGTCTGAGCTCCAGGACCATGGATTAGTTTTAAAGCTTTCATTACACCCGAGCAACATCAGGCTATACTGCTACTTGGTTAATAAAAAATATCTATCAAACATAATGTTTATATTTATCTTATTCTAATTCAGCATGTCCCTCCTTTAGTTTCTTAGTTATTAGCTAACCTCCTCTGCACACCTGACATATCTTTCAAGAAAGAAAGATTGACATTTCTCTCTTCTGATTAATAAAAACTTGTGACAGACAAAAACACACATGGCTCTTGCTACATTATAGATTATAAAGATTTTTTAAAATGAAAAAATTACATCACTCAGCATTCTCCATAGTTTATCTTTCCTTACACAGTAACTTTTTACAATATTTTAGAATGTCCATTACTAAAGATGCAGGTAAAATGATCAGCTCCCTGTACCACTCCAGTAACTACCTGACTCCTCATGCTATTCTCTACATTTACAAGAACCACATCAGGCTGAAAATAGTGTACTGTTGTCATATTTGGGCAGTAGCTACTCAGAACTTGTTTCCTGGTGATTAAGTCCAAATGTGTCTTTTATCCTTGTTTGTGACATTATTTTACACTCTGAAACCTCTCTCTCTCACACAGATGTAGAAAGCCTCTTACTGCTTTATCGCTACTTCCATAAAAAGGGCTCAGACAAGCTATATTCCTTTATTCCACAAGTTTTAACTTTCATATTATTTTACACCCTGCAACCTCTCTTTCACAGATGTAGAAAGACTCTCATTCTTTTATCGCTACTTCCATGAAAAGGGCTCACACAAACTACATTCCTTTATTTCACCAGTTTTAACCTTTATGACTAAGACCCAAAGTGCTACACACATAGTGAACCATGACCATTCCACCCATATTCCACAACATGAGACGTACATTCCACTCAAACAGTTGGTTCATGCAAACCACTGTTCTGTGGAACTGACTCACAAAAAAGTGTTTCCCCAATTACTACAATCTTAATCTGTTCCAGTCTAGGGTTAACCATTATCTTCCTCTTATTTCCTCATAAACTGTGTTTATCTCTTACTTTGTCAAACAAACTCCCAGGAGGAAGCTTTCCCGATCACTACAGTTTTAACATGTTCAAGTCTAGGGTTAATCAGTATCTTCTCCACATATCCTCATATCCACTGTGCTTCTTACCTCTTACTTTGTAGAACCGACTCCCGGGAAGACGCTTCTTCAATTGCTACAATCGTAATCTGTTCAAGTCTAGGGTTAACTGTTATCTTTCCCACATATCTACATAAACTGCACTTTTTATTTTATAAATGTCTACCTCAAGTGACTCCTGAGCCTTGTATAGGGCGATCATCATTGCAAAAAAAAAAAAGATGACACTAGATAAAAGAAAATCTGACAGATCTGAAGGCCAATGTAACTGATATGATTTGAAATGATAAAAGAAGATCATTGAAAACATGTGGCACAGTTTAATCTTTAAGTAATATGATAACCATTATTTTTTGGCTGTTGCAATAATTAGAATAAAGAATTAGATAAAAGTCATTTAGAAAAAAAGAAATTCACACCACATCCAAATCTACATCTGTCAATATTACCAAAATGAAGCATTGTAATTATTTATGACTAGCAGTATAGCCTGGCGTTGCTCGGGTGTAATGAAAGCTTTAAAACTAATCCATGGTCCTGGAGCTCAGACTTAGCCTAAAGAATATTTGTGTGAAGTTTGGTGAGAATTGGATAAAAATTGTGGATTTGTATAAAGGACATACAGACAGATAAACAGACATGCACACAAACATCTTGCCTATATATATATATATATATATATATATATATATATATATATATATTATCAATTTTCTGCACTATAGTAAGAAATACAACCTTGAAACTTCTGAATATCATTTCTTATGTCTTTGTCTATGAGTGTATCAAATTTCATTAAAATCAGACCACTCCTTCTATAACCCGATTTTTTCGATTATCAATTCAATATTTATTGGGGGTTCCTCGACACAAAACCTAGCTAAGAACACTCGCAGACGCTTATAGTACAACTGTGTAAATTTTCAAGAAAATCGGTGTAAGTCGTTTTGGAGTCTATAGGTAACAGACACACACACAAAGTTCCATTTATAAATAAGTTTAGATTTAGATTAGATAGATAGTTACATTGTTCAGACTGTTGTCTTCATCTTTGTTGCCATATTCATAATGTTTCAGCTATTGTACACTCCAGCTTACTTCAGGTTATATTGATTGGAACTTTGAATCGAATTCTTTATTTAATGCATGGGTGGTATGTTTTTGTAATTACACTAAATAAAGGGTTCATTTTGAAATTCCAACTAACATTGCATAAAAAATGGTGGAGCATACAATAGCCGAAACATTGTGAATATGGCAATAAAAATGAGGACAGCAGTCCAAACAATGTAAATAGTGTAAATAGATTCAAATCTATCAATATAACTTGGAAAAGATTGCATTATTTGGTAGAAATTAAATACTAAAAACACAAAAATGATATCAACAAGACACACATAAACATGTATTTTTATCATTTTTAACTTTCTTTGTAAAGGATACCCATATATAAGTAGATGCTCTCTCTGTTTTAAGAAGTATTTTATTTCATTTACAAGCTTGAATATTTGAGAAATCTTATCAAAGAAAAATGCACCCCCAGCAGGATTCAAATCTGTATCTGCCGTATGCAGGAGAAACCATTGTTAGATCCAGTGTATTTTAACCAACTCAGTTATGAAGAGTGTCATGATTAAGCAAGGTTGTAAACTACTTTTAAGCACATTTTTCTTGTTTAGATTTCTGAAAGCTTACTTTCATCTCCAAAAATGTAAACAAAACAATTTTTTAAAATAATAATTTTTATTTATTAATCACATATTTTTATCACATTATTTTTAAACGTTATTTTTAGTTGATACCCATATTTGAGTAGATACAACATTTATTTTAAACAGTATTTCATTTAGCAGCTTGAATATTCAAGGAATCGTATTAAAGAAAAAATACAGCTTCCGGCAGGATTTGAACCTGCTTCAAGAAAACTAAATGCACGGTCATCAGCAAGAAGAAGAGCATGGATAAAGAAAGAAGAGACCTTTGGTACTACAATAAACTTTAGCAGTTCAGAGACCTCATAGGTTTATATTTGCTATATGAACTAAGTAAAATAATCAATAGAAATGTTACAAAACTTTACAGGGATGACAGTCTCATAATCTTAAGAAACTGTAGGAAACAAAACACAGACAACACTAGAAAAACAATCGTAACGATTATCAAAACTATGGGATTCAACATAGACATAAAAGCTAACCAAAATGAAGAAAATTTTCTAGATGTCATCTTCAACCTAACAAAAGGTAAAGATAAACCATACAGAAAACCCAAGATAAAGCAGTGTATACACACACATCTTTCAACCATCTGGCATCAATAATCATGCAGATACCACAATCAATTAACTACAGGCTTTCTAACAACTCTTTCAGTGAAACCAACTTCAATGAAGCTAAAAAAGACTATGAAACAGCCCTAAAAGATAGTGGGTTTCAGGAAACACTCACATACACACCACGTAGCACAAAAAAAGCCAACAAGAAGAGGAACTTTATATGGTTCAACCCACCATACAACAAAACCGTAAAATCAAATGTATGAAAAATACTAATGAAATTTATACACAAACACTTCCCCACATCAAACACACTCCACAAGTCAGTCAGTTAAGTGCCATACGTGATACACGCTTGGGCGATCATGTTTCGAAAGAGACATGACTGACTGGGCAGAAGATTATCCCGCAGTGGGTTGCCATTGCTTTCTGCGGTAGACTGGTTGCCGACCAAGGCTATAGAACCCAGTCCGTCCTGCTATTTAACCCATAACTGGAAGGAAGAGACGGATTAATACCTTTCCCAAGGGTATTTGCGCGTAAGTGAATACAATGGATTCAACTGGAATTTGAACTCGGCTCCCCGGTTTCTCGTTCCGAGCTGATATCCACTGTACCACAACGCACTCCACAAGATATTTAATAAAAACACAATAACAATCAGCTACAGCTGTACCAAGAACATGACGCAAATAATAAAAAAACACAACACCATAAAAAACAAGCCACCTGAACAAATTAAGCCCACATGTAACAGCAGAACAAAGAACAAATATTGAATAAACAGCAACTGCTTGCAGAACAATCTAATGTACTAAGCTACTGTAAAATCAGAAAAAAATGAAGAAAAAATAAATACATAGAAGTAACTAAAAGATCTTGGAAACAAAGAAATTATGCACACAAAACATTCTTTACAAACAGTAAATAAGCAAGCCACACAATGCTTCCCAAACATATCTGGGAGATTAAATATAAAAACAAAATAACACCAAAAATATTATAGAAAATAAAGAAAAGAACATCAGCCTACAGCAATCAATATCTAAAAACTGTAAACTCTGCCTGAAGAAAAAATAGCTATGATTAACTTCTCAGTTAAAATGCTAAATAAACAATCAGAACTCATTCCGAAATTCAGACATGAAAACAAATTTTTTCTCAGTCAGTCAGTTAAGTGCCATACGTGATACACGCTTGGGCAATCATGTCTCGAAAGAGACATGATTGACTAGGCAGAAGATTATCCCGCAGTAGGTTGCCATTACTTTCTGCGGTGGAGTGGTTGCCAGCCAAGGCTATAGAACCCAATCTGTCCTATTATTTGACCCATAACTGGAGGGAAGAGATGGATTAATACCTTTCCCAAGGGTATTTGCGCATAAGTGAATGCAATGAATTCAGCTGGAATTTGAACTCAGCTCCCCGATTTCTCGTTCCGAGCCAATATCCACTGCGCCACAATGCACATCCCAAAAACTGAAAATGAACAAGAATAAACTAAATAAATAAACAAAAACTAGTAAAATAAATTAATCCAAACAAATAAATAAGTAAATAAACTGAGTAAATAATAAAGAAATTAACAAACCACATACGCACAAGAAAATACAGTAATAGCAACCAACAATAAAATTACCAACAATAAATAACCAAAACACTGCATTCAAATTCAGTAGTTTTTTCAACTCAATAGCCCCAAGAATAATTTGAAACTGTTAATGCCCAGCAAAATAACCATTTGAATAATACAGTAAACTACTGACAATGCATCACTGACCTGTACATATAGTTAAACAAAAAAAACAAAACACATGGCCTGTTGATTGCATTTAGCATGAAACAGGTTATCACTTTTGGGTGTTGACTTCAATGTCCATTTTTATATTTACATATGCTCTATACTTGATATTGAGCCCTTCTGTCTACCTGTGACAATATTTACTCTGGATTGAGTGGGTTGAGCTGGCTTCTTCTCAAGAAGTTTTATGGAACATTTTTGGGGAGAATCTACAAGTGGCACCAAAACGCATGTAGGCTCTTATATATATATATATATATATATATATATATATATATGTGTGTGTGTGTGTGTGTGTGTGTGTGTGTGATCGATTATAGATATGTATGTATGTATATACATATGTATTAATCATTTTATCCTAAGCAAGCAAGGCACTATATATATATATATATTTGCATTGCAACAGAAAAAAACATTATTACACACGTGATAGAAGAGATGTCTTGCATTACAGCTCTATTACATTTAAATATAACATTGCACTAAATGTGCTACTTATGACTATAACCATTTTTCACATAATGTACTAATTACACATCCCTGAGGATGACTCATGAGAGCTGAAAGGTTGGATACAGCTATCATAAAAAAGTTTGGCAATTTCATACAAAAACAAGTGTTGTTTTTGTGAAGGCACATTCACAATTTGTAAAGGAAGATGTACAATATCAATAAATACAAAATGTCTATACTCTTTAGTAAGATATATAAGAAGGAACAATTACTGCCGAAGCAATAGAGATTTTACACACATTATATATATATATATATATATATATATATATATGTAGGTATATTTAAGCAAGAAGAATTCATCTATATGTCATTTTAAATTCAGCTAACAATGTCTGTATGCTTAACCCTTTTATATACACATTTGATTTGGATGTATATGTTTAACAGGCAAACCTTCACAGTTAAATTTAACAAAACTTGTTTAAATAAGGCTACACACACACACCTTTTTCTCTCTCTACACCTTTATATATATATATATATATATATATATATATATATATTATATATAATCTATCTAAACTTATTTATAAATGGAACTTTGTCTGTGTGTGTGTGTGTATCCATTACCTATAGACTCCGAAATGGCTGAACCAATTTTCTTGAAAATTTACACAGTTGTACTATAAGCGTCTGCGAGTGTTCTTAGCTAGGTTTTGTGTTGAGGTACCCCCAATAAATGTAGAAAATCAATAATTGAAAAAATCGGGTTATAGAAGGAGTGGTCCGATTTTAATCAAATTTGATACACTCATAGACAAAGACATAAGAAACGATATTCAGAAGTTTCAAGGTTGCAGTTCTTACAACAGGGCAGAAAATTTTATATCGATACAAGGAAATCAAAATTTGACTTACATCCATTCAGTTTTCTTTCAGTCTACGGTTTCACTTTAACTGGAAACAACGACTGCTTTTTAGACTTTCGTGCCAACGTCCAAAGAGTCTGAGATCCAGGACCATGGATTAGTTTTAAAGCTTTCATTACACCCAAGCAACGCTGGGCTATACTGCTAGTATAAGAAAAAATAAACACATGTTCCTCCTCACTATTTGGTGGAATTCTAAATTTAATGCATGTGGCAATCTTCAGGTACAAATTGAAAAATAACACCTGTAATATGCTAATATTTATAACCAATAATATAACCCCTGTAATATGCTAATATTTATAACCAATAATATAACTCCTGTAATATGCTAATATTTATAACCAATTGTTAAGATAATATTTATTTATAAGAAAATAAATAAATTGATAAAAAATGAATTTATTATAAAAAAAAATAGATTAGAGAAAATGTGTTATATTAACCTATTATTAGTCAGAGTTATAATAGACCAGTAAAAAGTTGTATTAAAAAGTGCTCAATACACATTTAAAGAAAAAATAAAAGATAAAGATTTAACATGCAGAGCTTTTAAATACTAAAATTATGAACGATCAGCCATGGTTTCAACCTTTCAGTATTATCAGGCATTATAGCTTAACTTATTTTCTAAAGCCTTATTTTTAATTTTAAAAATGCCTAACAGTTTAGAATAAGGGGAGGAGTTAGTAGAGACTAGTGAAATAATATTGCACATACTTTCATCGGAATTCATACGAACCCAATTTTATTTCCTATATAAGTCTGCTAGTCTTGACTAACTCCTCCCCTTAATTTAGACTTCTTTTCATAAGTTCAAAATTAAGCGTTATGAAATCAGTAAATCTATAACACCTGATGATATCAAAAGTTTGAAACCATGGTAGCATAACTGGTTAATATTCCTAATTTTCGCATATATATATATATATTAATTCATCTATATGTCATTTTAAATTCAGCTAACAATGTCTGTATGCTTAACCCTTTTATATACACATTTGATTTGGATGTATATGTTTAACAGGCAAACCTTCACAGTTAAATTTAACAAAACTTGTTTAAATAAGGCTACACACACACACACACACCTTTTTCTCTCTCTACACCTTTATATATATATATATAATCTATCTAAACTTATTTATAAATGGAACTTTGTCTGTCTGTGTGTGTGTGTGTATCCATTACCTATAGACTCCGAAATGGCTGAACCAATTTTCTTGAAAATTTACACAGTTGTACTATAAGCGTCTGCGAGTGTTCTTAGCTAGGTTTTGTGTTGAGGTACCCCCGATAAATGTATAACACCTGATGATATCAAAAGTTTGAAACCATGGTAGCATAACTGGTTAATATTCCTAATTTTCGTATATATATATATATATATATATATATATATATATATTAATATACGTAATTACAATAAAGCAGCACTAATTATTGTAGACTAATGTCCGAAAAACCAATGCTAACCTATCAGTAACTTAAATTGTCAATAACCCAATGGGGACTACCTCGTAGGTTAAATAAAGGGGAAGAAAAAAAAAGAAACAAACCAAGCACAAGAACAATGCGTCAAGAGCTTGTCTGAAAGAAAAAAAAACCCAAGTCGAAAACCTTAACAGTAAAGTGCTCTATATGAAAGTACGAAAGTAGAGCAAAAAATACAGTGTATATATATATATATATATATATATATATATATATGAAAAATTCTACATACACTGAATAGCTATTTCAGTGAAAAAATTCTTGCCTCTTCAGCAACGATCAAAACCAAAAATTTATTAATTCAAACATGGTACAAAAATTCACATACCGGAAGGAGCCTATAAACATATCCATACACAGGAAGTAAAAAAAAAAGGGAAGGGTTGTAAGAAAGAAAAGAAATTTTTTTAATTTGTCATCCAGATATAAAAAACAGAGTGGCAGAGAAAGAGATTCATGACTCAATATTAAGAAGATTTTTGGATTACATCTGTGTTAAAGAATCAAAAATTAAAATTTAACCATGTCACAGAAATAGAAGTGGTGTGGGGAAAAGAAAAGGAAAGGACAAATGGGGTAGACACACGCACAGAGAATATATACTTTTGCGTAGTGTGAGTTCTTATGATCAGTTTTTTTTTTGTGAAAATAGGAGATTGCACTATATACAGATAATATTTTAAATGAAAGTAAAAATCATGGTAACTGGTTTTACTATTCACACTGTATCAACTGTGTATCTTATATTGTTCTGATTGTGGCCACCAATGAAAAATCCTGGCAAAACTTCCAGCTCTCTTAAAATTGTTTCACTATAAATGTCAAACAGACCTTGTGAGAAGCCACATCCTTTCTATTTTTGTATATCTGCTGAATTAATTTCCTGTCCATGTGCCAGCAGTTTGCTGATAGTATACATTCTAACAAGTCTTTGTGACATACTTTGTTGAACACCTTTGCATAGTTTATAGAACACAGGCATAAATCCTTCTACATATGTATTGTTCTTTCTAATAACATTCTGAGCATGAATATTGCATTCATTGTCTTTGATGAAACTGCACTGTTCTTGTTCTAGCTCTGAGCCAATTCTGCTGTGCGCTCTGTTCATCAGAATCTGGATGATAACTTTTATTACAGATTAGTTATCCCTAATACTAGGACCTTTATCATCCCATTCAAGATATAATTAAAAAAAAAAATCTAACACCAATTTAGATGCTAGTACTTATCAAATAAACTTCTTACAATGTAAAAGCACTTATACTGGCAAGGCATCCCAAAAACTAAAAGCCTGTATCTATGAACATAAAAGGGATATATATTTAGACAATCATTTAAACTTGCTTGCAATACACATAAACAAAACTGTTCATAACTTTGATTTTCCAAATGCCACTTTAATTAAAAAAAAACATGATTCTTTATACCAAAGGTACTTTCAGGGATTCGAATAAATATATTCTTTTTTTTCCTATGTGCTATGTCCTTTCAAGATGTAGGTGATCATCATGTCCTTTCAAGATGTAGGTGATCATCATGACCTTTCAAGATGTAGGTGATCATCATGACCTTTTACATCTCCCTATTCTGGTGGTTCTTAGCACTCTTTCTCCTAATACACCACCCAACCCCCACTTTTCTATAGACCTGCTCAGGCATGTCAAGTACATTACACGCTGCTTTTCCCTGTCTCTCTTTCCCTTTTATCTGGCCTGTGAGTATCAGATTCTCCAAGCCTGCCTTCCTCATTACATGTTCCAGGAACTTTAACTGTCTTTTCCTGATGCTCAGTATTTATTTCCTTTTCATTTCCATCCTTTCCAAAACCTCATCATTGCTCATGTACTTGATCCATGTTATCTGCAGAATCCTTCTGTAGAACCACACTTCAGTTGCTTCAAGTTTTTACTTCATCTTTGATGAGATTGTTCAGCATTCACTGCTATATTGAAAACTGATATCACATAGCAATACAGTACTATCTTCTTTGTTTCTAGTGAAATTTTCCAGTCTTTTAATACTCTACTCAGCTTCTGGAATGTGTCCTTTGCCATGCCAATTCACCTTTAGATTTCTGTGTTGCACTTTCCATCTTCTGTTAGAAGACTTCTCAGGTATTTAAAATTTTGTACCTGCTTGATTTTATCATCGACCACCTGTTTTAGGGATTTTGGGCTTCTATTTTTGCAGATGACCATGCAATAAATTTTCTTGCAGTTTATTTGTAGTCCTTTCTTTTCACTCTCTTCAGCTACCTTCTGTAGTTTCCTTTCTGTGTCTGTTATCAGCACTATCATTTGCGTACTTTATGTTGTTCAGATTGTGGCCTTTTTCATTTGTATTGTCTTTTCTAAGAACATCCTAAATCATAAATGTCACGTTCCTTGTTCCTTTAACAAACTCACACTGGCCTGATTCTGCTTCACGCTCTATTCATCAGGATTTGGATGAGTTTTGTTATATGGCTCATTGAACTGATTATTCAGTGGAATTCGCACTCATTTGCAGCTGGCTTCTTAGGCAGTGCTATGAAAATTGATCTGCTTAGGTCGTCCGGTATTACACCACTGTTATAAATTTCATTTATTATTTCTATAACATTCTCTATGCCGAATTTGTCCAAGGCTGTCAGCATCTCTATTACAATGCCATCTGGTCCAGCTATTTTGTTTCTATTCAGCTTAGCCATTGCAGCTTCCACTTTGGATTTTAATATTTTCAGTCCATCCTCATCTTTATGTATTATCAGTTGCTCTCTCTTGTCATGGAAAAGATCTTTTCAAGTCAAAAACATA
Organism: Ascarosepion bandense; assembly: GCA_037127315.1. Taxonomy (NCBI): domain Eukaryota; kingdom Metazoa; phylum Mollusca; class Cephalopoda; order Sepiida; family Sepiidae; genus Ascarosepion; species Ascarosepion bandense. The sequence continues at coordinate 837,927 of JBBBDQ010000151.1, forward strand.
TTACATCACTAACCTTTACTGAATACAATCTTAAGCAATCTAACATATGCTTATCTCAAAAAAAAAAAACAGTTTACATAAACCTGTTGCTAAATTATCAGGTAAAAAAAAACACACCAAACATGTCTACTAGAGATATACACATTCACTTATGAATACATGTTACCATCTGAATTCAAAATAGACATACTAGAATTATTATACACTTACATACATACAAGAAGCAATATTTACTTACACCTTTTCAGTTGGGCTTGGAATCCATTAGTTTTGTCAAGCTTCATCTCTCCTTGAATTCAGAATGCCACAAAATTATACGAACATTTGCTTAACAAATTGAATGCACATGAAACCTGATTAACCAATAAAAATCTGACAACGCAAAAATTAAAATATCAAAATTTCTTCTTTTTTTTTCATATCTTCTCTGATGAAAATTTTTACTTAGGGAAACATGTTTTTGATTGATAAATGTTTTTTTATTTGTTCTTTATTATTATCACTGTTATTATATAGATATAGATATATATAGAAAGAGAGAGAGAGAGAGGGAGGGAGGGAGAGGAATCCCTCAATTAGTGTACTTAATGTGTACATAAATAACTATAAAAAATCAATTTTCAATTACTAAAGTTAGACTGAAGAATGTTTTATTGCACTAATCAAATTTTGGTATATAAACATTTTAGCACACTAATTGAAAACACTAATTGACTCAAGTTCAAATTCCAGTCAAATTTGTTGCATTCACTTATGCGCAAATACCTTTGGTAAGATATTAATCCATCTCTTCCCTCCAGCTATGAGTCTAATAACAAAACAGATTAGGTTCTATAGCTTTAGTTAGCAACCAGTCTACCGCAGAAAGTAATAGCAACCTACTACGGGAAAATCTTCTGCCTAGTCAGTCATGTCTCTTTCGAGACATGATCACCCAAGTGAGTTCCATGCATGGCACTGAATTGAAAACATTAATCAAATGTGCATTAATCAAGGGATGCCTGCATAGATATAAAAATAGATATTGAAGTCAACAGCCAGAAGCGACAGTCTGTTTCAAACTAAATGCAATTGACAGGCTTATGTTTATTGACCTCAATGTCCACTTTCATATTTACATATGCTCTATCCCTAATATTGAGCACTTTAATCCATAAATAGAGCATACCTTAAAACTATATATATATTACCAAATGTTACTAAAAGTTACAAAATGAAATTGACCAACATATTTTTAATTTATTTGTTTGAACATTATTTTTAATGGATACTTGTATTTGTGTAGATAGTCTGTTTTTTATAATTAAACAGTGTATTTATATATATATATCTACTGGCCTGAATATTCAAGAACTCCTGTTACCAAAATATGCACATCCAGTAGGATTTGAACTTGTGATCACTATAGACCAAGAGAAACAGACACTTGATCTGATATGTCTTAACCACAAAGTAATTTGCAGTTAGACAAAACCGAATTAAGTTATATAAATACATAAATTCCTGATTTTTCATAATATTCATGTCTGCCTGTTTTCCATATCCTAATGTAAACAAAGACACTGTTACAAAATAGAATTAACCCATATATTTTTAATTTATTTTTTGGACATCATTTTTAATGAATATTCATATTTGAGTAGATACTGTTTTTTTTTTATAATTAAACAATATATTAATATATATATCTACGGGTCTGAATATTTGAGAAATCTTGTTAGGAAAATATACATCCGGCAACACTATTCAAACTTGTGACCCCTATAGATCAGGGAAAGCCATCAATTGATATGACATAACTTAACCACTGAACCATGAAGGGATTTGCAGTTAGACAAAGTTGAATTGGTTAAGTGGTTAGGACACATCAGCTCAATTGATGGCTTTTTTCTGGTCTATAGAGGTCAAAAGTTTGAACCCTACCAGAGGATGCATATTTTCTTAACAAGATTTCTCGAATTTTCAGGCCGGTAGATATATATGTATATAAATATATTGTTTAATTATATAAAAAAAACAGTATCTTCTCAAATACCAGCATCCATTTAAAATAATGTTCAAACAAATTAAATTATATATATATATATATATATATATATATATAATTTTTTTTTTTTTTTTTTTTTTTTTTACCTCCGAACACCCCCTTCCCCAAATGGGTTAGTCTTTAATAGATGTCTATGTATTTGATTAGTCCTTGGTCTGCCTTTGCCCTGACGAGCCGTTGTGCGAAACTGCGGTAGGTCTTGGCGATCTTGCGATTTTTTCTCGTGTATATATATATATATATATATATATATATATATATATGTATATATATCAGCATTTTGTGCATAAGTGACTTCTTCAAAGTCAGACAAACATAAAGGAGTAATGACCCCTGATATATTAGTAGAGAGTTTTCAATTTAGATTTATCTTTCTAGATAGATTGTATAGTCATTATTAAAGAGAAGTGTTTCTTTTTTGGTTTGTTTTGTTTCTTTTTTTCTTTATAATCATTTTACCCCAAGCAAGGCAGTACTGCCACTGGTGCACAGAGGACTGCATAAGAGAAGAGTGAATGGTAATATATGAGGAGAGCGAGGAGAAAGAGGAACCAGTTACAGGTGGTGCCAAAATAAGTAAGAGAAGGATAGGAATTCTAGTGTGAAGAGAGTTACGTGAGAGAAAAGTAAAAAGGGAGAAGAACAAGATACAGGGGTATTGGGGGAAGGATAAGAGAAGGAGGGGAGTCAAGAGGATAAGAGATGGCAACTGACGTTGCATTTAAACTCTTGGAGATTGTAGCTGTGAGGCAAGTAAGTATTTAGAAGGGAGTTTCATAGGTGGGAAGTGTGAGAAAAGACGCTAATAGAGTAAAAGTGGCATCTGCATTTGGTTTTTTTGATGGTAAAAGGGTAGGACCTAGTTGCTAGTCTAGCTGCTTTAGTAAAAGTGATGAATTAACGACTTCCCAAAGTCATTAATGTGAAGAGAGCACAATAACTTTGTCCAGAATTTGAATTTCATTTTCTATGATCACACATACTTATCCCAGCATCTATTCTTCAAAATAGTATGCAAGTTCTTCTTTGGGATTGCCATCAGCTGCCTCATCACATTCCACTTAATCTCATTTATAATCTGAAATTATATACACACATTTACTCCCAGTACAGACAAGAAAAAAGTTTCACTGAATTTTTAATGAGCAAAGATCTTTGCTATCATTTAATGATCTTTGCTTATCAGCCCACAGATCTTGTGGTCGACTCTGCTTTTTCATAATGAAAAATTTACCCTGGCTAAAAAACATTATCATTCAATTAACCTAATTTCAAGTACTAATTGATGTCAAGTTTTAAGATTTCTGAAACAATAATCAGTCATTAGTGCAAGACATTCACATCTATTGTTCACCAAAGAAAAATTAGCCAAGCAATATTATTTTAAATGCTAATCTAGTTGAGCATATGTAGAAGAAAGGGAGAGAAATAAAAAGCTAACTAGCATAAGATTAGCTTATGGCAGTATAACGTTTGAAATATAAGAATGTTTTTTGTGGGTCTCTTTAGTTTCTCCAGATGCTTGAAATAAAGAACCACAATAAAAATATTTAAACTCAAGGAAAAAGTTTTATTGTCTAGTAACCTCATAAGCAAGCCCAGTGTAAAAATAACTCCAACAAGAATTGAAACTTAGCTCTCTGATTAGCAATATTATCCATTACCTCATTGGACACCTTGGCATGGTGTAATGGTTAGCAAGCTTGTCTTGCTAGAACTTATTACATCTGAGAAGTGAGTTCAGCACCTAGAAAATCAACTATCCATTTTATCACCTGCACATTCAAGCTTACAGCACCTGGTATTCAAAATGGTCACCCATCTATATACTGACCAGGGTTGATGTTGCTTAATCAAAGATTGTATGGGAACCGTTGTTTCAACATGATGTGGCCATAAGCCAATATAACAGAGTGAGTACCAAGAGAGTTTTATAAAGATTATAATATGAATATACTTATGCATTGATCCTCTGAATTGATTGATGTTTTTTTCTACAGCTTATACCATTGTGGGCTAAATTGTTATTATTTTTTTAACCATTTCACCTAAAACAAGGGGTTACTGGGAGTGAAAGAGAATAAGAAAACTTTAGAAGGAACTGGGAACCCAATCCTACACAGGAAAAATGGGCTAAACCTCTATTCCTGTTCAAAAGATGGGGAAGAAGTGTGAACTGAATGATAGGAGGTATAGTGGGAGGTTTTAATGATCAGATTTTTATGTCTCCCAAAAAATGTATATATATGGGGTGCATTATACACAGACAATTTTTTTTTTTTTTGAAAAGGTTAAAAATCACACATTTTCAGGTTTTTAAAATACTATAAACATTTTTTTTCTGAAGAGGTCAGAGCTTATACCAAAAATTGTAGAGGTCACACTGTGCATGAAGTTGACTTATACAAAAGTATAGACAGTACTTATTCTTATGATTTAAAACCTAAAACCTATTTTTTGATTTTAACCCTTTTTTTTCTTTCTTTTCTTTGCAAGTGAATATTAACGCTTTTTGGGAGATAAAAATGACTTTTCCAAATACAAATCCTACTATTTAATCCATAGCTATGAGAAGAAGGTTTGGATTCATACTTTTACCAAGAGTATTTGCACAAACATGAATGTAATGAATTTGACTGGAATTTGAACTCAGCTCTCTGAATTCTCATCCCAAGCCACCATCCATTACATCACGTTCACATTCTGATCCTCTGAAGCATTGAATAAACAAAACTTGAAGAAATTTTAAATCATATACATGAAAAAAAGAAGTGCTTGCATAACAATTTAAAAACCTGTATGTTCATCATCATCATCACTTATATGCCATGTCTTTTTAGAATGTGAGTGATCATGGCTCTCCATAACTTCCTGTGCCTGGTAGCCCTGAACAACTTTTGACTCATAGCCATCTTTCCTTATCCGTGCTCTGCTATCCAGTCACACAATCTCATTAGGTTAAGTTGCTTGCTATTCCCCTCTATCTCTTCTTCTATCAATGTATCCAGTGAGTATTAAATTTCCAAGCCATCCTTCCTCATTTCATATCCCAGAAAATTAAAACACTTATCTCATTATTTTTCAGAAAAATTAAAAGAGTTGGGAAATATTTATTTCTAAGTCAATGCAAATTATATGAGCTTTAATTCTGAAGAGACATTTCTAATAGTGTAGAAAAGTTTGAGGTTACTCTTACAAGAGAAATGAAGTGAAAATAAGGAAAAAAATAGATTATCAATGGTTAGTTCAATAATAACTCAATATACAAATTTTGGAGGATTTATTAGCTTAAATTTTATTCAATATCAATCAGTCAGTTGAGTGCCATACGTGATACATGCTTTGGGTGATCATATCTTGAAAGAGACATGACTGACTGGTCAGAAGATTATCCTGTAGTAGGTTGCCATTGCTTTATGCAGTAGACTGGTTGCCAGCCAAGGCTATAAAACCCAATCTGTCCTATTATTTAACCCATAACTAGAGGAAAGAGACAGATTAATATCTTTCCCAAGGGTATTTGCATGTAAATGAATGCGAAGAATTCAACTGGAGTTCAAACTCGGCTTCCCGATTTCTCGTTCCGAGTCGATATCCACTGCACCACAATGCACGTCCATTCAATATCAACTGGGCCAAAAATGAGTGTTTTTTATAGTTTAGAAAAGGAGAGTTCTTTTCAGAGCAGATAACTCTTGTTAACATGAGTTAATATGGTAGAAAAGTTTGAGCTCATCTTAAATAAATCAACAATATTGTGCAAATTTCAGACAACCATTAAGTTTTTAATTCAGCAAAGTTAATAGGAGCTAGAATTATTTACAAAAAAAAAAAAAAATACACATATTTCAGTTCTGTAAATATAAATACTGCCTGTGCATTTAAAATTTTGTACTTTCAATATGATGTTCAGCCATTATCAAGATCAGGAGAAAATATAGAGGTTTTTCATTTTGTGATGCTAGGGACACCTATATAGAAAAGGTAGATGAGGTTTTATCTCAATCTCAGGTATTATTGTTTAATAGCCAGAAGATGGTTCTTTTTCTAAGTCTGATCTTCTAAGTGGGACACTTTGACCAAAGGGGAACAGAGGAAGTAAAGGAGTGGATAAGGTGTTTTTGGAGAACAAGTAACAACAAACAAGACCGTGAATATTTTCAGGTGTTGGGCTATATCATTTTGAATATCCTCTTTGTTTACGGACTTGACATCAGTATCCCATTCGGTCGGGTTTCAATCCTGGGTTAAAAGCAATCAGAGTCTAACCGTACTGATGAGCTGTGATACAGCGAAACAGATCTGTCTGCAGGTGACTATATATATATACATATGCACTCACATACTAACAAGTGGATGCTGAAAAGTTCTCAGTGCAACCCACTTCCCAAAATCTAACAAAACATCATAATTATTTTAAGGGATTCTTAGTTGGGTTAAGAACTTTTCAGCAATATTTCACATAAGCCCAAGCTAACATTCCGATACATGCATATAAAATTCAAAATTCTGTGAAATCAGACAAGCAGGAAGTGTGAACACAAACATGTCATTTTAGTAACTTGTGTAACATTAATTTTTTTTTTTAAACAATCAGGTTGATGTCTTTATTAAACACTTGTCATCAAACCAGCTATAAAAGTCACTTTCACTTCACCTGTGGAAGCAGTGGCATGTCAGTTGGTCATTTTCCAGTTGTTAACTAAATTTAGAGATGAGAATATATAAACAAGCAAAATCTGTTTTCAAAAAAATTATGGGTCAGTGACTGGCTGGGTCAGAGTTATTTTGACATCAAATCAGCCTTACACATTGTTATTCATTTTTCGTTACTTTTTATCACAATGTTCTCAGCTGACTCACACTTTTCTACATGGGTGTCCCTAGCATCACAAAATTCAAATAAAGTAAAAGTTTTCAATCCAAATGGAACTTGCAACCTTCTACTCTCTTGCTTTCAGATCACCAACCCTTTTAAATATACAAGGTCTGATTAAGAAATATCAGGGTTGTTGCTATGGTAAAAAAGTTAAAGTTAAAGTTCGCAAATTGAAGCCACTAAGCATAAATTGACTTTGAACTCTGTTGTGCATATACACGAAGTTATAACATTCTCACATACCTTTGTTGTTTATAGCAGTGCTTAGAAGGAAAATGTGTAGAGTGTGGACATCTCACCACACCACAGATGTTCCATCAGTAATCATGGTTTGTGCAGTAGTTTTTAGCCAAACACAACATTCCCCTAGTTTAACAACTACTAAATTCGCTAGGTCTTGCTCACTTTCTCCAAAATAAAGTCATTCTGGGAATGTGTGATTGTTATATATTCTCTTACTGCAGTGTATAATTTTACTAAGAAAAGCATTTACATTAACAGGTGAAAAGTTTACATTGAACAAAATATTGTTTTGAAAGTTCAGGAATGCAAACACTGAGTGACAAACAAAATTGCTGTTCTCAAAAGTTGGAAAATATAAAAAAATATTTACACTTAAATATTATTTTTAGAAAATGAAGAATACAAGACCAGCTTTGCATTAAAGGAATGTAACAGTGTAGTCAGAGTCAGAGGATATAAACCATTCAAACATATAATAAACAATATGCATAGTAAAAAATGATGTAATCAAGCAAAACTCAGCTATATAAGAGATGAGAGAGAGGCAGATGAGATTGGGGGAAAGCCAGCCGAGAAGCTGTGACAGCTCCAGCCAGTCAACTGTCCTCATATGTGTGGGATATCTCTCCAACCACTCCCTTACCTTCTCCCTACACCACACCACCAAAAGAAAAAGAATAGAAATATAATTGTATATTTTTTTACATATGTGTTTGTTGTTCATCATTGATGTCAAAATGATAGCCATTTTGGTTCCCTGTTTATTTTTTCAAATTGGGATATAACATGACTTCAAAAGGGGACTACTTCAAAAGAAATTAAATGCTGATTGGCATGTGTTGCAGTTTTCTTTTTATAGTGCCATTCTTGATACTTTTTTGATTGTGTTGAGGAAGAGAAAAAATTTTTGAAAAATCATAACAGGTGATGAATCATGGAAACAATGCTGGATAAAGTGTGTGGCTTCAGAAGGGGACTTATTCAAAGGAGATTAAACACTGAATTGATATGTGTTGTATTTTTTTTTAGCACCAGTTTTAATACTTTTGATCAGACCATGAATTACTGAAAGAAATGACAATAGAAAAACTTCTTATGCTAATGTGTTTCATTCCTTGAAGAACTTTATCTAGGAAAGTGTATAAATTTTATTTAGAGACCTATTAAGCATTCCACCTTAATTACAGTGGAACTCTTGAAGGCTAAAGATTTCCAAAACACACAGTCAGGCATTATATATCAGTCAGTTAAGTGCCATACATGATACACGCTTGGGCGATCATGTCTCGAAAGAGACATGACTGACTGGGCAGAAGATTATCCCGCAGTAGGTTGCCATTGCTTTCTGCGGTAGACTGGTTGCCGACCAAGGCTATAGAACCCAATCTGTCCTGTTATTTAATCCATAACTGGAAGGAATAGATGGATTAATACCTTTCCCAAGGGTATTTGCGTGTAAGTGAATGCAATGAATTTGGCTGATATTTGAACTCGGCTCTCCGATTTCTCATTCCGAGCCAATATCCAATACACCACAATGCACATCTGCGCATTATATATACAAAGTAAAAAAAAAAAATATGGATTATTGTGTTGCATGAAGTCTGTGTTTATGCTCAAAGAAGATATAAAATGTATTAATATCAGCTTTGAGTACTGCGGATACACAACTTATTTTGGAATTTGTTCATGTAGTGATTTGTACAGATAATCATTGTATAATCTCTCTCTATGACTAGTATAATTAATCTTGAGTCAGTTGAAATGCATATTCTGGGTAATTTTACTTTCCATCAATGCAGAATATATTGAGGGTCTGCCTGATATATAAAACAACAATATTATTGGTCCAGATCTGGTATCTTTGCTTCAGTCACTTTCCAATTACCATAAATAACCTTGTACCTTTTCTATGAATACTTTCATGGTCCAATTGAGGTTTTCACTACGGTATCTAGTCTTTCTGATTAAATTCTTTTTGCTTTGTGAATTTAAGTGCAGTACTAGACTGGCGATGAGATTACACCAATTTACAGTTTGAGTTGGCTAGATGTAACTGAAGTTCTATGCTAACAGTTTCTTTTCTTGCTTGTGGAACTCCCTTCCGGCTCTATGCTTTAATCTTCAAAAATTGAAATACAATGTCAATTTCTATCTGCTGTTTGTCTAATTACTTCTACCTTTATTCCCACTCTTTAGTAATGTCTTTATTTTTTAATTCTTTCACACACAATAACCCTTTGTGTCTTAGTGGATTTACTGCCTTACTTGGGGGGAAATGGTGAAAGAAAAAAGACATTTCAACATTATCAACTTGCCTGGGTAATTAAAAGTTTTAATGAAGAGAATGTGCCTTATTAATTTCACTGTTTAAATAAATAAAACATGGGTAACAACTCAAACATGTGTACCTATGAAAAATAATGTTTTTAGTAAGAATAAATAATGTCAGATAAAAAATAAATCTTTTAATAAATTACTGTTTTGGGTACAAAACTGAACCAGCAGATATAAATTCTTATAAGTCTCAACAAGAAAAACATGTATTCTTTAATAGGTTATTTTGACTTTGTCCTGAAAGTTGGGTTCCATGGACAAACTGGTTGAGGACAGTTTCAGTTTAAGAAGTGGTTCTCCTGAGGTAAAAAAGAGATACAGGTTCAATTCCTGTCAATGACTGAATTTTTTTTTTGTAGGACTCCCCAATTTAGGCTAGTTTTTATTAATTATGTGTGTGGGAAAAATACAGAATAAGAAATAAAACTGAAACTACTTGAGTTTGATCCTCGAAGTGAAGGATCATCAGACCAGCTTCAATGTTTATCTTAGCTCATGGTCAGTTAGTTAAGTGCCATATGTGATACACGCTTGGGTGATCATGTCTCTTTCGAGATATGACTGACTAGGTAGAAGCTTTTCTTGCAGTAGGTCATCATTACTTTATGCAGTAAACTAAGTCTATAGAACCCAATTTGCCCTGCCATTTAATCTATAGCTGGAGGGTGAAGAGATGGATTAATACCTTTCCTAAGGGTATTTACATGCAAGTGAATGCAATAAATGCAACTGAACTTTGAACTCATCTCTCCAGTTCCTTGTTCTGAGCTGATATTCACTGTGCTACAATTGTGGTAATGCTCTTAAATATACAGAGTTTTTTTTTTTTATTTCAGAAGTGAAATTCATCCAGGTTCCATATTAAATATTAAATACTTTTTAGTGTGGCAGTATCTTGACATAATCTCAACTTCAAAGAGTAGCTCTGTTTTTATTTCTTATTCTGTATTTTTTCTTATATTTTATAGGCTCTTCTTCCTACTGAGTACTCTTTGTTACCAGCTTCACTATAATTAAATATGACCAACTACTATTGCATTTTGTTTATATATATATATATATATAATATTCATGAATTGGCATGATATTTGTCAAACCTCTTGCATAAAACTAACTTGAGGGTGCAAATATTTTGATTCAAGAATGGATATATGCTATAGAGTGTTTAAAAGTTATCCTCAGTGATTGTTAGCAGTATAATGAGTTTTTTCCTCACTGTGTACCTCATTATTTTGAGGGTTTTTTTTTGTCATACTAAGGGAAGCATAATAACTATTTATATAATCATTAGATTGGATATTTTATCAATAATGTAATTTTTGAAATTGAGCCATTAACAATTTCCCAAAAGGCATTTTCAATTTATACCTCTCACTTGTTTTAAACCTTTGTTCAAAATCTTTGGGGAAAAAGCAAATATTGCAAAGTGCTTTTTGATTCAGTTATTTAGTTTAATGAATAAAAAGAATGATTATATTCCTCGTTCATATATAAAACAAAATATGTATCTCTCTCTTTCTACTCACATACACATAATGGAGGTTAATATCACTTCGAGTAAGTTACTAGTTCATAGTGGTATTCTAATATCACAAGTTAATGATGCTTAATATCAGCTCACATCAATGTCCCCAATTAATGGGAGTGTTATGCGAGAAAGGAATATTCTCAGTTTGCATTTGCTAAATTATAGGCATTATTATATCTATGATATATTAACACCTTAATACATTGACAGATCAGAGTAGTTAAAAGAAAAAGCATGTCAAACGTGATAGATTTATACCATTATATAATGCACAAAATCATATACACATATACATGTGTCTCATATAAAGAAACTATAAGACATGTATACCACAATAAGCAGTGTGAAAAGAGGGAGAAAAGTGTGAGTCTTACTTGTAATATTTCCTAACAGGAAAACTAATAGTACAGCAGTTTCTTAATGAATCTGGTGAGCTTTTTTTCTGAAGGCTCGACTGCTATGGGCTTGTGATGTTCTTTTTTCCAGGCTTTAAAACAGGTTTTTGTCACTCTATGCTCTGACATCACTTAACCGTCACCATGTGACCCTCATGACTAAAGGAAGATAATAACCTTTTTTATCCAGACATATACACATATATATGATGGCTCTCCATCCAATTATAAGGATAACTGTATTTGCAATTTAGCTATATATCTGATGTAGGTACTCACTTAAAATCACTGTAATGATCCTTAAAAAAAATATTCAAAGCTTTATTACTGATATTTATTTTGGATATTTTTAGATAATAATGATTTTAGTAATACAAATCTTACTAATTAGCCCATAGCTTGGTCGGGGAGAAGCAATGCATTCATACCTTTCTCAAAGACATTTGCACATAAGTAAATATGACAAAACCAATGAGAATTGGAACTTGGCTTTCTGATTAAAATTCTGAGCTGTTATTCATTAATCCACCTGCACATTCAAGTTTACAGCATGTAGTATTCTCAATCAGTTATCTATCTAAGTATTGACCAGGCTCAATATTGCTTAACTTCAGGAATTGATGTTTCAATGGGATGTGGCCACAATTTCAGCTTTATTTCTTATTCTGTATTTTTCCCACACACATAATTAATAAAAACTAGCCTAAATTGGGAAGTCCTACAAAAAAAAAAATTTCAGTCATTGACAGGAATTGAACCTGTATCTCTTTTTTACCTCAGGAGAACCACTTCTTAAACTGAAGCAGTCCTCAACCAGTTTGTCCATGGAATCCAACTTTCAGGACAAAGTCAAAATAACCTATTAAAGAATACATGTTTTTCTTGTTGAGACTTATAAGAATTTATATCTGCTGGTTCAGTTTTGTACCCAAAACAGTAATTTATTAAAAGATTTTTTTTTTATCTGACATTATTTATTCTTACTAAAAACATTATTTTTCATAGGTACACATGTTTGAGTTGTTACCCATGTTTTATTTATTTAAACAATGAAATTAATAAGGCACATTCTCTTCATTAAAACTTTTAATTACCCAGGCAAGTTGAAATAATGTTGAAATGTCTTTTTTCTTTCACCATTTCCCCCCAAGTAAGGCAGTAAATCCACTAAGACACAAAGGGTTATTGTGTGTGAAAGAATTAAAAAATAGAGACATTACTAAAGAGTGGGAATAAAGGTAGAAGTAATTAGACAAACAGCAGATAGAAATTGACATTGTATTTCAATTTTTGAAGATTAAAGCATAGAGCCGGAAGGGAGTTCCACAAGCAAGAAAAGAAACTGTTAGCATAGAACTTCAGTTACATCTAGCCAACTCAAACTGTAAATTGGTATAATCTCATCGCCAGTCTAGTACTGCACTTAAATTCACAAAGCAAAAAGAATTTAATCAGAAAGAGTAGATACCATAGTGAAGACCTCAATTGAACCATGAAAGTATTCCTAGAAAAGGCACAAGGAGGTTACTTTATGGTAATTGGAAAGTGACTGAAGCAAAGATACCAGATCTGGACCAATAATATTGCTAATTCTTCATTGGATTTTAACAAGGATCTTTAGCTATATAGCAGAAGCACTGGACTATAGGGAGCACAGAAGAATGGTAGAGTTATAGATATGTAAGGTAGATTCTGGAAAGAAAAACTGTCTAGCATGAAACAATGAAGTAACTCTCTTAGCAGTTGACCCATCAATGGATTCAATGTAGTCTTTCCACTTCATGTCAACTGAGAACATTAGCCTGAGAATGTATAATGGGTGACTCGACAATATGTTAGCATCAGCAATGCTAATGAAAGGTAGAAAGGGGTCTCTCAGATAATTAACAGAAAGCAGTTTAGTTCTGGAGGTTTTAAAATTAACAAGTCATCCTATTTGCCCCAGTTAACAACAGATTGAAGGCTGTTTTTGACATCAGCCACCAATTTGATTTTATCAAATTGATCAGACTTACAGACAAGAATTCAAACATATTTATATCAACTTAATATATGTAATTCACTAAATGATTTCTCATATATTCATAATTGTGATATTTAAAAATAAAAATAAGCAATACACTTTTGGTAGAGCTTAATATTTTCTCTTCCAAAACAAAAACAAATCCAATTTATATTTACTTCAAGAGGGTGTTAAAATGTTTTGGGCCTGACCCAGTTTCTAAAATCTAAATTTTCATCAAGCCAAGAACTTTTCAGCACCTCAATATTTATATATATATATATATGTGTGTGTGTGTGTGTGGTTCATTAGTTCATATAAGCACATAATGCATTCCCAGGCAAAAATAATGAATGAATTGTATTTGCTAAACAACAGATGGCTCCATTTTAGGAAACAGGTCATAAGTCGCATGATGAATTGATAATTAAAAATTATAAAAAGTCGTAAAAATTACAAAAAAAAAATTGACTTCGCAAACAAATTCTGAGATATAAAAAGAGCAATAAGCCAACTAGAATTGGTTCTTAAATGGTAAACCAAGTCTTTTCATCAAATGACATTGGCAAATGTGTTGTTATATTTAACAGTGATGAATCATTTGTGATGACTCTGAAAACTTCAGTGTTTTCAATTTTTATCAAGAGCTATATTAACAGAAATAAGAGTAACAGATTGCTACTCATTAAAACAAGAATAAAAATAATTTAGTTAATAAAGCACTGGACTAAAAATATAAACCCCCACCTTCACCCATTTCAAAACCAGGGATTTAAAATTGACATGGAAGCCTATATTCCTTGTGGATATTTAATAGTTTTATCTACCAATTCTTACAATGTAATTGACTATTCATAGGCAAAAACAGCACAATTCTTGTTACTAAAGGAATCCATAAAATATTCACTGTTTTCCCTGTTTTAATTTTCTGATGAATTGCAATTCTTTCTTAAGTTAATTATTGAATAAGTGGATGGCAAGTTCTGCAACAATAAAATATCTGTGGAAATTCCACTATCACATTGTTAAATATTTCAGCTTAACAACTTTAACAAAATATTGTAATAACAAACATAAATATGAATGCTAGTCATTATTTTAAGAAGTAAGGGAGTACAAATAAAAATATTTTATATTGACAACTTTTTCTATTTCAATAAAACAACTGTTAAACATTTGTATCTTCCCTTCTTTCTTTCTTCCTTTAATTTTCTCACTGAAATCAATTAGAATCTCCAATATGTCTTGTTTTTTTACAAAACAAAATGGAATAGTTCATTATTTATAAGATACTGCAGGGTGTAAGTTGTGCAAACTAAGGGAGGGACAAGCAGAATTATAAAAAAAAAGAGAGAGAGAAAATCTCTCAGTAAGAGAAGTGTCAAATCTATAGGTCACCAGTTCAATTTTGGGTTTTGGCACCAATATGAAATAGTTATTTCATTTTAAATGTTTTTATTGGTAATCATTTCTGCCTCAACTTAACTGATAACAAAACTAAATTCTTTTTACTTCATGAATTGATTTACTGATTTTATTTTATTGACATTATTGATCATTGAGGTGACTGATTATTTTACCGAGTTTCTAAATTTATCGACTTATTGATCTAAATAAACTATTTATCGATCTTATGAATTAATTTTACTGTGAGCATGCATTATCATTTTGAAGGTAGATGCATCTGCTAACCAAATCAGGAAATTTTTATATAAATACCCAATGTGTCAGTTTCATTCTCAACAGCAGAAATGTGCAACAATTTTTTTTTACTTTCTTCTCAGAAATCTTAATAAACAACATCTACCATACCAAGACTTTCCACAGGTGAAGAGTTGATTTTTGTGCAAAGAGTGTTAAGACCTAAGAACATATTAGAAAACAAATAAAATTGGTTAGCGAAGATACTAGTGAAGAATTTTACAAATATTTACAACAAGAAATTGTCCATATCAAATGAAAGATTTGAAATAAAGTTTTAGTGAATAAGAGTAGATTTACTTTGAATTTTATTTTTAGACTCATTTTGTGGTGCAGTGGATATTGGCTCAGAATGAGAAATCAGAGAACTGAGTTCAAATTCATTGCATTCACTTATGTGCAAATTCCCTTGGGAAAAGTATCTCTTCCCTCCAGCTATAGGTCAAATACCAGAACAGGTTGGTAATCAGTCTACTGCAGAAAGTAATGGCAACCTACTGCAGGAAAATATTCTGCCCAATCAGTCATGTCTTTTTCCTGACATGATCGCCCAAGCATGTATTGCATATGGCACTTAACTGACTGAATTTTATTCAAACTCTGCAACAAATGCCTTGTAGAGTCTTGCTTTCCAGTTTGTTGGAAATCCTCCTCTATGGTTTCTATCTTTAAGAACTCTGGTGAACCGTTGGTTCCCTTGAATTATTGCCCTATTCAACTATTTCTGGCAAAGTACTAGAGGTTTTAATCAACTTTGAATTGATTAAGCAGCTCATTTTTACATGGCTTTCTTTTGGACAAACCATATGGCTTTCATTTTTCTATGTCTATTGCTGAATAATTAATAATTATTACTGAATTTGTCTATCAGACTTTAGTAAACAACAACAATGTGTCAACAATTCAGAACAACTGTTTTATTGCAACAAAAAGGAGATTTTGCATAAATATGTGACAATGGATGAAACATAAATCCACCACTTCACTTCAGAGTCAAATCGGCAATCAGCTAAGTAGACAGCAGGTGAAAGCCATCAAAAGTGACCAAAGATGCAAACCTCAGCAGGCAAAATTTTGGCCTCTGTATTTTGGGATACACAAGGTATTTTGTTCATCGATTATCTTGAGAAAAGAAGAACATAAAGCATTATTGGTGTATTTGAAGGAAGAAATTGCCAGAAAACAGCCACAAACGAAAAAGAAGAAAAGTGATCTTTCACCAAGACAATGCACTATGTCGCAAGTCGATTGCAGCAATGGCAAGACAACATGAATTGCACTTTGAATTGCTTTCACATCCACCCTATTCTTCAGATCTGGCCTCCAGCAACTACTGGCTGTTTGCAGACTTCAAAAGAATGCTCCAGGAAAAGAGATTTGACTCCAATGAAGAAGTGATATCGGAAACTGAGACGTATTTTGAGACCAAAGACAAATCGTTCTACAAAAAAAGTATCAAATTGTTAGAAAAGCATTGGAATCAGTGTATCACCCTAAAAGGAGACTATGTAGATGAATAAAGTCAAATTTTGCTTAGGAGTTGTTGTTTTATTAGTTAGGCCTGAGGCTTATTGAGAAATGTGTTATAATCAATCCTGACTTGGCATCTCACCTTCAGTCACTTTCTTATCACCATAACATGGCATCACTGTCTTTTCTATAAATATTTTAATGGCAATTATTATGAGCTCTCCTCCTTGGTCCCTCAACCTCATGATGTTAAGTGTACTATTAGATTGGCTAGCAGGTTTCATCATTTTACTGTAGGAATAAAAAGATTTTACATAAGTTTTATTCTAGTTTCCTTTCTCACACCTCTCATCTGTGGAACTAACTTCCTGTTTTTTCATTCCCTGTTATCAACAATCAGGGAAAATTTAAATGCAAGTCAATTCCTATCATCTGTCTATGGACATATGGCTGAGTGGTTAGAACATTCACTGTCTGACCATGATGCCGAGGTTCAAATCTCACCATGGTCAATTTGTTAGGAAGGTGATTTCTTGATGTTATTGGTTTGGAGAAGGTAATTTCGGTGTGTGGCATCTTTGAAAAGTGCATGAAAACCATACTACGAGTTGACCAAAGCCTTGTAAGTGAAATTGGTGGCTTGGAATATGTTTTGAGCCTTGGCTGGAAATCTTGGCAATGGCGTCTCTTATATAGAGTCTGCAAGTTTAATAACTGGTAGTGAAGACAATGAACTGAACCGACACTTTCTTTTTATTGTCCATGAGTGTGACAGGAGGGATATATATATATACACACACACACACACAATGCTCTTAATTATAATGAAGAGGATTATTATTGTGTACTTTAAAAAAACTTGAAAGGGGACCAGAATCCAAGATTCTCTTAACAAAAGACAAAATAGTAGTCTTGGTTAAAGTGTGATTATTTTCTAAAGAAATATATTTAACATTGATTACATTGGAGGTCTTTTAAGACATCTTTAGAAATGTGACATTACTTTCTAAGAAACCAATACTTAATAAATCAACATGTGTTACAATTTTTTTTAAGCATATTACAAATTATCAGATCACATTCCATGAGTTCCCATAACCCTTAGAGTAGTTTTAGGGGCACCATATGTGCTGCAGTTGTTGCAGCAGTGGTGTGTCATGGGCAAGATGAACTGATAGACACCAACCCTCTGCAGAATAATTTGAATTCAGTGTTCTTTATTTAACCTATGGGAATAGACTTCCATTCCACTGTCCATGTCTAAGGATATCTCACCCTGTTCATATGTAGTAGTGCAATATAAGAACAAGTTTGATTTCACCAGGCATTGGAAGGTAAAAAATATCAGTTCATATATTTCTTCAGAGTGCCCAAAGTGATAAAATGGCATGGGGGGAGGGGAGATAAGTTTATTGAAACATACACTATTTACAAGAAAAAGTTGGTTTTCAATGAAATCTAACTTTAATAAAAAAAAAAAAAATCATATTGATGGTTCCCCAGACAACTGAACCAGAAGGAAACAAACAACAACTTTCACCTAATTAGAAATTTAAATAACTTCAAATTAAACAGCTACTGGTATTTAATTTTAAGCTGTTTTTCACTTATGCCAATTTTGCCATTTTTACTTGTGCCATTATTCTTTGAAATTTAGATGTATTGACATCTGAATTAGAAATTCTTTGAAATTTAGAAATTTTTTTTGAATTTGAAATTTTTTTGAATTTGAAATTTTTTTGAATTTGAAATTTTTTTGAAATTTTGAAAATTCTTTGAAATATTGAATTTGAAATTCTTTGAAATTTAGATGTATTGACAGACAGTGAATGGTAATTCACTGTCTGTCAATACATCTAAATTTCAAAGAATTTTGAATTGAACCCTTTATTCAATTTATAGGGGTAGATTGTTCTCATTTCAATGTTCATGTCCACATCAAAGATGAAGATATTAGACTAAAAGTAAAAATAAAGTAAATACCATATTTGCTGATCTATTGGATGTGTATTTTTTAAAAAATGCACCAGATAATTATTTTGCATTCAATACAGCAGTATCATGTATAAGACGTACATGAAGATCACAAAAAGTAGGGTTCACTAGGAATCAGTTCATGCATAAATCTTATCTCTGAAACTAGGACACCTGGAAGTGAAGAAACATCATATCAATAAAAAATACTCCTGAAAAATTTGCCCAGGAAAAAGAAATTTAGACCTATATCTAGTGAGGTTTGATGTCCGAAACACACAAACTAGTTGGTGCTCTCTCACCACCCAAATCAACATAATTTAAACCTTATCTTACATTGTTAGCCTGTATTGTTAGAAAAATGTAACAACCATAATCAGCATGATAATCAGCCAGTACTAGATGATTTAAGACCTTTATTGTGCCAAAATATGAGGATCAGACCTATCTGTTGTTCTTAAGCAAAAATGGAACACAAATTGGAACGAGTTATTCTACTTGCCAGCAAACATAAACAAGGTACTGTACATTTCTCATATTTACATTCACTTCAGCCACTTTCCTCACCGATGTGATGAGGCTTCCCTATAAATATTTTGATGGTAACTGCTCTGACAAGATTTTTTCCCTTGCGCCCTGACCACATGAATTTACATATGCTTCTAGATTGACATCTAGGTCCCACAAATTTATCATTGAAATACTTAAATGTACCTGCCTCTTCTACTCTAATAGTTTCTTTTCTCACACTTCCCGCCTGTGAAAGGCCCTTTTGTTTACTTGCTTCTCTGATAGCTACAATCTCCAAAAGTTTCAATGTAACATCAGTTGCCATCTTCTATCTACTTAAAATCCCATCAATCTTTTATCTTTTCTTCAACACCCCTTGTACCCTGTTTTTTTTTTTTCTCTCTCATTGTAACCCACTGCACACTAGTGCTGGTCAAACCATGCTTGGGGTGAAATGAAAAAAATAAAGAAGTCTTTGTAGCTGATCATTTTAAAGTATATTTGGCTTGAAGGTGGTTTCCTTAATATAAAGGTTTGTTTTCTTTATGAAAACATTCAATTGGCCAGGTTGATGTCAATTATATTGTCTATTCTATACAGGGGTGTCTATTCAAATACACATACAAAAAGACAAACAAAAAAAACACTATAGTATTGAGAAATGTACCGAGAAGGGCCAAAGAAATTCTAAAATAATTTCAAACACCAGTCAGCATTTTCATTGAACAGATTTCACAAATGAAACAATAACAGAAAAGATGCTTCTTTCATGTTGTCAAATGTGACATCACAGCAGACACACAGTAGCTTCAAATCTTTCATCTAATTGTTCTAACCAAAACAAACAAGTGACACACTGCATTGCTGTCTGGTTAGATGTAGAGTGTCTACAATATTCTTGTATTTTAAATTCATTTCTGTCACAAACCCATCGCTTAAAACCAACAGAGACACTGTTATAAGATTCTATATAAGCTTAGTCATAGTGCTATTGAGTACAGAAAGAGGCATGGCAATTGTTTAGCAGAACAGTACTTTCGGTCGCTATTAACCAAAAAATTATACAAAGTTTGATACTAAATGTAGTAAACACAATCTCCTTACAACATATTGAATGTATAAATAAAAATTCTTAAAAACAAACCCACATCATGTGCACCATTTTCCAGAGAAATAAAAAGTGTAAAAGACAGCCTGAAAAAGAATACTACAAGAAATGCTTACCAGAGTAAACAATGTCCCACATTTTGGCCAGTCAAAAAAAAAAAAAAAAGGATGTGCATGACCTGCTTGGACACTCATCACCATGAGTCATTTCTAAATTAAATTCTAAACAAGATTCATGTTGCACTATGCAAATTAGGTTCTATAAAACAAGTAACTTGATTGCAGTCAGGTAATTGGTCTATGAGTTGTTAAGTTGGAGACAAGTTCTTTAGACACACAATTGCTGGGTTGAATTTTATCCCCTGTGTAATATTTCGCTACATAGAGGAAATGCAAAATGGCCGAAAATTGAAGAACTAAAATTGTGGATATTAAACGAACAAAGTTTAGGTAGGACAGTTTCTGCAAAAATGATAATATAAACCAATCAAGGTAGATAGCACTGAACAGAGGTATCAATGGTTTTAGTCTTGTAGTGCTCTAGCTTTATGAGGAGAAATGACCTATATATGCAAGCTAGAACAAAAACATTGTAGAAGATCCCAGCTGAGTATGACAACAAAATCATTCTGTTCTACAGGTTTATTATTAATGCTTGAGAACAAGGCCATTTTGATTTTTCACAAATAAACAACGTAGACAAGGTTCCTCTAACCTTCAATATGCTTTCAAATATGACAATAGAAACTAGGAATGCAAAAACTGTTTCTATTAAAACATCTGGTCATGAAAAAACACATTACACCCTTGTCTTCTCTCGGAATGAGAAATCGGGGAGCCGAGTTTGAATTCCAGCCAGTCAGTCATGTCTCTTTCGAGACATGATCACCCAAGCGTGTATCACGTATGGCACTTAACTGACTGATGTCTCATGCTGTGCTGATGGCACAAAGCTGCCACTTTTTCTGATTTTTAAAGACTTTACCCAAATAAAAATTTCCAAGTAGATTTTATTTTTATGTCCATCCTAAAAATAGAATTGCTGAAGAAGGGATGAAAATATGGACAAGAAAATTATGTTCTAGGCATCCTGGTGGGCAGTTAAAGAAACCTGTCTTGTTAGTATAGGATGAGTTTCATTCATTTTAAAAGCTGTTAAGAACAAATTTATGGAGTTGAAAACTCAGCTGTATTTCCAGTAGGCCTAACCAACCAGTTTCAACCTTTAAATGTCAATATTAACAACCCTTTCAAAGGATCTATGAAGGAGTGAATGAAATGAATGTGATTTTAAAGTAACATTGACAGGAAGAAGGAAGAGGCCTAGTATTTCAAAAAGATGTGAAGGAGTTACAACTTTGTGGGATGTGTTAAAGTCTGAACATAATTGTTAAATCATTTAATGTGTGGTATTAGTAATGCCCTTGATGGCAGTGGGGATGATTTTATTGTTTTGAAGACAGTGATGATACAGTTTCCAATGTACGAGAGGCCAGGAGTGAGGAGACTCATTTGGATAACAATAGTGATTAGTTTTTAGGTTTTGAGGTTGATGATTTACCAGTACCTGACTTTGAAGATGTTTTTCTGGGATTTGATGAGCATGATTTATTTTTAATCGTTTCATCCCAAGGTGGTACTGCCACTGATGCACAGGTGACTACATAAGAGAGTAAAAGTTTAGGCAGGAGGAGAGTGAAGAGAAAGATGAACCAGTTACAAGGGGTGGCAGAGAAAGGGCAAGAGAAAGATGGGAACACAGCTGTGAAGACAGTTGTGAAGGTAGAGAGAAAGAAAAAGAACAAGATACATAAGGTGATGTAGAAAGGACTGGAGTTAAGTGGATAAGAGATGGGAATTGACATTGCATTTAAATTCCCAGAGGTTGTAGCTGTCAAGAAAGCAAGTATATGGAAGGGAGTTCTACAGGTGGGAAGTGTGAGGAAAGAAGTTGTTGGAGTAGAATTGTCAGTTGCATTTGGTTGATTTAACAGTACCTGAAGAAGATGTTTTTCTGGGATTTGATGAGGATGATTTACCAGTACCTGACTTGAAAGAAGATATTTTTCTGGGATTTGATCATGATGATTAAAGCATTTATGGATGGCCTGAATTTTTTCTCAATGATATTCACTGTATTGTTAGTTTACAATACCAGTCTTTTTTTTTTTTTTACCCTGATGCCTGCTGGAATACTATATTTGCATTTACAGCAGGCATGAGAATGACACTGAAATTTATTTCTTAATCTTCTTTTTACCAGTTTTTACAGAAATATTTTCTTTGACTCATATATTGCTGGTTGCTTTACATGTGTTTTTCTTGTTTTACAACTATTAGAATTTGCTTTTCTGCATGTATGGTATGAAACTTCATTTACCAACAAGTACTATATTTCTGTTTTTTTTTTTTTTTTTTGTTTTTTTGTTGGCTATTACTCTATGTACTAGTGTTCACTGATACCAGTAAATTTCTTTGGAGCTATCATGAATTTACTGTATGTGCTGATATCACTCCCTGAAAAACAACGAAAACAATTTTCAATGATAGAAACGTATGAAAACTCTTCTTTTCAAAAAATGTTCTGGTTATTAAACCTTACCTCACTTCTATTAAATTAAAAGTACCAGTAGTATAACTTGTGCTAATTCTGTAATTGTTACTTTATTGTTAGCTGGAGATTTTACATAAAAGTAAGGTTATTTTGATATTCTGTTGTTGTGATGAGTGCATTTTTCCCTAAATATTCCATGCCAAAATCTGCGTGCATCCAATGTGTTGGTATGTCCATTAGGCCAGAAAATACAGTAAGTGTATTTTTTGATTGACTATTCTCTAGGCAACATCAATATTAGCAAGGAAGACAGTGTCAAGAATAAAATACATTTTTTATTATTATTATTATTATTATGTACTTTCAAAAATTTGGATTTACTAACATACTCCAGGAATCTATTCATAAATAAGGGCACTCCTGTAACATAATCTAAGAGTTTCCAAAGAAGATTGAACTCACTACAATAGTAAAGATATTCAAGACAAACATACTAAACTCCATGATAAAGTGTCATAAAATATTTATACATCTTAGTCAGGTACAAGGCTACAAATGTGATGTATTCAGTGAATATCAAACTCAACATAATAGTAATGAATTGTCTTACTTTGTTTTTTTTTTTTTAATTGGAGTAGATAGATCTATCTATTGCCCGGTTCATACTCCACCCACGTCTATTGAACAGGTTAAGAGGCTCATCCCTTGTTCCCTATTTAGGATGTGTTTTCCGGCTTTCTCTTTTCCAATCTTTTCACTATTACGTAGCCCCCTGCACATCAGTGGCGTTGCCGCCTTGCTCGGGGTGATATGATTAAAAAAAAAAAGTCAATTTCTGTACGAATGTTTGGGATGAGGAATTATCATCACAATATTTCAGGCAGTTACAGCATCAGGAAGAAATAAATGCATGAAATTAAGGCTCCCAGATGCAACAATAGGCTAGAGAATTAAAACATTGGTTTGTGAATTTAGTGGTACAGTAATTGTGAGTTCAATCCCTAGGATGGGTAGCAATAACAGAGGAGTACAAAAAAAGAAATAAAAAGAAAATAGAGTGAGATAAAAATCTGGACTAGAACTGTGGAATGGGAACAGTCTATCTCTATACATTAAATAAATTATTCAGTTTAAAATTCCCTCAAGGTTACTCAGATCTACAGACACCTGAAGAAGGCTGGAAAGCTCAACAGCTAAGGCTTTGTGATAATAAAAGCACAGATGGGGATATAATGTAGACTATATTTATGTATGTAAGTAGACTGTTAAACTGTTCCAAATGAGGCATACATGCTATTTACTAATACTGGTCTGGCACAAAGTCACAAGTATCAGCACCTAGTAAAGATTAAACTAATAACCATGTTAGTCTAGCTTGTTAACCACTACATCACAGTAACACACTTAATTAATGATATTTGCCCAGTATAGGTTGCTAAACATTCTTTTACAGTCAGTTATTAAACACTCCTGATATCAGCAAATAATTTAACTGCTTTAAAACAAAAAATGCATGGAAATATATTGATTCATTCATTCATGTTTTTTATCAGTTATCAACCCTTTGTGAGTTATTAAAAGCTGAAACATTTTTTGAGCTATAAGAATAATTCTTCCATCTTTTTTTGCAAGTGAATATTGTATTGACCATTTTTTGGAGATACAATGATTTTTCCAAATACAAGTCCAAGTATTTAAATCATAGCTTGAGGAAGAAGAAAGGAATTCATACCTTTCCTCAACAGTATTTACACATAAGTGAATGTAATGAACTCTACTGCAATTTGAACATAACTCTCTAGTTTCTCATTTCAAGTTGGTACACAAACTGCGTATCCTCATGGAAATATAAAATAAGTATAGTTCTCAGGTAAAAGAACAACCCAAGATACAAACTACAAATTGGAGATGAAGAATTGAAATATCTGGGAAGAGTTTTAACAGTGAGTATAACATGAAATACAAAAGTCTGAAAGCATATTGAAATAATGAAAGATGAGAAAGAGCCAAAAAATGTAATACCAAAATCTGAAAGCACATTGAAATAAAGATGAAAAGAGCTCAAAAATGTAATACCGAAATCTGAAAACACATTGAAATAAAGATGAAAAGAGCTCAAAAATGTAATACCGAAATCTGAAAACACATTGAAATAATGAAAGATGAGAAAGAGCCAAAAAATGTAATACTGAAATCTGAAAACACATTGAAATAATGAACAATGAGAAAGGGCCAGAAAATGTAATACTGAATTCTAAAAGCACATTGAAATAATGAACAATGGGAAAGGGCCAGAAAATGTAATACTGAATTCTAAAAGCACATTGAAATAATAAACAATGAGAAAGGGCCAGAAAATGTAATACTGTTCCTAAAAGCACATTGAAATAATGAACAATGAGAAAGGCCAGAAAATGTAATACTGAATTCTAAAAGCACATTGAAATAATGAAAGATGAGAAAGGCCAGAAAATGTAATACTGAATTCTAAAAGCATACTGAAATAATGAACAATGAGAAAGGGCCAGAAAATGTAATACTGAATTTCTAAAAGCACATTGAAATAATAAACAATGTGAAAGGGCCAGAAAATGTACATTGAATTCTAAAAGCACATTGAAATAATGAAAGATGTGAGAAAGGGCTAGAAAATGTAATACTGAATTCTAAAAGCACATTGAAATAAAAAACAATGTGAAAGGGCCAGAAAATGTAATACTGAATTCTAAAAGCACATTGAAATAATGAAAGATGAGAAAGGGCCAGAAAATGTAATACTGAATTCAAAAGCACATTGAAATAATGAAAGATGAGAAAGGGCCAGGAAATGACACTGAATTCTAAAAGCACATTGAAATAATGAACAATGAGAAAGGCCAGAAATAATACTGAATTCTCTAAAAGCACATTGAAATAATAAACAATGAGAAAGGGCCAGAAAATGTAATACTGAATTCTAAAAGCACATTGAAATAATGAACAATGAGAAAGGGCCAGAAAATGTAATACTGAATTCCAAAAGCACATTGAAATAATGAACAATGAGAAAGGGCCACAAAAATGTAATACTGAATTCTAAAAGCACATTGAAACAGCAACAATGAGAAAGTGGGCCAGAAAATGTAATACTGAATTCTAAAAAGTACACAGAAATAATGAAAGATGAGAAAGGGCCAGAAAATGTAATGCTAATGAATTCCCTAAACATTGAAATAACAAGAACAATGAGAAAGGGCCAGAAAATGTAATACTGAATTCTAAAAGCACATTGAAATAATAAACAATGAGAAAGGGCCAGAAAATGTAATACTGAATTCTAAAAGCACATTGAAATAATGAACAATGAGAAAGGGCCAGAAAATGTAATACTGAATTCTAAAAGCACATTGAAATAATAAACAATGAGAAAGGGCCAGAAAATGTAATACTGAATTCTAAAAGCATTGAAATAATGAAAGATGAGAAAGGGCCAGAAAATGTAATACTGAATTCTAAAAGCACATTGAAATAATGAAAGATGAGAAAGGGCCAGAAAATGTAATACTGAATTCTAAAAGCACATTGAAATAATGAAAGATGAGAAAGGGCCAGAAAATAAAATGTATTACTGAATTCTAAAAGCACATTGAAATAATGAACAATGAGAAAGGGCCAGAAAAATGTAATACTGACTCTAAAAGCACATTGAAATAATGAAAGATGAGAAAGGCCAGAAAATGTAATACTGAATTCTAAAAGCACATTGAAATAATGAACAATGAGAAAGGGCCAGAAAATGTAATACTGAATTTAAAAGCACATTGAAATAATAAACAATGTGAAAGGGCCAGAAAATGTATAATACTGAATTAAGCACATTGAAATAATAAACAATGAGAAAGGCCAGAAAATGTAATACTGAATTCTAAAAGCACATTGAAATAATGAAAGATGTGAAAGGGCCAGAAAATGTATCACTGAATTCTAAAAGCACATTGAACAATAAAACAATGAGAAAGGGCCAGAAAAATGTAATACTGAATTCTAAAAGCACATTGAAATAATGAACAATGAGAAAGGGCCAGAAAATGTAATACTAATTCTAAAAGCAATATTGAAATAATGAACAATGAGAAAGGGGCTTTAAAATGTAATACTGAATTCCTAAAAGCACATTGAAATAATGAAAGATGAGAAAGGCCAGAAAATGTAATACTGAATTAAAAAAGCACATTGAAATAATGAAAGATGAGAAAGGGCCAGAAAATGTAATACTGAATTCTAAAAGCACATTGAAATAATGAACAATGGGAAAAGGCCAGAAAATGTAATACTGAATTCTAAAAGCACATTGAAATAATAAACAATGAGAAAGGGCCAGAAAATGTAATACTGAATTCTAAAAGCACATTGAAATAATGAAAGATGAGAAAGGGCCAGAAAATGTAATACTGAATTTTAAAAGCACATTGAAATAAATAAATCAATGAGAAAGGGCCAGAAAATGTAATACTGAATTCTAAAAGCACATTGAAATAATGAAAGATGAGAAAGGGCCAGAAAAAATGTATACTCTGAATTTTAAAAGTACATTGAAATAATAAAAGATGAGAAAGGCCAGAAAATACCACTGAATTCTAAAAGCACATTGAAATAATAAACAACACTAGGAAAGGGCCAGAAAATGTAATACTGAATTTAAAAAAAAAGCACATTGAAATAATGAACAAATGAGAAAGGCCAGAAAATGTAATACTGAATTCTAAAAGCACATTGAAATAATAAACAATGAGAAAGTGCCAGAAAATGTAATACTGAATTCTAAAAGCACATTGAAATAATGAAAGATGAGAAAGGGCCTGAAAATGTAATACTGAATTCTAAAAGCACATTGAAATAATAAACAATGAGAAAGGGCCAGAAAATGTAATACTGAATTCTAAAAGCACATTGAAATAATAAACAATGAGAAAGGGCCAGAAAATGTAATACTGAATTCTAAAAGCACATTGAAATAATGAAAGATGAGAAAGGGCCAGAAAATGTAATACCGAATTCTAAAAGCACATTGAAATAATGAACAATGAGAAAGGGCCAGAAAATGTAATACCGAAATCTGAAAACACATTGAAATAATGAAAATGCCTTCTAAATACGAAGCAAATTATTAAGAAATAGAAAAAATCCATGAGAAACAAAGACAAGAGTACTGGACTGTTTTCCTCTCTGGCAGTTTGTGACTGTTTACACGTGCTTCACTAAATGCCACTCTTACTTTGATCTGTGCCCCTTGGTCTGTCTCCAACCAGATTGCTCTGCACCAATCCTGCGTCTCCACATTGTGTTTCAGTATACGCAGGAATATCGGTGAAGAACTGTCAAAGATCAGCCTTGACTCCTCTCTGTGCTGGCTTGAAACATAATTAACTTCAGCAGCACTCATTAACAAGTATAAAAATAAAATCTTTTATTTAAGGTACTATGATTAAGATCATGAATACATAAATAAAAGGGGATTTTAAGAAGTTTCGGCATATAAGGAATTCTTAAACTGGAGGAAGAGGTTGATTGGCGATTACAGTTATAGCCAAACCACCCAGTGTAGCTCAACCATCTGAAGGCAGCTGATTGAGGGAATTCATAAAACAGCAAAGAGAACAGGTCTTTGGCTGATTGAAGTACCATCATCAGGGAGAGTATTGGTCTACTAGTGGTGAGTCCAGTTCAATCTTATTGCTGCTCTTTCAGCAACTGCTTTTATGGGGGTGTAAACTCCAAATGCACTGCTCTGAATGGCCAGCCAATAATAATGCTTGACCAACAGTATTGGTTAGTCAATAATAATGCTTAATCAATGGTCTTGTGTCATATGCTTTGAAGAGGAGAAAGTAATATAATTAGTGGTTCAATAAAAATAATCAACCTGTGTCATAAGTATCAGAAGGGTGACAAGAAGCTCCATCCCAACTCTTCTCTCACTGGTGGGGACAATCAAAATTGTGGTTTTGCATCACTCACATCCACCTTCAGTAGAACATTTTCCATGTTTCTCGGAATCTCACCCTCATTTCACCTGATTATCACAGGTGTCATCATCACCTCTATCTGAAAGTGTGTTATATCCCTGATCAAAACAAACTTGACCTGTAAAGATTTGCTTTGAGTCACTCATTTCAACAAACAATTCCTTTATTAAATGAAAAGAACAGTAAGCTAAACAGACCTAAGACTGTACCTAACAACTGAATTCACCAAAGCTTACAATTTCTCCTCTCACACTATACTCTATAAGTGTCACAAACCAGAAAATCTACTGTATCACATTGTTTTAACATGAAAAATATTTTTATTTCTTAAGAAATATAAATGAGATCACCAGTCAAATTTTTGACACCTGGCCTAGTGTTAAAAGTGAATACTGCATAATCTTCTCACAGGTGAATAAAAGACTTGAAACAGTAATGTGGTTCTACAGAAAGATGCTGAGAATACGATAGACTGAACAGGTGAGAAATGAAAAAGTTTTAGAGAAAATGGAACAAAAAGAATGCTTATACTTACAATCAGAAAGAGTTCAAATTTCTAGGTCATATAATGAAGAAAAGAGGCTTGGAGTATGTGACACACACATATAGGAGGGACAGAAGAAAGCAGCTAATAACCTACCTACTGAGCTTGCGTAAATAAATGGCAGAACAAAGAGTGGGAGGGATGATGAAAAAACAAATGTTACTTCGAGTTAGAGGAAAGGAAGTTATAGAGAGCCATGATCTATCCTGAATGAACAAAAGAGATTAATTTTATGACGCATTATTATTTTTTTTTACTTTATTTTTCATTTTAATTTCAGAATAATTAATTTTTTATTTCGACTTTAAATTTCCAAGTGAAACTGCAATACAAATTAACAAAAAAATAAAACTAATGGTTAAATATACGTCATCAAAAAATAATGTTATTAATGCTACAAATGAAATCATGTAATAATTATCAATGTGTATTAATGTATAAATTTCCTGTACCATTTGTAATGAGAAGGAAGGCAAATCATTTAAAGTGAGTAAATTTATGAGTGATCACTTTCCTTTGTCATTTTTATAATCTATACAAATAAAATATTATCTCTATTTAGACAAAATTAGTTTTCAAGTAAAATGAACCATTTAATTAATCAGTTTCTTTACGCTAATGTTTCTTAGATAACAGCGTCATTTGTTCAAGCCTTTCATGTGAGGCACTCAGACACTCTTTCTATTAAGCAATTGTCTTACTTCAACCTGGTCTTGAAATGGCTTTGTTGTTCTGTTGCTAATCTTTTTCTTTTAAGAGATATTTCTATTTCACTATCACATTAAACACAAAAAAATTTTAACATGAAAAAATATTAAACAAAAAGTAATTTATACAATACCAGAAGTAATGAATTAAAGGTGCCATTGAAGGTCCAATAATATAATGGTAATGGAATAATTAAACATCTTATTAACCTCTATTTTAAATGTGAATTCTTTATTGAATCTCAATTCATTGTTTCAAGACTTTTGTTTCATTACATCTCACAATTAAAACTTTCTAACAATTGCCGTCATTTTTGATGGCACTAATACATTGGTAATACCTTAATGTTTTTCAACATTTTAGTCACTATTTATTTTATATCTTGCAAGTAAGCGTAATTGCACAATAGTAAGTGCAAAAGTACATAAATGATAGAATATATAAAGTTCCATATCATCAGTGGTTACACAGATCCTTTCAGAGTTTTGGAACACCACTCACTTAGAAAGTGTCGGACTCAAATATATGTTTGCACCTACACGGCACTGAAAAAAGATAAATTAGGAAAATAAATACACAACAATCTCAGTGAATAATGATAAAAAATCCTGTAAACCAGGGTTTCCCAAAGTGGGGTACATGTACCCCAGTAGGACATTTTACTCTTCAGGGGTTACATTGACTCTGAGAGAATAACCACTGATATACAATACATGATGTAATCTTTATCCAGATTACACAATGTATCTTTTTTTTTCAATTTCCTCATTTTAGTAAGCAAAAAATTGGTACATAGTTTTGAATAGTTTTGTGCATTTTTACTTAGTAGTTATCATTATAGATAATTAAAAAAATATGTATGAAAGATCAAACTATTTTATAAATTTTATAAGCAGTGCAGACTCTGCTGGCTAGGCCATGTCCACTGCTTGTCAGATGATCACATTCCAAAAAACCTTTTGTATGGAGAGCCGGCCTCTGGAAGAAGACCCACTGGGTGGCCACAGCTGCAGTATTGTGACATCATAAAACATGATATGAAGACTGTGGGCATCAACACAGAGTCATGGGAGAGCATAGCAGTCAACCGGTCTAAATGGAGAGGAACTCTGGTCTAATAACACAAATTAAGGGAGGAGCAGCTGACACAAGTTGCCATGGAGAGGCAGGTTCACAAAAAGCAAAGTGACAGCTCTGACAGACCAGAAACAAAACATAAATGCAGCCTCTGCAACAATGGCTATCACTCCTGCATCAGCTCCTACAGTCAGACACAAATACTCCAGCCAGGCAGACAACTAGGATGCTACATATGGTCAACCCTGATGGCCAGAAGCTTATTTATACTATAAATTACTTGCATTTAATTCACTCATGCTATGAGAAACTGATGCCACTCAAAAAGACTTCATAAAAAAATTCAAAATTTAAAATTTCATTGTTTTTCTTTTTCATCCTTAATTTTTAAGGATATATAGAAATCTACAAAAATGCCAAGGGTTACAGAAGAACAAAAAGATTGGAAACATTTACTGTAACCTCTTAGGGTCATAGGGACGCCAAATCTACTGTAGTCATAGATCATAGCAGCAGTGGTATGCCTTGAGTAAGACAGCCTGATGGAGCCCAACCACGACCTCCATTACCATATATAGCAGAGGTCGTGGCCCAACCCTCTTGACTAGCTTCAATTCAGTTCTCCCTTTCCTAGACTGGTTGTCAACCAAATTTATAGGGTCTAATCTGTCCTTCTGTATACCCATAGCTGAGGGGTGGGGGTGGAAGAAGAGATGGATTCATACTTTTTATTAATTAATGTGTGCTTCAGTTTATTTATTTAATTAGTTGTGGGTATTTTTCATTGCACCCAGGTCACTTTAAAGTAGACTTAATGAAAATACATGGAATAATTGCCTAAGCCCTCTTGGCACATACCATTTTGTGGAACCACCAGGCAATAAACCAAGCCACTTTCTGAAGGAGAGGTACTCTCTGGAGGAAAGGACCTCAGAGGCTTGATTTTAATATTTTTTAAATTTTCTTGGCATGTGCCACAGTTATGAAATAAAACAAATTAATATACATATATTAATATTTAAAAGTCCATTTTCTTTTGCTATCAAATTTTTAAAACTCCCCCATAAAAATAATCCATATAAATGTATATGTACTAATATAAAAAAGAAATTAAGATTTTCAGTAATATATGCCAATTATTTTGATTGCACCTTTTGAATAATTCAATGTCATGAACTTAAATGGAATTTGAACTCAGCTCTCCAATTCCTCAATTCAGCCACTATCCATTACTCCCTCATGCTTCCCCAGTGACTATAACAAAAATATAAAATTTATTTTAGTTTGTGGTGATGGATATTGGCTTGGAATGAGAAATCAGAGAGTTGAATTCATTGCATTCATTTATGTGTAAATACCCCCGAGAAAGGTATGAATCCATCTCTTCTTACAGCTATTGGTTGAATAGCAGGACAGATTGGGTTCTATAACCTTAGTTGACAACCAGTCTACTGTAGAAGAAAATAGCAACCTACTGCAAGAAAAATCTTCTGCCTAGTCAGTCATGTCTCAAAAGGGGCCAAGCATGTATTACAAATGGCACTTGACTTGAATTTACTATCTATTTACATATAGTTTTGTTTTTGTGGTTTATGCAGGGCACACAGCAACTACACTCTGATGATAACTGAAACTTCTTAAACCTGGGACAAAATTCCTGTCATATACTAAACAAGTATGACTATGAAAACTGGTTAACCAGAATATTTTAAAAAGCCAATTAATCAACTTATGAATAATAATTACCGATTAATAGGTCATTAATCAGTCCAATCCTAATTGCTAGTATAATATGTAATCTACTAAAAGTACGGGTATATATTTATGTAATATTTGCACAACTAGTTTTGGAAAGTACAAATGAACTCAAACACAAACAATGAAGCCAGAATTAGATGGAATTTTTACAATTACCTTTTTTTGCACTTTAGGCAGTGCCAAAAAAACAATCTGAGAAGATCTGAATTGCAATTAACAAATATAATGACAGGATAATAATTAACATAAAACTGGAAATAGCTGTTTGTTTTATTTACAGATAACAGGAAATGGATTATGTACTGAACTAAGTCTGGCACAAGGCCACAACACTTGTGATAGCAACAAATAAATCACTAAATAACAGTTTGTTTTCTTAAAGGTATATCAACTCTTTATGGGTTATTTAATGTCAAAATCTAATTTTCTTGAGTGCTTTGAAGTAATAAAAATTAAAAAGATGGTATATGTTATTCTGCTTTCACAATCAAGTACAGTAATACTTTGACTCACAAGTGTCTAAGCTTATGAGTTTTTTGAGATACAAGCCGTTTCTCAGACCATTTTTCACTTTGAGTTGAAAGTTAAAGTTTGCATTACAAGCCTGGCTTCAGATACCTAACCACTAGTTAACACAGTGAATGCAAAAACATCCACCCAGCATCCTGTGTCTCACTGGTTCACATTTAGCGGTAAGCTCACAGTGGAAATATCATTGTTGTGGATGTATTTGTGTTTACAGTTATTTTACAAAACTTTTTCTTTTCCAACCATGGGTCCGAAGAAAGTGAATGTGAAGGACAGTGTAGAAAAGGAGAAATAGATGATGTGCATCAAATTAAAGAAAAAAAATTATCAAAAAACATGAACAAGGTGTGCAAGTACTTGACAAAACAGTATGAGCATAGCATATCTATGGTCTGCACCATACTGCAGCAGGAGGAGTCGATAAAGACTACAATGTCACCCAGGGGTGTTAAAATAATTTCTAAACAGTGGACATCTATCCATGTAAATATTGAGAAGCTGCTGGTTATATGGTTGATGGAGAAGCAGCTCACAGGAGATACCATGATGGAGACTATAATCTGCAAGAAGACAGGGATGGTTGGAGAATTTTAAAAAGAGGACTGGAATTTACTTCAGTTCCAAGCATGGTGAGGCAGCAAGCACAGATATGAAGATAGCTGAAGATTACCTCAAAACTTTTGTCGAAATTATAGCAGTCAAAAAATACATGACCCAGCAAGTTTTCAACTGTGACAAGACAGGACATTTGAAGAAGATGACAAAGAGAAGAGAATGCCAGGCCAGAAACCCATGAAGGATAAGCTAACCCTCACACTGTTCACCAATGTGAGCAGTGACTGTAAGATTAAGCCACTGTTTGTTTATCATTCAAAACACCCCAGAGCCTTTAAGTCATATAAGGTTCTGAAAGAAAATCTACAGGTCATGCAGAGGGCAAATCCAAGGTCATGGTGTTATATATTATCTGACCTTGTGCGTAATTACATGCAGAAGTGTATTTACATTGAGCAGGTGTTATGAAACATCAAAATTATGCAAACTGGCTAACAAAAGAAAATGAATACTGTTTTTAAAAGTTAAAGAATGCAGATGACCAACCAAATTTGTGTTGGGACAGCTATTTCCAGGTCAAAATAATATGGAGACAGAAATGTATTTATAGCAAAATTGTTGTAATAAAACAATGTAACCCAGGTCAGATAATATAAACTTCAAAATTGTTATTATAAACAATGTGCCTGAAACATAATGAGTGCAGAATGAGATTTAACTGGTGTATAGAGTGAAAGACAGGTGTGTTGGCAGACAGTCAGCAGTTGAGATCAGAAGACAGACCAAGAGAGACACAAGAAGAACAGCAGACGACCACGGCCTCTGGCTGCTCTTACATATGTATGTGTGGTGACCCCTCCAACCCCACCACCTACTCCACAGCCAATGTCAGCGAGAAGCAAATAAAGAAAATGTTGTATACCCTTACAAATATATACATATTACAGTTGTCATTTTGCCAGTGAAAGGACCATCGATTTTATCTGAGAGAAGATAAATTTTGGGTCCAGATTTTATTTTAGTCATCATCAAAGGGAATATATAATGATGGGTCACCAAGCAGTTCTTTGTTGAGTGGGTGAATTTGGTCTTTGGTATGATTTTAAAAATATCTCTTGGAAAATAACCTATCCCTGCAAGTCCTTATCTTGGACAATGTACCTGCTCATTCACCAAATCTTGAAGATGACATTCTTGAAAAGTTTATAAAGGTACTCTACCTTCTATCTAAAAGCACCCTTATCCTGCAGCCCGTGGACAAGCAGGTGATTTCTAATTTTAAGAAACTCTTCACCAAGCACCTGTCCCACCACTGCTTTGAGGTGATGGAAATCACAAACCTCATCCTTTGAAAGTTCTGGAAAAACCACTATAACATCATTATATGCCTCAGAATTATCGATATAGCCTGGCAGGTTGTTACAAAGAGGACCTTTATATCTGCATAGAAGAAGCTGTGCCTGAGGTTGTGTCTGAAATGGACTTTAAAAGACTTGAACCTAAAGCAGTAGTGGTGAAAAAGATTGTATCTCTTGACAAGTCCATGAGCCTGGACATGGATGAAATTGACCTCAACGAGCTCATTGAGGAGCACTTCAAGGAACTGACAATGGAGGAACTAAAAGAGCTACAGACACATCAGCGTATGAAGTTTTTGCAGGAAATAGGTGATGTGGGTGTGGAGGTTATCTCTACAAGTTAGACAAAGAAAATGTTGGGAATATTTGTTGAAACTTTCAGACTTTATTAAAAAGAAACACCTCCAAAAGGTTGCAACTGGGCGTATGTCAGCACTGTTTAATGACACTTGCCTAACTCATTTCACAAACATTCTGAATGAGAGGATGAAATAGACCTTATTGGACAGGGTTTTATAAAAAAAAAAAAAACTGCATATAAAAGTGAGGAAAGCACAATGAAAAAGTCAAAAATCAGTGAATAAAATTCAGTTTTTCAGTTCAACCTGTCTCCTCTATTAGCATCTTCAGGGTAAAATACTGTACATTATACTTAATAAAACCAGTTTATTCTATTGTATTGTGCCTTTGTACAATATTTGTTATTTATGAGTACATTTTTCTTATTTAAAAAAAACTGTTGTGTTTTTTGGGGGTCTGGAACAGATGAATAGTATTTGAATTCATTTCAGTGGGGAAAACTGATTTAACATATGAGTAATTTGAGTTACAAGATCCATCACAGAAGAAATTAAACCATCAAGGCACCACTACATGGTAGTTTATGATTATCTTTTGTGAATATACATGTTTGTGTGGACATAATTACTAGAGGTGGTGAGATGTTTTTTATGTTGTAGATTTGTTAGAAGTTATATTTTGCAATACATTTTGATTTTTTTAAGAAATTGTAGGATATTATATGGATTAATCTCATGAAAGAGTTCTTTCATGTTGTTTGATTGATTGATTCTTTTTAGTCGCATACCAACTAAATATTTTGAATACAGTTTTATGGCTTCAACTAAATATATTTTGAACACAATTGCATGCCTTCAACTACACACAAAATCTATCGTGTGTCATTTTTCTATAATGTATTACTGGTCATTTTGCTGTAAATAGGAATTTTTGATCATATTACTACAAAAATGTACTTTTACAGTTTTTATAGTATTTTGTTTTTGTGTAGTTTTGTTGACTATTTGCCCATAGCTGGGACCCTAACAGGTGCTACTACCCTGCTAACTCTTAGTTTTTAGACTATGTAGGAGTAGGAAACCAAAATTAATAAAATATAAATTTAAAGTTATGTAATAAAACTACTTTAAAATATATATACTTTTGTTGGTTGATTTTGTTTAGCTTCATATTAACACCTCTATGGGTTATTTAATGCCAGAATCTAAATATTTTGAACTCAATTATATGCCTTCAGTTAAAGATAAATGTACTGTTGGTAATCCTCTTTATTAAAATAAAGATTGTTGTGTATATATATATATTTTTTTCTTCCTCCTCCTCTTCATTTACTCCTACTCTTCCAGTGTTTGTATATTTGGAAATAATATTTTCCATATCAGTGCCTGAAGAGACCTAACAGTAACTCGGGTAGTGTGATATGGATCCCAAAAGTTTGTAAGTTCATTTCTGCTCTACTTTCTCCAGATAGTATTGAGCACTTTTTGTTGCTTAGTGCCATTGAGGACAGTTATTTACTGCCCTCCATTTATATCATTTATATTTTGTTGTTATATATATATATATATATATATATATATATATATATATACAGAATGGTAGACTTTGAAAAATCAGTAGCTACTCTAGCATCTATGCATCATTCATTCAGCAATCAATTAGAACACTCTCAGCTATTGGGCGTGTATAATGATAATATACACACTAAAATGTCTGCCTCCTTCTACTGAGAGCCCATAGCTCAGAGGTAGTATCGTCAACTGACGCCAATTCGTTCGGGTTTCAATCCTGGGTTAAAAAGCAATTGGAGTCTAACTGTACTGATGAGCTGTGATACAGCAAAACAGATCTGTCTGCGGATGACTATTTACACTCTCACACCCTAATTGAGCACTCTGGAAGAATGATAGACTTTGAAAAAACAGTAGCTATTCTAGCATCTATACATCGTTCATTCAGCAATCAATTAGAACACTCTCAGCTATTGGGCGTGTATAATGATAATATACATGCTAAAAGGTCTGCCTCCTTCTGCCGATAGCTCAGAGGTAGAATTGCTGACTGACGCCAATTCGGTCAGGTTTCAATCCTGGGTTAAAAAGCAATTGGAGTCTAACCGTACTGATGAGCTGTGATACAGCAAAACAGATCTGTCTGCGGATGACTATATATATATATATATATATATATATATACATAAATATGTGTGTGTGTGTGTATGTGTATTTCCTTCCTGTCATGAAACAATAGTGAGGCACCATCGGCTCAGTTCATTCTCTTTACTTAGTTATTAAACTTTACTACCAGTAATGAAAGCTCTTGCCACAAGTTTGCTCTTTAACAGTGCTTTATTTTATTTTTTTGCAATAATTATGTAGGGTAGTGAAGAATATATATATATATATATCCTCTGTTATAAAAAATTTGAATTTTGTTTTACTTATGTCTTAATGTGAGATACTCAATAGGAGGTACATCAATATATATTGCCATCATTTTAGGTGGCATATTGATAAATATTTTGCCATCATTGTTTACAGCACCGGTTCACACATTTTAATAGAAATAGGTATTCTTGGTAATTTATTTATATAAAAACTAGCAGTATAGCCGGCGTTGCTTGGGTGTAATAAAAGCTTTAAAACTAATCCATGATCCTGGAGCTCAGACTCTTTGGACGTTGGCACAAAAAACTAAAAAGCAATAGTTGTTTCCAGTTAAAGTGAAACCATAGACTGAAAGAAAAATGAATGGATGTAAGTCAAATTTTGATTTCCTGATATCGATATCAAATAAGTTTTTTTCATCGTAAACTGAATTTTGAAGGCTAAATAAGTTCTCTGAGTAAATGGTATCATGGCTGAGACTAAGAACTACAATTATACCTACTTAGAGCCAAAACCGAAGCAAAAACTAAAATAAAAGAGCTGTAAAAAATACAGACATACAGGCAGATAAACAGTCACACACAAACATCTTGCCTTTTATATATATATATATATATATATATATATATATATATATATAAATAATCAATTTTCTGCACTATTGTAAGAACTGCAACCTTGAAACTTCTGAATATCGTTTCTTATGTCTTTGTCTATGAGTGTACCAAATTTGATTAAAATCGAACCACTCATTCTATAACCCGATTTTTTCGATTATCGATTTTTATCGGGGGTACCTCGACACAAAACCCTGCTAAGAACACTCGCAGATGCTTATAGTACAACTGTGTAAATTTTCAAGAAAATTAGTTCAGCCGTTTTGGAGTCTATAGGTAATGGATACACACACACACACACACACAGACAAAGTTTCATTTATAAATAAGTTTAGATTAGATTAGATTTAGATAGACAGATATATTGCTGGCATCTTTACTACAGAAAGGTATTTTTTATACTTTCATAGAGTTTTGTTTTTGTCTTGAACTTCAATGTTTGTCCATAGCTGGGACCTTAACAGGTGCTACTACCCCCAGGTCAGGGTGGACATAGAAAGAACAGCAATTAAGAGGTTGTTCCATACTTCTCCAAACTTCCAATCTTCCAATTTGAGGATTTGCTGCCAGATGTAGTTTACTGTCAAACTCAGAAATATAAATAAGAATCATAATTAACAATAATAAAAGAAAAAAGTTAGATTATAAAAAAGTAGTTAAATATAGAACATTCATATAATACACAAGCACAGGCGTTTTGCCACCAATCAAGGCAAAAAATCAAATTTTCTTTCTCTTCATCTTTGATGGCCAAAGGAGTCAGATGTCCAAGTTAATTCTCAAATAGAACATGTTGATACCAACAGATCAGCACATACTTTTAATCTATATATATATATATATATATATATATATATATAGGAAAAACTACTAAAAAGTTGTAAGTTTAAAAATGTATTTTTTTGACAGCATTTATTTATTTCTATTATTATTATATATATATAGTAATAGAAATAAATAAATACTGTCAAAAAAATACATTTTTAAACTTACAACTTTTTAGTAGTTTTTCCTATACATATTAAGACAGTATACGTGGATCATCATTATGCTATATATATAGATATATAATATATATATATATATATATATATAAATGTACTTTAAAATATACCACTATTTTTCTGAAATGTATACTAAAGCATTTTATCGCTTTTGTCTATGCTTATTGTGTCATGTATATGATTTGCTTTTAAATTATCTATTTCCCCGTTTGGGCTGATTATGTCTTTTTAACCTCAAAAGAAAATTATATATATATATATAAAAGATGCAGTACATTCAGACAAGTCTAACACATCACCAGAAAAACCCACGTCATTTAAAACACCTGGGAGGATGTTTTTCCTATAAATTAATGGGTCAGAGGGACACTCCTGATAAATTATTTAACTTAGAATTAGTGAAGGTCAAACTCATTCACCTGCAGATATTATCCTTGTTTTAATTTTTTATTTTTTAGGAAAATCTCTTCTGCATCAGTGTCTTGTTTGTAGGAAATTTCTTTGTTGAAGGTTTATGCATTTTAAAATGTAACTGCTGAGAGGAATTATAGTTCTTGAAGTAGATGTGAATTGAAAGATATGGTTGGTCATCACTTAAAGGCATCTTGGATTATATAATTAGGAAAAGATAACTTAAAAATACTTGGCACAATTGACCATAGATAACAGGAAATGGATTATGTGCTAAGCTAAGTCTGGCACAAGTCACAAGATTAAAACACCTGGAAGAACTAAACACTGCAAAAAAAAAAAAAAGAAAAAAGAAAAAAGAAAAAAAGAAAAAAAAAGAAGCCATTGGCTGTCATTGCTAATCACTGTTTAACACAAAGGGTCATGTTAGTCTAGCAAAAGGGCATATGAATTTAAAAGTTACATGTTCAGATGTAAATAATTAAATAAGAATTTGTATTTATTTCTGAGATGAGTAATTTCCAATAATCTTGGAATTATTTCGAATTTTTGTTCTCATCTTGGTTGATAATGGACCCACTAACATAATCAAGTAGTCAAAATCCACCTGACACTGAATATAAAAGGCTCCAAAAA
This sequence comes from Ascarosepion bandense, assembly GCA_037127315.1. Lineage (NCBI taxonomy): Eukaryota > Metazoa > Mollusca > Cephalopoda > Sepiida > Sepiidae > Ascarosepion > Ascarosepion bandense. The sequence goes on from JBBBDQ010000151.1 coordinate 878,562, forward strand.
TACACCACTAAATGGTGGCATAGTGGATATAGTAGTTGGTTATACATGTGTTAATATCACCTAGTGGTCATGAGTTCGATCCTTGGATTTGGTAGTGAGAGTACTAAATTCCAACATGAAAGAACAATAATTGATTTCACAGGATATTTTGCAAAAATCAACAAGATAATCCACATCAGCCAATCTATGGACACCTGATGATAACCAGAGGGCATTTGGTTGAAACATTGTGTCTATTATCAACCAAAATGAGAACAAAAGTTTGAAATTAAATAAGAAGCATACAAAAACTTGAGTTCCTACTATAGACCATTTGTGCTATCTTTTCTAAACATAAACAAAGTTCTTGAGTATGTTCATTTTCTTTTTGTTCCAGAAGTTAGGGTAATTCAAGTGTAAGCATTGTATTAATCGTCGAGTTCAAGTCGGCCTTGCACAGAGTTGGAATGACCAAAGAGTAGATGCACTTTGTTGTTGGATGGTATGTTCATTTTATTTTTCTTGGTTCAGAAGTTAGGGTAAGTAAATATAAGCATTGTATTAATGGTCAAGCATGAGTCAGCTTTTTGCAGTGTTGGAAAAAATCAAAGAAAAGTTGCACTTACTTTATCGTTGGAGGGTGTAAATATGGTTATAATGGTTGAGCTCAAGTCAGAAAATACTGACACACACCATGCATTGGAAACTGAAACTAGAGTTAAGTCATCAGTGGATGGTGGGGGGGGGATAATGTTCTCCAGTAGGAACATAATTACCATGTGGTTCTACAACTCAGAGCAAGGGGAAGAAACAAGATCAAGAGGGAAAATGTTTGTTTTTTTATAGATGTAACCAGCACTGCCTAACAGCATTTAATAAAGCCAAGTGGAGTGATCATATTTCTAGTTCCTTTACTGCTAGCATCATGGGAAAATGTATTTGATTTTTTTTTATTATTCACCCTTATTATTTTATTTACAGATTTTATTTAATTTTCCCACAGGAATTATAGATTTCAATCCTGTTCAGAATGACTGCAAAACACTTTCTCCTCTCCAGTTTATAGGTTGAAGCAAACAAATGCATGCTGGGACTTTTTCCTTGCCAATAAAATAGGCCAATTCTCGGTTTCATATGACTCAGTCCTGATCTGTCTTCTCTTAAAGTCAGCAGCACACTACATTCCTTTATCCAAATTTGCTCTTGTATGTCAACCCCAATTGATAATTTCTTAACTTTTTGCCTTATTACTGTTAATTTGCCTCATATATTTTTACTTGCTTTATATTGTTTTTTTCCATATTACTTTTAATTTGCCTTGCATATAATATTTGCTTTACATTCTTTTTGCCATATTACTGTTAATATAGTTTTTAGAATTCTCAAAACACATGACTGAAATAAAATATTAAAATAATGTGTTTAGATAGTTTGGATGATTTAAATTTTTACTCTTTATTTCCTATCTAGATAATCAAGGAAGCATTCACACACACACATATTATATATATGTAATCCCAGCATTATAATATATAACTACCATGAACAATGCAAGGATCAAAAATTCAAATCCCAGAACGATTAGTTCATAACATGCATCTGATGTTTGTATAGTGCATGAAACTGAGTTATACTATGGATGTAGGAGAGATATATATATATATAATCATCCACATACAAGCCTGTTTCACTGTATCACAGCACATCAGCGTGGCTAGACACATCCACTTGCTTCTGGCCGGGATCGAAACTCGACCGATTTGGTGTCAGTCGGAGTTGCTACTCCCTAAGCCATTGGTGCATGGAATCAGAGAAGGGAAATTTTAACATGTTGTATATAAGCAGTGTATACACACGCCAGTCACTGAAAGAACTCAATTCATTTCTGAAGAGTCACATATATAGCCGAAGTGGAAATTGTTTTTAAAACTTTCTTCTCCAGAGAGCTCAATTGTAATGAGAGCATAATATATATATATATATATATATATATATATATATATTATAGGAAAAACTACTAAAAAGTTGTAAGCTTAAAAATGTATTTTTTTGACAGTATTTGTTTATTTCTATTATATTTTATATTTCAGACCATCCTCGGTCCTTCATCAGAAACAAATGATTTCAAAATTTAAATTAGAAATATATTTCACAAGAGCGTCTGTGGAGAGAGTTTGTTTACATCACGTGACGCAGAGAGCGACAGATTTTTTTAAAAATATTTGTAAACGTAAACCTATCTTTAATAATACTTATAAATTTTGTTTTAGAGAAAATTTTTTTGATTGTATCTAAAAAATGTTTAGCTATTGAAATATTTGTAAAGATTCAAAACACCTAAGTCCCTATTTAACCCTAGCTTGTGTGTATTTAATTTTAAAATCCAGTATTTTTCTTTCTTTCATCAGAAACAAATGATTTTAAAATTTAAACTGAGTTTAAATTTTAAAATCATTTGTTTCTGATGAAAGGCTGAGGCCAGTCTGAAATATCAAATATATATATATAATAATAATAGAAATAAATAAATTCTGTCAAAAAAATACATTTTTAAACTTACAACATTTTAGTAGTTTTTCCTATTATATATATATATATATATATATATATATATTTTGTATGCTTGCTTTATATTGTTTTTTCCATATTACTGTTAATTTGGCTTGCAAATATGTCTTTAAATGTTATTTTTAGTGGATACCCATATTTGTGTAGATGCTCCATTTAATTTTTAAACAGTATATTTATTGTTGTCTACCAGCCTGAATATTCTAAGAAATCTTGTTGAAGTAAAAGAAACACCCTCTTTTCTATTCAAATATGGTACCCACGAAAAATAACAGACTGATAAAAATATAACAGATTAATAAAAAAATCCATTACTATAAAAATATAAAAGTGGATACTGAAATCAACACAGCCACAAGAATCTGTCTTCAGAATATAAAAAAACAGTTACCATTTCCGCAATTTATGCATTACTCTTCAGCAATGAATTGAGTTCTTTCAGTGACTGGCATGTGTATACCCTGCTTATATACAACACGCTAAAATTTCCCTTCTCTGACTCCATACACCTATAGCTTACAGGTTAGCGACTCTGACTGACACCAAATAGGACAAGTTTCAATCCCAGCCAGAAGCAGGTGGATGTCTAGCCACACTAATGAGCTGTGATACACCAAAACAGGCTTGTATGTGGATGACGAATATTATATATATATATATACACACACTACCTGCCATAATTATTAGGCCACCCCAGTGTTTCAAAATACGATGTATTTCATACTATTTTTTAGTATTTATTGCCAAGTGAATAATTGTAAATGAAAATAGAATGGTTCTTTTGTTATATTTGCACAATAACATGTGCATCAAATGAATTTATAAATAATTACTTATATTGCAGTTTCATCAATGAAAGAATGAAGAAAATTTAGAGGGATTTGGACGAGTTCATCTTTGCTTTCTTGCCCTGTAAAATTTTGCAAAGTAATAATAACAAAAGAACCATTCTATTTTCATTTAGAAATGAATACTAAAAATAGTATGAAATACAGCATTTCTTTAAAAAAAAGAAAACTGGGGTGGCCTAACAATTATGGCTGGTAGTGTATATTTCCCTGTAAATATATTCATGTTTGAGTAAACATTTCATTTATTTTAAACAAGATTTTATGTTGTCTACTGGCGTGAATATTTGAGAATTCTTATTCAAGAAAAATGCATGCTCTGGCATTATTCGAACTTGGTCTGTCTTTGCAGGAGAAGCTATCATTATATCTGCTTTAATCTCTCTCTTGGCTACAAAGAGTATCCTGATTAAACAAGGTTGTATACTATACTTTGAGCAGATCTTTCTCATTTAGATTTCTGGTCAGTTTCATATCTAGAGTATCTACTCAAATATGGGTATCCACTAAAAAAGAGGTTTCAAGTGATAAAAATATGCTGGATTGATAAATAAAAATCCATCACTTCTTTAGTCAACCAACTTCAGATAGCTTAAATCAGTGCCAGTGCTAGGGGGTTATTGCCTGCCCCACTAACTAAACATGATACTACATGTCAATTTTCATAAAGCAGAATTCACATAAAATGCAAATTTTATTAAAGCCAAATTAACTTATTGTGCTTATCCCTCCCTTTGTTAGTTTGCATGACTCTTACACTCTGCTAATAACTCATAAATAATGGTCTATTCTGTTCTGATCACATGAAAAGAAGGAGTTTGTTTCAGGGGAAAAATGAATGAATGAATGAAAGAAAGAAAAAAAGAAGAAAAGATAGAAGTGTTTAAAAACTCTTTAATAGAAATTTTTAAAAAATTTCAATTTAAAATCTTTTCATTAGCACTCACTTCTTAAAACAATGACCAACATTCATATTTACCTCTGCCTTCAGATGGAAGTGTTATTTTCGGTCATGTTTGTCTGTGGTCAAGATATCTCAAGATCCACTGAATGGATTCAGATGAAATTTTCAGGAATGATTGGCCTTATGACAGGCACAAACTGATCAGATTGTGGGTTCAATCTGGTAAGGGATAAAGGTTCTGTGTTATTTTTCCATTTTTTTTTTATTTACTATTATTTTTTGTATGTTTCACATGCCATATACTGAATTACCTCCCCTAGATTGCTTTACATCATTACATTTTCTGAACACATTTTTTTAATAGTAGTAAATAATCATCTCTTGCAAATGATGCAATAGAATAATTTCTCCAGATATTTTATCGTTGAACTCACCATGAGCTTATTCAATCATTAACTTAAGAATTAAGATTTATCAGAATATTAAAAGAGAAAAATCATGAATTTTTTACAGATTGAATTAATGAAACTTTAATAAAATTGGAACATGTTAAATAGATAAACATTTTGTACTTGTTCTTTATCTTATCATTCTGTTAGATTCTGATCCATATTTGATTGATATTTGGTGCTAACTCAATAACACATAACTTTTATACACTACAAATTGATGATTTTACACTTTACCATAGGTAAAAAAATTAAATGTTGATAAAACAGAGTGGAGCCCTAAAACTTTACTGATTGTAGAATAATAAAACCACTGTAAGGGTCCCAGCTAGCATCCAGCTGGCAAACAAAAATAAAGAAGGCTGTAACCCAATACAATCCCTGCAATAATGCTAAAATAAAGCAGGTATATATACAGAAATACCTCCACTCATTTACTAGCAGCCAATCACATCCCATGCAATGGACTTGACCACATGTGCACAATCAGTGCACCATAAATAGCTCTCCTTCTCAAGTTGGGATTATTGTTAACAACTCAGCTTGTTCCACAACTGATTGCTTATTTTGACAAATTGATCATTCTATACTGATGTTCTCCACTACAGGACCCCCCTCCACCAAAAGGCTTGCACCATTCTTATCAGTGAGTTTGTAGGTAGTTAGCCTGACCCTGGCTTTAAGGTTATTTTATTCCATATTTAAGAATGCAATTTTATTTCTAAATGTTTATACCATTTCAGTAGTATATTGATCATTAATAAAAATATTAAAAAATCAGTTCTATATTCTGTACAACACTTCAGTTTGCATACTGTAAATATAGTACAAGTAACATTTTGCTTTGATTCATTTTGAAGAAAGAGAAAACAGTCATCAAGAAAGTTTTCAAACAGTATGCAGTGCTGACTGGTTGGATTTTTTTTATCATTTTATGATAATTTTATAGATGGTTGCAAGTTTGGCAATATTTAAGTTGTTAAATGAGAAAACAAAATGTTCTTCCTATGTAAAAATAATGTAATTTATAAATTCTTATGCTTTCCGGGAGATTGCATCTCCAATATCAATGATCAAAAAACAACATTAAATTCTTACATCATGCACCACATACTCCCATAGGTTGACCATGAACAACCAAAATACCTCTACAAAACAAATATTAGTGGATAATACCAAAATAAAAAACATGGCTCCATACTTTCCAGCCAACTTTAATCTGTAAAAATTTAAATATAAACTTATTTATAAATGGAACTTTGTCTGTGTGTGTGTGTGTCCATTACCTATAGACTCCAAAATGGCTGAACCAATTTTCTTGAAAATTTACACAGTTGTACTATAAGTGTCTGTGAGTGTTCTTAGCTAAGTTTTGTGTTGAGGTACCCCCGATAAATATCCAAAATCAATAATCGAAAAAAATCGGGTTATAGAAAAAGTGGTTCAATTTTAATCAAATTTGATACACTCATAGACAAAGACATAAGAAATGATATTCAGAAGTTTCAAGGTTGCAGTTTTATCCTTGGATGACTTATTTGACGCTGACATTGGAAATCGATACCCTGATATTCTACCGGGTCTGATCAAAATCAGTTTTTCAGCCCTTTTATTTTAGTTTTTGCTTCAGGTTTGGCTTTAAGTAGGTATAATTGTAGTTCTTAGTCTCAGCCATGATACCATTTACTCAGAGGATTTATTTAGCCTTCAAAATTCAGTTTACAATGAAAAAACTTATTTGATATCAATACCAGGAAATCAAAATTTGACTTACATCCATTCATTTTTCTTTCAGTCTAGGGTTTTGCTTTAACTGGAAACAACTATTGCTTTTTAGTCTTTCGTGCCAATGTCCAAAGAGTCTGAGCTCCAGGACCATGGATTAGTTTTAAAGCTTTCATTACACCCAAGCAACGCCGGGCTATACTGCTAGTATATATGTATATATATTAGGCGCGATTGTTAAATTGTCGCAATTATTTTATTATTTCAAATATTCTTTAGGCTGAGTCTGAGCTCCAGGACCATGGATTAGTTTTAAAGCTTTCATTACACCCGAGCAATGCCGGGCTATACTGCTAGTATATATATATATATATATTAGGCGCAATTGTTAAATTGTCGCAATTATTTTATTATTTCAAATATTCTTTAGGCTGAGTCTGAGCTCCAGGACCATGGATTAGTTTTAAAGCTTTCATTACACCCGAGCAATGCCGGGCTATACTGCTAGTATATATATATATATATATATATATATATATATATTAGGCGCAATTGTTAAATTGTCGCAATTATTTTATTATTTCAAATATTCTTTAGGCTGAGTCTGAGCTCCAGGACCATGGATTAGTTTTAAAGCTTTCATTACACCCAAGCAACGCCGGCTATACTGCTAGTACAATAATAATTGCTATCTACTGTCTTCCCAATTACTCTTTCTCTTTCTGCTCACTATTAATGTTTCTGTTCATAGTTCTTCTACATCTAATAACCCCTTGCATTTTAGTGGTTTTACTGCTTCGTTTGGGATGATAACAATTAAAAAAAAATACATCACTCAATTCAAGCAAAGACTCAAAAATCATAGAAGCTATTATTATACAAATAAATAAACAACCAATATTAGATAAAATATCTTTCACAAAGGGAAATGGTATCTTGATGTATGCCTGAAATATTTGATATGCCTATAAAAAAAAATGTTTTGATATGTGCTTGCTTTCTTTAACTGTTACATTTGACTGTGGACTATTTTTCAGCTTTTGAGACAATACCAGAATGCAGCAAACAAACACCACATGTTTCTTGAAAATGATGGTCAAAAACACCAGAACAAACGTGAACTTAAAACAGTTTATCAACAATTTTGATCAAATTATACATCTTACTCAAAAATTGGAAGAATACAATAAAAAAAAAAATATTAAAGCAGACCTTAAATGTATTTAAACAGACTTGTTTGGAGGAATAGTTGCTGCTTAAATATACTTTATATATCTGATGACTGCCACTCTTTGACTTATTGGAAAGGATTCAGAAGAACTGCATTCTATATAACAACAGAAGAATATTCAGAAACATTTTAACTTTAAGGAGTAAAGCCTAACAGAGAGGATAATGTGGCCAAAAACTGCAGTTGTAGCAAATAATAAAAAGGTTAAACCAACCACCTGCTAAAATTAAGGCTGGCGGAACATAGAAAAGTCATAATTATAAGCAAGACAATGAAATCAGGCATTGCTGATCTTGTATAGATGGAAAAGTATGATTGTCAATCCATGTGAAATTAAGCAAAAATACTAGATAGAGAACAACACTGGAGACTCAGATATCTTTAACAACCAGTGTTTATGTTAGATTTTGAAGACATTCTCAGTAGGCCTATGAATACTGTATAGATGCTATTAATAAAGAAATAATAGTAAGGTTTCAGCAGCAGTAGCAGTAAGAAAAGACAAGCAGTCAAGTGTGACAGCAACAGTAGACAGGAAGAAAACATTAAGTTTAAAATGCTAAAAGTTCTTAATTTGGCATGCATTGTCTTCCAGAGCAAGACTCATCAGATATATCACACACACTATTTTTAAACAACTTTTAAAACACAGTTGACATATACAAGCTTTCACTGCATCTGCTCACACTGAACAAATCCACACACATATGCATACATACAAAAGAGATAGATGTCAGCAGGTTGTAAAAAGACAATTATATAGACCAATATATAACTGTAACTCATGTAATTATTTACTAAGTGGCATTTAATTTTGACATGAGATCCAAAGTATGAGGCACCCAGTGAGAAACAAACTCATGACTCAGAAACTGTTCAGTAGTAGGGCTATTCTGGAGTCCTTTACTGACTTGCTCTAATGGAAAGATTGGTTTATCCAAGTAAAAAGTCTTTCAGTAACTAATGATCAGTGATAAGCAATCTTAAAACATTGCTCAAATGAAAATGTAATTAAAAAAAGAAAAAAAACATGGAAGGAAGAAGAGAAAAAAGTGCTTTACGGTAGCATTTGAAGATAAAAATTTCAGTAGTTCATCAAATCAGAAAAAGAGTAAATTATGATTTAGTTCATGTTAAAACAAAACTTTTTATTTCCCTTGAGCCAAAGGGATTTGGTTTGTACCATCCATGGATCAGCAGCATTGAGCCAAAGGGATTTAGTTTGTACCATCCATGGATCAGCAGCATTGAGCCAAAGGGATTTGGTTTGTACCATCCATGGATCAGCAGCATTGAGCCAAAGGGATTTAGTTTGTACCATCCATGGATCAGCAGCATTGAGCCAAAGGGATTTGGTTTGTACCATCCATGGATCAGCAGCATTGAGCCAAAGGGATTTAGTTTGTACCATCCATGGATCAGCAGCATTGAGCCAAAGGGATTTAGTTTGTACCATCCATGGATCAGCAGCATTGAGCCAAAGGGATTTAGTTTGTACCATCCATGGATCAGCAGCATTGAGCCAAAGGGATTTGGTTTGTACCATCCATGGATCAGCAGCATTGAGCCACCATCCATGGATCAGCAGCAGATGCTTTACTTATCTGCAGTTGGCTCTGTCAGCAAAATGTTCAATTAAACAAATTCACAAAATATATTTCAAAAGTGTAAAAAAATATACATGAAGGCAGTAACAAAAGTCTTTCAAAAAAATAATATTTTGAAAATAAAAAAATGCAAATGTGCTCAGTCATCACACATCTCGAAAGATAAACCTCAAATTAATAAACTGAAATAAATAAAAATATTCCACGAGTATGACTATTCCTGATGGCATTTGTACTTGGTACAAACTTCTTCACAACTTCAAGGGATACAATCTGTCTGGACAAATATTTGGCTTAATCCAATTGTTTTTAACAAACTGTATAATGAAGATCATACTGAACAAAAATGCTTTTAGTTCATTTCACATTAATGTGGGGATAGCCAAGAGCTCTACTTTTAGAACTTAACTTTTTTATAATCATTTCCCTCCAGGCAAGGCAGGACTGCCACTGGTGTGTAGGGAGTTACAGTGAGAGAAAAAAAAACAAGGTACGGGGACTGTAAAAGAAAGGACAAGAGATAGATTGGAATCAAAAAGATAAACGATGGCAATTGACATTGCATTTAAACTTTTGGAGATTGTAGCTATCGGGGAAGCAATCAAACAGAAGTGAGTTCCACAAATAGAAAGTATGAGAAAATAAACTGTTAGAATAGAATTTAACTATTTCAACAGTAAAAGGGTGGGACCTTGATGCCAATGTGGTAGTATGTATAAATACATGTGGTTGGAGAATCAGAAAAAAAAGCTTGTAGGATCAGTTGCCTTGAAAATACTTGTAAAAAAGACAGAGAGAAGAAACATCACTTCAGTGAGAAAGTGACTGAAAGCGGTTTGCCAAGTCAGGATTGATTATATTGTAGATCCTCTTTTAGGTTTTGTTGATTTTGTCAAGAACCTCAAGATACATAATTTCTTAGGTTCATCAACTACCTTCCTGATATTATCAGTTCCTAACTAGGTATTTATGCAGATTACACTACCATTTAATAGTAACAAAACCACTAGTTCCAACAATGTAAAACAAGTAATTGCCCTTGAAAAGGAGTACTAAGTGGTTAATTGGGACAAGGAATAACTTGTAAATTTTAACACCTTCAAAACAAAACAGCTTTCATTAGTCATTCACTGTTGAAAAACTATCATCTATTAGTAATCTATATATATCAGATCACCAGAAAAGTGTTATAGATACTGTGTAGCCCAGCATGGTTGGATACTCAGTGACTAAAACATTTTCTCCATCATCCTTTTCTGGTAGATAGAGTGACTAGACACCTAGCAAAGTTAAAAGCAAGACCTGTCAAAGGGCAGATTAATCTTCTTTTGAGGCTAATGTACATCTAGCTTTGTGGTTCTCAACCAGGGTTCATGTAACATTACTGGGGGTTGCCACAAAAAATAGCAAAATGGAGTCCATGGTAATATATGAGCCATTATAAGCATTTTCACTTAAGAACAATTGTTACAAATGAGAATTGGAATTTCTACAGTAATCTACTGCTCATAGGTAAGTATATAACAATGATACAATTCTTAAACTTTTCTATTAGTAAAAGATAAAACAAATTTTTTTTTTTATCGAATGGTTATTGAGAGGGGATCCACTAAAAAAAAGAATTAACAGTCAAAGTGGTCCATGGGTAAAAAATATAGCAAACCACTTAACTAGCACAATAGTGTAGAAAGGACTCCATAGATATATATGTAGCCAGTGTTGTGATAACATTGCTGGGCTGAGAGCTTCCAATACTGAAGTCAATGGCTATAGCAGAGCCCCCCCCCCACTCCCCAGGCCACCCACCCACTCCAATGAAATCATGCCCATGGTGATCTTTCACATCAGAAGACATTAGCTGTGGTTTGATCTGGAAGTGGGAGGAGTTCCAAGAGGTCTACTTATTCAAGATATACTATACATGAATAAATGCGTCTCCAGCTTTCAACCTAAATATTTGCAAAGAACAGGTCAAATGCACAGTTGAGCAACAATTCTACAACTAAGGCTAATCATGTGACAAATGATGATGATGATGGCTGTATTTGATAGTAATTGTGAATTCAATTTGGTTAATGTGCACTTAGATTCAGTGGAAACAGGGCAAGCAATAATTGGACAGTACTAAAAATAAGAACTATAAAAAATATCCCTAGACATGGAAAATAGAAGAAATAATCATCTCCAGTTCACACAACTCTTAAACTCTGCCAATAGCTCATAAATAATGGCCTATTCTGTTTTGATCACATGGTAAGAAGGAGTTTGTTACAATGAAAAAAAAAAATGAATGAAAGAAAGAAAAATGAAAGTAAAAAATTTTGAATCTTTTCATTAGCACCCACTTCTTAAAATAATGACCTACATTCATATTTACCTCTGCCTTCAGGCGGAAGTGTTATTTTGTCACATTTGTCTGTGGTCAAGATATCTCAAAACCCACTGAATGGATTTGGATGAAACTTTCAGGGATGATTAACCTCATGACTGGCACAAACTGATTAGATGTTGGGTTCAATCCCGTACAGGATAAAGGTTCTGGGTGATTTTTCCATTTTTTCTGTTTACTAATATTTTTGTATGTTTCACATGCCATATACTGAATTACCTCCTCCTAGATTGCTTTACATCATTACATTTTCTGAACACACTTTTTTTTAAAGTAGTAAATAATCATCTATTGCAAATGACGCAATAGAATAATTTCTACAGATATTTTACTGTTGTCCTCATCATGAGCTTATTCAATCATTAACTTAAGAATTAAAATTCATCAGAAAATTAAAATAGAAAAAATAATGAAATTTTCACAGACTGAATTCAATGAAGCTTTAATAAAATTGGAACATGTTAGATAAACGTTTCCTACTGATTCTTATTCTGTTAGAATCAAATATAAATCAGAATCTAACTCAAAAACAGAGAACTGTTGCAGACTATAAATTGATGATTTGATGATTTACCATAGGTAAAAAAAATTAAATGTTGATAAAACAGAATGGGGTTCTAAAACTTTACTGATGTTCTCCACTACTGGACCCCCCCCCCACACACACACACACAAAAAAAAGCTTGCACCATCCTCATCAATAGATCAAATAAAGGGTTCAGTTCTGAATTCCCTGTATCCATATGAACCTGATGAAGGATGGAGGCCATAACAGACAAAATGTTGTGATAACAACAAAGCTAAAAACAATAGTCTGCATTTAAACAGTGTAAATACTGACAACTCCAATCCTAGAAATTCAAATAGAAATTATATTTGATATGACATTTACTGCTGAAATTGTATACATAAATATAGCTTAGCTTATTAGAATTAAAATGAATTTTTTATCTGATGCAATAGGTGAACTAGTATTGATGGGTGACTGATTCAAAACATGTCTTTTCCCTGGTCCCTTTTGTCCAGCAAAATCACAAATGTTATTCTGGCAACCACTGGGTTTTCTTTAACAACATATGCCATCTTCTAATTGACATCTGCTAGTATATGTGTAATGGCACATTTCTTATCATTTGGAAGTAGAGAGAGGTCTTGGATTTGCTCAATTTTATTGGATTTTGTCTAGTTAATTCTGGGTTTGATTTTCCTTGGAATTATTTCAAAACATTACTTTTCAATGCATTTTGTTTTTTATTTTCTTCTCAACTTTTCAATTCATCTTCTTGCAATTTCAACAATTATCATCCAATTAGCATACTCTTCCCTCATTCTTTCTTTCTTTCTTTTTAGTTTGATGAATGTACGGTGATTCTCAGCATCACATAATTAGGTTGATCCATTCTCTCACTGAATCATGATGAAAGGATGTACCCTTAGGGATACCCTGTGCCTTGAGCACATATAGGGACTTAAACTCAACCCAGACCTCAAGTGGAACATATGATTCATTGCTAAAAAGGCTGGTAAAATGCTTGGTTCTCTGTACCACTCCAGTAAGTGTCTGACTCCTCCTGCTATTCTCTACCTTTACAAAAACCAGATTAGAACAAAAATGGAGTACTGCTGCCATACAGATTTACACATCCTTATGGGGGACAAATTCTTTTCCCCCCTACAACCCCTTTCTCATGGAGTAGATAGACTAAACTATCGCCCGGTTCACACTCCACCCACGTCTATTGAACAAGTGAAGAGGCTCATCCCTTGTTCCCTGTTTAGGATGTGGTTTCCGGCTTTCTCTTTTCCATTCTTTTTACCCTTACGTAGCCCCCTGTAGCATCAGTGGCGTTATCGCCTTGCTTGGGGTGATATGATTAAAAAAAAATAAAAATGTTGCAAGTCTCTTGCTGATCCATCACTATTTCCATGGAAAGTATTCAGACAAACTACATTCCTTAGTTCTACCAGTTCCAACAATTATGATTAAAATCTTTCATATCGTGCACATTGTAGTGAAAACCTGTTCATTCCTTTTGTATTCGATTGGTGAGATGCAAGTTTCACTCAAGCAGCTCCTCCCACAAACCCCCGCTCTGAGGAATCAACTCCCAAGAGGATGCTTCTCTAATTGCTACAATCTTGACATGTTCAAATCTAGGGTTAAACATTATCTTTCTCACATATTCGCATAAGCTATGTCTCTTACTCTTTAACCCTCTACCTTGTGGAGCTCCTAGGCCTTGTATTGGGTGAACATCATTAAAAAAAAAAAAAGTTTGTCCTTTTTTTTTATTCTCAGCACAATTATTTGACTATGAATTCTCCAGCCTTCCATGACATATTTAAGGATGTAACTGAAGATTCACATGGCTGACATGATTTTGGCAAAAAAAAAGTCAAACAATACATAAAAGTGATGTCAAAGGTTACATACTGTTTCTTTTATTCCTGCTTTTCCTAGATTGTGGGGTAATACGACCTGCACAGTCTGAAGCAATCAGTGCCAAGAAGAGACCTTTTTTCCTTGCCCTCTTTTTCTCCCTTTCCCACACATCAGACATAATGAATATAGCAACACCGCTGTTAAATAGACAAAAATATACACAGCTACTGTGTCTGACACTTCCTCAGGTGTAAATAGCATCAGGTGAACAGATTTAAATAGTCTTTTATTGTTTAGGACAATATCAATGGAAACATTGTTTTCTTTTTGTAAATATATATGAGGTGTTTCTTGCAAATTGTTGGCATATATGTGATATCTTTTCAATTAAGAACAATAGAAAAAAACACCATTTTTAAAAATTGTGTTGGGTCATAAATAGTCTGTTTTTTTTATCTTTTTTCTCCCAAAAATAAAGAACAATTCCATTTTAATTGAATTATATATTTGCCATTATTTCTATATCTTTTACCATTGTTATCTTTGCGTTGTTATGGAACAGCATGTTTCTTTTCATCCACTGTGTATGCTGCCACTGCCATACAAAAGCTAAAGTATGTTAGTGTACTCAAAATTTATTCTAAACTGCCACTTATGATTAATAGTTAGGATGATATATCTGCGGATGTGCGCTGTGGTGCACTGGATATCGGCTCGGAACGAGAAATCGGGAGGGCCGAGTTCGAATTCCAGCCGAATTCATTGCATTCACTTATGTGCAAATACCCTTGAGAAAGGTATTAATCTGTCTATCCCTTCCAGTTATGGGTTAAATAACAGGACAGATTGGGTTCTATAGTCCTGGTCAGCAACCAGTCTACCGCAGAAAGCAATGGCAACCTACTGCGGGATAATCTTCTGCCCAGTCAGTCATGTCTTTTTCGAGACATGATTGCCCAAGCATGTATCACATATGGCACTTAACTGACTGACTGAATATAATAGTTAGAATCATGATTAACGCTTCTACTGGTCATAAAATGGGGGTCGGTTTTCTATTGTGATGAAGTAATAAACTGATCCCCCACTAATTACTACGTAATAATATCATACATCTCTTCTCCCTCTAGCTATTCGTCAAATAACAGGACAGATTGGGTTCTATAGCCTTGGTCGGCAACCAGTCTACCGCAGAAAGCAATGGCAACCTACTGCGGGATAATCTTCTGTCCAGTCAGTCATGTCTTTTTCGAGACATGATCGCCTAAACATGTATCATGTATGGCACTTAACTGAATGATATATACAACATTACAAATGGTTCCTCAAAATGTAAATTTCTGGTATAATAGAAGAAAGACAAAATGGAAACAAAGAATTCAGGAAGGCGAAATAGAAAATAATTTATGTGGTGTTTCTTGCGAATTGTTGGTGTATATGTGATAGTTTTTTGTTTTTTTTTATTGTTCTTGATTGAAAACTAATTTTTATGGATTGTGTTGAGTCATAAATAGTTTACATTTTTTCTTTATTATCTTTATTCTTCAAAAAATAAAGTACAATTCCATTTTAATTGAATTACATATTCACTATTATTTCTCTATCTTTTTTAAGTATTGGAATATGGCTGATTGGGATGTGTTTAATATATTTGCTTATTCCCTGAGTGCTTTACAGTGGATTGCTTTTCACTAATGACTTCAGAGTCATCATTAAAGTTTGATGAATGCTTTTGTCTGTGTTCATCTTCAAATGGAAATTCTCCAAAACTAAACAACATCAGCCAGTTATGAATTTGCTCATCTGTTGTGACTCCTTGACCATAAACATTATGTATTTTTCTAGATGTCTCTATCATGTTATATTTTTACTTCAATCCACATAACATTTATGTGATATAGATGAAATTTCAATCCTCTTCTAAGTGGGGTTAGGACATTTATTCTTGATCCTTATGTTTAACATCTGGAGATGATTTTGTTTGCAAAGCAAAAAATTTATCCTGCCACTGCAAGTAACTCAGATAAATGAATGATTGCATGTTTGTAATATCCTGCTTTGGCAACATAAAATGATCATAAATGAAATTAAGTAGTGAAGGAATCTGCAAAAAGAGGATTCCAAAATGCCAATTACAGGTCAGGGATACTAAAATCAAGCAGGTACAGAAATGTCAATTACTTTCAGAGGACAGAAAGTGTGACACTGAGATCTGAAGGTATATTGACATGGATACAGACAAACTCCAAAAGCTGAGTAGAGTCTTGAGAGATAGGAAAATTTTGTTGGAAACAAAGAAAATAGTACTGGACTGTTATGTGATATCTGTCTTTCTATATGGCAGTGAATGCCAGAAAATTTCCTAAAAGATAAAGGAAAGACTTGAAGTAACAGAAATTTGGTTCTACAGAAGGATGCTGAGGATACCATGGACTGAACATGTGAACAATGACAAGGTTTTTGAGAGAATGAAAAGAAAAAGGAAACTTACACTTAACATTAGAAAGAGTTTGAGTTTTGTTTAACGGCATATCAACCTCTGTAGGTTATTTAATGCCAAAAAGGTGGGGTTTTAAGTTTTTTTTTTAATGTTCAGTGATATCAAGAAAATTGATTTAGTTAGAGTTTAATTAAAATATTTTGTTTTCATTCTTTTTATTTTAGAAAACTGAAGATGTCTTCTAGTTTTAGATTCAAAAGTTTATTGCTGGTAATAATTTTTTTCCTTCAAAAGTGTATTGTTGGTAATATTTTTCCTTCAAAAATGTATATTTTTTTGTAAAAGTCTATTTTTATACTTTCATAGTGTTTTGAACCCAGTTTGGAGGAGTTAACTCTTTACCCATAGCTGGGACCCTAACAAGTGCTACCACTCCAGGTCAGGGTGGACCTGGAAACAACAGCAATCAAGAGGTGGTAGCATGCTCCTCACAACCTCCCAACCAGAGGCCTTGCTGCCGGATGCAGTTTACCATCATACCCAGGACTCATTAGGAAGAGACAGCTGAAGTTTCTGGGGCACATAATAAGGAAGGAAGCTTGAAGAATCTGATGCTCAAAAAGTGGATAGAAGGAAAGAAAGACAGGGGAAAACAGTGCATGACATACTTGACGGACTTTCACAAATGGATGGCAGAGCAGGGTTTAGGAGAAATAAGGCAAAAAGTATTAAGAGCTACAAGGAACAAGAAGATGTGGTGAACCATGACCACCTATGTCCTGAAGGAACACGGCATATAAAAGAAGAAAAAGAAGACAGAGGAGCCCTGAAAAATAATGCAGTGGAAAGGAAAGCAGAGATTGATGCAGTGTGTTAAATGTTAAAAAATAACATTGAAGCAATGAATTGATATATATTCAAGGTAAGAAAATATCTGTGTTAAACTAGTCAATGGCTCTACAAATTGTTAAACTAATGCTGTTGCAAAACAAATGCAGAAATTCACCTATAGTAGGGAATAATTCAGAGTGTTGAAAGTTAAGCTTCCATTGTAGTGAAAAACTAAGTCCACCATGCTCGTACTCTTTGCAGCAAGAGTAATAATCATCTCACAGCGATTTTGTCTCTCAATGAATGTCCTACTTTTAGTGGATATCGGCTCGGAACAAGAAGCCAGGGAACCGAGTTCAAATTCCAGCTGAATCCATTGTATTCACTTACACGCAAATACCCTTGGGAAAGGTATTAATCCATCTATTCCTTCCAGTTATGGGTTAAATAGCAGGACAGATTGGGTTCTATAGCCTTGGTTGGCAACCAGTCTACCTCAGAAAACAATGGCAACCTACTGCGGGATAATCTTCTGCCCAGTCAGTCATGTCTCTTTCGAGACATGATCGCCCAAGCGTGTATCACATATGGCACTTAACTGACTGACTTTAGTAAACCAAATTTAGTGAATAATAGTACTAATACTAGTAAATATATGCACAATACAATATATAGTACACATGTTTTGACATCTTTCACTGTACATAAGTCATATAAATGTTTTTTCTTTTTTTTTAAAAAGTTACATCATAAATAATTTCCTTTTTTACTCATCAATTATCTGCTTTGTTCTTTTGGCTAAGTGCACATGGAACCCATACATCTAGTGTGCTGACTTTCCTATCTTTTCTAAGTATTGGCAACTTGTAGATTGTGATGTGCTTAATATCTTTGCTAATTCCCAAATTCTTTGCCATTGCTTTAAACTAGAGTT
This sequence comes from Ascarosepion bandense, assembly GCA_037127315.1. Classification (NCBI taxonomy): domain Eukaryota; kingdom Metazoa; phylum Mollusca; class Cephalopoda; order Sepiida; family Sepiidae; genus Ascarosepion; species Ascarosepion bandense. Next base: position 896,850 of record JBBBDQ010000151.1, read on the forward strand.
TATGGCTTCATCAACAAAGTTCAATGAACACCTCAGTCTAGCTTTATCTTCTAATGTTTTTCCAGAACATAGCTTGCAAACCAATTTCACATTTGCTGGTCAGATTCCCTTAACCAAAAACATATTTTTCAAGTTGTTTTTATAGCTTATTCCTCTGTTTGAACACCCCCATAACATTATGCAGCATAAATTCATTTTAACCCCTCGATTGTGGTGTTAGAGACATTTATATATTGGATTTATTCACTGTGTATGTTGTCATTAAGGTGTGTTAGTGTACTTAAAATTTATTCTTAACTGCTATTTATGACTAATAAAGATGATACATTCATCATTACAATGAGTTTACAAAAATGGAAATTACTTATGACTCAAACTAACAGAAAACTTTTATTAAGATTATTGAAGAAGAATTTTAAAATTATTTTTACTGAATGATATCCAGCCTGAAATTACAATAAATCTGTTATTGTTTAAAAATTCCTCACATATTATAAGCTGATAATTTAGTTCTAAAATTTCACAAAGAATTTTAGTTTTGCCTTTTGTTTGGTTCACACTCCTCTTCACTTTTAAACAGAAGTAGAGGTTTACCCTTTGTTTCCTGTTTAGGATTGAGTCTCTGATTCCTTCTAAAATTTATTTCAATCCTCTCCTTTTTTACAACTCTCCTTAAACTCTGAAATTTTATTTACTATTTATTTTCCTTCAACAAGAGTAGGTAGATATGTTCATCTGTTGTTTGGTTTACGCACATTCTTGAATTTTTGAACAAGAGCAGAAATTTATACCTTGTTTCCTGTTCCTTCTGAAATCTTTTTCATTTGCTTGCACTCCCAGTATCCACTTGCGTCTTTGTAGCATTGTTTTCTTGCTTGGGGTGAATTGATTTAAAAAAAAAATAACAAACTATTAAGCTTATCCATAGCTAAGAAATTTATTTCAGGTTTTATAAATGTAGTTAGCATTTGATAAAATACATCACAAAGAACTCTTGGAATTGTTAGGCATGGTTGATACATTTGTGAACAATATGAGAATAATCCAGAACCTATTTGAAGTAAACTGTCTGTGTACAATTTTCCTGTTTCTTCATACTTTGCTTAGCTTAATTGATTGGTGCAAGATCGTGTGAATAAGACAGGTGGGGTAAAACAGACCAAACAAGTTCCAAATTTTTTCCATGTGTTATCATGGAACAATATTTTTCACTGCCACTGCCATGTAAAAATTAAGGTATGTTAGTGTATTCAAACTTTATTCTTAACTGCAACTTATGATTAATAATTAGGATAATACGATTGTCATTAAAATTGGTTAAAAATAAACAGAAATTACCTATGACTTTATCTATCTTTTAGTGTACTCCATTTAACTGCCATTATAATTAGTAGTTAAGATAATATATTTACTATTAAAATTGGTTCCCCAAAATGAAAATTACTTATGACTCCACTTAATAGATGTACAAAACATTTATTATCCAAATTTTTTTATTTTATCAAAAAAGCTATGACTTTAAGCAGAGAAACTTCAAGAACACTTTTCCTGAAATAGGAGATTGGCTCAATAAGAGTGGGTGTTAAAAAAATCTTGGCTGGATCCGCTTGACAAATTCTAAGCCAGTTGTACTCTATTTTTCAGTTCTATCAGTTCAGATATTCACAGTTTAGATATTATGCCAATTTCACAGAGGAAATGAAATTTATTTTACTGTGTTCTAAATATAAGCAGAAAGTTCCACTCAGCTTTTTGCTTTTGAAATGACAGACCCCCATGTAGGTACGTTCAGTGAACTCTTCAATATTTCCCTCTTGAAATCAAGGGTCAATAGTCATTGTCTTCCTACTTCTTGTTTTTTAGCACCTTTCTTCCAGTTATATCACAAACCTTATTCAACATTTTCATTTAGACTGTAACAATTTACTTTGAGTGGCTCTAGAGCCTAGTACTGAGTGAAATTTCGTATAAAATGCAGTGAACGCATGTTTTTTAATATAAAATGCCAAAAATACATACAAGGTAACCAAAAAAGTTCTGTCTGTTTTTAAAGAAAAAAAAGAAAACACTTCACAGTGTGTGTAACTTATATTTAGTCTTCGAAGTAATCACCATCGGCATCCAGCACTTTCTGCCAATGTGTCTTCAGCTGTTCAATGCCCTTGCGAAAGAACTCAGGGGGATTTTGACATAAAGAAGTCCGTGAGGGCTTTGCGCAAGTCTGCTTCCTTGATGAATGATTTCACACGAAGATGATTATCCAGGAAGTGGAAAAGGTGGTAATCGGATGGCGCAAGGTCAGGTGAATAAGGTGGATGGCACAAAGTCTACCACCCAAATTGCTGTATGGTATCCCTCACCACTCGTGCAACATGCAGCCTGGCATTGTCATGGAGGAAAAGTACCTTTGTGATTCACCAGTGCTGGCTCCTTCTGGCATGAATGCCTGTTGCACACATTTCAATTGCTGTGAGTATAGGTCTCCAGTGACCATTTGGCCCATTGGTAGCAGTTTATAATGATCCACTTGACGACCTGTCTGCCAGACACAAAGCATAATCTTGCATGGGTGCATCGGCGGTTTTGTGAGGGACAGCAAACTGAGGAGACAACCAATGTCTGGAATGCTTTGGAGTTTCGTACAGAACCTACTTTTCATCACAGGTAAGCACTCGATTGAATAAGGATGGTCGGGCACTGTGTGCAAGTTTGATGTTCCTACTTCCGGCTGTCCGAATTTGAAAACAATTGCTACAAACATTTCATATATATTTCAACTTCATTCAGTGACTAATCAAAACATGGACAGAACTTTTTCTGGTTACCTTGTATTTTATTTTTAATAGGATTTCTCATTTTGAGGCAGATTAAAAAAATAAATATACCGTTTAATAAATAAATGGGGAGTCTGCTCAAATATGGGCATCCTCTAAAATAATATATTATTTATATATGGAACTTTGTGTGTGTGTATCCATTACCTATAGACTCCAAAACAGCTGAACCGATTTTCTTGAAAATTTACACAGTTGTACTATAAGCATCTGCGAGTGTTCTTAGCTAGGTTTTGTGTCGAGGTACCCCCAATAAATATTGAAAATTGATAACCAAAAAAAATCGGGTTATAGAAGGAGTAGTCCGATTTTAATCCAATTTCATACACTCATAGACAAAGACATAAGAAACGATATTCAGAAGTTTCAAGGTTGCAGTTCTTACAATAGTGCAGAAAATTGATAATATATAAATAAAAGACAAGATGTTTGTGTGTGTGTCTGTTTGTCTGTGTGTCCTTTATACAAATCCACAATTTTTATCAGATTCTCACCAAACGTCACACAAATATTCTTTAGGCTGAGTCTGAGATCCAGGACCATGGATTAGTTTTAAAGCTTTCATTACACCCGAGCAACGCTGGGGTATACTTCTAGTATATATATATATATATATAAGTGATTACAAAAATATTTTTTGTATATTTTGTTTTTATTTAGTTCACACACACACACACACACACACACATATATATATGTTTATGGTGACATCACACTGAAACACTTGTTCCTGAACAATCAACAAAGTTAATTAAGGTCAAAAATGGTCAGTATCTAGATGGATAACCCATTTGGGAATACTAGGTGCTGTAAGCTTGGATATGCAGGTGGTGTATAAGTACTTGGAATTGTTCCTTGACAAAGGTAAGAATATCCCCAGCTATGGGTTAATTAGTAAGTTTACACAAAAAAAAAATTCTTACAATCTAAAAATATTTTCTGGCTTTAAATAACCTGCAAAGTATTGCTAAAACCATAAAAATGAATCAATCAATATATATCTTACATTCATATTGTTTTCTTTTCATAAAAGGTCTACTCAGAACAACATTTATTTCTAATAAATTAATGGATTTATTTTTAATCTGACATTTTTATTACTTTAAACCACTATTACAAATGGATACACATATTTGAAATAGACACCACATTTTTAAACCATGTGTTTTTTGTGTGTGTTTATCTGCTATATCTATCAACCTGGCTACTCCTGTGTTGGGAAGCACTTTTTCTTTTAGATTTTTTAAATGCACAAGCCAACAAGTCAGTAGATGATGTAATGCTCACTATTTCAAGTTAAAAAAAAAAAATGAGTGCTTGAAGTAATAAAAACTAATATTTATACAAGTTTCCTTAAGAATCAAGCATAAGTTTTCTGTTAAGAATTTTTTTTTTTCATATTTCTGTATCTTTTCTATAATTACCTATATTTTGGATCATTCTCCTGGTTTCCAATGAAACATTTTAATACCAAGTGTCTGAATACTTTCAGCTTTCCACCCCCCCACCATGTCATTATGAAAGAGATTTTGTTGATGTCATGTGATAATAAGTATATATTGTGTTTTTCTTGTGTGTTTCATTTTGCTATTGAATATATTCAAAACAATAAACAGATTAGTAATAAAGTAATAACAGTAAAGGGCTTTCATCTGAGAATATTAAAAAAATAAATAAAACTGCATACATTTCTTCTTTGAAGTCTATTGCTTCTGAAAAGAAACAAGGCAAACATCAAGTAGGCTAGTTCTAATTACAGTTTGATTGCCTATGAGGTAGCTGTTTTTTTTTCGTTTTTTTTTTTTTTTTTTTTATATTTTAAATTTTGCTCAAAAATACCCTTCAGGTCTAATGTTCAGGTATCTGGTAAGCTAATCTTTACCCAGATACCATAGACTACCCGTACTTCTATGTAGCCTAATTACATAATACTGTAATATTAAATGTAAATAAAGAGTCATATATAAAATGAAGGAGTCATATGTGGAGTTGGTGTTACTGGTAGACTAATTTTTACCGAGACACCATAGATTACCAGTACTTCTAACTAGTCTCATTCCATATTACAGTAATATTAAATGTAAATGAAGAAGTCATATATGTGAGGTTGGGGTTTTAGGCAGGCTAATTTTTTGATTGACACCAGAAGAAATGGATTAATGCCTTTCACAAGAGTATTTACACGTAAGTGAATGCAATGAATTCAACTGGAATTCAAACTCTACTTTCTGATTTCTCATTTCGAGCTGATATTTGTTGCACCACAACACACATCCTGAAATTGTACCTAACCTAAATCCATAATATTGTAATATTAAATGTAAGTGAATGGTGGAGAGTCTATATCATCAAATATAGTAATGGTGGCCTCTTCAATTCATCATATTTTTGCTAAATACAGTTAAAGAGGGAATTTCTTGATAGGACTAGTTAATCAAATGCTAAATGAAAAAATGTAATAAAATACAATCAGTACAGTGTATTATCAGTATAATTTATACTTGAATTTCTGGGGTAAAGACTTTTCATTATTTACATTCAGACTAATACCCTTACATCTGTTATTATCACAACATTTTGGACATTTTGCACTCCAGCCATTTTTCTGTTGTCTGATAATTTAAAACAAAATCCTTCATTTAATCTATGCAAGTGGATTATTATTGCTTTGCCATTCATGTCTACAGATATGATTTTTTTTATTCTGTTTTGCTGAACTGTAGCTAATCTTGATTCCACTGAGGCTAAGATTGTACTACGTGGCTCAGGGACTGATATTGCAATAACAAAATATATACATTACTTCTGAGTCATCCTTAATGAGTGACTCAAATTGCCTAGTCTTATATTGGCAGGAACGTGTTAACAGATTGCTTGATTTTAATATCCCCACCCTGTAGTTGGTATTTTGGACTCATCTTTTTACTGATGACCATGCATTCAGTTTTCTTGTATTTTATATATAGTCTTTTCTTTTTGTTTCCTTTAGCTCTCTTCTGTAGGAGGTCTTGTAGTTTCCTTTCCATGTCTGCTATTAGCATTGTATCATCTGCATATCTTATATTGTTCAGATTGTGGCCACCAAGGATAAATCCTGGTAGGACCTAGATCTTTCAGAATTGCCTCAGTGTATAAGCTGAATAGATTTGGTAAGAAGACACATCCTTATCTTACACCCCTTTCTATTTTTGTATATCTGCTGACTTTGTTTCCTGATCATATGCAGGCAGCTTGCTGTCAGCAAAGGTTTATGATTACTCTAACGTCTTTCCAAAATATGTCAAAATTGCTGAGCATCTCTATCAAATCTTTGTGGTGTACTTTGTCAGATTTATTTGTGTGGTTTATGAAACATGGATTCTGCATTTCTATTGCCTTTTCTGGTAAAATTCTAAGCATAAATATTGCATTCCTTGTTCCAGTGTATAAGCTGATTGTTCAGTGGAGTTCACATTCCTTTGCGACTGGCTTCTTACGCAGTGCTATGAAAATCAATCTGCTTAGGTCTTATGGTGTAGCACCACTGTTGTAGATTTCATTTATTATTTCTGCAATTTTGTCTAAGGCTGTTGCAATCACAATTATAATGTTGTCTAGTCCTGCTGCTTTGTTTCTATTCAGTTTGGTCAATGGAGCTTCTACTTCAGTTTTTAATTTTTCGGGTCTGACAATATTTCTGTGTATTGCTGATTGCTCTCTCTTGTCATGGAAAAAATATCTTATACATTGTTCCCATTGCTGAAGTATTTTCTCTTTCTCTAATATGTGCATTTCATCCTTGGATTTTATACATTCTGCTGATGAGCATGCCTTTTGTCCTGTTAGTTCTATTATCATTTTATTCATGTCTCCTTTATTAGTCATGCTAAATCTCTATTTCTGCGCATTTATTGTTGAGACATTTCTCTTCAGCCTGTCTGCATTTGCTTCTTATTTCCTTGTGTAGTTTTTGCATTCCATTCCATGTCTTAGCATTGTTTTCTGTCTCTTTTGCATCATATTGAGACTCTTACCTGTGATCCACTCATTTTTCATTCTATGTCTCTGTTTTCTTTTGGGATGATGTCATTTGCTGATGTCACTATTTCAATTTGCTCATCAACTGCTTGACATTCTCCAGCTGTCCACAGTTATTCAACATTCTGATGATCTGTGTCCCTAGAGTAATTTTTTGTTTGGTGTGAACAGTTGCAGGATAATGGTTTGGTGACACCTGTTGCTCATGCTGTTCCTTTCTGGGTAAGGGATCAGCTCCAGAGTGTATTCCCTTTATGTAGTCAACACTAAAAGTCACTAAATGATGGTCAAATGACACCTGTTGCCCATGATGGTCCTTATCAGGTGAGGAGTTAATTCCTTTGTACTTAACACTCTTCATGCCATTAGGTTCCATATATTAATTTTTCAAGGCCATGATTGTTCTTAGGATTAATAGTGGAGTGGCTTTCTGTTGCCTTCTCCATGGTAATTTATCAAGACACCACCTCTACTTAGCTGGCCATTGACTCTGCAAGAGTTCTTCCACCCTTTTGTAAGTCTTATTTTTTGCCCTACCAGATTGATAACATTCTGCCTCACTCACAAGTCCATGAAGTGGGGTAGCTAGTTTGGTTGCCAACAGTTAATTTGCTTTAGCAGCAGATATACATAATGACTGAAAAAAGAAAAACTTTTTTTTCTAATTTGTATACCTACCTGTGTCATTCAGGAGGGGAGTTAGGTTATAGTGTCTCTCTAGCTGTAGTGAATGATGGATTTATGGGTCTGGATTAGTAGGGTGGTTGTGCATGAGAGAATGTGATTATTAAGTTACAACTTGATATAAGTTCGAATAGCCACTTTTTTTACCCTCTCCTTCTCGCTAGTATAAAATATCTCAGTGACATGGAGTGTTTGCAAGGTCTCAGCCAGTTTCAAAACAAAAAAAGACATGAATGAATGCTGCAACAATCAAAGTACTAAAAAATATTTCAATTCTACACCCAACCTCAAAGAGAAGAGGAACAGAAATATACAAATTAATATTCACATCACAGAGAGTAGAATGTACACAGGACTCATGACATCTTTATCTAATTTTGGAATTTGATCAAAAGGTTGCCCCTAACCTTTTAAAAAACTCAGACATACAGCTGAGGGGAAAATTATTTTTTTTTTTAACATGACAGTAAATGCTGGACAATCTCTACATAGTTAAAGAACAGACTTGAGGCAACAGAAATGTGCTTCTACAAAGAAAAGAGTCCTGAAGTGTTACATAATATCAGTTCTCCTATTTTTTTTTTTTTTAATCGTATCACCCTGAGCAAGGCAGTAATGCCACTGATGTACAGGGGGCTACATAAGAGTAAAAAGATTAAGTAGAAGAGAGTGAAGAGGAAGACAGACCAGTTAGAAAGAAGCAAGAGAAGGATGGGAATACAGGCGTGATGACAGTTGCAAAGGTGGAAAGAAAGGAAAGGATATACAGGACGGTGAAGAAAGAACTAGAGTCAAGTGGTTAAGAGATGAGTATTGTAGTGAATACTGAGACACTCTCCTCACAGATGAAGAGACTTGAGACAACAAAAATGTGATTCAACAAAAACATGTTGAGACTCCCATGGACTGAATATGTGAGTAACAAGAAATTTTTGGGGAGAAAGTAAATAAAAAGGATACTTACACTTATCAAAAAGTAATAGTTAAAATTTCTCAAGCACATCATGAAAAAAAAAGGGTTTGAAGGATCTGACACTCACAGGACATATTGAAGGCATAAAGAACAGAGAATAGCCTACCTAACAAGCTTTTGTAAATGGTTGGCAGAACAAGGATTAGGAGAGATAGCTAGAAGATAAAACTATGAATTACAAAGGACAAGAAGTCGTGGAATGTCCTGAAGATGTCATTGTGTCAAAGTTGACTATGAAGGTGTCAGCATTGATGAGAGAGTGGTTTGGCCAAGTGATCATTTTCCTTCTATCAACCATTGCATTATTCCAATGATGAGACTTTTCAATAAGATTTTTTTTTTATCATTTCACCACAAACAAGGTGATAATGCTACTAAGACAAGCTTACTGGGAATTTTAAAATGAGAAGACTTTAGAAGGAACTCGAAACCCAATCCTAAACAGGAAACAAGGGATAAATATCTACTCCTGTTCAAGACTAGAGAGGAGTGTGACATGGGTAATAGTCAAACCTATCTACAAATACCAATACTATGGAATGAGATGTCATGCAAGAATATTCATCCTTTGCCAAAGACATTATTTTAGTGAAGTTGGTTCAGAGCTGGTTAATACTACTCCTGAAGTCCCTAGACAGTGTTTAGACAGAGGCTGATTGTGGGCCCCAGGCAGTGCTTTGTGACCTCCCTATTTTATCAATATTTGCTTTTTTTCTACCTACATTTATATACATTACAAATTAAACTAAGCACAGCTGACAAAGACTAAAACATTTCTGCAAATTTTGATGTCATTCTGGGGTCAATTTTTTTCCCATCTAAATCCATGAATTTGTTTTGCTCAGGCTAAGTTTAAAAAAAAAAAAACACTATGAATAAAATTATTTTTTTCCATAATTGTTATATAGCTACCTATATACAGGAATGGGATGTTCCTACCCTCTTAAATACGTAGACACTATTGGAGTAGAGGAGAGTGATTATAGTAACTAGCAGTCATCACTGTCTTCCTCACTACCTACAGGCTGAAAGAACCCAGATGGGGCTCCGCCAAAGGGTAGAATCTTGTCTGAGGAAAATCGACAGTAACCCTGACTCAGTCTTGTGCAGGGTCAATGAGATATTTTTTTGGCCGAGTTTAATGGCACAGACACCTTACTTTAAAAATGACCTTGTGCCACATTCTGCCTATAACAGTGTGTCTACTTCACGCAGCGTAAATGCTGATATACTATTATTCCCAATTTTCGTTTTGGTGATTATTCACGCGTTAACCTTTTAAGATTACAACAATAATGTTGAATGTGTTGAAATTATTCAACTTTTAAACAAAGAAAATATCAAGTTGATGTAAAAAATGCTGCAAGATAATGTTGATTAAAGTTGAAATGGTTTATAATGACATGTATCTAATTTGTATTTAGATATTTAGTATTTATTTTCAATTTTTCTAGTTGAATATTTCAATTATCTCTCATATGATCCATTATCATATATGATTAGGTTACAATAAAATTTGCATTTTATATGAATATCACCTTATGAAAATTGAGGTTTTAGTATAGTGGAGGGCAAATCATAGATTTGTGGGAGATAACAAGCCCCTTACAATGGCCCTAGGTTGATTGGTCAAATTAATGATATATCAAACCTTTTAGGGTTATTTAATGTTACATATAAGTCTTAAAGGATAAAAATCACAAAGTAATATTTGAAAGGTAAACACAAGAACTAGTTCCAAAAAGAAAGAACTATATCTTGCCTTGATTTTATTCAAAGTCTGTAAATGTCCCTCTGAAAAGTAGCCCTTTTGGGAGGGTCTTACTCTTATGCAGAGAAGTAAGACATTCAGAGTATTACTCCTTTTAAACATATTTTAAACCCCAATAATAGAGCAAACATTTGTTTGAAGTGAACTTTTAGCTGAAACTGGTAAATAAAGAACTACTGATATCTTGCTAGAATTTTTATTTAAACACTTTGAAGTAAAAAAAATGTCTTTAATAAGACATTTAATTAAGATTTTTATAAATATTTGTTTATGACTTGCAAATTTAGAAGCTATGACAAGTCTACCAAGTAGAGATAATGAAAATGACTTGAAAAAAATCTGCAAAGTCCTTGAAGTCTTACCAAAATTTTAGAAGCATGGGGCTTAGGGGTTAAATGAAAAGTTGATTTATCCACACAAAGAAGATTAATGAAGGATGATAATGACAACGAAACACACATTATTATAAAACAAAATAAGAAATTTATTCACAAATTTACATGTTTCAAGTAGTGTCAGTAGGACATTAAAAGAAAATAAATCAGAATACTTAAAGTCCATAGTTTAAATGTATTGTCATAAACAAGAAATGTTCATAAAACAAATTCATTATGATCTGACACACAATAATATTAAAAAAAAATATAAGACAAAAAATTAAGAGATTTCTTTGCCCATTAAATGGTTTGCATATGTTCAAAAGTACATGAAGATAGTTTGAAATACTTAGCTTTCTTGGATTGTTGAGAGAAAAATCTTTGAAGTGCTGCATGCTGGTTAGAGTCTGATAATATAATTGGTGAGTAATTTGACACTGGCTAATACTTCAATGCTGGTCGTGAAGAAAAAGAAATCTTGCACATGACTTAGTATTAATTTTTCTCCTCATTTTATATCAAAAAGTATTTTACATAGGCTTACTACTTTGTTACTTTTTTTTCTTGGCTCACTGGCTAATTTCTGTGAAGGCAAGGTTTTCATTGGTCAAAAAAAATCTTATATAGGCTTGCAAATTTCTTTCCTGCTTTTTCCCAAGCTTGCAGGGAGTGGTTGAAAGGAATTATTATTTTTCACTCACTACAACTTCATCCATCACCAATTGTTTTCTTATAAATCCATTGGTCAGGGAGATACTCTTGACTGATTATTTCGAAACATTTGCCATTGGTGAAGGTCAAACTCATTCACCTGCAGATGTTATCTTTGCTTTTTTTTGTTTCTATTTCTTGAGGAAAATCTCTTCTGCTCCAGTGCCTTGTTTGTAGGAATTTCTTTGTTTATGCACTTTGGAATGCAATTATTGAGAGAAATTATAGTTCTTGAAGTAGATGTGAATTGAAAGATATGTTTGGTTATCACTTAAAGAGATGTTGGATTATCTGCCCTTGGGGAGTAAAGTGAATTATCAACATGGAGATTTTGTGATGGAGCCTATCTGGAATCTATGATAAACCAGTTAGACATTGGTAAAATTGAATTCAAATATTGGTAAGAGAAGGCAATTGTTAAGGAATTGAAAGAAAGAAATCCAACCAAATTTCCTCAATTCGCAATCAGAATTTTTCAAGGGCATATTTGTTATATTACAAATGCAGGTTGTTTAAAAAAAGAAAAAAAAAAGAAAAGAAAAATAGCTTAAAAATAGTTGGCACAACTGATCATAGATCATAGGGAATGGATTATGTACTGAGCTAAGTCTGGTATAAGGTCACAAGAGTTAAACACCTGGCAAGACCAAACTTGCTATAAAAAAATAAAATCATTGGCTGTCATTGCTAATCACTGTTTAACACAAAGGGCCAAGTTATAGACTGATGCAGGGGCATATGAAATTTAAAGGTTGCACATTAGCACAACTGACCAGATAAGTATAGAAAAGGAAATGGAATTATGGGTAATAACTATATAGAATTATATCTGCCTTTTCTCTTGTACTTTATTGTACTACCCAAAGGATTAAAACAGTTTCCCCAACCATTATTCATTATGACACTCAGCTAGTGAATTTAGAGAATTGTAAAACTAATTCTTCTTCTTCTTACTGGAAACTAAAGGATGTTCATATCCATCCTTAGTGTGATAATTAAATGACTTGCACTTAAAAGTAATGCTATTTCAGAAATTTGAAACAAAATTATTATTCCAATGTTTTTAGCCAATACATTCTTAAACCTTTTAAATCACATTACAGGTATTTAGAACAGCAAAGAAACTATGACATGACAATATATGATATACACTTGTCCTTCAGGCTAAAAGGAGAGATGAAGCCTAATTTATTTAATCATTGCTGTGGTTGACAATAGCCTTAATAATATTTTTGATAAAACTTAGTGGTATGGTCAAAATGGCTGATGTTTCTTATAAGGTGTAGCAATATCAGTTCATACCAAATATAAACAAACTCTCCACATTTGAAAGTTCAGAATGTTGAACAACAATTCTTTTTATAATAATGATGATGCTATTTATTAATTAATTTATTATATCAAGTTATGAAGTCATCAGAAAATTTTGCTGTGTAATATTTGCCAAGAGTTCAGTTTCTTGAAATTAAAAAGGAATGTTTAGTTGTTATTTTTTTTTCTATGTGCACATTTGAATAGTAGTAAACTTCTTTGCATTGATTCTTTGTTACTCTCTTTCTTCTTTCTGCTGCCAGACAGCTTTGAAAAAAAAAAGAGAGAGAGAGGCAGAGCCAATGTTTATCATCTGCTTTTTTGACAGCTCGAAAAAACAGTTCATGGCTCTATGTGTATGTTATTTCTTTTTACTCTTTTTTTTTTTTTTAATGAGGGGAAAAATGAGAGAGAAAGACATGTGTCCAGTTATTACATGCAACTCTCTTGACCCCTTCTCTCCTGTTCTCTCTCCCTTTTATATCACATTTGTTTTTGCAGGGGAACACTTCCACTACCAGATGGAGATGCCTCTAGAATTGTCCAGAATCTTCTAGGAAAGTCTAGATTTCTCCCAAACCGAAAGTCCTTTATTTGTTTATTTATACTTTTTTCTTTATTCTTCTTCTCTTTCTCTCTTTTTATTCATTTCATTTTTTTTCCTCCACTCATCTATCCCATGTTACCCATTACATAACACAAGGTGCTCTGTTGTTGAAGCTCATTAACAAAATAGTTACAGAAAAAATGAATTAAAAAAACAGAAGCTTTCTCACTTTTTATCTTTACAAATATAATGTAAATAACAAAAATAAACTGAATAAATAAAATTGAATTATGATACTTGATATGAAGTCAATAGATATTTTTTTAATTACTGCTTAAAGAAACTTTTTCTAAATACAAACTATCTAGCTCTAATGTTTGTGTTTAGTCTTCTATCAGTGCAATGGATATATTAAGTGTAATATCCTCTTATCTGGTAACCCTACACTTATGACGTTGTGCTATTATAGTAAGTATCAATAAGTTCACAGAAAATATTTTAAAAATTACTAATCATGTATAATATTGCATCTATGCACAGGCATTATGATTTCATTATCTTCTAATGTCTATTCTATTAAATGGTAGACAGAATATTATAATATCCAGAGCATTATTTTAGAATTAAATGATGATAATCTATAATATTCTTTTCATTCCGTATTTTATTCCTTTTGGCATACATAGATTCCACATGTGCGTTGTGGTACAGTGGATATCGGCTCGGAACGAGAAATCGGAGAGCCGAGTTCGAATTCCAGTTGAATTCATTGCATTTACTTACGCGCAAATACCCTTGGGAAAGGTACTAATCCATCTCTTCCTTCCAGTTATGGGTTAAATAACAGGACTGATTGGGTTCTATAGCCTTGGTCGGCAACCAGTCTACCGCAGAAAGCAATGGCAACCTACTGCGGGATAATCTTCTGCCCAGTCAGTCATGACTCTTTTGAGACATGATTGCCCAAGCGTGTATCACGTATGGCACTTAACTGACTGACTGAATATAATAGTTGGAATCATGATTAAGGCTTCTATTGGTTATAAAGTGGGGGATCGGTTTCTATTGTTATGAAGTAATAAACTGATCCCCCACTAATTACTATGTGATAATATAATACATCTCTTCTCCCTCTAGCTATGAGTCAAATAACAGGACAGATTGGGTTCTATAGCCTTGGTCAGCAACCAGTCTACTGCAAAAAGCAATGGCAACCTACTGCGGGATAATCTTCTGCCCAGTCAGTCATGACTCTTTCGAGACATGATTGCCCAAGCGTGTATCACGTATGGCACTTAACTGACTGACTGAGATTCCACATTCATTGTAACTTCCAATGTCTGATCTATTAAATAGTAGACAGGATACTATAATATTCAGAGAATTATTTTAGTTTTAAATGATGATAATCTGTAATATTCTTCTTGTTAATTAATCTTCAAAATTTAAAATTCTTTTTCATTTAAATCATTAAAATAAAATGAGTTTGTGAAGCAGAAAGAAACTGAATTTAATGTTAATAGAAATGTCTCAACCAAATGTTACATAATTCATGTTGAAAGAAAATCCAATTTTGCATGCAGATATGACTCAAGCCTTGACATTCTGTGAAGAAAATATAATTAATAATGCCACCATTTTTTGTATTAATAACTTATCACTGAAGTTAAAATACGATATTGAGCCACAAGTGTTTAACCATCTTGTTCACAGACACTGATGTAACAAAATCCATGAAGTAGCAGAGTGTAAAAGTAGATTATCACCAGTGTCAAGCATTACTGCTAACCATCGACAATGCAGTATTTGAGCACTGGTCCTCAATGATCATGGAAAAAGGGGTTTAGCTAGAATTATCTGCAGTAACATTAGTTCAAACTATATCCTCATTCAATGCAAGAGGTACCAGATATATACTCATCTGATCAGCATCCTTTAGCTTCCATCAGGCATATGGCCATATCATGTTGAAATACCAGTTCTCATATGATCACATAAATTAACATTGAGCCTGGTCAGTACCTATATCGGTTACCACTTGGTAATATCAGGTGCTCTAAGCTTGGATGCACAGGTGGTTTAATGAATAATGGCTTGGAATTGGAAATCATAGAGATAAGTTCCAATTCCAGTTGGGTTCATTATACTCACTTACATGCAAACATCCTTGAGAAAGGTATAAAATCACCTGTTCCTCCTACTAGCTATGGGTTAATTATTAGAACTTGTATCAATGTCAATATTATCTCAAAAACTTTTTACAATCTAAAATTATTTTCTGGTTTTAAATAACCTATAAAGGATCAATGGGCCATGAAAAACAAATCAATTGATTTTTCATGATATATGAGAGCAGAAGACTCATCAGATTGATCCTATTAACACCATGACACTGGACTCAGTGCCTCACTTGGTCTTGGGATGTCACTAATTAGACCATGAAATAATGACAATATATAGTGGGATCCAATGAAAACAGCTCTAGTTGTTTTGAGCCAATGGTAAGGTATGAATCTGGTGCTGGACATGGACTCACATGGTCAAGGCACCATGTAGGTGCTGGTTCCACAAAGGCATGGGTTCTTTTTGCATGGCATGAGTTACGAGATCTCCTAAACACATTACTGACTGCTGTACACTGTGAGCTTTTTTATCATGTACTCCAACAATATGTTATTCCAGCAGAACAATTCACTGTGTTACTGAGCCAAAGTTTATCAGGATTGGTTTAAAGATCTCTGTATAAATTTCTGATGAACAGTGTCAACAATGTTTTTTCAAAACATGGGTCTAATTGAATATTTATGGGACATGGCTAAGAACTCTATTAGAACACAAGCTCTTTCACCCACAAACATCAGGGGTTTATAATTTATAAAATTACCATTTTTCCATGTGTTGAATATTGTTGCCATATCTGGTCTGGTGATTCTGCTATGTATTTAGAGATTCTCAATAAAATATAAAGAATCAGTAATGTTATCAGTCCTGATCTGGTACCTCAAATTGAGGAACTTTTCTACCATGATAATGTAGCTTCACTGTGCCTTTTTCTTGGTAATTGTTCTGATGAGCTTTCCTTTTTGGTGCCTAGATTTTATGAATTTAAGCACAGTACTAGATTGGCAGCAAAGTAAAATCATTTTTAAAATTTTGAAATGGCTCAATATAACCAGAAGTTCTATACTTAAAGTTTCTTCTCTCTCTTCTCACTTGAGGAATGCTCTTTCAGCTTCTTGCTTTCCAGTCAACTTAGATCTTCAAAAATTTAAATGCAATGTCAATCATTATTGTATGACTTCTTAATTCCTATACTTTTACTGTTATAGACCTGCTTGTTTCATTTAGATGATGCCGTTTTACTGTGTTTAGTAACAGGTAGTTAAAGATGCTTTTTTAGCATAATTAATAACAAGTAGTTAAAGTTGTATTTAGATGTGTGTGGTGGTGCAGTGGATATCCACTTGGAACAACAACTTGGGGACCCGAGTTAGAATTCCATTTGAATTCGTTGCATTCACTTACACACAAATACCCTTGGGAAAGGTATTAATCAGTCTATTCCTTCCAGTTATGGGTTAATAACAAGACAGATTGGGTTCTATAGCCTTGGTCGGCAACCAGTCTACCGCAAAAAGCAATGGCAATCTACTGCGGGATAATCTTCTGCCCAGTCAGTCGTGTCTCTTTCGAGACATGATCACCCAAGCGTATGGTATTTAACTGAGTTAAAGAACTGCTCATAACAACTAAATAAATTAAAATTAAATAAATGAAAAAAATCTGTTTCAATAAATAACTGAATATTTATATCTATCTACATTTACTGAGGTCGGACACATTCAAACTGGGTAGGCCACATACTATACCAGAATCAAAGAGGTAGGACACATACTATACCAGCACCATTCTCTCTGCAAAATATTTTTTCTTTTTCTTATATTCTTTCACATTCAGTAATCCCTTGTGTCTTAGTGGCTTTATTGCCTTGCTTTCTTAATTCCTGTTCTGTTATTCTTCTCTCCCTTAAATAATGTTTTTCTTTTTCTTATATTCTTTCACATTCAGTAATCCCTTGTGTCTTAGTGGCTTTATTGCCTTGCTTCTGCTTTCTTAATTCCTGTTCTGTTATTCTTCTCTCCCTTAAATGTTTTTCTTTTCCTTATATTCTTTCACATTCAGTAATCCCTTGTGTCTTAGTGGCTTTATTGCCTTGCTTCTGCTTTCTTAATTCCTGTTCTGTTATTCTTCTCTCCCTTAAATAATGTTTTTCTTTTCCTTATATTCTTTCACATTCAGTAATCCCTTGTGTCTTAATGGCTTTATTGCCTTGCTTCTGCTTTCTTAATTCCTGTTCTGTTATTCTTCTCTCCCTTAAATAATGTTTTTCTTTTCCTTATATTCTTTCACATTCAGTAATCCCTTGTGTCTTAGTGGCTTTATTGCCTTGCTTCTGCTTTCTTAATTCCTGTTCTGTTATTCTTCTCTCCCTTAAATAATGTTTTTCTTTTTCTTATATTCTTTCACATTCAGTAATCCCTTGTGTCTTAGTGGCTTTATTGCCTTGCTTCTGCTTTCTTAATTCCTGTTCTGTTATTCTTCTCTCCCTTAAATAATGTTTTTCTTTTCCTTATATTCTTTCACATTCAGTAATCCCTTGTGTCTTAGTGGCTTTATTGCCTTGCTTCTGCTTTCTTAATTCCTGTTCTGTTATTCTTCTCTCCCTTAAATAATGTTTTTCTTTTCCTTATATTCTTTCACATTCAGTAATCCCTTGTGTCTTAGTGGCTTTATTGCCTTGCTTCTGCTTTCTTAATTCCTGTTCTGTTATTCTTCTCTCCCTTAAATAATGTTTTTCTTTTCCTTATATTCTTTCACATTCAGTAATCCCTTGTGTCTTAATGGCTTTATTGCCTTGCTTCTGCTTTCTTAATTCCTGTTCTGTTATTCTTCTCTCCCTTAAATAATGTTTTTCTTTTCCTTATATTCTTTCACATTCAGTAATCCCTTGTGTCTTAGTGGCTTTATTGCCTTGCTTCTGCTTTCTTAATTCCTGTTCTGTTATTCTTCTCTCCCTTAAATAATGTTTTTCTTTTTCTTATATTCTTTCACATTCAGTAATCCCTTGTGTCTTAGTGGCTTTATTGCCTTGCTTCTGCTTTCTTAATTCCTGTTCTGTTATTCTTCTCTCCCTTAAATAATGTTTTTCTTTTCCTTATATTCTTTCACATTCAGTAATCCCTTGTGTCTTAGTGGCTTGTGGTGAAATGATTAAAAAAAATTATGAAATCAATTCTATGTCAAATTGCTGCATTTCACAAGCTAGAGGGGACTTCTGCTTATAAAAGTTGCTCTCTTCAGAATGTTGGCTGGAGAAAGACAGAGATTAAACAAGGAATATTTACTCTTCTCTCCCACTTGAGAGAGATGTGACACAAGGTCTTTTTTAATTTGGGGAACCTGAGCGCATATGCCTAGGTACTGGTCAAAACATTAACTATCCACTGCAGTGGATAGTTTCAAAACCGGTCTAAACTGGTCTTTTACGGTCATTTCGGACCCCAGCAAGGAATGAAGTTTCTTTTTTTTCTCATTCTGAACATTTCTATGCAATGAAGTTTGTAGCTGTTCTCTCTTCTTCAGACACCTAAAAGCACTGAAACTCAAAAGATAAGATCAAATGAATAACTCAAATATATGAATGTTTACACACCCTCTGACCATTGTGCCTAACTGGTTGTTTATATATGCTTTCAAGGGTTAAAACCATCTGATTCTAACATCTACTTAAACCACGTAACTAGATTACATTGCTTTTCTCTTTATCCAATATGGGCATATAGCCAAGTGGTTAAAATATTTCATTTCCAACCATTAGATCTAGGTTCAAATCTCACCAAAGTTGATTATTTCTCAGGAAGTTCTTAAAGTTATCAGCATGAAGGAGGTGATCCTAGTGTTCAACGCATTTGGGAATCACCTAAAAACCATATCGCAAGCCTTGTGAGTGAAATTAAATAGATGCAACTATTTGAGTGTCATCTATGATTGTGCTAGCATATAGTCGCAAGTCTTCATGTTCAAGGGTTTGAGCGTACTGACCTCATTCAGACTGTTGATCACACCAGATAATGCATTCTTTCCCAGAAGGTCCTGGGTTTGATGGTAAACTGCATCTGGCAGTAAGGCCTCTGATTGGGAAGTTGTGAGGAGCATGAAACTACCCCTTAATTGCTGTTGTTACCAGGTCTACCCTGACCTGGAGTGGTAGTACCTTTTAGGTTCCCAGCTATGGGCAAATAGTTAACCCCCAAACTATACTATGAAAATATAAAACTAGACTTTTATAGAAATATATACATAAAAATATACATTTTTAAAGAAAAAATATTACCAACACTGCATTTTTGAAGAAAAATAAATTATTACCAGTAATACATTTTTGAATCAAAACTAGAAGACATCTTCAGTTTTCTAGCATAAAAAAAAATTATCAAAATCTGACTAAATCAACCTTTTCACTATTCAGTCAGTTAAGTGCCATACGTGATACACGCTTGGGCGATCATGTCTCGAAAGAGACATGACTGACTGGGCAGAAGATTATCCCACAGTAGGTTGCCATTGCTTTCTGCAGTAGACTGGTTGCCGACCAAGGCTATAGAACCCAATCTATCCTGCTATTTAACCCATAACTGGAAGGAAGAGATGGATTAATGCCTTTCCCAAGGGTATTTGCGTGTAAGTGAATACAATGGATTCAACTGGAATTCGAACTCGGCTCCCTGGTTTCTCGTTCCGAGCCGATATCCACTGTACCACAACGCACATCCTCACTATTACTGAACATTAAAAAACACCTTAAAACCTCACTTTTTTGGCATTAAATAACCCACTCAAACTCTTTCCCAGAAACTGTAAATAAGGTCAGCATAGTTGCAGTGTAAACTACACAAGGGCTCTATGGATGTTGAACAAACACAAATGTGCTTGAGCAAGTGTCTGCAAAAGGGATTGACTAGCTGCCTAATAAAAAGGCATACTCAGATATGAGTGACCAGTCATTATATACCTAATATATTTTTAACACTACAACTGTTATATATTTGCCAAGCTATCCTGTGAATATTTTACAGCATACATGCAATGCAAGAAGACTTTGAATGATAATTATGGTAATAAGGTACCTTTGAAGACATTATTAAAAAGCTGATCTCATAGATTATTAATCATTATCATCATGAAGATTTTCTTACCTCCTCCAAACCAACCTGTGTCCCATCCTTTAGCACTAAATGTTAAAATATACTGGTACATTTGGTCTTTAGCCTTCCACCAATCTTTTACAATGTCCCTAGTTGTTATTGCTATAATTGTTTTGTGTCTGTGCTGTATTACCCTTTTACCAGTACATAGAGAAGACAGCAGGTTAAAAGATCACACTGACACCCCACTTGCTATATGATAACAAACAGATTACATCCTGTATTTATATTGCAATAAATAACACAGGCCTGGCTGATCCCCAAGGTCAGATGCCAGAAGCCAAGGTTCTAAATCAGGAAGGAATCACTTTGATCCCGAAGAGATTACAAATGAACAGCTAAGTCAACTGCACACAAGATTTTATTTAATGACTCAAGTGTGCCAGAAACACCTTTGTTAGTAGCATGGTGGTTAGATAATAGGTCTACTTGAGATAGAGGCTCAAGATCCATATGCCAGTTTGATGACTTGAAATATCAGGATACAGCAAGGAAAAGAAAAGAAATTTCAAATTTGCAGTAAAGAGCTTTCACGTGATGATGAATTGTGGTTCATAGTGTCCATATTAAAAAGCATTTTAAGAGGGACCACCATTAGAATACATTTCTTTTATTCTAACTCCAGATAAAAAGTAAAAATTGATGATATGACAATTTGGGCCCTGGCCTGAGTATATGTGTTCAGATTCCCTACAATAAACTCAACCTTGTGATCACATCAAGTCTTAGTGGGGAGACGAGGTAAATACCCATAACAATTTAGGATTTTACTCAGGGATACTGTACATACTCAAGTATAGGTTGAGTTTTTATGACTAGTTTTTTTATACAAAAAAAAAAATGATTAGTGGGAGTTGAACTGTACGCAGGTGATCTTTTTAGAGAGGTCAAAACTCCTGAATTTCCAGTTGCAATATACACAGGTAATTTATTTTCTGTAGGTGTTAAAATTCATATATTTTTAGCCCCCATACCCGAGTAGGTCAACATTCTCACAGTAACTTTTTGATTAGAATGACTTGGATTATCATAACCTGAAGTTTGGGACTCAACCTGCAAAACAATCAGTTAAGTGCCATACATGATATATGCTTGAGCAATCATGTCTCGAAAGAAACTTAACTGACTGAGCAGAAGATTTTCTCGCAGTAGGTTGCCATTACTTTCTGTGATAGACGGTTTGCCGACTAAAGCTTTAGAACCTAATCTGTCCTTATATTTAACTCATAGCTGGAGGAAGAACAGATGGATTAATACTTTTCCCAAGGGTATTTGCATGTAAGTGAATGCAACGAATTCAACTGGAATTTGTATTTGGTTCTCCAATTTCTCTTTCAAAACCAATATCCACTGCACAACAATGCATATCATTACGTCTAGGTAATTCTGACAAAAAAATTATCATTGGAAAGGAAATATATCAGTGATGTAAACTCTTGCAAAATGAAGATTAATGCAAATTTAAGATAGGAAAAAATCTATTAATTCTTCATTTAAATATAGGTATATTGGAAACAAATAAAAGAGTACTGGACTGTTATATGCTATCTGTCCTTCTTTATGGCAGCGAATGCTGAACAATCTTCTCAAGGATGAAGGAAAGACTTGAAGCAACAGAAATGTGATTCTACAGTAGGATACCATGAGTATGCCATGGACTGAACATTTGAGCAACAACAAAGTTTTGTAGAGGATGCAAATGAAAAGGAAACTTATACTTAGCATCAGCTGAGGTGAATTGGAATATGTAATGAGGAAGGAGGGTCTGGAGAATGTAACACAGGATGAATAGAAAGAAAAAGAGACAGGGGAAAGCAGCACAAGATATACTTGAGGGACCTGAGATAGTGGATAGTGGAATGGGATTTGGAAGAAATATCAAGAGAAGAAATGCCAAGAACGACAAGAGATAGAGGCAAGTGGAAGTCCATGATCACCTATGTCCTGAAGGGACATGGAACACAAAGAAGAAAATATAAAGGTGTGTAGGAGGTGGGCCCAGGGTAAAGGAAGCTACCATAATCAGGCATGAACAAAAATAAATATTGTAAGTTATTTTTTTCAACATTTTAGAGAAGCTTTGTACAAAAAAAAAAAAAAAAAAAAAAAAAAAAAAAAAGAGAACTATTTGCTTCAAAATATGTCTTGGATGATGCCCAGTACTGCAATATTTAACTACAGTAGACCTACTAGTATTGCCCAGAAGCTGGGGTTGCACTATAAATGAAGCAGGCTTCTACATGAGTATATACAATAATTATTATTGAGCTACTACTGTATAGTGAGTTTGATCCTAACTGAGTGTCAAACATTTATAGACATGTGCCTGCTACTTGAGCAATTGTTTTAACCCTACAGCACCTTTTGCCACAGACAAAACATTGCAAGCCTATCACTATTTCAATGGCAAATGTTCAGATTAGCTACATTCATTAAGTCCCATCACTTCAGACCTTTCCAGCTAAGACCCACTATGCTCCATAGACATTCAATTTGTATGACATTGGTAAAAAAGCGGTTCCACGCAGACAGCTTCTTCACAAGAACTACTACTTTGTGGAACATGCTCCTGAGAGGATGTTTCTCTGATCACTACAATCTTAACCTCTTCAAGTCAAGGGTCATCTGTTATTTATCCTACATATCCTCATAATCTGCACTTATTATCTCCTACATCTGCTCAACAGCCTCATTCAGTAACCCTCTATATTGAGTTGTTCTTGGCATTGTATCAGGTGAGTATTTAGAAAAAAAGATTTTATACATCTCACTATGATATACTGATTACTGAGATCAGTCTAGGAAAAATTTATACTGTATAATAAGTTTGATCCTAAGTGGGTGATTGACACATATGGCCTTGTGTCAGATTAAGCTGTGTACTAACTTCTGATTAATATTTCTATGTGTTTTCATTTTTCAGCATTAACTTAAATATATATATATTATTATTGCAGCCAAATATACATTAATCATAAATGGGACAAATTTTCTACACGGAAAATTATTAAACACCGTATTTCTGCCTTTATTCCTCAAAAGCATGTAAAATTTCTAATATGTTATAGAAAATGGAAGACAGTAAACTTTGTTATTTCTAATAATAATAACCCTATCAAATCTAAACTAGCGATGACTAATATAGTGTATGTATATCAATGCCCTGTACAAGAGTTTTTCTTGTCATAAATCAGTTACTTGTAATGGCCATAATATCACTTCCTTGAGTAGACGCCTTACATGCCACCTATCTAGTAATATTAGTGCAATAAAAAAAACATTTATTAACCCATAACTTGCAAGAACCCTTAAAAAAATTTGGTTGAAAATACAAAAATACTATTTAAATCACAATATCAAAGGTACCTCGCTATAGGAGAGGTACTATATATCAAACAATTTTCTCCTACCATCAACCTTATACTATTTAACAGTGGAACTGGAGTCTTGAAAGTTTTTCTAAAAAATAGACAGACACTCACATGATGCCCACCATGCACATCATGTGACAGCTTTAAAGAACTCTCCTTTTTAAAAAACAAAAAACACTAAGACAAAACATTACATTACAGCCAAACATGAGAACATAACAACACTGGAAAAATAACATCCTTAAAAATGGCCTGTGAAGAAGCTGAAAGCACTTGGAAAGTCTAAAATTATGGAACATTTTTACATTCCTTATCTCCAGCAAAAAGGAAACATGTAAGAATAATGGAAAAATTAAATAAAATATTAATAAATCTTCCTTGTCGGTCGTTTTTTAACAAAACATGTTTAAATGAAGGATTGCTGCCCAAATATATATATAAGTATAGAGTAGGTATGGATGGAATAAGATTCTGTATCCAAAGAAAAACTATTTTTAAAAAAGTGCTCAATACAAAGTAGAGTGAATAATATTTATTTAGAATTTATAACATAAATATGTTATATCACTACAAAAGTAGCCATTTTGTTTTGAAATTATCCATGTCTTCTCAAGTGATGAATTCCGTTTCAAGTTAGAGAATTTTAAAAAGGTTCAAGACTAGCCAAATCCCCTTAATCAGAGAGGTGTTGTTACATAGACAGAATGGACCAATCAAAACAAAGCAATCTCTGATCTGAAGAATACAAGAACAGAACAAATTAATTTTAGTGTCTGTTCTTATATTCTTCAGGTCAGAGATTGCTTTAAGGGCCCATTCTTATCTGTTAACCAGTATGGTGTGCCAATAAGTAGACACTAAGATATCTAGTATGGCATGGCTATAAGGAGACATTAAGATATCTAATATGACATGCCAATAAGGAGACATTAAGATATCTAATATGACATGGCAATAAGGAGACATTAAGATATCTAGTATAGCATGGCAATAAAAAGACATTAAGATATCTAGTATGCAGACAGAGTATAGAGATGTGTATCCATGGTTTTTCTAATAACATGAATTTGAACTGAAAATCAAGCAGCCAAACTAAAAATCTTTAATTGATTTGTTAATTCTATATTTTGTGCTGCTATGCGTTATGCTACATCAAACCTTACACCTTCTATGAGGTAAGAAATTATTTCTACACTATCAGTACTCAAACAGACAGTTTTAGTGGCTACAACAGGCTTGGACAAAATGCAGTACAAGAAAACTATACAGGGTGGTTGTTTTTTTAAATGATTTTTTTATGTTCATCAATATCATTTCAACTGATCAATTCTGTGGCAGCATGACTGTTCAACCAACATTTTATTGCCCTTGTAACTAACAAATCCCTTTAACTCTTTGTAGACAAAGAAAGAATTTTTGGCAAACTTAGACATATGTGCCTGCAAAGAAAAAAAAAAAAAAAAAAAATCGAGTGTCACAACAGTATTTTTTCTTGAAACCAATATTATTTTAATTACCTTCACTCCCTAGTTTATTGTTTTAAAAAGTGATGATTAGTATTGTAATAAAACCAAAACATATGATGAAACTAAATTTTTATATTTTTTCCTTGAGAATTTACAACAAAAATATTAAATGCTATTTATTTATTAGAATAACTTTATATTTACAACATTCTAAAAGCTGATGCAATTACAACTATACAATGCAATATTTATCATTTGCAAATTCATAAAGAAATAAATATGAAAATTTTTTTTATTCATACATTTATAAACATTTGCTAAATTATTAAAACACGTGATCCACTTACAAGGAAATCATTATTTACCATTTTATAAAGTTTAAAGCAATTAGCCATTTCATTGCTAAACATCCCAATAAACAATCTAACAAATGAATAGTGTTTATTATTTTACTTGTCAATTCTCAAGAACAAAGAAAATGCATAAATTCACTTTCATAAGCTTAGGTTTTATTAAAATTCCAATTATTACTTTAAAATCATAATCATAGTACTACAAAGAGTTTTGTTGGTCTCTGGCTCAACTGCATCCCCACCACCACCACGACATAATAATTAAGGATATTGCAGTCTGAGGATTTAGGTGGCCAGATGTAATGGGTGATGTGTTTGCAGAAATTGTCTAACATCCATGACTGGGATCTCCTGCTGTTATGCCTAGCGAATGCTGGTTCCAGTTATTCGTCAACTTCTTCGACAAACACACATATATATAAAAAATATAAGTTATATTTTTATTAATGACGATGAAACGTGTAGCCTAGGGAACAGAGAGTGAGAGAGTGCGCTTCTAAGGGTTGACGGGAGTGTCTCTCTTCACCGGCCGATCTCTGTCGCTCCTCTACTGCTACTACTCTGTCTGTCTGTCTGTCTGTCTGTCTAGTGAATCCGTGCGCCGAGGTCTTTTTATAATCTCCAAACCGGGACTTTTTCTTCTGGTTTTTGCCTCACCCATGCACGCCCACGTAATTCTCAGAGACACCTGTTCTGTTTGCCTCTGTAGCCATTTCCGCTACTGCCGGAAATAAGGTCAAACAAACATCCGTTCCTTTCAACGACCGGAAACACCCCTGCTTGCATCAGCCTTTCTCGGGTGGGGCCAGATTGTTATATTACATTCCTCGCCCACCCATTTTCCAAAATGTTCACCTAAGAACATTTTAAGCGCAACACCCTCACACTCCTCCCCATGCCACACAAGCCCGACAATTGTATAAAACATGTGCATGCCAAAACAACAAAACATGTGCATGCCGAAACAAAAAAAAACAACAAAAAATATATAGGGGAGCCTACATCGGCAACCCAACAATGTTCGTGTCCATCGTGAAAATTGTTCTACCAGCTCGATGTTTCATTGTTCTTTTTTTTTTTTTTTTTTTTTTTTAATATCCATTTTCACAGAATTGGGCAAAGTTCTTAAAAATGTTCATTTTCTTTCTCGTCTCTGTCATAAGCGTAGACTCCTCGATGCATAACCACATGACTATAGGCGGTAACCGCGCCCCAGTTTCTAAACCGACATCGAGTAAATGACCTTTGACCAACACCATGCATGCTTCTGCTCGAGTTTATTGTTACACATGTAACTTCATTTAATTTAATTTAATTTCAAACATACTATGTTTGAACACAGAAAAATGGCCATTATCTGCCGTACATATCATTCATAGTCTGACCGAGAAATGTTCAATAGAAAATGAAGAAAATTACCCTGATTCCAACGTTAATCTGCATGCAATTTACTTGTGGAGGATTAGAGGTTTCATCTATATTAATTTAGTTTAAAAACAATGGACCCGTGACTCGTAGTTCCTTAGTTTGTACAATGTTTTCCATTCCCTGAACTACTTCCTCTGGATTCGAATCCAAGCATATCTGATTTGTTGACATCTCTCTGTTTAACACAGAGACATTTGAGTGTTGAACACCCATTGACCCCGGAGTACTATTCACAACGGATAACTCAATTTCCTTTTCCGAAGCACTGTTGCTTCTTTCCCACTTAAAAATCCGCTTCCTAGCTATTATTCCAAGGATTATCATAACGCCGACCACGCCAGCAATGACCCCTATCGTCAACCTCCTCGGGAGTTCCTCACATCCTTCACTAAATCTCTCCATATCTATCTGTTCCAAGGTATTTACTAGTTTGCGGATAGGAATCTCCTCCATAACGCGCAATTCTTCCGGGATGGTGTCCACTGAAAATTTGGGAAATTTCTGCGTAATTGGGGACCAAACCACTGAACCAGAGACATATAATTTACTTTATGCTTTAGATACTATTAATAATTTTCCACGTTTGTATCTTTCTTTTTGTTCCGATCAACTGTGGAATCTGCAGGTCTATCCGTGTCAATATAAAGTTTTCAGAAATTAATATATCTTCAAAAGATATTTCCCAAGTCACATAAATGAAAATTCACAGAGGATGTTGAATTGATGGAAACCTGCACAAAAGCATAATTCACAAACATAGAAATGTAAATCATTTTGTAGTGTACAGTCATTGAAAAGAAATCCCCAAAAAAAAAAGAAAACCTAACACTGCACAACCCAACGAAAACATTGTTATCAACAAGTTAATCCAATTATCCACTTTAAAGAGTAGAAGAAACTTCCTTTACATGATTTTACATTTCACTTACTCAATAAAAGTAAGATTAATTAAGCAACATACCAGTAAACTCACTTCACATATATGGTAAAATTTTAGCAAAAAAATAAATCATTAACTCAGATGCTTTGTACTTACAGATAGGTAAATATTTCAACTTTCTTCCTCCCGTCAACCCCAAACCTATGCGCTCTCCGCTACTGCTACTCTCTACATGTAGTCCTGCACCCCCTCCGTTCTACCCTGAATGTGTCCGACACTGAACAATCCACATTTCTCAACTCTAGGGCCAGATCGGCAAAAGCACGCTGTTCCATTTTTTTTTTTTTTTTTTTTAACTAGACTTATAAACACAAGCAGAAAATACACACACTATCAAATCAAAGAGTCACCTACCTTGGTTGATGTCTATAGTCGTGCGGCTGCTATATATTTTCGTCTTTTTTTTTTTTTTTTCTTTCTATCTGGTAGTTTTAAGTCCGTTGAATTTTCAATCGTCGCCGTGGTAACCAGCTCGTATCTATCTGTTTTGTTGTCCCAAAACAGCAAGTCACTTAGGCACCAATTTGCAAGTCTGTTATGCCTAGTGAATGCTGGTTCCAGTTATATCGTCTCAAAACAGCAAACTCACATATATATATAAAATATAAGTTATATTTTTATTAATGACGATGAACTGTGTAGCCTAGGGAACAGAGAGTGAGAGAGCGCGCTTCAGGGTTGACGGGAGTGTCTCTCTTCACCGGCCGATCTCTGTCGCTCCTCTACTGCTACTACTCTGGTCTACTGTCTGGTGAATCCATGCGCCGAGGTCTTTTTATAATCTCCAAACCGGGACTTTTTCTTCCGGTTTTTGCCTCGCCCACGCACGCCCACGTAATTCTCAGAGACACCTGTTCTGTTTGCCTCTGTAGCCATTTCTGCTACTGCCGGAAATAAGGTCAAACAAACATCCGTTCCTTTCAACGACCGGAAACACCCCCGCTTGCATCAGCCTTTCTCGGGTGGGGCCAGATTGTTATATTACACTGCTTCTGTGGCATGGTGACAAGTTCTGTTGCAGACATAGGGTCTTCCAGCAGCCCTCTCTTGACTCAGAGTAGCACTACCACTTCAAGACGTTGTTGAATTTGAGCCCCTCACCAACAAATTTGGGAGTTCTTTTCTCATCAGAACAATCAGAGTGAGTTTTCTGAACTGTCATACCCTTATAATCATCATCCCCTTCTTTCTGAATCCTCTGCACTGTGCTCAGAGTGACACCCAAACACTGAAATATTCTTATCTTTCGACACAAATGTCAAGTAGTACAGCTTGCCATTTCTAAATTTCTGGTTGAGAGAATAGCATCATGGTGCTCTTTTTCTCAGAGATGGTGCCCAACTGACCCTACTATACTGTGTGGTTGAAAAATCAAAAACAATGCAGAAAATTAAAAATATGAACTGGTGACAATTTATTAATTGTACCCTATAAATATCTGTTTCAATGTCCATCTCTTTATAAATGTTTCTATCTCACTCTGAATGATCATCAAAGTTAAGCAACATTGAGCCTGGTCCATATCTAGATAGGTGACTGCTTGGGTATACTAGGTGCTCTAAGCTTGGATGTGAGAGTGGTGTAATCAATAATGACTCAGAATTAGAGATTGTAAACAAGAGTTCCTAATCCTATTGTATCGACATTATATTCACTCATATATGAATCAGTCAGTCAGTTAAGTGTCACACGTGATACACGCTTGGGCGATCATGTCTCAAAAGAGACATGACTGACTGGGCAGAAGATTATCCCGCAGTAGGTTGCCATTGCTTTCTGCAGTAGACTGGTTGCCGACCAAGGCTATAGAACCCAATCTGTCCTGCTATTTAACCCATAAGTGGAAGAAAGAGACGGATTAATACCTTTCCCGAGGGTATTTGCGCATAAGTGAATACAATGGATTCAACTGGAATTCAAACATGGCTCCCCGGTTTCTCGTTCCGAGCCGATATCCACTGTACCACAGCACACATAAAAAAAGGTATGAATCCACTTCATTCATGGGTTAATTAGTAGGCCCTCTATCTGTAAATCATCATTACCTAAAAAACTTCTTACAATCTAAAAATATTTTCTGGCTTTAAATAATCTGGCAAAAGTAAATCAATCAAATCAAAAACTAAATCTAAACAATTCTTACTGAAAAAAATCTAAAAAAAAAAAAGAGGAAAGAAAAAAGTTTTTTGCCTGCTTAACTATCACCAAAAGCTGATAACCAATTTTTGATTTTGACTAAAAGTTCTTTTGCGAAAAATTAAAATTAGTCCATTTGCACAGATTGTCTTTTTTAAAACCAATTAATTTACTCTAAAAATGTTCTCTTTTGGTCTGTAGCTAATTTTCTGCAAGCAATGTGGCTCTTCATACATCATAATTGTTCTGGCTTGGGCAAGAGCATCAGAGTGAAAGTTGAAGAATTGAGGTTCAGTGTGAAGTCAAACTTACGATTGAAAAAAAAAATTTCATGTAATAAAAAATAAATATATTTTCAAACAACAGTAAATATGCCATTTCTTTTTTTTTTTTTTTTTAATAATTCAGAATTTGGGACAGTAATTGATTTGTTTCATTTCTGCACAAAAATTATTATTCAAGTTGTTCAACTGGTTGCTTAAATTATTTATACTTGGGTCTAATAAATAGAAAAATAAATTTCAATTTTTTTCAATTTAACTAAACTAGTAAAACTGGTAGAATTTTTGAGTACAGTATAAAAATAATGCTATTTATTTAATTTTACATTTTTTTGTTTCTTTTTTTCAGTTGCTTAAAGAAGCTGCACTGATGTCAGTAATGGAACTACTTATGATTTCACCAAATCTAAATACATCTGCTCCCCACACCCTAAAAAAAATTATGTACTTTACATTAAACTTATATGTTGCAACTTATGGTAAACTTTAATTCCCACTCCTAAATGTAAGCTAAAAATAATTTGCCTTTGCATCAGGAATCCTTTCCTTAGAGAGTACCTCTTCATTTGCATAAAGAATCAAATTACTTCTTCAGTTTTCAGTTAACAATAATGTGTCC
Organism: Ascarosepion bandense; assembly: GCA_037127315.1. NCBI lineage: Eukaryota > Metazoa > Mollusca > Cephalopoda > Sepiida > Sepiidae > Ascarosepion > Ascarosepion bandense. The sequence continues at coordinate 927,934 of JBBBDQ010000151.1, forward strand.
CACAAGCATTTTTTAGAGTACCATATTTGATTATATATAAGACCCACTTGGAAAAAAAAAAAAAAAAAAAAAAACCCTCTAAGATGTTTATGTTTTTCTTTCTTCCTTTTCTTTTCTTTATTTTTTAAATCAAAACAGTTAATGAGAGTGTGAGGAAAGAGAGAATATTTACAGTTTTCAGTTCCACATTATAACCATTAATATAACTATGATATACTAATACCTTAACATAATAGAAGGAAGGACCAGAATAGCTGAAAGGAATAAATGACTTGAAGCAACCAAAAATGTGGTTCTACAGAAGGATGCTGAAGATACCATGGATCAAACAGGTGAGCAATGGCAAGATTTGAGAGGATGAAAATGAAAAGGAAAGACAGATGAAATTTCTGGAATGTATAATGAGGAAGAAGGGCTTGAAGAATCTGATACACACAAGACAAATAGAGGGAAAGAGAGACAAAGAAAAGCAACACATGACATACTTAACGGGGATGAGCAAATGGATGGCAAAACAGGGTTTGAGAGGAGTAACAAGAAAAAGGGTGTTAAAAGTTACAAGGGATAGGGAGATAAGGAAGGCTACGATTGCTTACATCCTGAAGGGACACAGTATATAGGAGAAGAAGAAGAAAAAGATGTATTTCAAAAAATTTTTATATTCGGATATATCATAGAGGATACTATATACTCGTCACTATTTCTCCAGTACAAAGAAACTATAACATATATGAATGCAACAAGTAGTGTAAAGAGGCATAAATCAAGAGGATCTTATCGTTTTTCTTTGCAGTCTACATGGAAACTTGGGTTCATCATACCACAAATCGATGTCACTCACTAGTTGTATGTGACCCTCATAAATACATCTTACCCGAAGGGAGATAATTGTCATCTGCATCCCTGCACAGTATTATCATCAAGCTCTTCTAGATTCTTTTGCACTGTCCCCCAATGCTCTATCCTTGATCCTAGTTTGTTTTTAATTTTCATTAATAACATTCACAACGACATCATCCCACAACTTGGTATCTATGTATCATGTATAAAAAAGTGCCGACACCAACACATGTGGTTGAATGCTGATTGCCAAATAACAAGTAAAACTATAGGAATGGATTATTCCACTGGGGATCACATGACCACAATAATAACATATTAAGCACTGGACAAAAGTCTGGGGATCAACCAAGGATCATTGAAAGGATCAACCAAGGATCATGTGGTTGAATGCTGATTGCCAAATAAGTAAAACTATAGGAATGGATTATTCCACTGGGGATCACATGACCACAATAATAACATATTAAGCATTGGACAAAAGTCTGGGGATCAACCAAGGATCACTGAAGGGATCAACCAAGGATCACTGAAGGGATCAACCAAGGATCATGTGGTTGAATGCTGATTGCCAAATAAGTAAAACTATAGGAATGGATTATTCCACTGGGGATCACATGACCACAATAATAACATATTAAGCATTGGACAAAAGTCTGGGGATCAACCAAGGATCACTGAAGGGATCAACCAAGGATCACTGAAGGGATCAACCAAGGATCATGTGGTTGAATGCTGATTGCCAAATAAGTAAAACTATAGGAATGGATTATTCCACTGGGGATCACATGACCACAATAATAACATATTAAGCACTGGACAAAAGTCTGGGGATCAACCAAGGATCACTGAAGGGATCAACCAAGGATCAATTGTGTTAATTGTGATTACAAGTAGCAGCAGCAGAGTTCAGTGTTCACTGTGTGATATTACTTCAGTAGATTACTCAGGTAAACTCCAAAAAGAGGATATTACATATTATCAGGAGGAATCTCTTAACACGGTACTATTTGCAAGATACACGAATAACTATCTTGCAATAGCAAGATACTGAAATATCACCTCGTAGTAATAACTACTACTACAAATCCACACGTAATTGAAGTAAGCATACTAATACACCCACGTGATACCACAACACATCAGTAACATTTTATGTCACACAATAACCAAACGAGATTACAACACTATATTGATGACAACCATTTACTCCTGTCTCAATACTAAGTGGCTGGTATCAATAATGAGCTTCAGTCTGTTGTCAATTGAAACAAAGGATGGCTTGTTAATTTTAATGCCTCCAAAACTAAAGTGCTCTATTTTAATCGTCAGAGAGATTCCTTCCTGTCTCTCATCAGCATAGCTGATGCTAACCTCCAGGAGATTGACTCATTGCACCTTCTCGGTTGACATGAAGTGAAAAGACTATATTGAATACATTGCTAAGTCTGCTGCTAAGAAAGTTGGTTCACTGTGTCAAGCTAGACAATTTTTCTCTTCTGAATCTATCTTACATACCTACAAGTTTATCACTTGTCCATGCTTAGAATATTGCTGCCACATGTGGTCTGGATCTCCTGCTTTATATCTAGAGCACATTGATAAAATTCAAAGAATAATCAGCAATATTATTAGTCCTGATCTGGTATCTTGGCTTCAGTCACTTTCTCTGTGCTTTTTCTATAAATACTTTCATGACAACATTAATCTGCAAAACTTCAAATGCAATATCAATCACTATCTACTGTTTTGATTACTCTCGTATTGTTCTTGCTTTTCAGTAATGTTTGTTTTCTAATTCTTCTACACCCAGTAACCCTTGTGTCTTAGTTGCTTTAATCCCTTGCTTGGGGTGAAACTGATAAAACTAAATTCTTTTTTTAAAACTCTTGCATGTTTTCGAAATCATTTTTTTAATACATTATAAATACATTTTTCAATAAGATTAAATACTTACCTGCAAATAGGCTAAAAATAATTGTAATAATCTGTTGATTTTCTGTCTGTGTTTATATTTTATTCTTTATTCCTTGTTGCTTAACAGTCTTAGAAAGGATCTTAAAATGATAAAGGATGTGAAAAAAAAAAGCAACAAAAATAAGATCTTTTTAAAATGCAATATCAATAATTATCTTTTGTCTTAATTCCTGTTCTTTTATTGTTCTCTCTCATTTAATAATGTTTTTTCTTTTTCTCATATTCTCTTACACTCAGTAACCCCTTGTGCCTTAGTGGCTTTACTGCTTTGCTTGGGGTGAAATGATTAGAAATTTAAAAAAAAAGAAAAGATAAACAAAACATAGTATAAAATTAATAATAATGAAGGAATTTGAACAACTTAAGACTATTAGATCTATTTTAGTCTCATTTTTTACATGCCATGATCCTTCAGAACATAGGTGGTCATGCTCACCACAGCTTCCTTTTTTCTTTTTTTATTTGTGAACTGCTATGATTTTTTGGGAAAGATATTGGAATAGATTTCCTATTACCTTCTCCACAGTTTGGAATTCAAAGTTTTCTTTCTTTGAGTGAGCCCAGTCTCTCCACCTATTTAACCCATAACTGGGGTAGAATAAATGGATTCATTTCATTCCCAAGGGCATCTACTTGAAAGTGAATGCAACAGACTAGGTAAAAATTTTGTACTTGGATTGCCAATTCCACTGTTTTCCCTGACAACCATTGCACTATCCCAGGTACTGTCTATTACTTGTAGGTGTAAACAAACATTATGGCATAGACAAAATTAAAGAAGAATCTAATGTTACGACTTAAACAGGAAATTTACCTGCTCATGGGTTTCTATAAATAAATTAGCAGTATAGCCCGGCATTGCTCAGGTGTAATGAAAGCTTTAAAACTAATCCATGGTCCTGGAGCTCAGACTCTTTGGACATTGGTACGAAAGCAATAGTTGTTTCCAGTTAAAGCGAAACCATAGACTGAAAGATAAATGAATGGATGTAAGTCACATTTTGATTTCCTGGTATCAATATCAAATTTTCTGCACTATTTTAAGAACTGCAACCTTGAAACTTCTGAATATTGTTTCTTATGTCTTTGTCTATGAGTATATCAAATTTGATTAAAATTGGACAACTCCTTCCATAACCCGATTTTTTTTATTATCGATTTTCAATATTTATCGGGGGTACTTCAACACAAAACCTAGCTAAAAACACTCGCAGACACTAAAAGTACAACTCTGTAAATTTTCAAGAAAATCGGTTCAGCCATTTTGGAGTCTATAGGTAATGGACACAGACACACACAGACAAAGTTCCATTTATAAATAAGTTTAGATTAGATTTAGATCAGAAAGGTGCCATCTGTCAGCCAAGCTTTCATGAAAAAGAGGAAGCAACTTTAAAATCACTTCAGAGGGTACTTAATTTTTTTTCCTATTTGTATTGCTTATTTAAATGGTTATATAATGTAATTGTGCATTGTAATGCAGTGGATATCAGCCTGGAATGAGAAATCAGAGAGCTGAGTTTAAATTCCAGTTGAAGTCATTGAATTCACTTATGTGCAAATACCCTTAGAAAAGGTATTAATCTGTCTCTTCCCCTCCAGCTATGGGTTAAATAGCGAGGCTGATTGGGTTCTAAAGCCTTGGCTGGTAGCCAGTCTACTGCAGAAAGTAATGGCAACCTACTGTGGGAAAATTTTCTTCTACCCAGTCAATCATGTCTCTTTCGAGACATGATTGCTCAAGTGCATATCACATATGGCACTTAACTGACTGAATGTAAATCAACATGAACAATTTGATAAAACAAAAATAAGATGGAACTATAATGAAAAAACTTTATTAAAATATTCAGACAATGAGAAACAAAGAAAAGAGTGTTGAAATGCTATATAATATCAATCCTCTTATATTGCGGTGAATACTGGACAATTTCCTCACAGATCAAGAGACATGTCAGATTTTCAGTCAAAATCAGACTTGTTGGACTCTCTGCCTCCAGACAGATTGGAACCCAGACAAGGCTAAGCCGAAGGGCGGAGTCTCGACTGTGAACAAAACAAACAAAAGCCCAACCCTGCCTTACACAAGGTCTATGGGAAATTTTTTCCAAAACTTAAAAACCAACCTTGTGTTACATCCAGTCTCAGTGGGAATGTTTCTGGTAAATACTCAGATAAAGAGACTTCAGGCAGAGTTTTACAGAAGGATACAGAGAACACCATGGACAGAACTTGCAAGTAGTAAGGAAAATTGAAAAATATGAGAATAAAAAGGATACTTTTGCATAGAATTAGAAAGAGAGAGAGTTGAAATTTCTGGGATACATAATGAGAAAGTAGAGCTCTGAAAATCTAATACTCACAGGGCAGACTGAAGACAAAAATAGCAGAGAGAAATAGTGAGTAATTTACCTAATAAGCTTGTGTAAATGTATAGCAGAAACAAGATTGTAATAGGACAAGAATTGCTTAAAGCTACAAAAAATAGGAAGTTGTGGAGTGCCATAATCACTCTTAAAAGAATATGGAACATAAAAGAAAACATATTATATTTACTACTACCTTGAAGTATAAATAAGTACTTAAAGATAAAACTCATCAAAATTAAATACTGATAATGCTTCATCTAAAAATTCAGATGATTTAAAAAAGAAATATCTTTAATGAATATGCTTTATGTCTTCTTGAATATAATGACATCTTAATTTTCTTGAATAAAATGAACACATTGTTGTTTAATTTCAGACTGTCAGGCACAAAGCCACAACCACTCAGTGAGAGCTAATTCAGAATTGACTGTCTTGTTTTTTATGCCTATCAACATTTCTTAGATTTTTAAGAATTTTTTGAAGATAACAATGATTTACCAAAATAAGTCCTACTAATTAACCCATAGCTTTCAGGGAGAAATGGTAGATTAAGTGAGTATAACACAGCTAACTGGAATTGGAGCTCAGTTCTCTGATTTTCAATTCCATCCTAGTATCCATTACACAATCTGCACATCCAAGCTTAGAGCACCTGGTATTCCTAAGTGGTCACATATCTAAGTACTGACTAGAGTCAACGTTGTTTAATTCTGTTGATCATTCAGAGAGAGTTGAACTCACAGTACTTATAAATTGATCATAAGCTTGTTCTATGGCAGGTAGCCAATAAGCTGAGTAAGATAAAAAATAGTACGATGAAATTTTAAAAATTTTAAGTCAAATTAAAAACATTTTCTCTAAGCAAAACAATTTATGTAATACCACGATTGTTCAGTAATTTTCAGAGGCTGGGGATATAATTTTGCTGAGCTGAGAGAGGGTGTGTCATGTTATATTTTGCTTCTGTCATAAAAATTTATAATGTTAATTTCAAATGGCTGAGGATATAGTTTTACCAAACTGAAAGAAAGAGGTTCAGGTTTATATTCCATGACTGATATAAAATTTTTTGCAACACCAAACTACAAAGATAGTACTGAAAAAAAAATGACTGAGTGTGATTTGACATATGGGGCAAATGATCAAAATATTATGCTTGCACAATAAAATTAACTAAACTTATAATAACACACAAAAACTATAGCATATGGCTAGTTTGAAAACAAAACTGTTGTTGAGTAAATAATACATTCCTGCTGATACTAATGAACTAGTCTAGACACTTAAATAAAGAACTAAAAAAGCGAGTCTAAAAAATTACATTGGAGTCAGTCTAGAGTATTTCTAACAGACATCATGGCAAGTAGCCTAAGCAAGACTTAATGTTATAATCTCTAGAAAATGAGATATAACAGTGGCAACAAGGAATTGAAACTCATATGAGTTATAACCGGCATGACAAGAATATAAAAACTCATACTGAATGATAACAAGTAAGAAAAAATAATATTTGTTGCTTTAGCATATATGATACTAGTGTTGATAAAAATTTTGAACCATATTGATTTAATTTTTTCTCTTTGGTGTGTGTAAAAAAAAAAGCAGATATTCTTAAAAAATAAGCTCAGGTTGTAAAAGTTCAACAACAACAACAATAGCAACAGCAGCATCATCAGTTGTTGAAACGCCGGAAACTACGACAAAAGTTGGAAATAATACAGAAGAAAATGAAAAATTCTCCAAGTTCTTCCACAAATGCCATACCTGAATTCACAGACAATTCAAATGATGGAATTACTTTTTCTGCTTATTTTCAAAGATAAGAGCAAATATTCTGGGAAAGAAAAAAAAATGAAACATTTGTTGAGAAAGCACTTAGAATATGAAAAATACTGTAATTTTTTACAACTGAAAAAAACAAAAAAACAGGAGAAATCTGTTTTGAAGAAATGGTAAATATTCTATCAAGAATTTTTAGCAAGAAAAACTCTTTGTTTAATACTCATTGGAAATGTGAGAATATGATGAAAAAGGAAGATAAAGATTTTATCACATATGCTAAAAAGATTAATTTTAATTTGAGGGTTAGCAGTAAAAAAAGACACAGAATTATGGGCAAGAATTCTAACAAAACTTGAACAGAATAATAAATTTATACTACAAGAATTACCAGACAAATGCCAGGAAATCCTAAATCTGAGACATAATGCTGAAAAAAATTGGAAAAAAAAACAAAAAAAAAACAATGTGCATACATACACATGGAAGAAAAATGTGAAAAAGGAAAATTAATTCATGTTTCAGGTGTGGAAGGTTACATCTCAAAGTTGACTGTCCCTTTGAGAATTTGAAATGCTGCAAGTGTGGAAAAGAGGAGATAAAAAGTTACATTGTAAAACTAAAAAAAGAAAAAGTTCTCACAGAAAAAAATTATTACGGTGTTGCAATGGAAAAATACTCACAGAAAAGAAAATTTGTGAATGCGAAAATAAATACTGTGAATGTAAAAACACAACTAGACACTGGTAGTGATATCACAATAATTAAGGAAGCCACATGGAAAGAAATCAGAAAACCTATATTAAAAAGGACTTCCAAAGTCACAAATAGTGTCTCAGGTAAGAAATTTTTTTTTTTATTGGCAAAATGACTTGTAATGTTTCATTTCATAACAAGTACGTAAAAGCTAAGGCATGTGTGTTAAAAAATACAACGAACTTATTCAGTACTGACTGGATTGAATTATTTGAGCTTTAGGATTTGCCTATAAACATTTATTGCAAAAACATAAGTGGACAAGTGACCAATTTTAAAAAAAAAAGGTGAAAATCTAAAAGAAAGAATTGGAAAAATGGTTGATGAGTTGGAACAGTGTTCCAAATTCAAAGGAAGATTTTAAGTAAAATGGGTTCACCGCCAGTATTTAAACTGTAACAGAGTGTACCATTCACAGTATTGGATCAAATCAATGAACAATTCAATGTAATTGAAAAAATTAATCATTCCAAATGGCAGCACCAACAGTGTATGTAAAGAAAAAAAAATTGTGTTTGTGCTGATTTTTCAACGTGTTTAGAATCCCATAACTGCCCATTACCAAGTTCATTGGAAATTTTTTGTGAACTTAAACAGTGGAAAAACGTTTTAGAAACTGGATCTTTCTGAAGTATATTTATGAATATAGATTGAAAACGAATGCTCAGAGTTAACAAATATAAATATGTACAAGGGATTGGATAAATTGAACTAACTTCTTTTTTGGATAAAAGTAGCTCCAGCTATTTTTCAACAAGCTATGGATACATGCTTGCAGATTGTGATTTCACAGTTGTTTATATGGATAATATATTAATTAAAAGTGCATCTAAGGAACAAAATATCATGCATGTGAAAACAATTTTTGAAAAAAAATATTAGAGTACAGTTTCAAACTCAGTTAAAAAAAGTGTGAATTGTTTTTGCCTAAAATTAAGTACTTAGGACAAATCACTGACAAAAATGGTCATCAACCAGATCCATTGAGGGCAAGTGGAATTAAGAATATTCCTGGGACGAGCAAATTATTATCAAATTTATATACCTAATAGGCAGAATTTAAGAGCTCCACTGAACAATTTACTTAAAAAACACAAAGTGGAACTTTATTGATAAATGTCAGAAAGAGTTTGAAGAAAAAGAAAAAAGAAACTAACATCAGATTCATTAGCACACTATGATCCAAACTTAGGAATCATATTGGCTAGTATTAGTGATTATGGTATAGGAGCAGTAATTTTACATAAATGTGATGACTGTAACATGAAAGACATAGCATGTATTTCATGTTTGCTACTACTAACAGAGGAAAACAACAGTCATATTGAAAAAGAGGTGTTAACACTAAAATTTACAATGAAAAATTTCACAAATTTATACACAGGAGTTTTCAGTTGCAGATAGATCACAGACTTCTATTATCAATTCATGGCTTAAAAAAAAAAAAAAAAGAATTAATTCCATCACATACAGTGAATAGATTACAATGCTGGAGTACTATCTTATCTAAATCTAATCTAAACTTATTTATAAATGGAACTTTGTCTGTGTGTGTTTGTGTCCATTACCTATAGACTCCGAAATGGCTGAACTGATTTTCTTGAAAATTTACACAGTTGTACTATAAGCGTCTGTGAGTGTTCTTAGCTAGGTTTTGTGTCAAGGTACCCCTGATAAATATCGAAAACCGATAATCGAAAAAATCGGGGTATAGAAGGAGTGGTCCGATTTTAATCAAGTTTGATACAATCATAGACAAAGACATAAGAAACGATATTCAGAAGTTTCAAGGTTGCAGTTCTTACAATAGTGCAGAAAATTGATATATATATATATATATATATATATATAAAAGGCAAGCTGTTTGTGTGTGTATCTGTTTATCTGCCTGTATGTCTGCATTTTTTTCAGCCCTTTTATTTTAGTTTTTGCTTCGGGCTTGGCTCTAAGTAGGTATAATTGCAGTTCTTAGTCTCAGTCATGATACCATTTACTCAAGGGACTTATTTAGCCTTCAAAATTCAGTTTACAACAAAAAACGCTTATTTGATATTGATATCAGGAAATCAAAATTTGACTTACATCCATTCATTTTTCTTTCAATCTACGGTTTTGCTTTAACTAGAAACAACTATTGCTTTTTAGTCTTTCGTGCCAACGTCCAAAGAGTCTGAGGTCCAGGACCATGGATTAGTTTTAAAGCTTTCATTACACCTGAGCAGCACCGGGCTATACTGCTAGTTAAATTAGAATTTTAGGATGGAATACCAACCATTCAAAAAACTAAGACATGTAGGCTAGTTATCATGACTGACACTAAAAAGTACTGAAGTATTTGAGGGCACTGTTATTGCAACATTAAAAAGTGAAATAGAAATTAACAATATATTATACAGTGTAGTATATGAACTATCTTTCTATAGCTGTGATTGACAACCAGTGTGTCACAAAAAGTAATGGCAACTTACTGCGGGAAAATCTTCTGCCCAGTCAGTCATGTCTCTTTCAAGACATGATCGCCCAAGCATGTATCCCATATTGGACTTAACATAGTTGTTTGATTGATTGAGGTTATTTAATATAGTTTCTTAAATATGTTTTTGGGGTAAAAATTCTGAACATGGGGTGAGGTGGGGTGGAGATTTGAATCTGATCAAAATTTATTAACTATCTATATATTCTAGTTAACATTTTAATTACCAACATCAGTGCAAAGTTTATGCTTCAAAGAGATTTTAAATGAGGATCACTGGGAAAGGAAAAGAAACAAAAGTGGGTCTCTAGTCACAAAATGTTTGATGACACCTGTGTTAGAGATGCAAGAGAGACAGTAATATGTAATAAATTGTATAGCATCATTCTTGTATGTTTTTTGTTCTTATATATAATGTGTGTAGCGAGTGGTAATTTGGTAAGAAAACAAAAGAAGTCTGGAGTTTTCTAACCTTGGATTTTGGTTGTGGGAGTTAAGAAACAAATGTTACTATTGTGGTCTGAAAAGAAAATGATCCAAAATTTTAATCAAACCTTGTGCTAACTGCTTGTCCAATAGTGAGGGAGTCATGTGTTTGTGTGTTGCAGAGAAGAAAAGTGGGGTTGATTTTCATTGGTTTAGAAAGAGTGAATCATATTACTGATAATTATAATTATTATATTTAATAATAATTATTTGTGACAGTATAATTAATTTTTATTTATTCATTTTTAATGGGCACAACAAAAGGTCATTAGAATTTTTTTCTAGCGCTATGTAAAAATAATACTTTAATACCTACAGTATGATTTGTAATGTTGTGGCCAATACAGATCCTTGTGCAAATTAATTGAAACAAAATGAATAATGAATTCCTAGGATCTTTTACACATTTTTTAAAAAATCATTTCACCCCAAGCAAAGCATTCCACTGCCACTATTGCACATGTGGCTACATAGGAGAAGGTAAAGAGGAGGAGTGATTAGATGTAGGAAATGTCAGAAGGAAGGTGATAGATGGGTAAGGATACCTAGGATGAGGGTTGGGCAGATGGGAAGAGTGTTTGAAAGAATGGGAGCGAGTTAGTGTGCTATGAGGTGTCTATTAACCTTACATTTAAACTCCTGGAGATTGTAGCCATCAGGGAAGCAATCATGTGTAAGGGAATTCTACAGTCGGGAAGTGCGAGAAAAGAAACTGTTGGAGTAGAAGTTGCAGTTGCATTTTATCAGTTTCACTGTAAAAGGGTGGGATCTAGTTGCTAATCTAGTTTCTCGTGCAAATTTATATTTAGGGGGCAGCAATGATCTAAGTTCATTGGAGCAGAAGCTGTGAAAGTATTTATAGAAGAGGCACAGGGAAGCCACGTCGCGCCGGTGAGAGAGAGACTGCAGGCGGTCTGCCAAGTTGGTATCGATCACATTACAGACCCTCCGCTGTACCTTGTCAAGAAGCCCGAGGAGAATAGCAGGGGCACCCAACCAGATATGGCAGCAGTATTCAATGCACAGGCGGATGGTAGATTTATATATGTGCAAGATAGATTCAGAAGGAAAAAACTTCCAGGCCCTGCACAGAGAACAGACTTCCATAGCAGCAGATTTAGCAATGGATTTAGTCATTCCATTTGAGGTCTGCTGTATATATGCTGCCTCTTGATGGTTTTCTCTTTTGACCGCATTTTCCTTTACATTTTGGACTCTGTAAGGCTTGCCAGTGTGTTCATGCAGTGTTACAATTTTTGTATACTTCCTTGGAGTAATATGCATTGCAGATAATGAGAGTAGAACAACTAATCAACAGTCAAAACAATAGTGTTTGGCCTTGATAAAAATCTGATGCAATCATAAATGACAATATTTTTCAAGGCCAAACAAATTTCGTCACATACCTCAAAAACAGATTCATATTACTGCAACCCACTGTAAACGACCTAATCTGAAAAAAAAATAGAAATTGATTATGTCCCGTCACTCCAATGGATCTAAAACTAACTGTATGGTAAACGAAAGAAAACTGAAGCAGTTGTTTCAATTAATTTGCACAGGGGTGTATTTGCTTTCTAGATCGTGATTTTTTTAATCCTGTCATTTCTTACAAATATATAAGTGTAAAGATCTCTTGGTAAGGACACTTGTTTTGTTGGTTTTCCATGTCTTGCTGTTTCTCATTTTCTATAATTATTCTTGTACATATTAAAGTTTAGGAGTTTACACTGCTGAACAATCTTATTTCTTTAATTAAAAGAGAAATGTTTATTGGCTTCTGTAATGTTATTAATAAACCTTTTTTTTTTTCTTTTTTCATTATTTGGAAGGTTCATCATTCCTATATATTGGGTTATCCAGAAAGTTCATGCCGATATTTTAGGAAAATGGAAACACAAAACAAAATTATGTCATCAAATATTTATTTAATTAAATATAAACTATTTTATTGAATGACCTTTTTCCATTTTTCCTTCAATTTAAAAATTCCATCTTGGGAAAAGAACTCACTATGTTGTTTTTTTATGTCATCCAAAGAATTAATATTTTTACCATTGAGATTATTTTGCAAGAACTTGAATAAATGAAAATCAGATGGAGCAATGCCTGGTGAATATGGCAGATGGGGTAACACATCCCAGTCAAGATGTAACAATTTTTGCTGGATAGCCAAAGAAACGTGAGGTTTGGCATTATCCAGATGGAAAACAACAACGTTCCTGTTCACCAATTCTGGGTGATTTTTTTGAATTGCTGGCTTTAATTTGTCCTGTTGTGAGTATTACTTTTCAGAATTAATGGACTGGTTACTTGGCAAAAGCTCATAGTACAGAATTCCTTCGTTATATAGTCCTCTTGTCAGCCATAATTTTTTTCTGGAAAAACACACTTGTTATATACCTCTGTCTCAAATCAATAATGCTTGCGACAAATGTTACTAAAATGACAATGTCAGCTGTAACCACAAAGACAATAACTATTAAATCTTCACAACTTCAGTGTCTCTCTCTGCGAATGAGACAATGTTAAAAACTTCTGGAGCGATTAAAACTTTCCAACACTTTTGGTGGTGATTAAAACCTTTGGGGTGCCAATTAAACTTCTCAGATCATAAATAACTTTCATAGGGGACCACTCAACCTGACTTCTTCACATAAATTAGCTTCACATAAGCACTTCAGATAATTTCCATAGGAGATTACCACTCAATCCAATCTTCACTTGGGACAGTTTTCACTTTTTGTTGGAGAACACTCATCCTGACATAATAATCAATTTCCCAATCACATTTCATAATCTTCTCCTTTGTTCTTTCATCGCCATCAGCAACAAAGGCCTCTGTCAAAAACAATAGGACCAACCCAAATGTAAATAAAATAAGTTTTATTTTCCATACAAAGACATCTCAAACAAAGTAGTGACATTGCATAGAGTAAAGTGGAGGTTCTTTGGTCAAAATTGTCACCCCATCCCCGCACATCTGGCTAAGCCCAATTGGACATCTGTCCACCTCGATGGGTGAAGTCAGATTCTTAAAATCAAACTAAAATTTTACTACACAACTGTCAGTTAGACATCCCTTCCACCCTCCTGGCAACTGTCTTCTGGTGCAAAATCTAAATGAGGCAGGAGCTGGCATTTGTGACCACTAGTGAAACAAAGCAAAAATCTCGAAATCCAACATACTGCACCTGCTTGACATTTTGACAATATCTATATTTTTTTCAGTTTTCAAAATATCTGTGTTACTAAGCACAAATACAATTCATGTCAAAAATTCCATACTGCCCAAAAATATCATACCAATGAATATTTAACATCTTTCCAATCCCACCAGATGAACATCATGATTTTCATAGAAAACATCCTTTTGGGGTGGCTAAAATTGGCTCTTGTTGCTTACCTCAGGATCTTTTTTGCTGAACATTGTTGTAAACAATCTGTCACGTAGAAAGAAGTGTTGACACAGCCACATGTGGTTGAATGCTGATTGCCAGATAAAAACTAAAACTAGAAGAATAGTATATTTCACTGGGTTCATGTAACCACGATAATAACTATATTAAGCACTAGACAAAAGTCTGAGTAGATAAACCAGAATCAATCAAGTAGATCAACTGGAGTACGAGTAGCAGCAGTGGTTGTACCAGTTACAGCTGAGTAACTGAAGTAATATACCCAGGCTCAGGACAATACAACTGTGTGATATGACAACACACCAGTAACCTTTTACATCCCAGCAAAACCAAATAAGATTACAACACAATCTATTTCACTTTACCTGTCATGATTTGCTTAAAAAGCAAGAATTTTCAGAGAATTTATTCAGCAAATCAAAGACAGAAATTCAAATCATCTAGTAGCCAAATATTGTAGCAATTTTCACTAACTTCACTAAGTGCTCATGGATGGTGGATTCTGATGAATTTAGTGGTTCTGCTAATTCCCACTTTGTGTGTTATGTGAGTTATTCTCAATCTATACCTTGATTTGTTCATTATCTGTAGTGAAGGGTCTGTCTGAGCACTTGGTGAACCACTTCTGTACAGTTCTGTCAGCAAAAGCCCCTTCACCATACACAGGAGTTATCTATTTTGTTGCTTGTGAGGCAAGCATCAAGTGTCAAAAATGCAACTTATAATCTATTTTCATAGGAATGCAAAATTAACAGGAATTAACTAATTCTAAATGCTTCTCTCAAGAGATAGATTGAAGTATACTCTAATTGAATGCACATTGTGGTGCAGTGAATACCAGCTCAGAATGAGAAATCGGAGAGGCAAGTTCGAATTCCAGTTGAATTTGTTGCATTCACTTACACACAAATACCCTTGGGAATGGTATTAATCAGTCTCTTTCCTTCAACTGTGGGTTAGAATAGCAGAACAAATTGAGTTCTATAGCTTTGGTTTGCAACCAGCCTACTGTAGAAAGTAATGGTAACCTACTGCAAGAAAATTGTTGCCCAGTCAAGAGTGTATCACGTATGGTTCTTATCTGACTGAAGCATATTATATCTTTCAATAAATTTGACATGTTCTAATATGTTGGAACATGAACTAAAGATCAGCAAGACAACCCAAAATTTGTATACAGCAATTCTGCACCTCACAAATATTCCAATCAAAGCTTTTGTCAGCTGACCTGTATGGATCTTCAAAATATATGAGCATAAAAGTCAGAGATAAAGAGAAATAGCCTGGATATGTACTATTACTTTGAAAGAAATATGCAATAGACAAAGGTTTGGCTGTCTGTTTCTCAGTTTGCCTGTGTTTTAGGGTGGCTACCTAATACCTGCTTGGGCACCCACCTTTGTGTTTCTTGACTTCTTTCTACAAATCCAACCTGCGGTTTATACTAAAACTATGTTGAGCAGACTTTATTTACAATTTCTGAGAAAGAGTGTATAATCTGTCATGAACAGAGCAAGTATGCTCAAAACTTCAGTAACAATACTTCTGACTTTTTGCTAGTACAACCATTCATAGATACCAAACAGTTCCATCAACCCAGTTTTACTCACAAGGTTTGGGTCAACCAATGGGAGAGTTCTCAGGCATTTTCCAATGTTGCTGCATACTGGGATTGATTCCACAGTCTGATATTATAGAGAATTCACAAGAATTTCTTTATTTGCATTGAATATTGTTGCTATATTTGGCTTAGTGCTCTTTACTATATATCTTGACAACATTCAAAGAATGGTCTATGAGATAGTCAATCCTTTCAGTCACTTTCTCACTATTGTTATATGGCGTCTCTTTTTTTTTCTACAAATATTTTCATGGCAATTGTTCTGATGAGTTTTCCTCTTTGGTACCTTGATTGCCTAAATTTAAGCATGCTACTAGATTGGCAATTAGGTCCCACCATTTTAGTGTTGAACTAGCTAGATGCAACCATCAGTTCCATTCTAATAGTTTCTTTTCTCACATGTCTTGTCTGTGAAATACCTTTCTGATTTTTTAGTTCTCTGCCACCTACAATTGTCAAAAAATTAAATGCAACACCAATTGCCATTGTCTGTCTCCCTGAATTCTGTTACTTCATTGTCTTTTTTTCTCACTGCTCTTTACCAAAGTCTTCTTATTCTCTTTTACTCTCTGTAACCCTCTGTGCATTATCGGTTTGCTTGGGGTGAAAAAAATTATGACATTTTGGAACGTGGGACAATTTTTATTTCACAATTTTTAAAAAGTCTATCTTTATGACATGACTAAGGAAAACTGGAAAGAGTTTTTAAAATTATTTCTACTTTATAATATTCATAATGAATTAGAAAGAAAGAAATTTTTCTTGGTAAAGAAGTCAGCTTGTGATTTTGCTGTATATCAATGTCTTTCTTCAAGTTATAGATGTGTTACAGCTCTGATAAGAAGACATAATGAATTAATATTATGTATTATATATGCAACAGCTATATTGTGTTGAATACACCGGTTCCCATCTGATCACCGAAGTTAAGCAACATCGAGCCTGGTCAGTATTTAAATGGGAGACCATTTGGGAATACCGGGTGCTGTAAACGTAAGGACCAAGAATGGTCCACTGGTCCTCCAGGTTTGGGGGTTGGGTGCAGGGCTAACAACCCTGCCCCATAAAAAAACAGTTTGTTACAGAAACAGCAACAAAAAGTTGCGGCCCTATGCACCATCTGGGTGTGATGGATAAATGATGATTATATATGCATATAATAGTTGCCATATCTGGTTGGGTGCTCCTGCTATTTATCACAAACTTCTCAACAAAATATAAAGAAAGATCTGCAATGTAAACAGCCCTGCCTTGACATCTCGACTTCAGTTACTTTCTCACTGACATGGCATGGCTCCCTCAGTCTATTCAACAAATATTTTCAGAGTAACTGCTCTGAAAATCTTTTTTCCCCCTGGTACCCTGACCATGTGAATTTACGCATGCTACTAGATTGACATTAAGGTCGCACCCTTTTACCATTGAACTAGCTAGATGTAACAGTTTCTTTTCTCACATTTCCCGCCCGTGGTACTCCCTTCCATTTACTTCCTTTCTGGATATCTATGATCTCTAAAAATTTCAATTACCACTTTTTATCTTCTTGAATCCCATCTTTTATCATTTCTTCGACACCCACCACTACCCAGTCATTTCTCTCACTGTAACCTCCCGTGCACTAGTGGTAGTGAAATGGTTAAAAAATATATTAATTGGAATAACAATATTGCTTATTTATATTGCTTCTAAGATGATAATCATATTTTTGTAATATTAATAAGATATGATACATATAATAATATACAGAGTCATCATCATCATCGCTTAACGTTCATTTCAATGCTAGCATGGGTTGGACTGGGTTTTCTTGATGGTTCTTTTAAAGGCTGTTTGCTATTTTGTAAGGCCTGGCTGTAGTATCAACTTCTTGAAATCATCCTTGATGAGCTGGGTCCATGTTTTATGTGGTCTACCTATCTTTCTTTGGCCATCAACCACACTCAACCGAAAATTGCTGACTGCATTTTCTATGTCCATTCTCTCAACATAGCCAAATCATCTAAGTCTTACTTGACGCATAACATCTGTTATATTGACAATACCTAGCCTATTTCTTAACTCCTCTGATGATTTTCTATCCCTAAGACTGACATTGCACATTCACCATACCATTTGCTTGTCAGTTTGAGCAATTCTGCTAATATCATCTTCCTTAAGCAGCCAGGTTTTACTACCATATAGCATAACATTTCTAACGCAAACTGTATATAGTTTTCCTTTCATTCTATATAAAAATGCTCAAGATGTTATAAGAGGCAAAAGTTTCCTAATTTTTTTCTAACCTGATTTTATATGGGATCAGGAACTTACTTCTGCACCTCCACTTAATATGTTACCAAGATAGCAAAACTAATCAACAAACTCATACTCAACATTATCAAGCTCAACCTGCTTGTCTTCATCAGTTGCAAATAGTGGGCTCAGGCAAGTTCTGCATTTGAAATTCAAAAAATGAAGTTTGAACCAACATTCTTGCAATGAACTCCACATGGGTGCTTTCCTGAGTATATTTTTTTAAATTCTTTCACCTCCAAGCAAGGCAATAAAACCACCAAGTTGCAAGGGGTTACTGAATGTGACAATGAGAGAAAAAAAAAAAACTATTATTAAGAAAAGAAAATAATAAAAAAACAGAAATTAAGAAGGCAGAAGGTAATGATTGATATTGCATTTAAATCTTTGAAGATCAAGTTGACTGGGAAGCTAAAAACCAGATAAGAGTTCAACAAGCAAAAGATGAAAATGTCAACGTAGAACTTACAATTACATCCAGCCATTTCAACTGCAAAACGATGTGATATCAAATGGTCAGAACAGTAATATAAATATTGCTCAATAATATTATCATATAGCTGCATATGCATAAATTGGGTTACAGTGCAGATACATTTCATGCAATCATGGAAGGGGTGGGATGAGAGAAGAAAAGAGGAGACAAAGGAAAAAGATAAGAAGAAAAAAGAGAAAGGAAAGAAACTAAAGAAAAATGAAAAAAGAAAAGAAAAAGGGCAAAGTAAAACAAAGAAAAAGAGAATAATGAAAAGAAAGAAAAATGAAGAGAAATAGAAAAAGGAGAGAAAATAGAAAAGAGTGAAAAAATGGGAAAGCAAAGAAAGAAATAGAGAGTAAAGAAATAGGTGTAAAAAAGAAAAAATGGAAAGAAAAGAGAAAGGAGAATAGAGAAGAAACAGAGTAAAGAAAAGAAAGATGGAAATAAAAGAAAAAGCAAAGGAGGAAAAGAAGAAAAGAGAAAGGAAGAAAAATAGAAAAGTCTGATTTTTCAATTCTGCTTGTCACCTAATATGATGATGCAAATTCTTCATCAAAATCAATAAGCCTAGAATATTTGCTGAAAATAAAAAGGACAAATGGTAAGTGCAAGATACAAGTGAAATGCGTAAAAGAACTGCTGAGCAAAACACCTAATTTATTTTGTGTCAATGCTTGGCAGGAGGGATGAGTTGCATCTCACAAACATATTCATGTTGTGTGTGTCTGTGTGTATACAAACATATATGCATATATCCACAGTCACATATACATATAGACACACATATATAAACATTCACACATACATACAAAACAAACACACACACATAAAAATAAACGTGCATGCATGTATGTATATGTATTACACAAAAGGAAGTCCTGAAAAGTTCTCACCACAACATTAGAATTTGTTTGGAGGAAAAGATTCTTCCTCAGAATTATAACCTTTTAAATCTTGTGTGTGTGTGTGTGTGTGTGTGTGTGTGTTACTGACATTTTTAAAGGGGAATGGATTAACAGAGATGTATATTTTTGTTGATTTATAACTGTGCTTGTTAACCTTTGAACTCTTCACCCCTCACCCCGATCCCTGAACCTACACATACTGCTGCTCATCACACAAAAATGGGACATTTTTTTTTTATAGGTGCCCAATTTTTTTCTTTCTTCCACTTTCTACAAAAAAAAAAAAAAAAAAAAATTAAATCAATTTTTATTTGTTAACAAAGATCCCTTTGCACCAGTCTCACAAACCATTGTTTGCAAGTTCCATTCACTGTTGAGTCTTTATCCTAAACAAGCTTAGAAAATATCAAGAAGAATAACTTTTAGGAAGCAATAGTTAAAAATTTCATTTTGCATGTTATTGTTTCTGATTTTAATCTATACTGTAGCTCCACTATTCAACTTTGCAGAGGATGAAAGATATGACACCAAAATCTGAAGGTGCCATAGAATAGCAAAGAGGTCTTCCTAAAGCTAAGCAAAGTATTAAGGAACAGGAAAATTTTATTGGAAACAAAGAAAATAGAACTGAACGGTTATATAATATCTTAAGCGATCATGGACTTCTGTTTACCCCTATCCTTGTCGCTCTCAATATTTTTCCTCTTGGTATTTTTCCCAACTCCTGCTCCTTCATTCATTTGCTAAAGCCCATCAAATATGTTTTACACTGCTTTCCATGTCTCTCTTTCCCTCTATCTGTTCTGCGAGAATTAAATTCTCAAAATCCTCCTTTGTCATTACTTGTCCCAGAAACCTCAGCTGTCTCTTGAGGCTAAATATAACTTTCCTTCTCATTTGCATCCTCTCTAACACCATGTCATTGCTCATGTGCTCGGTCTATGGTATCCTCAGCATCCTACTGTAGAATCACATTTCTGTTGCTTTGAGCTTCTCCATTCTTGAAGACATCATCCAACATTCACTGCCATATGGAAGGACAGATATCACATAGCAGTCTGGCACTCTTCTTTGTTTGAAAAATTCAGTGTTTATTCATTAATTTTTTTTTTCTCATCAAAAATATTTTCTTGGTGAAAAAACACATGACTAAAATTTAGTGAAGGTATGGATAGAGTCATGGTAAGTTAGTGTACCATGATAAGCAAAGCTGTAAAATATATTGCAGTCAGCTTGCTTTCATAAAATATAAAAATAGTGTTCTTATTTATTAAGCTCAGTTTCATTTGACCCAGTAAATATCAAATTTATTAATAGTTTTTCCCCATTATACTAATGTTCATCAATACAAGGTCAAAGAGCCACTTAAGGTAGATGTTATAGTGTAGTGAAGGGAAGTTCATGAAACCCTTTGAGAAATCACTTCAAATTCAGGAAATTGGAGCTGTATCCATTCCAAAAATTTGTGAATCCATCAGCTTTTTAACAAATTTTAAATTTATTTTTTTGATAAAGATATCAATAAATAATATTGCTTTTCTACTATGATCAAACTTCTTTATGTGTATAATTTCTTTCAATAAATTATTATTGGAGTAGAGAGACTAAACTATCGCCCGGTTCACACTCCACCCACGTCTATTGAACAGGTGAAGAGGCTCATCCCTTGTTCCCTGTTTAGGATATGGTTTCTGGTTTTCTCTTTTCCAATCTTTTCACTCCTTTTTCTTTTTTTCTCTTTTTTTTTTTTAAATTGGAGTAGATATATAAATTCTCTTTTCCAATCTTTTCACTCTTACATAGCCCCCTGCACACCAGTGGCGTTACCGCCTTGCTCGAGGTGATATGATTAAAAAAAAAAAACATGACTGAAAATTTAGCATTTAGAGTGTTAGCATTCCAACCAAGAGACCCAGGTTCAAATATTGCCATGGTCAGTTAGTTAAAGAGGTTACTTTTTGATAAAATATATGATCCCAGCATGCAGTATTATTGGTGCTTAAAAATCATAGCTCAGATTGAACCAAGATTTGTGAATTGTATTAGGGAGATGAAAATTAGGCGGACATGAAGCAGACTACTACCACATTTAATTTTGTTGTATTGCATTTTTTTTTTAACTTTTTTCAGTGCAGTCTTATTGATTGTTACTTAAACATTCTGATTATCAAAAATCATTTTTAAAAATTACAATATTTAAACAAAATTGATTGGGGGTCAGTTTCTCATACAACGTTAAACTAAATCGATCCTCCATTTTCAATCCACTATAACATTGTCTGAGAAACTGGTCCCCTCCCCCATTAGATTGTTTAAATATTGAAATTTTTGCAAATTTCTGTTTTTTCTTCGTAAAGTTTAAAGTGTAAAAGATAATATTGCACTGAAAAAAGTTCAAAAAATTTGATAATGAATGAATTTACAGGTGGTGGTAATGTCGTACCAGTGACTGGTTTAAAAATGGAGGCTCGATTTACTATAACATTGTATGAGAAACTGATCCCCCCAGAAAATGTTTAAATATTGAAATTTTTCAAAATTTTTTTTGCCAATCGTAAAGCTAAGGGAGTAATAGATAGGGCTGCACTGAAAAAAGTATAAAACAAAAATTTAAAAAAATGAAAAACAACAAAAATTAAACGTGGTGGTAGTTTGCTTCAGGTCCGCAGAAACTTTTGGAAACTGCCAAGGATTATCCCCCATTTGATAGGTAGATAAGAACTCTTTAGCTTAAGCTGGTAATATACATAGATAAAAATAAAAAAAAGTACTATTTCTTTTGCTATATGGCCACTTGCAACAATGCATTACCTTAAAAGCCTTATAATGACTAAAAATATTAAAAGCAAAGTGTCATGTGACTTTGCATTATGCCACGGGCAGAAATAGCACAAAATGATATATATTTAGTTATTTCCATAACACTTTCAACAGATTCTTTTCATGTGGCTTCCTTCTGTCTTTTCTACAAGTATTTCCATGGCTACTGCTCTGACAAGCTTTTTTACCTGGTGCCCTGATCACATGTATTAGCATCAAGGACCTACCCTTTTACCATCGAAACAGTTAAATGTAGCCACCTCTTCTACTTTAAAAAATTCTTTTTTTGCCAACCCAGTATATAGAGCACTCTGGAAGAACGGTAGACTTTGAAAAACAGTAGCTACTTTAGCATATACGCATCGTTCATTCAGGAATGAATTAGAACACTCTCAGCTATTGGGCGTGTATAATGATAATATACACACTAAAAAGTCTGCCTCCTTCTACCAAGTGCCCATAGCTCAGAGCTAGAATCGCCGATTGACGCCAATTTCAATCTTGGGTTAAAAAGCAATCGGAGTCTAACCATACTGATGAGCTGTGATACAGCGAAACAGATCTGTCTGAAGATGACTATATATATATATATATATATATATATATATATATACTGGGTTGGTTTTTCTTTATAATCATTTTTTTATATTAACAAAACCCTTTGAGATGAATATCTTTTTATTGTTCGTATTTTTATTTTTTACACCTTGTCACTTCTAAAAATAATACATTAGCTACTGCTTTGTTCCATTTGACATGTCTTGTCTGGTTTATATTGCTACACTTTGCCCCAATATTGATTGGTCTCTGCACATAATTCTTTTAAAAATATAATGACCTCCCATTCTACTATAATCATCTAATATGGTGGTATATTTTTTATTTTAAATCTACTTATCAATATATATATATATATATATATATATATATGACAAAACAAATGAACTTAATAGGTTTTAAGTTGCAGTATGCTATTATTATAATAACTATATATAAGTGACATGAGGAAAGCTATTTATACCAGTGCATTTCTTTCCTTGAGGTACTTTATTAAGGCAAGTGTCAAGATTTTACTTAGTAATCTATTAAGCATTTGGTCCTAATTACAGTGGCAGTCTTGTATACCAAGTACAAGTACACTCTGGAATAGTCATGCTGGTGGAAAATTTTTAACATAGAATAAGGTGAAAAAAAAAAAAAAAAAAAATTCCTGAAACACAATAAATCATGCTGCAGATAAAATTATTAACTTTCTAAACCAATTTAAGAACTGTACTGTGAATGGAACGGAACGAGAAATCGGAGAGCCGAGTTTGAATTCCAGTTGAATTCATTGCAATCATATACGCACAAATACCCTTGGGAAAGGTATTAATCCGTCTCTTCCCTCCAGTTATAGGTCAAATAACAGGACAGATTGGGTTCTATAGCCTTGGTTGGCAACCAGTCTACAGCAGAAAGCAATGGCAACCTACTGCGGGATAATCTTCTGCCCAGTCAGTCATGTCTCGAAAGAGACATGATCGCCCAAGCGTGTATCACATATGGTACTTAACTGACTGACTGTGTGGTGAGAACTGATTAAAGCCAGTAATTTGATTATGCCGGCACTTGTACTTGGTACACAAAAGTACTCCTTTAGCTATAGTTTCACTTTTCATGGTAAAGCCCAGAAATAAACAATTCCTACGTGTTACTTAATAATGGTTGCAAAACACAAGTGTAGTGGTGCTGGTGATTCGGATGTGCTTCCTTAAAACAAAAATGTGTAAGTTCTTAACTTAATGATAAAAAGATAAAAAAAATTTCAGAATTTGATAAGAGCTTCACTAAAATAATTAAAAAAAAGAACAGATTTTCTATCTGTCCTGTCATTTTTATTACAATATATCATAATTGTTCAACTTTATTATTGTTGTTAATCACTTATTGTGCCTAATTCATAAATTAAACATCATCATCATTTATCCATCACACCCAGATGGTGCATAGGGCAGCAACTTTTTGTTGCTGTTTCTGTAACAAACTGTTTTTTATGGGGCAAGGTTGTTAGCCCTGCACCCAACCCCCAAACCTGGAGGACTGGTGGACCATTCTTGGTCCTTACATTTACAGCACCTGGTATTCCCAAATGGTCCCCCATTGAAATACTGACCAGGCTTGATGTTGCTTAACTTCAGTGATCGGATGGGAACCGGTGTATTCAACATGATATAGCCATAGACAAACTTCATCATAGCTATGTTGAAATAAAATAAAAAATGCAAACTAAAATTACTAACAAGTGATAATGTTCAATTTAAAAAGTTAAAATACTATTACATCTAATACTTTTTTTAACACCATTTCACTTCAGAGTATAGGAAATCATAGCTCTCCACATGTTCCTTTTCTGAGAATTGCCATGTATTCTTAGAAAAGATAGTGTAGTGGCTTTTCATTGCCTTCTCCATAATTTAGAATTCATTTATTCTTCTCCCTTGATGATGTAAGCAATCATGGCTCTCCACATGTTCCTTTTCTGAGAATTGCCATGTATTCTTAGAAAAGATAGTGTAGTGGCTTTTCATTGCCTTCTCCATAATTTAGAATTCATTTATTCTTCTCCCTTGATGATGTAAGCAATCATGGCTCTCCACATATTCCTTTTCTGAGAATTGCCATGCAGTCTTGGGAAAGATAGTGGAGTGGCTTTTTTGTAATCTTGCTAGCGTTAACAAAATCACAACAACATCAGTTCCCTTTGTAACCTTATTAGGTTCAACAAAACTCAATGTTAGTTTTAAAACTTCTACTACAGTAAAGTTATTTTGTAAAGTCACAAATACAAATATAATTGCACCTTCGAACAATGACGACAATTGAACATAGACCAGATGGGAGGCTTGCCTCGTGAAGGGGAAAAAACTCTGTCTCTTTCTTCCTTGTTTATTTCTTTCTTTCCCTCTCAGGGAAGTGATGAGAAGCGGTTGAAATTGAATTGTCAGCTGATTCCGTAAAAGACCACCAATGTAAGGATGAAAATTATAATTAATGCTGGCAGGTAAATGTACAAAGTCAACAAAATCTTGTCTCCAAACCTCCAGATTGGCAGACAGCAGCGCAAAATTGTAAGCAGGTGATTTAAGCCACATACATGAAATTGACATTACACTTTTATGGAGAAACATTCTAATCGCTTACTGACCCGCACAATATCAAAGCGTTTTTAACAAAAAGTCAGACGGATTTGAAAAACAGGAGAGAAGAGACACTCACTACACTAGAAAGCGGTTTGGCAGACAGTTAAGACAAGAACACTCTCTCACGTTAATCTCTCTGTTCATCGCCCCAAGCAGGAACTCAAGGGAAGGGAAGCATAAAGACTGTATTACCTCAAACAATAAATAGACATAGTAGCAGAAAGTAATTTGTGGACACTGAAAGAAGTTGGATTGTATTTTCTTATTAATTCTTTTTTCCTCTCTTTCTTTTGCTGTACAAAGAGTTACACATGTAATCATTAGTTCACATAGTTGGATCTTCGCTACTGTCTTGTTATCCCTTTTTTGTTCTTCTGTTTCCCTTATTTCTGCATTGTGCACCCAACCATCTCTTGATTTCAGCTGTCAAGGAGTGCAGCACGAAGAAAACCACCCCACCTTAACTAACTTTGAGATCAGAAATCACAACAAGGCAGGGGAAGTGAGGGATTTCAACGGATCATTGACATCTTCGATCACCTGGGAACGGAACAGAAGTGAACAGCTGCAGACTCAAGTGCAACTAACTTATGGCAAGTTAACGCACACAACACACATACGTGCAAGCCTGGGTTTGGGGGTGCAGAGTGGGTCATACATATATATATATATTCTGCATGTCACATGATCCCAGCAGCATAGTAACACTAATTACTTGAGAATGAGGTTGACTGTTTACTTTCTGGTTATTCGTGTTCAAACACAAGTGTCAGCAGTGACACATTATTCCTATATGACAGCCTTTTCATTGCCTTCTTCATAGTCTGAAATTCATTTTTCCTCCTCCCTTGAGAATGTACACAATCACGTCTCTCCACATGAACCTTTTCTGAGATTTGCCATGCATTCTTGGGAAATATAGTAGCATGGTTTTCTATTTTCTCTGTAGTTTTGAATTCATAGTTTTCTTTCTCTAAGACTGGTTGCCAGCTTAGGTAAAAGACAGCCAAATTTACTTCTATTTAACCCATAGTTGGGAGATGGAAGAAGAGATAGATTCATATATTTTGTGAGGGTATTTATGCAAAAGTGAAAAAAATCAGCCTAGAATTTCAACTTGATTTGCCTTTTATATTTATATCTTTTATATGATCCACACGTCACTAAATCTAATACTATGAGTATGAGATGCAAATATGCAAGTTGGCAATGCATATGTTCTCTAAAATGAAGAAGGCCCCTGGTCCAAGGGATTCCAACCCTGCAGCATTACGTTCTTCATTGCACAGTGTAATATCAACGCCAAGGGATTTAGCAGTAAAACACTTTATTCAATCTACCAGGTTTCAGTTTGAAATTTCCTGAAGGTTACCTGGATAGATAGATACCTGAAAACAGCCAGAGAGTACAACAGTTGAAAGGCGAGATTATCCAAAAATAACAAGGACAATAGTCCAATATTTTTTTAAAAATCATTTCACCCCAATCAAGGCAGGACCATCACTAGTGCACGTGTTACAGTGAGAAAAAAAGACTGGGTAGAGGGAGTGTCAAAAAATGGATAAAAGATAGATGAGATTAAAGATAAAAACATGGAAATTGACATTGCATTTAAATTTTTAGAGATTGTAGCTATCAGAGAAACAAGTAAATAGCAAAAGGTTCCACAGGCAAGAAGGCTGAGAAAAGAAACTATCAGAGTAGAAGAGGCAATTACATCTAACTATTTCAAGAGTAATTCTCACACTTCCCGCCTGTGGAACTCCCTTCCACAAGTCTGCTTTCCCGACAGCTACAATCTCCAGGTGTTTAAATGTAGGGTTAATAGACACCTCCTATCACACTAACTCCCAATTATTCTCAGAACACTCATCTACCCAACCCTCATTCTCTGTATCCTTACCCGCCTATAACCCACCCTCTGACATTTCCTATATTTAACCATCCTTTCTCCACTCTATGTAGCCCCCTGCGCAGTAGTGGCAGTGACATGCCTTGCTCGGGGTGAAACGCTTATAAAAAAAAAAGGATAGAAACTAGATGCCAATCTAGTAGCACACTTAAATTCTTGCAGTCGGGGAACCAACAACAACAACAAAAATGTCATCAAAGCATTTGTCATGAAAATATTTGTAGAAAAGACAGAGGGAAACCTCATCACATTAGTGAGAAAGTGATTGAAATTGAGATGTCAAATCAGGAATGATTACATTGTAGACTCTTCTTTGCATTTTGTCAAGAACCTTAAGATGAATAGCAGGAGCACTTGACCAGATATGGCAACAGTATTCGATGCATGGATGAATGGTAAATTATACATTCTTTCACATTTATTTAAGTGGTTAATGAACTATAAATTATAACAGAGTATTGTCTTTATCTTCCAAACTGAACCTTAATATTAGTTTCACAGTTCTAACACTTTAGCTGAATCTTACCAAAGCTATCAGACATTAACATTTGCCAATAGTTTTGTTTCTTGCAAATGCAAACTCCGAAATGCCAATGATGCCTTCAGTCCAAAGTTAACTTGTATAATTCAGATGCTTTTTTCAATAATACATATATTACTGACATTATCTTTACTATATTCTCATGTCCCAGTATTGTGGCACTGTTGTCCGCAATTATGAACAAAGTGTTTTTCATTTTATTTACCAACCACCCTCACCTTTTAGAGTCAGGTCTGTATCATTAACATCGCAAGTGCAACTATTACTTACTCTTTTCTTTACTATATTTTAAATTCATTTATTTCTAGGTTGTTATTCTTTCTTTCCCTTGGAGAGGTATTTATAGTTTTTGTAAGACTATGTGGGTGAAACAGAGTATTCAAACTTATTGACTTGACTGCAGTACCGACAACAATAAAACACAATCTAAGCTGCCTATGTTAATAATATAACTAGTCACAGTTGTCATACAACTTCTCACATTGTTTAATACAAGCCAAGATGATGACGGTGGGGAAACAGGGTATCCAAGTTTTGACCAACCAAGGGAACAGGGACATGTTTTCTACTTGCAGAAATGTGTAATGATTTTAGTCTCTAGTAGAGTGAAGACAGCAGCCTTGACCACATCTCCATGTTTGAGGTTATACTCTTGTGAATGGCTGGCATGGATGGGGGTTAGGTAAGGCCCAAGAGCCACTCAAAGTAGGAGGTTACTGAATGAGATTGTTTTAAAAGGATACAGGCAGGGAACAAAAAGTGCATATTATGAGGATATCACTTGACCTTTGACTTGAAGATGTTAAGGTTATAATGATCAGGAAAGCATCCTCTTGCGAGATCATTCTACAATTTTTGAGAAGAAGCTGTCTGAGTGGAACTTACTTTTTACCAATGAAACATGAAGAGGATCAGGATGAGTTGATCTAGTATGTGAAATGGCACATGTCTTGTATGTGAAAGTCTTAACTGGGGGACCCAAGGAATGTAGTTTGCCTTGAAAATAGCAATAGAGTCGCAAGAAGCTAGCAATGTTTCTCTTGTGAGAAAGTGGTTGTAGTGTGTAAAAGAATTCATCACTCAAAGACATGGAAATGTCTTTGAACTATGTTGGAGAGTCAGGATTTTGCAGCTCCAAACTTTTTTTATCTTTTTCTTTTTATTTGTTGGATATTATTTCCTATATCATTGCATACTTTTTTCAGTTTTTAATTACCAAATTTCTATATAATCTCCTTCATCGTTATAAAATTGTGATATAAAAAAATAAGCAGAAGAATCTAGAAAAGGACAATTTTATATATCTAAATCTAATCTAAATCTAAACTTATTTATAAATGGAACTTTATGTGTGTGTGTATCCGTTACCTATAAACTCTGAAATGGCTGAACCGATTTTTTTGAAAATTTACAGTTATACTATAAGCGTCTGTGAGTGTTCTTAGCTAGGTTTTGTGTCAAGGTACCCCCAATAAATATTGAAAATCAATAATCGAAAAAAATCGGGTTATAGAAGGAGTGGTTCGATTATAATCAAATTTGATACACTCATAGACAAAGACATAAGAAATGTTATTCAGAAGTTTGCAGTTCTTACAATAGTGCAGAAAACTGGTAATATATATATATATATATATATATATATATATATATATATAAAAGGCAAGATGTTTGTGTGTGTGTCTGTCTGTCCTTTATACAAATCCACAACTTTTATCCGATTCTCACCAAACTTCACACAAATATTCTTCAGGCTGAGTCTGAGCTCCAGAACCATGGATTAGTTTTAAAGCTTTCATTACATCCAAGTAATATTGGGCTATACTGCTAGTGATAGAATAAAGAACAAAGTAGGAAATGCATCTTAATCTAACATTTCACTTTTATTAATGATTCTTCAGAGATCTGGTTAAAGACAAGAAATGAAAAATTTAAAAAAACTATACTAGAATGTTGTATTGGTCAGATATGTCTCGTGTAATAAAGCAAGAGAGAATTGTTTTAGATGTTGTGTATATGTATGTATAGTAACATTTATCAATTTATATGTATGTGTGCATAATAATACACACGTCAAGTGTATTAAAACAACAGAATTTTTTAAACGTGCGTGTAAGAAAATCTTGAACAGCAAAATTATATATATATATATATATATATATCACTCCACACCAAGTAAGAAGATAATACTACTAAGATACAAACAGTTACTGAGTGTGAAAGAATCTGAGAAAAACATTACTGATTAAAGGAGATACCAAACCACAAGTAATTTGTGGTAAGCAGTCAATGTGCTCAAAACTTTTTTGTTGCTCAGATGTTTTGTCCATGATATTCTCAGCATTTGTTGTTAGAACCCTGTCTCTGTCAGCTCAAGTCTCTTCTTCATCCAAGAAGATATTGTTCATCCTTTGCTGTTATATAAGAGATTAGATATTACACAGCAATTCAGCACTTGATATTAGAAATATGTAATTATTCCATATTTTATGATTTCACTTTCCTTATATTTCTATATTAGTAATACAATTCAACTATGAAGGAGTGGTTATCACTCTAGTTTTAAAAACAATAATTATTATGAGTTCAATCCTCATTGGGTGTCCACACGTTAATTTCAATAATATGATAGAAGTGCTTTGTTGTGAAACATCATTTAGCGGTCTTACAGACCATGACGACAATTACACTTCATGAATAAGTGTGTGTGTGTGTGTATATATATATATATATATATATGAAAAAGATGTTTTTGTTCTTTTATTTATGATCTATGGTAGTTGGTATGTAACATCTTTTTTTTATAAAAGAAATATCTAAAAGGAAATCTGTTTGAATTTCTGGAATGAGATGTACTATTACTTACATGAAGACTGTTGTTCTCATCTTTGTTATTATCATAACATTTTGTTCATTATGCTTGATATTTACTCAAGCCTCCCCACAAAGGCAGGATGTGGCACAAGGTCGATTTTTATGTTGGACATCTCGAGTGCATATGTTTGGGCAAAAACTTTCCGTAAACCCCCTGTATACTCAGGATGGGTATTGTCTATCTTTCCAAATAGTTGAACAGAATACAAGCCTCTGTACTCTCAAATATATGAAGATAATAAAGTTGTATAAAAAATTACCCACTACAAAGATACCAGCATTTCATAAGTTTTTTTAAACACTCAGTTAAGTACCATACGGGACACACACTTGGGTGATCATGTCTTGAACAAAACCTGACTGACTGGGTTGAAGATTTCCTGTTGTAGATTGCCATTACTTTCGACAGTAGACTGGTTGCCAACCAAGGATACAGATCCCAATCTGTCCTACAGCTAAAAGGAGAAGCAGCGAAATAATAACTTTTCTTAAGGTACTTGCATATAAGTGAATATAATGATTTTAACTGGAATTCAAACTCGACTTTCCTATTTCTAGGTCAGAACCAATATCCACCCATATATAAGAAACCATTACTCTCTCTCTCTCTCTCTCTATATATATATATATAGACAGAGAGAGAGTAATGGTTTCTTCACTCACACTTCTTGCTTGTAGTACTCTCTTCCAGCTTTGTTAACAACAATATATTCAAAAAATTTAAATGCATCATCAATTGTTATCTTCTACAACCTTGAAACCTAGTTTTTTAATATTCTCTCTCTCATGAATATTTTTTGTCTTTATCACCTTGATTGGAGGGAAATGATTAAAAACAAAAATTATATAGTTTAAACTGCAAACCACATAAAGGCCATCTACATACAGAATTGTGTATCTTGTCTCTTGCGAGACAGGCATATAAAACAAACACACACACTATATATATATATATATATATATATATATATATGGTAATTATAATAATAATGATAATAGCATACTTCAACTAATAATTGTTGTGTTCAATTAAAAAAATATTTTTGTGAAGGAAGAAATAGACTTTCTATCTCATCCTTCTAATTAACTTCTCAGTTTTATGAACTAATTTGGTGAAAAAATCCTGTTTGCGAGGAATTGGAATGTTTTTTAGGGGTATTTTAAAGTTTTTTTTTTCATGGTTGCAAAAAAAGTAAACAAGGAGAGTGTTGAACTATGAAAGGAGCAAATAATAGTATAAGTAATGGTTACTAATGGAAGTACATTCCACACTTAGATATTTACTTTTAAAAAGTGCTCAATACAAAAGTAGAGCATAAATATATGGTAATTAGTATTATTATAATAATAATAGCAGCATACTGCAACTAATAATTGTTGTGTTCCATTGAAAAATTATTTTTGTGAGGGAAGAAATAGGCTTCCCATCTCATCCTTCTAATTAAGTCCTCAGTTTTATGAACTAATTTGGTGAAATAATCCTGTTTGTGAGAGATTGAAATGTTTTTTAAGGGTCTAACTGCAGAATGTACTTCTATTAATAACCATTATTTATTATTATTTTATAATTTACTCCTTTACTATTATTACTATAATAATAATAATAATAATAGTTACCATATATTTTTGCTCAACTTTTGTATTGAACACTTATAAAAAAATATCTACCTGTGGAATGTAATTCTATCAGTAACCATTACTTATTATACACTAGCAGTATAGCCCGGTGTTGCTCGGGTGTAATGAAAACTTTTATTTATATATATATATATATATATATATCATCGATTTTCTGCACTATTGTAAGAACTGCAACCTTAAAACTTCTGAATATTGTTTCTTATGTCTTTGTCTATGAGTGTATTAAATTTGATTAAAATCGGACCATTCCTTCTATAACCCAATTTTTTCGATTATCGATATTTATCAGGGATACCTCGACACAAAACCTAGCTAAGAACACTCGCAGACACTTATAGTACAACTGTGTAAATTTTCAAGAAAATCGATTCAGCCATTTCGGAGTCTATAGGTAATAGATAGACGCACACACTCACACACACAAAGTTCCATTTATAAATAAGTTTAGATATATATATGTATATACAAAAATTTATTAAATCTTAAAAATTAAATAAATCTCCCTTGTCAGCCATATTCAATGAAAAGTGATTGAAAGAAAGGTTGCTACCCAAGTGTGTGTGTGTGTATATATATATATATATATATATCCATATATCCAAGTGAATAAGGAACAAAGAAAAAATTTAATGTCAATGTCAAAACAAAATGTACATGTTCTAAAATATAATTTTTATATATATATATATATATATATACACACACACATAAAAAGCTGACTGAACTTTTTCAATATTTTTACATTTTTCAAAGTTGACACTTAACCTTTTCATCAGTATTGTTAATTCTTTTTTCTTATGCAATGTCTACTTGGATTTATTTAACTTTGGTCATAAAACAATGCTCAGAGTTCAAAGATACAGAGTGTGACAAATGCTAGCTTTTTTAAAAAAATATATCTGAGTAGCTATAGTCTACAAACACGTAAATTGTTGGTTTGAACCAATAATAAATAGGATTAGTAATAGTCAAGATAAGTAAAGAAAAATTCATTCATTTCATTAATTCATAGTAAAATAGCAGTAAAACAAAAAACAACAAAAGAACAATGGGACAGTTTATGTATAGATCAGCAATTCCACAGGCAATTATAAGTCGAATTCCTTGCATTCACTTATGCACAAATACCTTTGGGAAAGGTATTAATCCGTCTCTTCCCTCCAGTTATGGGTTAAATAATAGAATAGATTGGGTTCTATAGCCTTGGTTGGCAACCCGTCTACTGCAGAAAGCAATGGCAACCTACTCCAGGATAACCTTCTTCCCAGTCAGTCATGTCACTTTCGAGACATGATCGCCCGAGTGTGTATCATGTATAGCACTTAACTGACTGACTATATGCTCCACAATATTTACTAAGAATCATTAAATGGCAATTTGAGAATAGCAGAAAATATCCATAGAAATTCTCATTGTCAACAAATATTTGAACTTAACAACTTCAGCAAAATATTACATTAATAATCATAAATATGAAGGCAGGGTGGTGTTTTAAGAAGATTTAAAGATTTGAAATTGACACCTTTTTCCATTTCAATGAAACAATCTTAAACATTTCTATTTTCTCATTGAAACAAAGTAGAGCTTTTTCTCCTCTTTCCACATGAACAAAACAGTATAGTTCATTATTTAAGAGGTATTGGTTAGGCATAATGGTTGTGCAAACTAATGAAGAGAGAGACAAGCACAATTATAGCAGGATAATATCAAACTGAAATCAAAGAGTAGTATCTATTCTCACCATCTCTAATGGCAATATTAGCCATTTTCTTAGAAGAAAATATTTGACATTCTGTTATAACTCAATTAATGGTTATAACATTATGTTTCAACTGACTTCAACCATACTCTAAAGAACTCTCTCGAAACTCTGTCCCTGAACTCTCTTTGAGTTCTTTATTGAAGACATCTTGCCAAGTTCATTTGTGTTAATGTGAATGTCTTATTTACTCCATTAATTATCGGAGTTAATAAGACATGAATCAACCAGTGTGGTTTGAGTTGCACTTCTTTTCACTTCTTGACGACTGGGCTAGGGTCAAAATGTAGTATCTTCTCCCTTCATCTCTAATGGTAATGGTAATTATAGGTATTTCCTTGCAAGGAAATATTTGGCATTCCTTGATCAAACAGTCAGTGCTACTAAAGATACACTTTCTTCACTACATGGCCATAAAGCTGGGATCAAAGTGTATTATCTGCCTTCAGGTGGACAAGCTACATTGTATCACTTGATTGTGTTTCAGTCTGTGGACAGAACACAACATATAAATGAAAGATGCTTGGTACTGGGGATTCAAACTCTGTGGCAGAACCTCTCATTGCACTAAAAAAGAAGAGTTGGTGGAATATTGATGTCATTGCAATGCTGATTGCAGGGACTGGGCAACTTTTGGCCTTAGCTCATGTGCACACACTTGGGCTCCCCATTTAAAATCAGTCTTGTGCCATATCCCGTCATCATGGGGGTGGGGTGGGCGTGGGTGGCTAGTAAATAACAAGCGTAGTATCTGTTCTCTTCATTTCTAATGATAACGATAATATTCCTTATAAGAAAAACATTTGACTACTTTCCTCTGTAATTTATAAAGTTTTCCATGAAAATAGGTTTTTAAGTCCAGTAGCTGCTATTACTCTTTCAGATATTGATGAGGTCTCCTTCTTAAACTTTTGTTTAAAGTCATGAAGAGTGTTAAGATTATAACATTGTTTTTTCTTTGAGTTACATCTGTTATCGATTTTAGTTGTTGTTGAAAGTTGTCAAGTGTTATAGTTTCTGTTATTTGGTAGGTCTTTTTTTTTTTGTGATTCTGTAATGCCAGTCCACTGTTATGTAATTGGTAGCATCTGATAAATTTCAAAGCAGATTTATATTAGGTTATTTTCAAAAAAGAAAAAAAAAAAAAAAAAGGAAAAAATAGGAAAAAAAGGAAAAAAAAGGAAAAATTTCAGCAACACTAGAATTGTGAACTTAAAAAGTTCTCAAGTCATCAAACAACAGACGTTATTCTGTGAAAAGCCTTTTAAAGTCAACCCCTCAGTGAGAAAGGTAAGCACAGCTGGCAGGGGCATGCCAGACTTTTTTTGGTGAATGCAATCAACCAGTTCTAGCTATAATTAGGCTGTGAATCTGATCCACCAAATAAATAAATAAAGGACTTCTGATTTGGAATTTCAGGAGAAATTTAGTTTTTTCTAGAAGAGTCTCAAGATGGAAGTGAAAGTGTTCCTCCACACAAAAGGGCACAAGATAAAAGAAGAGTTTTGGGATGCAAAAGAGAGAAGGAATGAAGAGAGTCTTCTAAGAAATTTCACTGAGGCCATTAAACTGGGAGAAAAAAAATGGCGGCTGACTCGTAAGTTGGCCAGTTGTGGATGGAATTAAGATGTTTTCTGGTAGTGGGAAGTTTAATAACCTGCTACTAGGACAGTCACCGATCGTCATTCTCTCTCTCACTTGGCAATTCACATGAGTAAAGAAAAAAAATAAACAATGAAGAAATCAACCAACATTGTCAAGAAATGTGCATCCACATGGTTTTCTTTTAATAAAATGCAGGAAGCTACATTATATATCATGTTTTAGAACATTGTTACACTATGAGTTTTGAAGAAGGATGATTCTCACAAGGATCTGCAGGTTTAAATTGCTCAGAGCCATTTTTAACCATTGAGCTTAGAAATTGGTTATGTACAGCTGACAGTTTCAATATTTTTGAATGAGTTTGGTGCCATGCATCACATCCAGATGAAAGTCTTGATCTAACAAGGTAACTTAAGAACATGATTTGAGTTATTAGATTAATGCTTGTAGAAGTCAAATAACTTACCTTTCAACATGGCTGTCTCCTTTGTCTCCCTGCAGGAAGGTGCCTATTCAAGTGTGTGGATATTGAGCTCAATATACACACTGAAATTATCAGCCAATCAATGCTTATAGAATAGACTTGCCTGTAACAGAATGGAATCTCTCAGGTTATTATTTAAACCACCTACCAATTTGCCCTGGTGGTTTTTTGATCAGTCAAACCCAACTTCTATTCTAGTTGATTACTGGCTGGTTGTTCTAGAAGACTTTTACATGGCGCTGCGAACAGGATCCGAACCTGTGAGGGAATAACCCATTGGATTTCAAATCCAATGGGTTATCCAATGGCTATATTTCAGCAAGGCCGCCTGTATTGACGTAAGCATATTATCTCCTCACTTCCCCCAACCTATGCCTATTACAGCCACAGAGCCTGCTTGATACATTCCCAATAGAACCCACGCCATCCTCCGTCTTGATTTGGCGGGACGTGATCTTACAGACTACCTTATGAAGATCTTAACAGAACGTGGTTATTCATTTACAACCACAACCGAGAGAGAAATTGTCCGTGACATCAAGGAAAAGCTGTGCCATGTCGCTCTTGACTTTGAACATGAGATGGTTACAGCTGCGTCTTCTCCTTCCTTGGAGAAGGAGTTACGAGTTGCCCGATGGTCAGGTAATTACCATTAGTAACAAGAGATTCAGGTCTCCAGGGTCCATGTTCCAGCCTTCCTTTTTAGGTATGGAATCATCAGGAATCCATGAGACAACGTACAATTCCATCATGAAATGTGATGTCAACATCAGAAAAGATTTGTATGCTAACACCGTGCTATCTGGGGGCACTATCATGTTTCCTGGAATTGCTGACCGGATGCAGAAAGAAATCACCTCCTTGGCTCCCACTACGATGAGGATAAAAATAATCACTCCCCCTGAGCATAAATATTCCATCTGGATTGGTGGTTCCATCTTGGCTTCTTTGTCTACTTTCCAGCAGATGTGGATTACAAAGCAAGAATATGACGAATCTGGACTATCCATCGTTCACAGAAAATGTTTCTAAGCAAAAATGGCTTACATTCTCTGTTAATTTAAACTAATTAATGAACCCACAATAAAATAATCCCTTTATGCACTAAAAAAAAACTGTACCCTTTTTTTTTCTAGGGATAAAAGTTCACTTAATTCCAAAAGTCTAAACAAATGGAAGTATTTACTTTTCACGAAAACTCTATAAAAGTTTTGCTAAAACATGTTTGGGGCAAGGGCTCACCAACTTCCAAATATCTTTGCATTCTAAACTAAATTATCTTAATCTTGTTAGCCTAAAAGATTATAATTAACTATATATTTCTTCTGTATTGAAGTTTCTGTCAATGTATTATGACTTTGTAAAATTCAAGAATATAGTAGAAACGCTGCCCAACCACTAATATAGGATTAGAGTTGCAGGATCAAGTAGGATAACCCTGCGGAACCCTAGATTTCTGAGGAAACTTGAGGCACTTACAGTCAAGACCCCTATCCCAAGTCCTTGGCCTGTGTCCCCTGGAGCGACAGACACAGATATATGTAGGCCACATCAACCTGATGAGAAATCTGGAAATGGCAGCATTACTTTGCAAAGTGACCTGGCATCCCAAAGCCCTATTCAGTCACAGTTATCACGAACTAGGATCCCAAGGGCTCTATCCCAAGTACTCCCATATAATCGACCAGGCGATAAGGTACTGATTCCCCCGCACAGCAGCCACTATGCTCCCGCAGTGGGGAGAGGAGGGAGATGTAGAAGTCAAATAACTTACCTTTCAACATGGCTGTCTCCTTTTGTCTCCCTGCAGGAAGGTGTCTATTCAAAAGTGTGGATATTGGGCTCAATATTTATGGAGCTCAATATACACACTGAAATTGTCAGCCAATCAATACTTATAGAATGAACTTGCTTGTAACAGAATGGAATCTCCCAGATTATTATTTAAACCACCTACCAATTTGCCCTGGGGTTTTTTGGTCAGTCAAACCCAACTTCTATTCTAGTTGATTACTGGCTGGTTGTTCTAGAAGACTTTTACACAGTCAAGTTCATTACATTCACTTTCATGCTAATAATACCCTTGGGAAAGGTATGAATCCATCACTTTTCCCCTCAGCTAAAGGTAAATAGCAGAACAGACTGAGTTCTCTGAATTTAAAACCAGCCTGGAATTGAACCAACTCGCCTGGAGGATAAAGAGGTTTGCACAGGGTTAATACCTCTACCTGTAAAAAGGTTAGAAAAGCATCAACAACAATGTACCAGCCCAAAACAGAGTGTGATAGCAAGGGGTCATTGATGGCCTGGAGACAATGGATTAAGAGACTGTCCATGTTTCTGTGAACAACTGAAAGTTTAAAAGAAGTTTTAAAGAAAATGGGAAATGAAAAGAAATTTATGCTTAAAAATAAAAAACAATTTTTTAAAAGTGAAATTTCTGAGAGAAAATTATGAGAAAAGAGGGTTTGGAAAATTTAACAACAGCAAGTAAACTATCTGATGAGTTTGTTTAAATGTACAAGAGATAGAAAGTTGTGGAGAGCCATGACTGCCCACATTCTGAAGGCATATGGCATATGAAAGGATAAGGCTAGCATTTGTAAACAAAGATGGTAGTGTATCAGATATCCATGAAAAATAAAGAAACAAATAAAAGGTATATAATTAGATTTGAATTACTGTAGTCTAATCAGTAAGGCAGCCAAAGATAAAACTAAGAGATGTGAGATAAAAATTTGTTGCTATCCTTATTCATGACAATTTTAATTTTCAGCAACATGAACAACAAGTTATGAACATGGAGAGGGTTTATGCTTACAATAATTTTATATACATATATAGTAGGAACGAGAAATCTGAGAGCCGAGTTCGAATTCCAGTTGATATTCATTGCATTCACTTACGCGCAAATACCCTTGGGAAAGGTATTAATCCGTCTCTTCCTTCCAGTTATGGGTTAAATAACAGGACAGATTGGGTTCTATAGCCTTGGCTGGCAACCAGTCTACCGCAGAAAGCAATGACAACCTACTGCGAAATAATCTTCTGCCCAGTCAGTCATGTCTCTTTTGAGACATGATCGCCCAAGCTTGTTTCACATATGGCACTTAACTGACTGATAGTAGGAACTTCCAACATTTAACTAAAAATGTGAGCATATGTGATGAAAAAAAAATGCTCAAAACATAAAAACAAAATTTCATTGCAAAAAAAAAAAAAATCATTTATGTTCTTATTAAGAGAAAAGACCGAATAATTTTTTGATTATTAAATTATATTTTTTAATCATTTTTAGAACATTTGAAATTTTGGTTAAAAATTTTGTTTTACTTGCATCAACAGGTGACCATAAATTAGTATAGGAAATTTGATTGTCTTTTTGCAGTGAAAATCACTGATTTGGAAATTCTTGCAAAAATCTGATAATTGTCGGTTTTAATGAAATTTTCGAAACTTATTCACAAATTCATTAAATTATTTTAGAAATGTTTCTTTTCAAGAAAATCTAGGTAAAAATACTGGTTTACATTTGTTATACCCCTCTTAATTAATTTTATTATGTTTCAAGAAATTCATTTTTGTAGCAGTTAATGTTTATATTACTGATAAGGACAAGTCATTGGAGAATTTAAAACATCAAATATTTTTGTAAAATAGGACCCCCAGTTACCAAAAATCTGCTCTAAATTGTAAAATAAAAATTACAATAAAACTAAGAGTATTTAATTAGAAAAGAAGTGCAAGAGAACCCTAAATGACGCCAAACAGTTGTTTGCTGAGAGAATGCAACAGCACATAGCTGACCGCAAGTTCGGCTCCAAGGACTATTGGAGGATTTGTAAACGAGTGCTCAACAATAGGAAATCCTCAATACCTCCTTTAATCCATGAATTTGAGGTTCTCACGTCATCTACAGACAAAGCTGAGTGCTTTGCCTGCAGATTCTCATCCAACTCCACATTCGACTTGTCCGGAGTACACCCACCCGACTTCCCTATTAGAACTGAGGCCAAACTGCACGATGTATATATTACCCCGACAGTAGTATCCAGAGTAATTTCAAAACTCGACCCCCATAAGGCGTGTTGAGACGATGGAATCCCGGTGATAGTCCTTAACAGATGTGCTCCTGAACTTTCCCCTGTCCTCTCTAAACTATTTAACTACTGCCTTTCTGCTTTCCTGCATGCTGGAAGTTCTCTTCAGTCTTCCTGTATTTAAGAATTGTGGTGAACCCTCGGACCCATCCAACTATCAGTCTTCTACCGATATTCGGGAAAGTATTCGAGGCTATAATCAATGCTGAAATAGTTCATCATCTCACCACCCACAAACTGTTCTCCGACAGGCAATATGGATTCCGCTTTGCCAGGTCCACGGCCAACCTGCTAACAACCGTAACGGAGTACATACTACAGGCCCTTGAGTCTGACGAGGCTCGCGCAGTTGCTCTGGCCATCTCCAAGGCTTTCGACAGGTTTTGGCACTCTGGCCTCCTATGCAAACTACGCGGTTATGGTATTGCCGGTCACCTGCTTGACTTAATCCAATCTTTCTTAAATAACCGGAAAATGAAGGTCATTCTGAATGGGTGTGCCTCTTCATCCTACAGCACGAATGCTGGTGTCCCACAGGGCTCTATCCTAGGCCCGACGCTCTTTCTTATTTTCATCAACGACCTCCCAGATGAGATCAAGTCCCAAGTAGGCATCTACGCAGATGACACTACAATATACTCCCGCACCAGTAAGAAACCTGTCGTGGTGGAAAGACATAATCTCGCTGCTGACCTTGAGCGAGATCTACACTCTGTGGTGAACTGGGGCAAGAAGTGGCTTGTCAACTTCAATTCATCTAAGACCAAGCAGTTGTCTATCAACCATTACAGGCAACCTCTCCTGCCTCCCATAAGCATGGACCAAGCGATTCTCCCAAAGAGTAATACACTACGCCTCCTTGGACTTACCCTGTCCTCAGACCTCAAATGGAACCACTATATTGAATCCATAGCAAAATCTACTGCTAAGAAGTTTGGGTCACTATGTCGATCCAGGATGTTTTTTCCGCCTGAATCCATCCTGCATATATACAAGTCAACCATCCGTCCGTGCATGGAGTACTGCTGCCATTTATGGTCAGGTGCCCTGCCGTTCTCCTCAGTGTTCTTGACAGGCTCCAAAGGAGAGTCTGTAATATGATAGGTACTGATCTGGCGGCTCGACTGCAGCCACTTCCCCATCGTCGAAATGTGGCCTCCCTTTGTCTGTTCTATAAATACTTTCATGGCTTCTGCTCAGACGAACTTAAGTCACTGATGCCTCCTCAACAGGTGTTTACTCGTGCAACCAGACTGGCAACTGGGTCCCACCCATTCACAGTCAGGTTAGCCAAATGCAGACAACAATTCTACTCCTGCAGCTTCTCTCGCACTTCCCGCCTGTGGAACTCGCTCCCGTATTCTTGCTTTCCTGACGGCTAGAACCTCCAGAAATTTAAATGCAAAGTCAATACTCATCTACTAACCACTGGACTCTAGCTCTCTCCCCACCCCTGTATAACCTTCCCTTTCTCTCCACCTATGTATCTGTCATCGCACCTGCTTTCTCAGCTTTCTATTGTTCCTTTCTAACTAGTTTGTACTCCTCACTCTTTTCTAATTAATCTTTTTACATTTATGTAGCCCCCTGCACATCAGTGGCGTTTCCGCCTTGCTCGGGGTGAAATGATTTTAAAAAAAAAATGAAAATAATGTTTTTCAGTTAATAATGAAGTTTTACAAAAATCTTTTTCATTTTTAATATACAGTTTTAAATCTTTTAATATTCCATATTAATTTGTAGAGGTTGTGTGATATTTTTATTAGTTAAAATCTATATTTAACAATCATAAATGGAAAAGCTTACTACAATTCAGAGACCAGCAGTATTTTAAAAAGAATTTGAAATACTTTTGTGTGCATATAAACATGCTGATTTTTGTAAATACAGATGCCCATACATGACATTATTAGTAAATTTAAAATTCATTGAAAATATTCTAACATTTCCTCAACAAATGTCTTGTAAGTGAGACTATAAAGCCAAAGTACCTAAAATTTAATAAAATATTTAAAATATTTAAGATTACTGGGTAGTTTTCAAAAATTATATAAAAAACGTGTTCACATATTTGTCATATGTGCGTTGTGGTACAGTGGATATCGGCTTGGAACGAGAAACTGGGGAGCCGAGTTCGAATTCCATTTGAATCCATTCTAATTCACTTATGCACAAATACCCTTGGGAAAGGTATTAATCCATCTTTTCCTTCCAGTTATGGGTTAAATAGCAGGACAGATTGGGTTCTATAGCCTTGGTCGGCAACCAGTCTACCCCAGAAAGCAATGGCAACCTACTGCGGAATAATCTTCTGCCCAGTCAGTCATGTCTCTTTCTAGACATGATCGCCCAAGCGTGTATCACGTATGGCACTTAAATGAAATGAATTTCACCATTAACTAAATCTCACATTTATCAGGCTATTCATAATTGTGCAAAACACATCATAAAAACACCCACATCCATATTAAAAAAATGCTTTTCTGTGATATTTTAAACTGAAAGTAAGTAATACTTGTTTTAATTCAGATTAATTAAATTTCAAACCAGTTAATCTTCCTTAAATAAAGTTTCAGAAAAGCATATCTTATTGTTTAATGATTTTTTAATAAAGACATTTATGTTGTTTATCAATATGGCCAATTATAGAGTCAAAAAATTATTCCACTGAATATAAATTCAGTTTGAAATACTGCAAAGTATTTTGCTTATTGGAAATATTAAGTTTTGTCTATCAGTTTGAAATTAAAAGTAAAATAAAAGCCTCAAAAAATATTTTTCATTTTTAAAATGCATTTTAAACCTTAAGTGTTGCGTTGTAGTGCAGTGGATATCAGCCTGGAGGGAGAAATTGGAGAACTGAGATCGAAATCCAGTTGAATTTGTTGTATTCACTTATATACCCTTGGGAAAGGTATAAATCCATCTCTTCTCCCTCCAGCTGTAGGTAAATAACAGGACAAACTGAATTTTATGGCCTTGGTTGGCAACCAGTCTACTGCAGAAAGAAATGGCAACTTACTGCTGAAAAATCTTCTGCCCAGTCAGTCATATCTCTTTTGAGACATGATTGCCCAAGTGTGTATCACAAATAGTACTTAACTGACTGACCTACATATATGGTGATTAATAGTGTAAAAGTAAAACAAAAACTATTTCTGTTTCTTCTGATTAAGTTTCAAATAAAAGATTTCTATGAAAATGGAAAAATACTTTTTCAAATTAAATTGCTTTTTCAAATTGCATAAATTATTTTTTTGTGCAAACTTT
The DNA here is from genome assembly GCA_037127315.1 of Ascarosepion bandense. Lineage (NCBI taxonomy): Eukaryota > Metazoa > Mollusca > Cephalopoda > Sepiida > Sepiidae > Ascarosepion > Ascarosepion bandense. The sequence continues at coordinate 971,517 of JBBBDQ010000151.1, forward strand.
AATAATAAAAGAGAACTAATAGTCATAAATTAAATGGTTACAAAATTTAATTGTTATTCTAAAATATATTTCCACAAAAAAAAAAAATGTAGTCCTTTTCTATGTTTTTTAAAGAAAAATTTTCTTTTATGTTAAAACGTTCCCCAAATAATTAGATAAAATGTATTTTATTTTTACTTAAAATTTTCATGTTTCAATTAACTAAATTAAATTTAATGATTCAATTAATTGATAAAATATTTTTCCAGTTTTTTTTTTTCATTTTGTATGATTTGAACAATTTCAGAAAATATGTTTAAAAAATGTTAATAAAGTGAAAAAAAGAAAGAAAATTACTTCCCACCACTCACTTTTAACTCTTCTTTAAAACATAATTTTTATGGAGTGGGAGGCAGAGAAAAAGAGAGAGCAGAAAAAGAGGGGGTGCTATCTCCTGTAAAAGGTCACTGAGTCTCCCAAAAGGAATCCAGTCAAATGTCACCTGTCAAGAAGACTCCTCTCCCTCTTAGCAGCTTCCTGACTAAACTCTAGTGTTTCTTATACCTAACCTTGACAAAAAAGATCTTAGCAACTGACTTACCCAATAAATTTGAATGTTTCAGATGCAGTTGCATAACAAGTTAGTGCAATGTTGTGCATCAAGGTATTTGTGACTTTGTATTCATTAGTGCAATGTATTTGTACTTGAATACAGTTAAAATATATATGAATGGCAACAATAATCAGAGAGCTTAAAATGATTACTTGCTTACTTATTTTAGTGCAACATTCTATTTAAAATCATTGCCACTTAACATAAATAATGGCCTGTGCATTATTTAAACAAATTCAGTCAGTTAAGTGCCATACGCGATTCATGCTTGGATGATCATATCTCTAAAGAGACATGACTGACTGGGAAGAAGATTTTTCCCACAGTAGGTTGCTATTACTTTCTGCAGTAGACTGGTTGCCAACCAAGACTATAGAACCCAATCTGTCCTGATATTTAACCCATAGCTGGAGGGAGAAGAGATGGATTAAATACCTTTCTCAAGGGTAGTTGTTCATATAAGAATGCAATGAATTTGACTGGAATTCTGAGCCGATATCTACTGCACCACAACACACATCCAAACAAATTAGCTATAAATAATCAGCAGTGCTTTTTACAGCCATCTGTCACTTAAATTATTGCCAACTAAAATTTTTTTTGTTTTACATGTCGCAAATTAATCATTTTTTGTGATTAATGTGATTAATCGAAATAAGTACTGCCAAATTTGTTGCCTATATGAATCAAGTAGCTCAGAAGATAATGGTGCATTTCTGGAGACAGAATAAAAGTCTAACTTATTTGTCAAGAACATACTCTTCATTAACAGCAATGACAAATGACAAATATAAAACTAATTTTTTTTAAAATTCTTTATTGATTCTGAACAAAAAAGAATCTTGCAAATGCTGAATTAAACTCTTTGTAATTTGAAAAGAATTTACTTTGAAAAAAATAGTTTCATAATCTAATTGTTTTTGTTGCTGCTGCTTTTAGCAAAGTAAATATTGCATTTTCGGAGACTGAATAAAAAAAAAAATCATGTTCAAATACAAAACCTTCAGTTTGTCAAGAATAAAACCCTTAGAATGATACAAAAGGTGTTTATTTCCTTTTGGTGGAAATAAGTCACGTGGATCATATGAAAAGTGGCAGTCAAACGTAAGGTTGCTTTCTTTAGCTTGGGCACCCCCTGGCTTGGGCAGAGGCTAAATCTACCTCCCCAGCAACTTACAAGTTCAGGGTGCTGTTTCCCTTTGGGAAATATCTTTCCCCAGATATAGAAAAAAGACTTCAGCTCACAGTCCTCAATTTGCAAAAACCCAAGACTCACTGTTTCCTGTCTATGGAATGTCCTCACCAGAGACATGGATCAATCTGGCTCACTTGAATCAGTCAGTCAGTTAAATGCCATATGTGATACACACTTGGGTGATCATGTCTCGATAAAGACATGACTGACTGAGCAGAACATTTTCCTGCAGTAGGTTGCCATTACTTTCTGTGGTAGACTGGTTGTCAACCAAGGCTATAGAACCCAATTTCTCCTGTTATTTGACTGACAGCTGAAGGAAAGAGATGGATTAATACCTTTCCTTTTTACATGTAAATGAATGCAAGGAATTCAACTGGAATTCAAACTCAATTCTCTGATTTTTTGTTCCAAGTCGATATCCACTGCACCACAACACATATCCGCTTGAATATGGAGTTCTAAAAATGGACTCTTCAGACACAGGAGTATTTCCGTATTATATGTGAGGCCCATCCTTTTTATTCCTTACACTTTGCTTTGCTGTGCAGATATATGTAATATATTATTCTTAACACGAGACACGTCTATATATGCATAGCTTTGTATATATCTTAGTATTATGTGAGTCTCTCTGAGAACAAAGCAGATTAACATTCCTGTTTTTTTCAGTTATTCTGTTCCATCTGTAAACTATGGTGTTATTATGTCATGAGTATAATAATGCCCATAATGGGGGAAATACAAATGGAAAAAATAAATCTGTCTTCTAAGAACTCCTGTTACACCTTTATTAATAATGACTAAATCCTGTTATGAGAATGATTACTTGATTTTTTTAAATACTCTGGGATTTGGGATGAAAAAAATCTGATAATGTTAAATTGATCTCTTCTATACCTTTAAAGATTTTGTTCCTAAAGAAATGCTTCAGTTATTCAGATAAATAACAAAGAAAAAAACCAAAAAACTCAGTGCTAAGTTAGAAGAATGCTACCAAATATTCTAACTCCAGGGATATATTTCCATCAGATTTTATTTAATTGAGGGGGGGGGGGTGTATACAATGTCATTCTGAGAAATTACTCATTTTCTATAAGATATACAAAAATTTAAACTTAATTATAAACTAATCCAGTCATTCCTCTCTAACCGCACAATGAAGGTGGTATTAAACGGACATGCCTCCCAGAACTACCATACAAACGCAGGTGTCCCTCAAGGCTCTATCCTAGGTCCTACGCTCTTTCTGAGATACATTAATGATCTCCCTGATTCCATAATATCCCAAGTAGGTATGTACGCCGATGACATCATAGTTTACTCTCGCCTCGACCAAAAATCTGGTGTCGGCGACAAAGCTAACCTTGCAGCCAAGCTTGAAAAGGACCTCCAATCCATAGTGGACTGGGGTAAGAAATGGCTCATAAGCTTTAATGCTTCTAAAACAAAGCTACTATCAATTAACCATCATAGACAATTGCACCTACCTCCCATTAGCATGGACCAGGCTTGCCTCCCAGAGAGTAAAACACTACGCCTCCTTGGTCTCACACTTACAGCGGACCTCAAATGGAATGACTATATTGAATCCATTGCTAAATCCACTGCTATGAAAGTCGGTTCTCTGTGCAGAGCCCGGAAGTTTTTTTCCGTCTGAATCTATCCTGCCCATTTATAAATCTACCATCCGCCCATGCATTGAATACTGCTGCCATATCTGGTCAGGTGCCCCTGCTATTCTCCTCGCGCTTTTCGACAAGGTACAGCGGAGGGTCTGTAATGTGATCGATACCGACTTGGCAGACCACCTGCAGTCACTATCACCGGCGCGACGTGGCTTCCCTGTGTCTCTTCTATAAATACTTTCACGGCCTCTGCTCCTATGAACTTAGATTACTAGTGCCCCCTAGATATGAATTTGCATGAGAAACTAGATTGGCAGCTAGATCCCACCCTTTTACAGTGAAACCGATAAAATGCAACCGCAACTTCTACTCCAACAGTTTCTTTTCTCGCACTTCCCAGCTGTGGAATTCCCTTCCACATGATTGCTTCCCCGATGGCTACAATCTCCAGGAGTTTAAATGTAAGGTCAATAGACACCTCCTAACATGCTAACTTGCATCTGTTCTCTCAAACACTCTCACCATCTAGCCAACCCTCATTCTCGATACCCTTTCTATCTCCCTCCTAACATTTCCTATATCTAACCATCCTTTCCCATCACTCCCTCAACCCTATGTAACCCCCTGCACTACAGTGGCAGTGGAATGCCTTCCTCGGCGTGAAACAATTAAAAAAAAATAAATAAAAAATACAAAAATTTAAACTTAATTGTGAAGAACATAATTATTATTATGAAATTAATTATTTATTTTTCAAAGAATATGTAACACTGGATTAAAAGAATTCTGATAATGCTAAATTAATCTTTTTCCGGGATGCTGAGTTCATATTCCAGTTGAATTCCTTGCATTCACATATGCACAAATACCCTTGGGAAAGGTATTAATTCATCTCTTCCCTCCAGTTATGGGTTAAATAATAAGACAAATTGGGTTCTATAGCTGTGACTGGCAACCAGTCTACCCCAGAAAGCAATGGCAACCTACTGCAGGATAACCTTCTGCCCAATTAGTTATGTCTCAAAAGAGACATGATCGCCCAAAGCATGTATCACATATGGCACTTGTAAAAGTTTTGTTTCTAAGGAAATTGTTTAATGATCTGAGTAAATAAAAATGTGAAGTTGTTAAGTTTATTGAGTTAGAAGAATGCGTAATTAAAATATCTAAACCAAATGATTACATCCTCTCTTGAGTACATTTGACAAAGCGTGGATTGGTAATGACATATTAAGAATGCATATTTTATATAAATGTTCACCTTTCAATTGTTTTTTTTTAAATAAAGATATGTTGTGGTTGTTTAGTTTAATTTTAAGAGCACTTTTCCAACTATAAGAGACAAAATAAAAATGTTAACATGTATAGTCATGTCAGAGAAAAATTAAATTTATTTATCAAGAACTGAATCATTATTATGAAACTAATTTTTATTTATTCTTGGAAGAATATATAAAACGGGATTAAAAGAATTTTGATTTTGGTGTTTTCTTTTTTGCAGTTTATTTAAAGCCAGAAAATATTTATAAATTATAAGAATTTTTGGGAGATATTGATTTTTACTGATACAAACTCTACTAATTAACCCATAGCTGAAGAGGAAGAAATAGATTTATATCTTTTTCCAAGGGTATTTGATTGTGCAGGTGAAAATAACAAACCTGAATGTAAATGGAACCTAGCTATCTGATTTCCAATTGAAAGCCATCCTTCATTACACCACCTGCACATCCAAGCTTACAGCACATGGTTAAAAGATTTGATAACATTAAATTTCTTTGTAATGGTTTTGTTTCTTAGCAACAAAATGTTAAGTAGCTAAGTTTATTGAGTTATTTAAATCATTGAAATATCTAAACCAAATGATTTCATTCTCTCTTGAGTACGTTTGACTAAGTGTGGATTAGTAATGACATATTAAGTATGTATAAAATAATCACAAAGATATAAACCTTTAACCAGAAAGAAAAAAAGAATACATGTAAGAGATTGTTCTCATCTCAGAATTAACTGGACACCATTTGTTTCCTGTGAACTAATTTGTATTAAATTCATCTTCTTCTATGTGCAATGTCCTTTCAGGACTTAATCAATCATGGTCCTCCATATCTCCCTGTCCCTTGTAACTCTTAACATTCCTTCTCTTGTTACCCGTCCCAAACCTTGCACAGCCATCTATTTCCTAAAGCCCATCAATCTAGAGTATAAATGTATAAAATCTAGCATGGCCACAAAATGAGGGATCAGCTTATATAGTGATTATAATAGAGAATTAATCCTCCACTTTATAACCACATCATTTCTTATTTGTTTATCAAATTCTGATTAGGTATGAATCCGACTCTTCTCAATAACGATTAGCTATGCAGGCATGTCTTTTAGATTTATTTCTTATTCTATGTTCCGTGTCCCTTCAGGACGTAAGCAATCATGGTCCTCCATATCTCCCTGTCCCTTGTAACTCTTAACATTCCTTCTCTTGTTACCCATCCCAAACCTTGCTCTGCCATCTATTTCCTAAGGCCCATCAATCTAGAGTATAAATGTATAAAATCTAGCATGGCCACAAAATGAGGGATCAGCTTATATAGTGATTATAATAGAGAATTGATCCTCCACTTTATAACCACATCATTTCTTATTTGTTTATCAAATTCTGATTAGGTATGAATCCGACTCTTCTCAATAACGATTAGCTATGCAGGCATGTCTTTTAGATTTATTTCTTATTCTATGTTCCGTATCCCTTCAGGACATAAGCAATCATGGCATTCCACATCTCCCTATCTCTTAACACCCCTTCTCCTGTTCCCCCTCCCAAACCCTGTTTTGCCATCTCAAGTCCATCAAGTATGTCATGCCTTGCTTTCTCCTGTCTCTTCTGCCCTCTATCTGTCTCGTGTCAGTCAGTCATTTATGATACACACTTAGGCAATCATATCTCTTGATTCATGACTGACTAAGCAGAAGATTTTTCTGCAGTAGATTGCCATTTCTTTCTTCAGTAGACTGGTTACCAACTAAGGCTATAGAACCCAATCTTTCTTGCTAAACCACCCATAGCTGGAGGGAGACAAGATAGATCTATACCTTTCCCAAAAGTATCTGCATGCAAGTGAATGCAATGAGTTCAAACTTGAACCTCTAATTTTTCATTTCAAGTTGATATCCATGAGACCACAATGCACACTTTTGTTATGTTATCAATTAAATTGATACTGTAACAGAAAATATATTGGTTACTTGAACAGCAACACCTGCCTTCTACTGTGTCATTAATAATGCTAAATCAATTACTGTTGGTGTCCTAAAATTGCAAATCATTTATACATGCTGATCCTCCCCTGAACAGAAGTAACATGATATGATATCAAAGTAGCAATAAACTATCCAAGGGTATCTTGGTATGGGATAATAGTGAGGTTAGTTTGTTAACCATTATTACTGAGTAGAGCATTTTATAGTCACTGGGCGCTGAATACAAAATTTGAGATTAACCCAATGTGTTGTAAAATCAATGAATAAACCAAGCAAAAACAAAATTTCTCTTTTCAACACAAAGGTAAGAAAATTTAACTGCATCAATCAAGTTAACTTACTATGATCAAAATATAAATCAGATTTGACATATTTGAACACAAGTTAACAAAATTCTAGTGTGGTCAGTCTTTTCTGGCTGATCCTAGATTATCTGTAGCCTCACAACATTTGATACAAAGATAGATTTTTCAGCTTAAAAAATAATGAAATTATACATATTCAAGACTAAAAAGAAGACACAGTAATACGGTGTTAAATTCATGACAATTCACAGTGTGGTGATGACAGGATAGACTGAAGTGGTTATGGATTGTATAATTGGCTGCTTATGCTTACGGCCAAATTTTGAAAAAAAAAAACGATTCTTATACAATCACTGAAGTTAAGCAATGTTGAGACTGGTTAATACCTAGATAGGTTACTATTTGGGAATACCAGGTGCTTTAAACTTGAATATGTGGCTGATGTAAAAAAATAATTACTTGGAATTGGCACTGGGAAAGAGATGAGTTATAATTCCAGTTGTTTTTTTCTTTTTATTCACCTACATGAAAATACCCTTGAGAAAGTTGTGAATGCACTTCCCCCCCTCAGCTATGGCTTAATTAGTAGGACATGTATCAAAAAAATTCTTAAAATCTAAAAATATTTTATGAATTTAAAAAATACACACATTGATAATTACAGTTACAAAACTAAGTAACAGATATTGTGGTTCAACTTGTAATAGTATTGAAACAGTGGCCAATCATAATAATCTTGTATTAGTATTGAAACAGTGGCCAATCATAATAATCTTGTATTAGTATTGAAACAGTGGCCAATCATAATAATCTTGTATTAGTATTGAAACAGTGGCCAATCATAATAATCTTGTATTAGTATTGAAACAGTGGCCAATCATAATAATCTTGTATTAGTATTGAAACAGTGGCCAATCATAATAATCTTGTATTAGTATTGAAACAGTGGCCAATCATAATAATCTTGTATTAGTATTGAAACAGTGGCCAATCATAATAATCTTGTATTAGTATTGAAACAGTGGCCAATCATAATAATCTTGTATTAGTATTGAAACAGTGGCCAATCATAATAATCTTGTATTAGTATTGAAACAGTGGCCAATCATAATAATCTTGTATTAGTATTGAAACAGTGGCCAATAATAATCTTGTATTAGTATTGAAACAGTGGCCAATCATAATAATCTTGTATTAGTATTGAAACAGTGGCCAATCATAATAATCTTGTATTAGTATTGAAACAGTGGCCAATCATAATAATCTTGTATTAGTATTGAAACAGTGGCCAATCATAATAATCTTGTATTAGTATTGAAACAGTGGCCAATCATAATAATCTTGTATTAGTATTGAAACAGTGGCCAATCATAATAATCTTGTATTAGTATTGAAACAGTGGCCAATCATAATAATCTTGTATTAGTATTGAAACAGTGGCCAATCATAATAATCTTGTATTAGTATTGAAACAGTGGCCAATCATAATAATCTTGTATTAGTATTGAAACAGTGGCCAATCATAATAATCTTGTATTAGTATTGAAACAGTGGCCAATCATAATAATCTTGTATTAGTATTGAAACAGTGTTAATCATATTAATCTTGTATTAGTATTGAAACAGTGGCCAATCATAATAATCTTGTATTAGTATTGAAACAGTGGCCAATCATAATAATCTTGTATTAGTATTGAAACAGTGGCCAATCATAATAATCTTGTATTAGTATTGAAACAGTGACCCAGTTATAATAGATCTGTGCTGGTATTGAAACAGTGACCCAATCATAATAATCTTGTATTAGTATTAGAAACAGTGGCCAATCATAATAATCTTGTATTAGTATTGAAACAGTGGCCAATCATAATAATCTTGTATTAATCATGAAGACAGTGGCCAATCATAATAATCTTGTATTAGTATTGAAACAGTGACCCAGTCATAATAGATCTGTGCTGGTATTGAAACAGTGACCCAATCATAATAGATCTGTGTTAAATGCAGCAGTTACTTCTACTCTACCAGCTTCTTTTCTCACACTTTCCACCTGTGAAACTCTCTTCCATATACTTGCTTCCCTGATAGCTACAATCACTAAGAGTTTAAGTGCAACATCAACTGTCATCTCTTTATCTCCTTGGCTGCCATCCTTATCTTCTCCTTTTCCCTGACACCCTTGTATCTTGTTCTTCTTCCTTTTTGCTCTGCTTTCACATTATCCTCATCACACCAGTATTCCAATCCTTTTCTTATCCATTCTCAAACAACCCCTGTATCTTGTTCCTCTTTCTTTTCTCTCTCATGTAGCCCTTTGTGCACCAGTGGCAGTACTGCCTTGCTGGGGGGGGGGGGAGAGATAATTATAAAGAAAAAAAACATTAGGAAAACTAGCTGGCTAACTTCTACTCTGTAGTGGGCATCCAAATCAAGATTCTAAAAATTGTGAAAAAAGGTTGATGTGGCCAAATCTTCAGTGGTGCACGTGTAAAGATTCTTGCTAGTCAATACCTAGGATAGAATCTTGAGAGATGTAATTCAGCTATCCCCATTACTTTTATATATATATATATATATATATATATATATTTATATTGCTGTCCTCATCTTTATTGTCATATTCACAATGTTTTGGCCATTGAGTGTTCTGACCTTCTTCAGGTGAATGGAATTTTAACCCAAATCCTTTATTTTGATCACTGGGTTAAATTGTTCACATTGTCATTTGAAAAATGTCAAAGCATACAATGGCCAAAATGTTATGAATATGACTAAGATGAGGACAACAGTTCAAACAATGTAAATAATGCAAATACTAAATCTCAAATATATATATATATGTGTGTGTGTGTGTGTGTGTGTGTGTGTGTGTGTGTGTGTGCGTGCGTGCATGCGTGTGTATTGTGGACATATCGGGCATTGTTGCATAGTTAAGAATAACTTGTCATTAGCAGTTGGAAAGATAAATCAAGGAAATTGGTGTTGGGTTATTTCTGTTCATGAAATATATTCTCTGAGCCAAAACAATAGAATTTTAAATATATAACGATACTAATTGTTATACTCGTGTGTGAAGCTTTCCATGCCTCTGGCTGAGAGAAATAATTATGTTCAAATTAATTGAGTTCACAGTGATCATCAGGCCAATTGAATTAAATACAGACAAATTATTTTTCTTCTGCAATTCATTGTTGCATAAACTCAAGACAGGTACTGTCTAGGCACACAGCAGAGTTGGATATATAGTGCTCGCTCAATGAACTATTCCAATAAGAGTCACAGAAGATGGTTAGTAAAGCAATATAAAGGGCAAGGCAAAATTCATGCACCATAGGTGTTAATTAATCATGTTTTAAATGTATAATTTGTTTTGATAGGTCCTGTTGAGTGGCCACTGACGTCACCAGATTTTACACCCTTGAATTTTTTTTCTGTGGGGACCATTTGAAATCTGCTACAATCTTCAAGAATTCAGATGTAAAGTCAATAGTCATCTCCTATCTCACTAACTTGCATCCTCTCTCATGTTCCTTTCTTCATCCACTCCACTCTCATCAGTATTTTCATCCTTCTCTTACTCTTCCTGACACCCACTGTAACCTGTCACTCTTTCTCATAACTTTCCTCCTATGTAACCCCCTGCTCAACAGTGGTAGTAAAATGCCTTGCTTGGGGTGACACGATTATATTAAAAAAAAAAGTTGTTTATCAGCCATTCCAAAGAAATATTGAGAAACTTAAAGAAAGAATTAAAAATGAATGCAATATTTGTCTAAAATTCTGAAATGAGGTATTTACATTATTTACATTGTTCAGACTGTTGTCTTCGTCATATTCAGAATGTTTCGGCTATTGTACACTCCAGCCTTCTTCAGGTGAATGGAATTTTGAACCAAACCCTTTATTTTGATCACTGGGGTATATTGTTCTCATTCCATGAGTCATGCCACTTCCAGATGTTTTAGTTATCTCTATTTAACTCAACTATGTTTTTGTTTGCAACTATTGTTACCAGATATTGAACTCACAACACTTTGGGTCAAGTCACTAAATCCAACCAACATTTTTATCCATGTGTCCTCATGGTTGGTTGGTTTGTTTTTATGGTATACCAACCTCAGCAGGTCATTTATTGCCAACTAAATTTTTATTTATTTATTGCTGGTAATACCTTTTTCTTTCAACAATTTATTATTGTTTTTATACAAGTTTTGTATCTAGTAATACTTTTTTCTTTTTGAGTATCAAGATTCATTGAAATTTGTTTTTTAAGGGCAGGATCCCCAAGTCCTATCCTGTTATTTAACCCATAACTGGAGGGAAGGGATGGATTAATACCTTTCCCAAGGGTACCAGTGCTTAAGTGAATGCAGGGTATTCAACTGGAATTTGAACTCGGCTCACTGATTTCTCTTTCCGAGCCAATATCCACTGTACTACAACACACATCTGTCACTATATGCTTACAGTACCTGGTATTCCCAAGCGGTCACCCATCTAAGTACTGACCAGGCTCAACATTGCTTAAGTTCGATGATCGAGCGAGAACCGGTGTATTCAACGTGATATGGCCGTAAGCCTGTCCTCATGGAACAATCTAAATAGATGAATGCAGTAAAATGATAGAGGAAACTCTCCAACATGGAGGCACAGAATTGAAATATATTTTGAAAAAAATCAATAACATTTTGAAAAGCACATATAAGAATAAACTAACTAGTAAATAAAATGTTCATGTATAATTATACTTTTAATAAATTATCCCTATAGTATGTGACTTTTACCTCACTCTGTATAAAGAAACCAAGAGAGACAAGGAGAGTTTTGGGTATCAGCCCATTTCTCAATGTACTATTCCTGTAAGAGTCACAAGACATGGTTAATAGGGTAATATATAAAGAAACCTACAGAGACAAGGAGGGTCTAGAGTATCAGCTCAAGGAATGACTCCAGTAAGTCACAGAGGTAGCTAGTAGAGCAATATATAAAAGAACCATCTGAAACAGTGGGCATTTTTGGAATTATTCTTGAAGTTTTCTTTAATTCAGGAAGATCCAAGTCAGTAATTCTCAGGGGGGGGGGGTCTAGGCTTAATCCCTGTCACATGAAACATCCCTAAAATGAAGAAATATCAACAGGACTCAAGTAATTTTCATCCTCAACTCAGCCTTGTGCTACATACCTTTTGAGTGGGTGGTCAGTTAAATACTTACATAGTTCTTAGAAGAGATTTTTCTCCTAACAGTCTAACAGTCTGTTTCTGAGAGTAACCAACAATAATTGCCAAAAATCCATAAAACTTATTTATGAAGTTATATGTAACAAGAAGAATAGTTAGCAAGTTAAAGCACATCCAGTCCACACTGGCTTCCCATAATCTATAGCCATGTATTATATATGGCCACATTTGGTATATACTGGAAGCAAGTAAGTCTCAGACCATATAATAGTGAATTCACTCATTTCAGTGAACTCTACTTCTGTATTTTCTGCCCAATTTTCATTGTTAATATAAAATGACCGCGACTTGATACTGGCATTTGTCTCGGTGCTGATTTCTGGTGTGTTCTAGATTGAAATGTTTTAGTGTTCAGTTGAGAGTCAAACTTTGTTGAATGCTGATGCTTTGTTCACAAATGAATCTCTTAAAGGGCATGAAAATTGCATTTTCACCACATTATTCTCTATGGATTTTGGAAAGAAGCAAGCATTAGAATTGTGAAAAAAAAAAAAGCACACACACATACACACAATCATAATGTTTATGTACATTGTGCTCTAGCTTTTCAGATGGCAAAAAAGTGGTTTGGCTGAGTTTGTCAGGGTGATTTTAACCTAAATGATCAACCATATCAGACATTTTGACATAAGACGCTCTGATTACCATTGTGGAAAATAAACAGAAGATTTTGACAGAAACGATTGTTAAGAGTTTGAAAACTGATATCTAAATTACCTTTTACCATTTTTCTTAAACTCCAGCCTAAAGAGACTGGGGTTCAAGAAAAATGGACAATTTTGGCAAATCAAATATCTGTCAGTTTCAACCATGACAATGACTGCATGTTGCCAGACAGACACTACAGAAGTTTAAAGAGTTTAAACAGAAAAACTTTCCAGCGCCCACCATATTCTCCTGACTTGCCTTCTTCAGATTTACATTTGTTCCTGTTTCTACAGAACAATTTGAATGACAAAAAATTTGACACACTGCAGTCAGACAAAAACTACTCACAGCCCTCTTCCAATAAAAAGCACAAAGTTTCTACCAAAATGGCATCAAGCATCTTGTAGAATGATGAAGGACATTTGTTAAAAACAATGGAAACTGAAGTGCCAACCCCTAACAACTCTACAGAGGAGTAATGGTAAATAAGTTCGTCTTGCAAACTATTGGCCAACTGAAATTTATAGCCTCGAGCCAAACTAGACTAAACTTGTTAAATAGAATATCTCTCTGAGAAGGCATAGTTAAATCTTGCAGATCATAAACATTCTGTAGTAAGTTTGATCCTCACTGGGTGTCCTATCTTGCAGCTTTGTACAATCCTGAGCTAAGCTTGGTAAATAGGTTATTTCTCCAATAAATCCATATTAAGTCTGATTCTGCCTTGTGCCAGACTAAGCTAAGCTTGTTAAATACCCAGAATGGTTAGCAATCTCACCTTGCTAAGCATTACTATTATATCATGAGTCTGAAATCTATTGGGTGCTTCATATTGTCCTGGACAGTCCTGGACAGGATGGTAAACTGCATCCGGCAGCAAGGCCTCTGATTGGGAGGTTGTGAAGAGCATGGAACCACCTCTTAATTCATGTTGTTTCCAGGTCCAGCCTGACCTAGAGTGGTAGCACCTGTTAGGGTCCCGGCTATGGGTAAATAGTTAAGAAAAATTTCATTAAAATCTGACTAAATCAACCTTCTCACTATAACAGAACATTGAAAAAAAATACCTTGAAACCCCACCTTTTTGGCATTGAATAACCCACAGAGGTTAATCTAAACTTATTTATAAATGGAACTTTGTCTCTGTGTGTGTGTGTGTGTGTGTGTGTGTGTCTGTATCCATTACCTATAAACTCTGAAATGGCTGAACCGATTTTCTTGAAAATTTACAGTTTTACAATAAGCATCTGCGAGTGTTCTTAGCTTGGTTTTGTGTCCAGGTACCCCCGATAAATATTGAAAATCGATAATCGAAAAAAAATTGGGTTATAGAAGGAGTGGTCCGATTTTAATCAAATTTGATACACGCATAGACAAAGACATAAGAAACGATATTCAGAAGTTTCAAGGTTGCAGTTTTACAATAGTGCAGAAAATCGATAATATATATATTCCTGGTATCAATTTTTATATATATATATATATATATATAAATTGATACCAGGAAATCAAAATTTGACTTTCATTCATTTTTCTTTCAGTCTACGGTTTCGCTTTAACTGGAAAGTTTTTAGTCTTTCATGCCAATGTCCAAAGAGTCTGAGCTCCAGAACCATGGATTAGTTTTAAAGCTTTCATTACACCCGAGCAATGCCGGGCTTTACTGCTAGTATGCCATTAAGCAAAACTTTCTTCACTCACTCATATTGTAACTTTGCGTCAGACTAGTTTATAATAAAAGCAACAACATGCACTTGGTACATCACAGCAAACACATGATAAAATAGGACAACATCAACTAATCTTTTTTCTTTAAGAAGAACCAGATGTACTTGGAGTGTACCACCCACACCTTTAGCCAACAAAGATGAGGAGATTTACGAGCTATTTCCTACCCCATTCAATTACAGATTGAATGGGGTAGGAAATAGTTTGTAAATTTTAATGCCTCCAAAATGAAGCTTCTCTCCTTTAACCATCATAGAAAAACATTCTTGTCTACCATCAGAATGAATAACGCTAGTTTCTTAAAGAGCAACATACTGCACCTCCTTGGCCTCACTCTCTCAAATGATCTCAAATAGAATAACTACATTGAATTCAAATCTGCATCTATTGCTAGGAAAGTTGGTACACTGTGTTGGGTCTGGAAGTTTTTTTTCATCAGAATTTATTTTGGACATGTATAAATTTGTGCGTGTATTGAATACTGTTGCCGTATCTGGTCAGGTGCTCCTTCTATTCATTTTGAGATTCTTGACAAAATGCAACAGAGGATCTGCAATATAATCGATCTTAACTTGGCAGCCCACCTTCAGTCACTTTCTCACCCATGTGATGTGGCTTCCTTCTGTCTTTTCTAAAAGTATTTTCATGGCAACTGCTTTTTTTCCCCTGGTTCACCAACCACATGTATTTACTCGTGCTAATAGATTGGCATCAAGGTCCCACTCTTTTACCATCGAACTAATTAAATGTAATTTCCTCTTCTACTTTAACAGTTTCTTTTCTCGTAC
The DNA here is from genome assembly GCA_037127315.1 of Ascarosepion bandense. Classification (NCBI taxonomy): domain Eukaryota; kingdom Metazoa; phylum Mollusca; class Cephalopoda; order Sepiida; family Sepiidae; genus Ascarosepion; species Ascarosepion bandense. The sequence continues at coordinate 986,898 of JBBBDQ010000151.1, forward strand.
TTCCCATTTGTTGAACTCACTTTCATTTGCTTGCTTCCAAAAGTTCAAATGCAACACCAATTGCCATCTTTTGTCTTCCCATCCATCTCTTATCTTTTCTTCGACATCCCTGTATTTTTTTTAATTAATTTTTCACTGTAACACCCTGTGCATCAATGGCATTTCTGCCTTGCTTAAGGCGAAATTATTATTTAAAAAAAAAAAAAAAAAAAGTTGAAGTATTTTCTCAGACTGCTTTAATCACTAACAATGATAAAGATACACTAAGAGATACTAAGCAATGATACTAACAAAGAAATACTAACAATGATAAAGATACACTAAAAAATACTAAACCTGTTACACACACACACACATATATATATATATATATATATATATATATATATGTCTGTCTGTAGTGCATGCAGGCTTTTTTTTTCTTTGCTTTTTTCTTGATAGTTACTCTTCTCTTGAATTAATCAATTGTCATAAAAATCTTGCTTCCTCAAACTCTGTAGATATAACCAGCCACTATAAATAGACTTCTCAGAAAATCTATAGGCTGTTTAGTGTATTCTGCCATTCACCAGAATAGAGATAGCAAGAGTTTCAGGGTTGGTATGGTTAACGGTGGTGCTGTATAAATTGGCTGCAGGTTTGCCACAAGCATCATTTATATCAAGTCAAATAACGGTAATGCTAACTAAGTAATTTAATAGTTTCAGTTGCACTATGAGGTAGGAAGGGAGATATATAGGTAGATAGTAAGTACGAATGGCAAGAACTCAGCTGATAAGAGTAGTAGGAATACTAATACAATGTAAAAGATGTACTAGCAGTACCAATAATACTAATGCTGTTTCTACCAGTTTAAAAATTGGAGTAGATAGACTAAACTATCGCCCTGTTCACACTCCACCCACGTCTATTGAACAGGTGAAGAGGCTCATCCCTTGTTTCCTGTTTATGATGTGGTTTCTGGTTTTCTCCTTTTCCAACCTTTTCACTTTTCTTTTTTTCTTCTTATTTTTTTCAATTGGAATAGATAGACTAAACTATTGCCCGGTTCACACTCCACCCACGTCTCTTGAACAGGTGAAGAAAAAAAAAAGAAAGGAAGAACAGTGATTAAGTGACCATCATAAGTCTAATATGTGTGCTTACATAGATACTGTCAGCAAACTTGGACGTTCGTGCTCACAAAACTTGTCAAAAGGAGTTTTCCCTTGACACCACTATTATTTTAACTACCTTCACTCCTCAGCAATGTTTATTCTTTTAAAAAGTGATGATTAAAATTGTAATAAAACTTAAACATATGAAAGTTTTTTTTTTTTAATCATATCACCCCGAGCAAGGCGGTAACGCCACTGATGTGCAGGGGGCTACATAAGAGTGAAAAGATTGGAAAAGAGAAAACCGGAAACCACATCCTAAACAGGAAACAAGGGATGAGCCTCTTCACCTGTTCAATAGACAAGGGTATACATTTTTGTTCTTAAGAATTGACAAAAAAAAATATTAAAGACTATTTATTTATTAAAGTTTTTATTTAAAAGAATAATTTTATATTTACAACATTATAAAAACTAATACAATTAAAACTAATGTAATGCAATATTTATCATTTACCAATTTACAGAGAAATAAATATTAAAACAATTTTTTATTCCAAAACTTCTAAACATTTACTAAATTATTAAAATATGTGAAGCAACTATAAGGAAATCTTTATTTACCATTTTATAAAGTTCAAATCAATTAGCAATTAGCTAATGTTTTGTTAACCATTTCAATAAACAATCTAATGAATAGTGTTTATTATTTTTGTTGTCAATTTTCAAGAACAAAGAAAATGTATAAATTCACTTTCATATGTTTAGGTTTTATTACAATTCTAACCATTGCTTTTTAAAATAAACTACATAAACATTTTAAAATAAACCTTTTACAGGTTATTCAAAATCATTTGAACTATTTGTATACAAGTGAATGCAACAAAGTTGACTGGAATTTGAACATTCTCATTTTGAGCCAGAATCTTTTTACACCACCTACACATCCACACTCCATGGCAATCTTTATATTTATTGGTTGATCTGGTTTTTTTATGGGTTAGCAAGTTATTAAAAACAAGAAAAGAATTTTAGATTATAAGAATTTTCTGGAAATAAAAATTTACTCATACAAGTCCTATTAATTAACCCATAGCTTGAGGGGAGAAGAGGTAGATTCATACCTTTCTCAAGGGTATTTGCATCTAAGTGAATATAACGAACCCAATGGGAATTGGAACTCAGCTCTCTGATTTTCAATTCTGAGCCATTATCCATTACACCACCAGCACACTTAACTTTACAGTACCTGATATTCCCAAGCAGTTGCCCATCTGACTGACCAAACACAATATTGCTTAACTTTGATGATCATATGAGAACCAGAGTGTCAAACTGATATGGCCATAAGCCAATTTCAGTGAAATCAACATTAGCAATAACTGAGCAGTACTTGAACATAATGTTAAATAAAAAAAATAATACAATGAGGTTTGTTTATTATGCTTTCTTTTTTACAAAAACATTTATTAAAAGAAGAAAGTTACTAATACATTATTTAAATAAAATACTCTTATAATGAGGCCAGATGGTTGGTAAAACAAAAAATGGCTTGAATAAAATATGATGCATAAAACTTTATATATATGTGAAGCTCAAGTTGATGTAAAAGAACTGCCAAAATGAAACTGGACTATTTATAAAAAAAGATACAAGCACAAATTTTGTGTTTCAAATTTGTAGAGAAAAAAAAAGGAAGAGGTTCAAGTCCTATAGTTTGAAAACCCACCAAAATAAAGTTTATGAATAGGTGTGGCTTAAAGAGATACATTTTATGATTTTTTTTAATTAATGAAAAAATGTGTTAAAACTCCATAGTATCATAGTCTTGCTTGTCAAACAGGTAGAAGAGTTTCAGTATTGGCTGGTTCTGGGATCTGATTTGGTTTGGTTTATTGTGTTTTACGGCATATCAACCTCAATGAGTCATTTAATGCTGAGGAAAATTTTACTATAGATTTGTATGAATAGAATATACTTTCCTTGTAAATGGGTTTCGTTGAAAATCAGATGTATTGCTAGTAATATTTTTTTCATTCACATATTTTCGTTGATAATATTTTTCATTCACATATTTTCGTTGATAATATTTTTCATTCACATATTTTCGTTGATAATATTTTTCATTCACATATTTTCGTTGATAATATTTTTCATTCACATATTTTCGTTGATAATATTTTTCATTCACATATTTTCGTTGATAATATTTTTCATTCACATATTTTCGTTGATAATATTTTTCATTCACATATTTTCGTTGATAATATTTTTCATTCAAAAATGTTTTGCTGGAAACATTTTTAATTGAAAAGAGTTTTGTTGGTAAATACTTTCATAGCATTTTGACCTTGGTTTGGGGGTTAACTATTTACCCATAGCTGGGACCCTAACAGGTGCTACCATTCCGGGTCAGGGTGAACCTGGGAACAACAGCAATTAAAGGTGGTTCCATGCTCCTCACAACCTCCCAATCAGAAGCCTTGCTGCTGGATGCAGTTTACGGTCATACCCAGGGCCCTGGGATCTGAACAAAAGAAAAATACAATTCATCTGGTCCTGATTTTGAACATTTTATGAAAATTTGAGATTTATCTTATCTCAGTTTGTAAGACAGAATTATTACCTAAAAGAAGTCTAGCAATGCTTGTGAATCATCAACCTTCTTAACACCTTTTGACCATAGAATGAGTTAAGCTAGGTGAACATTTTGTTGATACTATTGTCGTGTCTCACACAATAAAACTAATTATTAATTATAAACTTATTAATTTTAAACATTAGAAGCATTTTCAGCCAACAACAGCTACATAAAAATTAAAACACACCCACAAAATATTTATAAACCAATAACATGCAATAAAATGCTTACATCTTAAAACGCTAATAAAACCATACAATACAAAACCATTGAATACAAATCAGAAAGGTTGTTTTATTAATTAGTCATCATAATTTAGATAGCGCCAAAATATTACACAGACATATTAATGGATATACTACATGGTATTTTAGGGCCAATTAGGAATAAATCAAATGATATAATTCTGGAGTTGATTTCTTACAAAAGAAAAAGGTATAAATATCACAAAGCCTGGCCCCAAGAAAGAGACTCACAAATGCCATGTCAGTCTAGCTGTTGATATTCAAGACCCCATTCACATCCACATGCAAAAGTAATACTCAATTCAGCACTGACCAAACTACAAACAGACCCCCTTAGGTTATGACACCACTATGCACATTATGAACTAAATTTTACCTACCTCCTTTATCCACATAACTACCTTACACGCATACATGTATAGACTCTTTCACAAAAACACACATACATAATACAGCTTATATTCTATCCAAGAACTTTACTAACAACAAAATAAAAGAAAATTACATTCAATACATTCAACCAAATACTTGTGTTCTTGTTGTTATAAAAAATTAATGTTATTTGTTAATAGTACATTGTTTTTCTTTACTGACTTTTATTCTTTCCATGAGAGTCTTGGGATTATTCTAAATGGCCAAATTACAAACAATTTTGCAACAATATTTTATGCTATTGTATTGAAGCTCGACACTCCAAATTTAGATGTTTAACAAAAATCTGAGTAGAAGGATTTTTACAATATTTATAATTGTTTTCAATGAGCCCAACAGAATTGCAATCAGAACTTGTTATCTTGCATAAGTGTTAGGCATACAAAGAAAAATTTTGCTAAAGCTAGATTGGTAAATTTTGTATTCTGTGTAATTAGTTTTCCATGTAATTTAGTAAACGTTAATTTCTTTCAAATTTCACACTCGAATAAGAGTTTTGCATTTATTTTTGTTTGCAACTTTTATAATACTTGGGATAAGGAATGAACATTCTTTCTTCACTTTTCCCCATCCAAAAATCCTTTTACTTAAAAGGAAAAAAATGGATAAGACACAATATCCCAAAATATGAACAGCTGAATGAAAACAATAAACAAAGATGAGGATGGACCAGAAATATTAAAGTCAAAAGTGGAAAGGGCAATTGCCAAACTAAATAGAAACAAAACAGCTGGACCAGACAGAATTGTAATAGAGGTGCTGACAGCCCTAGACAAATTTGTCATAGAGAATATTACAGAAATAATAAATGAAATTTATAACAGTGGTGTAATACCAGATGACCTAAGTAGTTCAATTTTCATAGAAGTCAGGTACAAACGAGTGCAAACTTCACCAAACAATCAGTTTAATGAGCAACATTACAAAACTGATCATCCGAATCCTAATGAATAGAGTGAGAAGCAGAATCGGGCCAGAGATAAAACAATAACAGTGCAGTTTTGTCAAAGACACTGCAACAAAGAACACCATATTTATGATTCGAATGCTATCCAAAAAGGGCAATATAAATGAGAAAGGACATGTACCTATGTTTTATAAATTATGCGAAGGCGTTCGATAAAATATGCTACAAAGAATTGATAGAAACGCTCATCAATCTTAACATATTTGGGAAAGACATAAGAATAATCAAAGATTTCTACTGGCAGCAAACCAACTGCATACGGACAGGTAATGAATTTAGTAGATATACAAACATGAAAAGGGGCGTAAGACAAGGATCTGTCTTTTCACTGGATCTATTCAACTTGTACAGCAAGACTATTCTGAGGACCCTAGATGTTATGCCAGGGTTTTCATCAGAGGCCACAATTTGAACAACATAAGGTACACAGATAATACATTGCTGATAGCAGACGCAGAAAGGAAACTACAAGACCTCCTACAGAAGGTAGCTGAAGAGAGTGATAAGAAAGGACTACAAATAAACTGCAAGAAAACCGAATGCATGGTTATCAGCAAAACGAGCAGCCCAAAATGCCAAATTCTAAAGTCAAGCAGGTACAAAAATTTAAATACTTGGGAAGTGTTCTAACAGAAGACGGAAAGTGTGACACAGAGATCCGAAGGCAAATTGGCATAGCAAAGGATGCATTCCAGAAGCTGAGTAGAGTATTAAGAGACAGGAAAATTTCACTAGTAACAATGAAGAGAGTACTGGATTGCTGTGTGATATCAGTTCTTCAATATGGCAGTGAATGCTGGACAATCTCATTGAAGATGAAGGAAAAACTTGAAGCAACTGAATTGTGGTTCTACTATTACAAATATCATGGATCGAGCATGTGAGCAACAATGAAGTTTTGGAAAGGATGGAAACAAAAATGAAATTAATACTGAGCATCAGGAAGAGACAGCTAAAGTTCCTGGGACATGCAATGACGAAGGAGGGATTGGAGAATCTGATACTAATAAGCCAGATAGAGGGAAGAACTCACAGGGGAAAACAGTGTGTAACATACTTGACAGGCCTGAGCAGGTGGATGGCAGAATGGAGGTTGTGTGGAGTAACAGAAGAAAGTGTGCTAAGAGCCACCAAGGATAGGGAGTCATGGAAGGCCATGATTGCCTCTGTTCTGAAAAGACAAGGCACATAGAAGAAGAAGAGTGAGAACACTACTCCCATAGATTAAATAAAGGGCTCAGTTCAGAATTCTTTACAGGTGACCCAGATTGACTGATACCTGAAGAAAGCTAGACAGCACAATAGTTAAAACATGGTGATAGTAACAATAAAAATGAGGAGATTAATCTGACTGTAAATTATTTAAATATTGCAACAAAAAAATCATGCAGTAGAGAAATTTATTTCTTTAATTAAAAACTGTGTCATACCAAGTGAAAGTGTGGTGGAGGGGAGGGATCCAGAAAACAATTTAATCATGCCAGCACTTGTATTTTGTACCCAAGGTTATGCAGCCCCAGACAAAAATCAGTAATCAACCTTCATGCCCATGAAAAAACAGTGTGATAAAAGTGCATTTCTTCCCTTGACACCACTATTATTTTTAACTAATTTCATTTCTCAGTAAAGTTTGTTTTAAAAAGTAATGATTAGAATTGTAATAAAACCTAAACATATGAAAGTGAATTTATACATTTTCTTTGTTCTTGAAAATTGATAACAAAAATAATATATACTATTCATTAGATTGTTTATTGAAATGGTTGGCAAAACAGTGGCTAATTGCCAATTGGTTTGAACGTTTATAAAATAGTAAATAATAAGGATTTCTTTATAGTCAGTTCACATATTTTAATAATTAACTAAATATTTAGAAATTTAGGAACAAAAAATGTTCATATTTATTTCTTTATAAACTGGTCAATAATATATATTGCATTAATTTCAATACAATTCTATCAGTTTTCATAATGTTGTAAATATAAAATTGATCTTGTAAAAATAAAAATCTAATAGTGATTAATAATTTTGTTGTAAATTTTCAAGAACAAAAAAGAAAAGCATAAAATCACCTTCATCATGTTTAGTTTTTATGGCAATTCTAATCATTGCTTTTTAAAAGAATAAGTATTGCCAAGTATGGAAAGTAGTTACAATAATAGCATTGTCAAATGAAAATCAGTTCTTTTGATACACCATTTTAAAGATTGTCAAAAGGTCTTAGAGTGATGGAGAGTTGAACCTAAGAAAGAAGATATACCTAGACATTTTTTTTAATCATATCACCATAAGTAAGGTGGAACCACCACTAGTGCACAAGGAGTTACAGAGAAACACAGAGGGAAGAAAGTGGGTGATGATAAAAGATAAAGAGATGGAATTCATCGTAGATGGCAATTGTTTGCATTGAAACTTTTGGAGATGTAGCTATCAGGGAAACAAGTAGGAAGTTCCACAGACAAGAAGTGAGAGAAAAAAAACTGTTAGAGTAGAAGAGAAAGTTGCATTTAACTATTTCAACAGTAAAAAGGTAAGACCGAAATGCCAATCTAGTAGCACGTATAAATTGATGTGGTTGGGGTACAAGATAAAAAAACTTAAAGTAGTTGCCATGGAAATATTTGAGAAAAGACAGAGGGATGCCATATCATGTTGGTGAGGAAGTGACTGAAGTCAAGCTGCCAAGTGAGGATTGATTACATTGCAGATGCTTCTTTGGGTTTTGTCAAAAACCTTGAGATGTATAGCAGGCATCAATCAGTTAAGTGCTATATGTGATACACACTTGGGTAATCATGGCTCAAAAAGAACATAACTGACCAGGCAGAATATTTTCCCACAGCAGGTTGCCATTACTTCCTGTAGTAGACTGGTTGCCAACCAAGGCTAAAGAATCCAAGCTGTCCTGCTATTTAGCCCACAGCTGGAGGAAGAAGAGATGGAATAATACCTTTTCCAAAGGTATTTGCATGTAAGTGAATACATTGAATTCAACAAGAATTCGAACTCAGCTCACCAATTTCTCATTCGGAGGTGATATCCACTGCACCACAGTGCATATCCAGGCATGCATATCAGAAAAGAAAATAATGCAATGCCCCCTCATGTGGATTATAGAGTTCAGTTCCATATTTTTTAAGGTTATGCAAATCAACAGACATCTGAAAAAGGCCAGATGACACAACAGCAGAAATGTTGTGATGGTAACAACAAAAATGAGGACTTTAGTCTGATCATAAATTATGTAAATAATGAACAAAGTTGTGCCATGGAGGAAATGTTTTGCATAATAACATGCATGACATACCAAAATTTCTCTGGAGTTGGGAGAGAAAATTGAAGGAAATAATCTGATCCAGCTAGCACTTGTATTTAGTAGACAAGAGTATTTGTAAGCTTAGTTTAATCTAGCACAAGATCAGGTAAAGCAACATTAAGCGAAATTTGCTGACCATTAAAACATAATGAAGTACCCAAAGGTTTACAGAAATTTTTTTTTTTTTTAAATCATATCACCCTGTGCAAGGCAGTAACGCCACTGAAGCGCAGGGGGCTACGTAGGAGTAAAAAGATTGTAAAAGAGAAAGCCGGAAACCACATCCTAAACAAGGAACAAGGGATGAGCCTCTTCACCTACCCTGGGATCCCGTTTACTAGGAATGTTTAGCAATTAAAACAACCACTTTTATTTTAAATACACAAAAGAACTGAATTAAATTTCATAAACAACAAGCCCAGTAAAATATTTTAAAAATCCTGAATCATTAAATAAATTGCAAATACTAAGCTATTACTTTTATAGTGTCATATGTACAGGATGTGCAGGTGGTGTAATGGATAACAGTTAGAGATTGGATAGGCAAGTTCCAATTCCAGTTAAGTTTGCTTTATTCACTTATGTGTAAATACTTTCAGGAAAGGCTGCATATCCACTTCTCCCCCAGTTAGGGGTTAATTAGTAGGATACTATTAATGAATTATTATTATCTCAAAAAGATTCTTGCAGTATAAAAATATTTTCTAGCTTTAAATAACCTACAAAAGGTTGATAAACCATAAATACAAATCATTCAAAAATCTACAAGCAAGACTAATGGATTTATTGCTATAAGTTCTAATTAACCCATAGCTGGGTTGGGGGAGAGATGGATTCATACCTTTTTCAAGTTAATTTGTGCGAAAATAAATAACAAATCCAACTGAAGCTGGAAGTGGAATTCAGCTCTTCAATTTCAAATTCTGAGCTGTTATTCATGACACCACTTGGTATTACCAAGCGATCACTCATCTAGCTACTGACAAGGTTCAACATTGCTTAACTTCAGTGATTATACAAGAACCAGTTTTTCAAAGTGATATGCCCATAAGCTGGATATACCAATTCTCTACTGAACAGAAGTAGATGGGTTTGCCTGTCATCTGGTTCTCATACCTATGCAGTCTTTTGAATAGGAGTAGAATTTTATTCCTTGTTTAGGATTGGGTTTCTGGTTCCTCAAAGTCTGCTTCAGTTCCATACTATTAATGTTTGTCCTTTTCTATGCTAATATGTCCACATAGTAACTCTTTACCTTAAGTGACTCTTGGGCCTTGCATTGGTGTTGTAGAGTAAATAACACCCTAGGTGACCCGGTTAAACTAGTCTAGATGCTTAAATAAAGAACTCCAGTGAGTCTGGAAAAAAAAAACTGTTAGAGTCAGTTTTCAGAGTATTTCTTAAAGACATCAAGGCGAGTGTCTAAGCAAGACTTAATATGATAACCGATAAAAAACAAGTCATAACAATTGGGTGAGCATTAGCATCAAATAAAAAAAACAATGACTAGAATCAAATGCAAGAGTGAAATGAAACTAAGAAACATTTTATTAAAAACCTTGTCAGTCAGTCTTACTGACATGGAGTTACAGACTTGAATAACCAAAATTTATATAAATAAAATGCAGTGTACGTGCATTTTTAATCATGGTAAATTAGAAACAACCTGAAGTAACTTATAGTAACTACTGCAGCTACACATGATTAAAAATGTAACTTGTTTACAGTTAAATTTAAAAATTGAAAAAAGTGTAAAGTTAAAAAAAAATTTTTTTATCAAAAGTTTAACTTTAATTTCACTTTCATTGCAATCATCTAATTAAAGTAAACCATTAATTAAAATATGTTTTTATGAAAAAAATTATGCTGAATTAAGGTGTCAAATAAAGATAAAATAATTTTATTATTTCTAATTTCTTATAAATTTTATGTACATAGGATGCTGAAGATAAAAGGCCAAAGTGCGGCTTCTAGGCTAGTGAACAATAAAATTTGAAATATTATGTTGTATTCTTTAAAAAGGTTTCAAACAGACAGGGTGATACTCGAGTGAAAGAACAGCAACACATGTATAGATGAAAGAAGAGAGGTTTATTGTAAAGAGAATACACTATGGCAAAACAAAGAATCTGATGACAGACTAGTAATTGCCAAAGCAAGTCACAGGTATCTCCTGTGCTTACTACATATAGCTTCTAATATAATCAGTCCACATAGGCAACAGAAAGTGTGACATTCCATTACAACATATTAATTTGTTGTTGTTATTTTGGAAATTTTAATTTAATTGTTTTGTGTTTCCTATAATGGCCTGGTAAACCAAAAAGAAAAAAAAATGGTAAGTTTAAACATGGAACACAGATTGCAATCAAAGATAAAACTTACCAACTAATCAGAATTGATAGAAAAACATGCAACATAAGTTCTATTTGCCTTGTCAATTGAGGAAATATTTATCTTTATACTAAGAATCTTTATCCAATCCTATTTTCTATATTCTAATTCTAAATGAATAAAAAGTTTGTTATAAAACTGAAAAAAAATAAAAATAAAAACTATCAGACTTGAACCAAATTCATTTCTGAAACAATTTAATCACCTCATAAATAAAATTAAATTTGAATTCTACATAGTGTACAAAATCCTTTAATCAACTTAGGCTATACTTTTATACCAGCATGCACTTAACCTGAAATAAAGACTTTTTAGAAGGTGACATTCGGTTTCCCTGTTGAAAAAGAAAAAAAAATATTGTGCTTTAAATAACTAACTACACTAAATTTAAATACTGTAGGAATCTTTCTACTTGGATTTTTGTTAAACATCAAAATTCAGTGTTGGGATTCAACATTGTTGCAGGAATAATAGTAATTTGGCAGCTTAAAATAATCTTATGACTTTCATTGAAAGAATAAAATCCAGTAGGAAAATACAATGTTTTATTAACAAATAACAGTAATTTTATATAAAAACAAGAATACAAGAAGTTGGTTGAATGCATTGAAATAGTAATGTTTTTTTCTGAGTATTGCATACGTAAGTGAGAACAGTAAAATGTGGTTACGTGTGCGTTTGTGTGAAAGCGTCAGTATGTGTATGTGTGCATAGTAGTAACATGGATAAAGGAGCTAGGGAGAATATAGTTCTTACTGTGGACAGTGGTGCCATACTCCGAGGTGATCTCTTTGTGGTTTGGTCAGTGCTAATGAGTTGAGCGCTGCTTTTGCATGTGGACGTGAACAGGGTCTAGAATATCAATAGCTAGGGTGACATGGGCCTTAGGGGTATTTGTGAGTCTTTTTTGTTGGGGTTGGACTTTTTATACCTTTCTTCTAAAAAAATCAGCTCCATGATTATATTATTTTATTTATTCCTAACTCGCCCTAAAAAATGCATAGTGTATCTACCACTATGCCTACGTGATATTTTGGCAGTATCTACCTAAATTATGATAACTAATAACTAAAACAACCTTTCTGATTTGTGTCCTATGATTTTGTATTGTATGGTTTAATTGGCGTGTTTTATATTGCATGTTATTAGTTTATTTTCTGTGGGTGTATTTTAATGTTCATACAACTATTGTTGGCTGAAAATGCTTCTCATGTTTAAAATTAATAAGTTTATAATTAACATAATAATTATTTTTATTGTGTGAAATATGTTGCAAATTCTATTAGATATTTTAGTGGGCATGGTATTATATTTATTGAAAATGTAATGATTATTTTTAAAACAAAGTAACAACCATCATTTTTACATTGGACATCTGTCAGGGATCAAGGTTAAGTTATCTATTTTTAATTTTTATTTATTTTGTAATTGAATATACTTTCAAATAATTTTATTGCATGCTTGAAACACAAAGGGTTTTTGTTTTTTTTTGTTTGTGTCGTTGAAAGCCAACAAAAATGTTATATAAAAATCCAGATATATAATGAAACAAAAAATATATCTTAAAGAAAAAGACATTATTCATAAAGACAAAATGAAAAATTTACCGACATGCTTAATTCCTCTGATGGACTTTATGATTAAAGCAAATGTGTATTGTTCAGATTTAGGAACATTCATCCATTGGTTTAAGGGAAATCTGTCTAAGGATATTTGTCTCAGGAATACTCCTCTAAGGACATTGGTCTATAAAATACCTGTCTAAAGACCACTGGTCTATTACAGTATTTTTTTTTTTAATAAATTAACACTTTATTCATGTAAAAAAATAGTCAATTTTACTATTATTCACTATATTACAGAATAATATTTAAAAAACAACATTAACTACTGATGATACATGTGATTTATAAGCATTTATTGCACTTATCTCCACTAATTTGCTGAAAAAAAACAGCATAGTATGAAGGAAAAAGCCCCAAACTTAATAAAAACAGATTTTTTTGTCAAAATGTTTGTCATTATTAAGAGGAAAGATCAAAGTAATTTTTCATTATTCTTTTAATCCTTTCTAACATAGGTACCTCCACTAATTCATTGAAGAAACAGAATAGTATGAAAAAAAGGCCCCAAACTTAATAAAAACAAAGTTTTGCTATCAAAATGTTTATGTTATTATTATTAAGAGGAAAGATTTAAGTATTTTTTAATTATTTAAAAAAAATTTGAATCCTTTACTAAAATGTCCAAAATTTTGTTTGTTTGTTTGTTTGGGGTTTTATGGCATATCAATCTCTATGGGTCATTTAATGCCAAATCCAGACTGCGCATATATATTAAATATATATACTTTGTAAACATAATTTAAGGATAATGTCCTTAAACCACAGCTTGTTTATTCTTACTCCGAGAAACTCCGGTAAATGATTTCGGATGTTTCTATCTGGTATAAGTGGGTTATTAATATCAAGTAGATTGATTTATTTGCATGGCCAATTGGTGTAGTTTTTCCACTACCAGTTTTATTTACAGTGGGTAAAGTTCTGATGTAGTATTATCCAACAGTAAGTTGATTGTTTGGGTTTTTATGGTATATTAATTAGCCCGGATTCCTCTGTAATTCCACCATAGGATTGCATTATATTGTAATTTCATTTTTTGGTGTGTAATTTTTCTGAATTGGGGTTATTGCACTTTTTTTATTTGTTTTTAGTGTTCGGCTCATTGATTTCCATCTTTTCCAGAAACTAAACCCATTTTCTGTGTCAAACTTTGAAGTTGACAGTTCTGTAGGTTGACTTGTTAAGTTTGAAATCTTTATACATTCCCATGAGGAAGATGGAGTATTAGATTGTGATGGGCATTCTTCTTTGTTCTTGTTTGATTCAGGGTTTTGTATATTATTTTTCCCATTGTTGTCACTTTTAGAAGTTGAAAGACAGATTGATGGTCGTTGCAAATTCTGTTTTTTAGTAGGAGTGGTCTGTGTCTGTGATGCTTTTTTTTTTTTTGCTATTTCTTTTTCATTCTTTATTTTATCATGGGTTTTTTTAATCTGAGTAGGGGCTTCCAATTGAAGTGTTTGTTGATTGCTATTGGTGTGTTCTTTCTTTAGCTCTGCCTGGAATTTTGTTCACTCACTTGGGTCTAATTTTATAAGTTTTTCAATTAGCTTTCTATATTTTTTCCCTTAATTAGTTGTTTCAGCTCTCCATGTAACAGAAGCATAGCTAATCTCACCCATATAGACCTCTACACTTTACCTGGCCTCCAGGAAAGATACATTTCTCTTATGTTTTACTTCAATGATTTCTTTTTCTTTCCTGTAGACGTCACAAGATCTTGCATATGCTGGATGCTCCTGTTGACAATTTGGACATCTTAGTGGTTTTGAACATTCCTCCTCTCTATGATTTGGTTCTTTTTCTCCACATTTGACAATGTCTGTCGTCCTCTGCAAGCGTCCCTGTGGTGTCCAAATTTCTGACATTTGAAGCACCTCAAGGGAGCTGGAATGTACTGTTCGACTTTTTCCAGATAATATCCTATTTTGACAGTTTTAGGGATTTGGGGGTTGATTAAAAGTCAATATATAAGTATTAGTTTCAACTTTTTTGTCACATTTTCTTATGTTTACTCTTTTTATATCTGTCACTCCCTGTTTTCCCAGGGCCTCTCTTGTTTTCTCTTCTGAGGCTAAAGCCAACTCCCGACTTCTGATTATACCTTTGGAAGTGTTTAGCCTCTCATGCAGATAGGCTTTGCATTTAGAATCATGAAGTTTCCATTTCTCAACTTTTTAACGTTTTTTGGGGTTGCTCATGTAGAGATAACTCTTTCAATGGGGAGAATTTAGCGAGACAGACCTCTTCCAAGGATTCAATGATAATGAATCTGGGGAAGTCTGCTGTTTCACATTCAGAGTCCAATTCAAATAAATTTCTTAGTTTTTTTATTCAAAGATGCCATGTTTTGTTTTTTTTTATTTTCACTGGCCCTGTGCTCCCCCACCCACCATGGAGTCCATCTTAAGAAGGGAATGAACCAGGGGGGAAACCCATTTGCCCTGGCAGAGACAGGGATACACAACCAGTATACTCATATTGAGAGCAAGTCTTAAGCCTTTGCAAAATTTTGGTTATATAACTCTTCAATTTAGCAGTGATGAAAAAGTCTTTTGCTCTCAACACAGTTGACCCTCAGCTCCCACCTTCTAGCTCATATAAGATAAAGGGGTGTGAAATGTTCCACTAATATAATTTCAATAATACTACTAGAATAGAAAGGAATATATATGAGCTAGGGCATATAGGGACCAGCCGATTGATCGGATCGGGCCTCTCTGGCCGCCCGTCTAGCCCAGGTTAGGGCCAAAGTGGTGTGTTGAAGAAACATGACCTCTTTGCACCTGGGTCATGAACTTCTCAACCACCAGGATAACGTCCCCAGGCATTACGGGTCGCCACCCACAGCCAACAGGTAGCCTCCCTGGGGGACTTTTACTCCCTGCAGAGGTGCAGTCGATAGTATTCTGAAGCCCAGCCAACAGGGCGATCCAAAATTTTGGTAAAAGTCTTTTCGTCAGCTGGTAACCAAATCATTATCAGAGTTTACAATGGATAATGTAACTCAGTTTTTTTTTCTGGTGAAAACACATTAACTTGGAAATTCTTGCAAAAATCAAATAATAGTAGCATTTAATGAAACTTTCAGGACTTTTTCCCAAATAAATGAAATTATTTTTGAAAATCTTGGTAAAAATATATATTTTTTTTTTTACACCTACATAAATTCACAAAATTTCAAGAAATTAAATTTTGTAGCAAAAATTTATATTAGAACACATTAACGAATATAAATTATCTATTTTTTTTCCAAACAGCTGGCTTTTTTCCAAAAATCTGCTAATAAAATAAAAAATGCAATAAAACTATGATATTAATTTGATTAGATAGGCTTTTAATTGCTTTTATAAGTAATATATATTAATGACATTATAAAATGAAGAAAATTTTTTTTTCAATGAATAATGAAATTTTAAAAGAATTGTTTTATTTTTTAATTATAATAATTTATAAAATTTAATTTTTTTTTTTAATTCTAAAAAGCCTTGTTGAGGTTAGGTTATTAAGTGAAAACTATTTACTAATAGAAAATTAAAAGTTTAATACAAATCTTTGAACCAAAAGATTTTAATTTTTTTTTTTTTTTTAAGTATGATATTTTCTGTTTTACATTAAAAGACCAGGTGTTTCACAGTTTCTTTCCATTATGGGCGGGGGGGGGGATTGGACAATTATGACAATTCTGGTCAACCATACTTAGCTTATCACTACATCTGGCTGTCATCAATCACTTCACACCTCCATGATTAACAAATATTTTTATTCTAAATTTCATACAATAAATAAGTAATACTTGTGCAAATCAAATTAATTTCACTTTAAATTTGCTCATTTTCCAAAAATAACATTTCACAGATGTATATTTTATTTTTATAGGATTTTTAAAACAGAGAATTAGCTTTTGTTTGCATATTTGTTGAAATGAATGCAAAACATGATAACTTTTGAAAACTAAAAAAGTTGAAATTCCAATCAATATAATTTCTATTTGAAATGCACCAGAATATTTTGCTTACTGAAAATATTAAATTTAATCATCAAGAATGCTTTTTTTATTTATAAAAATTCATTTTAAAGCTTAGGTATCACAAATTAGTTTTATGGAAAAGGTACAAAAACTGAGGTGGTAAAGGTAGCTATGGGAATTCAATTTTCCTCTCTGTATAAGTCTTACCAGCTGGAGATGAAAATAATATCACTTATCCATTTCAACTGAGTCTTGGCCCTTCACTGCTGAAGAGGAGAGCAACTTCCCCTCTCTTATTGCCTGACTGTCCAAACCAGAAGCTCAGGTAGGCAAAGACAGGAAATTCTCACATTCCAATTTGACCTGGGGCCATGCAATTGTCAAAACAGGATGACAATGTTACACAGATTCAATCAATTCATTTACTTTTCAGACAAAAGCAAATGTATTCTTCTCATTCTATTCAATTTCAGAGAATTTTATCTTTTAAATAAAATAAAAAAATTAATACCAGCAATCTGGAAATAGGATTACATATGCACTGATTCCTCAAGTTTTCCTGTGGTGTTCTCTATTATCTGATTTTTTTTTAATAAGTGAAATTCTTTATCCAAATTGAATGAAGAAAGAAATTTTTCAACAGAAAATGACATTTTTTAATCAAAGTCAATTTTATCAAAAGTAACAACTGAAAAGAAATATGAATTACTTTTCTTTGTTGTTGTTGCTGTGAAATGAAAATCAAATGAGAAAATTTTGTTTTAGTTAAGACAGTTGAATTGCTGTTTTGAAATAAACATCAAAGTTTAGGACAAGCCCCATTTTGTCACGGTTGCAACAAAAAGAAACAGAGAAGGTGAAAGAAAAGGAGAATAAAGAAATTATCAACAGAGTTGATTTATTTACAGAAATCCTGTTCAGGCTGGTTTTAAATTATGAGTTTTTCTTCTTCTAGGCTGGTTGCCACCACAAAGCAAGAGAGCCAAGTTTACTCTACTGTTTAACTCATAGCTGGGGAAAGATGGTTTCATAGCTTTTCCACAAATTAAATGAAACAGTCTCAAGCAAGATTCAGTGTTTTAAAAAGCTGTTCCATTTTGAGTTGACTAATATAAAATTACTTTCAGTAAAGAGTAAGGGAGTCCAATCCAATCATTTAACTGAAGAGGTTTAAATTTCATTGACACTGGTGCTTCTTTATAACCTTATGAAAGTATTTTGTGCAAGCGCATTTATACGTCATATTCACCTGGCTGGACAATGAGGTGTGTGAAATTGTAGGAAGTGAATAGAAGAAGCAAAAAAAAAAAAAGAAAGAAAGAAAGGAAAAAAAAAGCTTATTAATTTTATTTTTAGAATATATTATTACCTACTTAAGCGTCCTGAGCCAAGTTAAAAGCATGTTTTATGACTGTTACTTGTACTTTCTTTCCAAAGTCCTTGTGAACCCAATGTTACTACTTACCAGTAAGTTGGTAGGTAGCAATTACAAAATAAGAACTAAAATAAAAATATTTTTAATGCCAGAATGAAACAAACCTACTGATAGTAGTTTATTTTCTAAAATTGTGAAATGAGTTTATAACTGGATCCTGCCAAGGTTGGCTATGGGGAAGAGTAACAGTTTTTTTTTTTAATGCTAGAGAGACTACTTACTTCAACAAGTAAGATAGTCATGGAAGAGTGGTTTGCCCACTTTCTTTCTCCACTGACCTCTGAGGTGTATCAGCAATAACACCTTTTTGTTGTTGTTAGGGGAGGAAACATGAAAGTAAGTGTACCTCATCACAAAATATTGGACCAGAGTGGAATTGAATTCAGTTATGAACAGAAACAAAAATCCCTTTCTTGGATGTATCAAGGAAAAGCAAAGGGAGAAGTGAATATTACAGATTCACTTGGAATTGGTTCATTGCTAAGAACCATTTAGGCCACCACTCCCTTATCTCCACTAGCTACAAAGAGGTACTGAAAAGTTCTCAGCCTAACCCACTTCCTAAAGCATTACATTTTTTTTTTTTTTAGGCAGAGAGCCGGGTCATGACAACTTTTCACCAGTAACATTATTCTGGTATTTGAGAATATATCTTTTTAGCAGACCACAAATGAAAAAACAGCATAGCATGATGGAGAAAAAAAAAAAAAAAAAGGACCCAAACTTAATAAAAACAAAATTTTTCATCAAAATGTTCATGTTATTATGAGGAAAGGCCAAAGTATTTTTTATTATTTTGTTGAATTTTTTTAATTATTTCTAGCACGTTTGAAATTTTGGTGAAAATCATTTTTTTATGCAATATTTACAATTAGTGCTTCTGCACCTCTTTTAGGGGGTGAGGTATGAATCCATCACTTCTCCTCAAGCTATGGGTTAAACAGCAGGACATATTGGGTTCTGTAACCTTGGTTGACAACCAGTCTACTGTAGAAAGTAATGGCAACTTACTGCAGGAAAATCTTTTGCCCTGCCAGTAGGGTTTCATTCAAGACATGATCACCCAAGCATTATCACTTAACTAACTTTCCAGTGAAAAACACTGATTTCGAAATTCTTGTAAAATCAAATGATTGTCAGATTTTAATGAAACTTTCAGAGCTTCTTCACAATTATTATGGAATTATTTTTGAAAATTTTATTTTATTTTTTTGGAAATCTTGATAAAAATACTTTTATTTTTTCAATTATGTTACTCCCCCATTCCCACCACTTACATAATTTCATGAAATTTTGAGAAATTAAATTTCCATCCAAAATTTTTTTTTAGTTAAAGGCAAGACTCCTTGTAAAATGTAAATCATCAATTATTTTTTATTCAAACTACTATTCATTTCCTCAAAATCTGCTCTGAATCATAAAATAAAAAATGCAATAAAACTATGATATTATTTAATTAAAAAAGCTTTTAATTGCTTTTATAAATAAGAACACTATTGTCTTGAACTTTTTTTTTTCAATGAATAATGAATTTTTACAATAATTGTTTTCATTTTTTTTTCATTATAATAATATATAAAACTTAAAATTTTGCATTACTTTAATCCAGTAGATGATAATGTTATTAAATGAAAACTACAGGGTGTCCATAAAGTTTGTGTGCACTTTAAAATTTTATAACTTTATTTGGATTTGCAATAGAAATAATTTGTAAAAAGGATTAGAAAGAAGTAAATCTATATTTTTTTAGGCTTTATTGAAATTTTATTTAAGTTTCCGCATGTCTGCCATCATTAGACATACAAAGGGTAATACGATTTTGCAGTTCACGGAAAACATTTGCCAATTGTTTTACCGTAATGCCTGAAATCACATTAGCTTTCAAATCTTCTAATGAACTAGGTTTGGTTGCATACACAATTGTTTTCATATGTTGGCATAAAAAAAAATCTAATGGAGTCAAATCTGGCGAATGTGGAGGCCAATAAAATAGTCCACCTCTTCCGATCCATCTGTTAGGAAATTCCTGATTTAGAAACTGTCTAACATGCAGAGCAAAGTGACAAGGTGCTCCATCTTGTTGAAACACTGTATTATTTAAATTTACAGATTATTTGTATTTGTGATAGAAATAGTTATAAATTTTTAAAGTGCACAAGGACTTTATGGACACCTTGTACATTTAATAATCAAAAATTGAAAAGCTTCATACAAACCATTCTGCATTAAGATTTTTAAAATATATTTTCTTATGTGTATAACTTAATAGTATCTCTGATAATATTGATAAGGCCATTTCCTTTCACCCATTCCTTAATATATTTGTGTTTGGTGACTTTAATACCCACCATGCCAAGTGGTTAAAAAACTGTCACTGATCTTGTTGGCATCCATACTCTGAATCTTGCAAACACTCAGTCTCTCATGCAAGTGGTGGATTTTCCCACGCACTTCCCCAGTATCCCTGAAGAACAAGCTTCTCTGCTAGATCTCTGTTTCACTTCTAACGTCATGCAGATTTGGCCTCTTGACAACTCTGATCATGCTTTGTTTTCTGCTAAAATCTCCCCACTCTTCCCTCCTCCTAGGAACCTCCCACCAGTAAAATTTCTTATTGCTACCAAAGAGCAGAATAAGAGCTGTTCTACAATGTTGTGTGTGACATCCCTTAGAAACAAATATTTAGTCTCCCCACTGAAGACTGTGCCTCTGAGGTCTCTTACTGGGTGAAAGCTGGCATCAATGCTTTTATCTCAGCTAGGAAGTTCTAACCTAAACCTTATTCATCTTGTTGGTTTTCTCCTGCTTGCTAGGCTGCCATTACCCACAGGAATTAATTCTTCCGGTGTTACTAGAGCCACACGTCTGACCATAATGGGCATCTTTCCTCTGTCTTTTCTACAAATATTTTCACAGCTTCTGCTCCGACAAGCTTAGCTCCTAGGGCCCCTCTACACGAGTTTACCCAAACTACTAGACTGGTAACTAGGTCCCACCTTTTTACAATCAAATGCAGCTATCACTTCTACTCTAACAGCTTCTATTCTCGCACTTCACATCTGTGGAACTCCCTTTTGTTTAATTTCTTCCTTGATAGCTACAATCTCAAAGAGTTTAAATGCAATGTAAATTGCTATCTCTTATCTTCTTGACTCCCATCCTTCTACTATCCTTTCCCCAAAACCCCCTGTATCCTGTTTTTCTTCCTTTCTGCTCTACTCTCACGAAACTCTCTTCACACCAGTATTCCTATCTTTCTCTTACACATTCTCTGACACCCCCTGTAATTTGTTCTTCTTTCTCTTCACTTACCTAGCTCTCTGCACCAGTACTGCTTTGCTTGGGGTGAAACATTATCAGAAAATATGAGCAATGAATATACTAAATTTAAAGTCAAAATTCCTAAAATGAGATTATGGAGAATATTTTCCAACATCATTAAGATTACTGAGTACTTATATAAATTATATAAAAACAGAAAAAAAAATTATATAAAGACAGAAAAAAATCTCCATAGAACAGTAATCATTAGGTCAAAACCTGTCAATTATATGAAACATGACAATGTCCGTTAAAAAACAGCTACTGTTTTGTTTTAAAAATACATTTCTGTGTTAGTTTAAACTTAAAGTATTTTTTTTTTTCAAATCAGATTAATTATACTTTAAATCAGCTAACATTCCTCAAATAAAGTTTCAGAAAAGTATATTTCTTTTTTGGAAGATTTTTAAAACCAAGAATTAACTTTTGTTTATAAATATGTCAAAATGGCAGATTTCAAATGAAAGTGACCAAACAAAAAAAACAATCAATATAATTTCTGCTTGAAATATATCAGATTATGCTGACTGGAAATAGTTTAATTCTTTAGCATTCAAAAGTTAAAATAAAAGCTCCAAGAAAGCTTTTTCATTTATAAAAATTCATTTTAAACAAAAGGTATCAAAAATTAGTGGAGTACCTACATTAATGTTGTATTCTTTAAAGAGGTTATAAACAGACAGGGTGATACTCGAGTAAAAGAACAGCAACATGTGCATAGATAAAAGAAGAGAGGTTTATTGTAAAGAGAATACACAACATCAAGACAGGGAATCTGGTGGCAGGCTAGTAATTGCTGAAGCAAGTCACAGGTATCTCCTGTGCTCACTATATATGGCTACTAATATTGTCAGTTCACATTGGCAATAGGGAGTGTGGGACATTCTATTACAACAGTAAATGTAATGTCACGAACCATGCTCCAAATGTTAACATTCTCATTTTCCTTTCAGAAGTATTGAATATATTATCATGATTTGTTTTTTTGTTTGATACAGAAAGTGAAAAAGTGCACTGTACTCTTAAAACTAGCCACTAACCATGATGACTTCTTGAAAGTAGCCAGGTAAATAGAACGTGGTTCTCTCCACACAGATGCATACATGATAATGCCCAAGATGTTCAAGGCTGTTTGATGATACGGTTGTTGGTTGGTTGGTTGGTTGTTTTGTTTTTATGGCATATCGACCTCAGCGGGTCATTTGTTGCCAACTAAATTTTATTTATTTATTGCTGGTAATACCTTTTTCTTTCAACAATTTATTGTTGTTTTTATATGTTTTGTGTCTAGTAATACTATTTTTCTTTTCGAGTATCAAGATTCATTGGAATATGTTTTTAAGGGCAAGGTCCCCAAGTCCTACCCTGTTATTTAACCCATAACTGGAGGGAAGAGATGGATTAATATCTTTCCCAAGGGTACCAGTGCTTAAGTGAATGCAAAGTATTCAACTGGAATTCGAACTTGGCTCACTGATTTCTCTTTCCGAGCCGATATCCACTGCACCACAACACACATCTGTCACTATGCTTACAGCATCCGGTATTCCCAAGCAGTCACCCATCTAAGTACTGACTTGATGATACAGACAAGGGGTGGTGAACAAACAGAGTACATGTCATATATCCTCCATATAACTTCCTTCATAGTCAACATCTGTCACATCATGGATTGAGAATGTGGTGATACCTATCACAACAGGAGATAGTTCTCTGCAAAATGGACAACATGAACTAAGAGTGGTCAGTCAGCCTGAGTTCTCCTGATTTGAATCCCCTAGGCTCCTACATCTGACACATCACGGAGAGGGACACCAACCAATGGACCCACATTCTGAGAACATATTGAGACCATATATATGATTAATTTAATACAAATAAAAATTATCAGCTGAAAGATACTATATTCCGCACCTTAACTCCAGAGTTTTGTAGACAAACTTTTTCTTAATTGTTCCTTCCATTTGTCAGGAGTTTCAGAGATATTAAAAACAAAATAGTTACTACTCACTTGTTACCCAGGTTTCAACCATATAAAATCATCAGGCTGTAAGAGCAAGACACTCTACTAGTCTAACTAGTACCCAATTTACTGTTTTTATTTATATATATAAATAAGTAGCTAACCTGGAGCCAACTTTCCCTGACGATCCATTTGGTGAAACCCTGGTAGGTCCGTTGGCTCTAGATTAGCTACTTACTTATTTATTTGCACTGCTATTGTATTGAGCGCCTCCTCTTGGGGTTTTTTTTTCTTTCGACTAGTACTTTGACTAATGTTCAAGTGCTTAGTTTGTTTCATTTTTTTGTTTCCATTTTTTCCCCTCTGCGTTTATACTCGGTGGGTTTTTCGAGACGTGTTCAAAGATAAATTCACAGTTATATATAAAATATGAGACAAGTTTGAATTCCAGTCAAGTTCATTACATTTACTTAGATGCACATAACTTTTTGAAAGGTTAGAATCTGTCTCTTAGTCTTCTCATAGCTATGGTTTAAATAGTAAGGAAAACTTGGCTCTCTAGCCTTGGTTGACAAAGAGTCTTGGAGAAGAACACCTCTGAATTCTAAAATCTGAGAGTTTGAGTTTTGTTTAACAGCATATCAACCTCTGTGGGTGATTTAATGCTAAAAAGGTGGGGTTTTTAAGGAATTTTTTTTCATGTTCAGTTATAGTGAGATGGTTGATTTAATCAGATTTTGATTAATTTTTTTTTTTTTTTACTTTAGAAACTGAAGATATCTTCTAGTTTTGTATTCAAAAATGTATTATGGTAATAATGTTTTTCTTCAGAAATGTGTTGTTGGTAATATTTTTCCATCAAAAATGTATATCTTTCTATAAAATTCTATTTTTATGCTTTCATAGTGTTTTGACCCTAGTTTGGGGGGGGGTTAATTTTTTGCCCATAGCTTGGACCCTAACAGGTACTACCACTCTGGGTCAGAGTGGACCTAGGAAGAACGACAATTAAGAGGTGGTTCCATGCTCCTCACAACCTCCCAATCAGAGGCCTTGCTGCCGAATGCAGTTTACAGTCATACTCAGGATCCCTAAAACCTGAGGAGGATTGTTTGGAAATGTTGTGTCACATTATGTGAACCAGTTCTTTGATATAGTTTCACCATTATAATCAAATCATATGTGCGATTTGTCTGGCTGTTTGCTTGCTCACTTCTTAGAGAGTTGCTGAACCTTATATGTCGAAGACAAAGGGAAGAGACCACCATTTACTAATAAACTATGACTTTTAAAAAGTAATTAGAAATAATGACAGATTAGAAATATTTTTAAACCCGTTACTTCCTTAAAAATTACTTGGTTTACGTTTTGTTTACAAAAATAAACTTAACAGATATGGATTTTCACAAATGAATTTTTCTTAAAAGGTTAACCGAATCTCATTGGGCTATGAAGCTCCCTGTAGTAGAATGTTCTAAAATCCATGCTGGATCAGGGCAGTGGTATCCACTACAAACAGGAAGACAGAATCAAAGCCTGCCAAGATTCTCAGGCTGGTAGATGTAATCCACACTTAATGAAAGGGAGGGCATTTACTGAAACATGTATAACTACTAAAATATATAACATAAAAAGTAATAAGAAAATGTGGGGTGGGATACATCAAAAGAGTGTATACTGTCAGTTTCAAGCATCAAGCAATTTTGACCCTGTTCGGAAGATCACTTGAAACATTAAGCTAGCAAATAATGCAAAATGTCTAAAATTGTTTATAATTCTGTACTTGCAGTTCATTTCATACACTTAAGCACAAATACTCTTGGGAAAGGTACTAATTACTCCACCTCTTCTCCCTCCAGCTATGGGTTGAATAGCAGGATAGATTGGGTTCTATAGCCTTGGGTGGCAACTGATGTACCACAGAAAGTACTGGCAACCTAATGAGGGAAAATCTTCTGCCTAGTCAGTCATGTCTCTTGAAACATGATTGCCTAAGCTGCGTGTATCATGTAAAATCAATTAAATGACTGAATAACGTTTTATTCATCTCCGATATTAAGCTCTCTTCCCAACCAAAATTTATATACTATTTTTAAAACAATAAAGTCAGTCTTCTTTTTAGATAGAAACAAAAAAAAAGTGTACGAATGAATTAAACAATTTAAAGAGGGCATTTCAACAGATGGGAAGAAAAATATTCGTCCAAAAGTCGAGATACCGTTTTGTTGCATCCCCATACCTCCACCAATGATCAGGTTTTTTAAATCGAAGAAAGTCGCAACACCTCCACCAATTACTGACAGAGCAGCTCGTTGTGGACTGCCTCGTGACTAAAATTGCTACGAATTCCTTACAACACTTTTACTATAAGCGCTGGGCCATGACTTCAAATGTTGATTTTCTAGGCCGGCAAGACTGACGTTTTAAAAACAATCTTCTTAAGTTAAAATACACTCACTACTTTTGGTTTGGAACATTTACGAAGCATGGGAAAATAGAAGAAAGCATATTATTTTCTTGTGGCTGGGACCGGTGTTCCAGCGCAGGTATTAAAAAGAAAAAATAGAATTTTGAATACTGAATTTCTTATTTCTAGCTAGCTTTACAAATTCTTCCCGATCCATCTCACAAATTTACTCCGTTGTTTGAGTTTGTTGAGTATCAACATTTTTGTTTTTGTTGTCCATGATAAATCCATTTTTTTTTAGCAGCATATTTTAATTTCATTCATTCTTGCTCTTAAAAATAAAACATTTTCTTGCCACTTTGAGCCGAATGGATACCGACAGATCTTGTAAATGTAAATTTTAAATTATGACGGACTAGGGGTTGAGGTAATTTAAGATAAGAGAAAGGATACCAAATTCGGTAACCGGTCGTATTCTTCTCTTTAAAAAAGGCAAAAAACGATTATTGTTGTCGTTTCAAAAAACCGTTGCACAAACCACTTTTTAAAACTATTTTCTGCTCTATTCATTAAAAATAACTACTTTCCAAAAAAAAAACAAAAATCGTATATTATTATCAGTTTTTTATTTTAATTATTTAAATTTAATTTAAGCTTTTTTTGTTGTTGTTGTTTTCATTTTTTAACGATTTTTTTCTCCAGAACCTTTTTTTGTTTTTAGTTTTTCTTTAAAAATTAATTCAAACTAAAATCATAATTAAAAAAAAAAAATTGTTCAAGATATTTATATTTGCAATGAGAAACTAAAAAAAATAAATTGTATTTAAAAATAAAAAAAATCGTGAATTCAATTTAGATTTATTTATGATTAAAGACCGAAATTGCCAATAAAAGCAGTTATATAATTTTTTGTGTTTGTTGGTTACATATCCGAAAGACCTCGGGTGAAGTGAATAATATCATCATAAAAATAATGTTACCATAAATCCCACTACCGACCTTCCATTTTCCTCACTGTGGTGGAAATTAAATATTTTGTAGTTGTGAGGAAGGAATGCGTGTCGAAGTTAGACACAGCTGAGAGTGTGAGGGTCGAGAAAAATATGGATCGAACACACAGACAATTCTTTTTGGACTCAATCTGGTGAGAGAAATAATAATAAAAAAAAAACCTTTTTCTTTTTTTCACTCCGATTTTACTTTTTAAAAAATACTTTAATATTGAATGTGCTTTCTAAAATAAAATATAAAATAAAAATATTATAAAATAACAAAAAAGTTAGAAAATATTTTTCTTTGCTGTTATTAAAAAAAAGACGAATAAATAATTTTTTTTTAATATTTAAAAAAAGTAAAAATTGCCCAGAAAGTGATTTTTCTGTCCGTCTCTCTTGTGAATTGAACTATAGTCACGTGACCAATCGCATCTTCTTACT
This sequence comes from Ascarosepion bandense, assembly GCA_037127315.1. Lineage (NCBI taxonomy): Eukaryota > Metazoa > Mollusca > Cephalopoda > Sepiida > Sepiidae > Ascarosepion > Ascarosepion bandense. The sequence goes on from JBBBDQ010000151.1 coordinate 1,014,144, forward strand.
ATCGATGATGATTATTATTTACAATTTTTGTGTGTGATGTGCTGAATTGTAATTTAAAAAAATATATTTAAAGTAAAAAAAAAAAATCATTAATGGAAAATACGTTGGGTTGGAATTTCTATTTTTTTTTTTTGAAAACATAATTATTTTTTTAGTAAAAATCCCTCTAAAATAGAATTATAAATTTGAAATAAAAACACGACCTACGATGTAACAATCATCATTTGTTGTCTAAAAGTTTTAATGGATATTACAACACAGTACAACACACACTTATTCTCGGTATGACACATGGCAATGGTTTTTTTTTCTCCATAAAGTTATACTAAAAAAAGAGTCGAAAGAAAGAGAAAAAAATGAAGAGAGAAAGAAAGTAAGGGAGAGAGAAAAAAGACTGAATGAGAGAAAAACAGAACGAACGAACACAGTAATAAAGGAATGGTCTTGACCTCCCTTCAATTATATATATTTTTTCATGATGTAACTTAATTGCTGCTTTCGTCTATTTTACAGTTAATAGAAAATGTACATTTTTTTATTTATTTGTTTTTATAGATTCTGCCAGGTTAACCGAAAGAAGTGAAGACATTTCCTTTCACCCGGTGAAAAAACGTCAAGTTAAATGGTGTCGTAACGAGCGTAGATGTGTTTTTTTGTAGCATCCAGTCTTATTGAGCCAACTGTGAAATGTGCAGCTAATCGTAAAATATAGGACAGACCAAAAATATTAGCCGGTTTCAAATACAGATCCAGTCATTGAAATGGATTATTTTGTAAGACCGGAGAGTTTTCCAGTTTGATTGGATTTCTTTTTCTTCTAACCAATCTTTTTTTTTTTTTTTAGCCTTGAAATAAATGATTTAACAGTGTGAATAAAAAATAAAATAAATAAAAAAAACTAAATCTGACTCACTAGGACATGTGAATGATTTGTTTAAAAATTTTGAACAGGTATCTGATGATCGGTTCATAAAATCTTATCAAATGCCTCACGATTATTTTTAAAATTTAAATCTATTTAATTTATTTAATCAATAATAATGATAATGTGTGTGTGCGCGCGCTTCAAATTTTAATAGAACTCGTGCGCTGGGCTTTTTAATTGTTGATGAATCAGGTTTGCATTCCCATAGGCAAAAAAAAAAAAAAAAAAAAACATTTAATGACACTTTTTTGTTGTTTTGCGGTATCTGGGAATGGAGGGTTGAGATAATACACGTGAATAAATGAGGCCTGTGGAAAGGAGCATTTGTTATGTCTTGTGGGTATCAATGACTATATTTCTATTTAAATACGACATAATGATGGTACATTGCAAGTTAGATACCTGAGTAGTAAAAAAAATCAATGAAGTAAATGACTAGGACAAAAATTGGTGTGAATAGCAACATGAAACCAAATTAGCATTTTATCATTAATACTAAAAAATTAAATAAAAATTTGATTTTTATTGACTAAAAAAATGACTATTATTAACATGAAAATTTAATTTTAGTTTGGGTTTGATCAGTAATGGTATTAATAGCGAATAAACTCATTTTTAAAAAGGTTTGTGTAGATAAAGGAAAGAGAGCGTGTTTAAATCAGATGTTGGGGTGCACGAGTTTAAAACCAATAAGAAGAAAGAGAAATAGAAGAGAGAAAAGAAAAAAATGGGTCATGGTTTAGTCCAAGGGAAATAACTCGTGTTTCATAGCAGCAGTCTATTTTTGAACATTTATTACAAAGTTCGCATGTGTTTTAAATAAGAAATAATTAAGAATTGCGAATAAATCGAAATTATCAATGATGGAAAATTTATTACTAGAATCAACATAAATAAAATTTAAAAGAGTCGAACTGGAAACTTAAAAAAAAAAAAGACGTGGTGGTGGTGGTAATGTCTAGGCTAGGTAAGTGTAGGATGGAGGGTTCGAATTTAGTTAAAGGGCAAGGACAAGAAGAGTGGGAGGATGTCAAGAGGCGGAGTGACAAAGAAGTCAGGTGATTATGTAGCAAGCAGAAGTCGTTGGTAGGAAAAGTTGAACTGAGGAAAAAGAAAAAGATATTAAAAGAAGTGTGAGTAAAAAGAAAGAAACAAAAGAGGCTAAGAAAAAGAAGGGTTACCAAACGAAAGACAAATTTATGACAGAAAAGTCCTCTTGAAAAAAAAAAAACAAGAAAATCAAACTGAATATTTATTATTCAACGTAAACATTATGACGGCAAAGCTCCAATTAGTAATTAAATAACTTCTAAAAATTAAATTAACTTTTAGATTAGGAAAAAAGAAAATTACACAAAACTACGGTGGAAAAAAAAAACGGCATTGATTGAGTTTGAGTAAAAAAATTTTTCTGAGTAATTAAATTTATTTTTGTTAATATTCATTATCCAACAACATTCCTGTACACTGTACAATACATTGTTTAACTATAATTACTAAAAAAATACGACGACTGAAACATACGGAAGACAAGAAGAAATGTGATGATGAGTATTTTATTCAAAGACTGTTTTTTCCATAAACTCGTTAAAACTCCCGACATTTAATCCAATACTTCATTTTTTAAAAAATCAAGTTTCAATTTGTATTTTTTTTAATTATCAGCTTTTAAAATAAAACTAAAAGTCATCAGAAATATTTTTCTCTCACAAAATAACAGCCGATAATTTTCTTTTTTTTTTTTTTTAACTGTTTCGATGTTTGTCTATATTTGAGAAATGTAACAAATCTCCACTCACAATATTGAATAAAAAATATCACCAAGACAATAAGAAAAAAATATTTTTTAATGAGAAAATTGGGAATAAAAATCGTTTTAAAAAAAAAATTTGGCAACACTTGTAACAGCTTTTTTGGAGTCTAACAAAAAAATAAACAAACAATGCACGCATACATGAAAAAAAGTAAGTTTTAAAACAAATAAAAACCGCCCAAATGTTATCAATGGATAAAAAACTCAAACAAACAAAACAAAACAATTGCTGAAGTGAACAAGAAATCACGTGACGTAACCCATTTTCACTTAAAAAAATTGGGGGGGGGGGGGTAATCTCTCCAAAATGTTTAAGTTAAACTGTTTTCAAAAAAATGTTTAAGTATAATTTCTTTCTATCTTACTATCGAATTTATCAGTAATTTTTTTTTTTCATTTAGAATATGAATGATTTTCATCCACGCTGACATCTAAATGGGTCATTTGAAGCTAAGGGAGGTAAATAAAAATTTACCCACTTTGTTCCAATTCCATTCATTCATTTGTGCAGACGAAAAGATAAAGTATTAAAAAAAAACATTTTATTCTGTTATTGAGTTTTAAAAAAAAGTCAATATAAAAAGCAGAAATAATTTTTTCAACACATCTAGAACATAAAGTGCATGAAACACGTGTTCCCAGGGAGAAAGTATCTGCTTCTTTTGGGTGTACGACAACCCGTAAGTGCTAAAAAATCTCTTGGGCAACAAAAATCATAATTTAATGATTATACTTGCTTGAGCTTGATTTAATTATCTATGATGTTAGTAAGTTCATTAAGTTTTTTCATTAATATTCTCTTGGACGCATTTGACTTTCTTTTTTTTTTTAACTTCAAACTTCCACAAGTTCCCAAATACGACTTTTTTTTTAAGGATACAAAAAGTTTGTTTTTTTAAGGACTAACTTTTTTCTTTAAAGAGTTAAGTTAAAGTAAAATGTCCCAGCGTATCATTACGCAAAAAGACGAAACCGAAATTATTTACAGAAATGAACTTAACATATTTTCTTTGATATGTATGTATGACGCTGCACACATAAAAATGATAAAAAAAAAACGACCTTGTATCTCAATCTCATCCTGTCTTAATGGAGAATGAGGCCGGGTAAATAAATGTTTACATTGCTTTAGAAAGAGTTTCGAAGGGCTCTACACCGTTTGTGTATACACAAACTGAAACAGACACATTTTTTATCCTAACCAGTTTGGGCACAAGTATGGAGTACCCAATGGAATCGAATTCACTTTACTCAGTCGTACTGAACAAAACTAGCTCCATAACCATTCCATGATGGGTTGCTCCTGATCATACTGTTAGAAAAATAAAATATACCAAATGTTTAACCCATAATCCTCACCAGCATAGATTATTTTTTTAAGTTTATAATAAATTTTTCATTTGAAATGAATAAATTAACATATTTCAATGAATTATATAATATAAAAAAAAGAAAGAAAGAAAAAAGGTGTCAATTTGAAAACCTCTACCAAGAAGATTTGTTTTAAATTTAAAGTTTTAATCATTTCACCCCAAACAAAGTGATGATGACACTAAGTCGCAACGGGTTACTCAGAGTGAAAGAGAATGAAAATACAGTGTAACTCTGACAAGAGAGTTGTTGGGACCGGATAAAAGTTATCTTATATTCGGGTTTGGTCTATTTATTTTATATACATTACCACAGGTTCTAATTTGGGACCAGAGAAAATATATCTTATATCAGGGTCTCATATCCGGGTTATACTACTTTTAAAAGGAACCAGAAACCCAATCCTAAAACGTGAAACAAGGGATAAACTTCTACTGTTGTTCAAAAGACCGGAAAACGAGTGTGAACGGGATGATAGGCGAACCTACTATTGAGGAAAAAATAAACTCTAAAATTTTGTTTACTGTTTAGGCGGAAACGTTAAAGTTATAGTAAAATTTAGAATTAGTCAGGAACCCAATCGTAAACACGAAAAAGAAAAAAAAGAGAAAGACCTCTACTCCTGCTCAAAAATCCGGAAAGGAGTGTGAACTGGATATGAATTAAAGAGTCAAGTTAAAAAATAAAATGTAACTCACTCTACTTTGCTACTAAATGACATGAACATCCTGTCACAACATTTTAACAAAATAAATTAAATATGGGAGAGGAGGGAGTAATTTGAATAATCACGGGTTTTTATTTCTAATTTCAGTAATAAAATAAAACTGTGTACCTCACTTTTTGTGGGAAAGTGTAATTATAATAACAATAAAATAAAATTTTGCTAAAACAATAACAATGTGAAACCAAAATGATAGGTTTCTTTAGAATTAAAAAATAATTCCGAGAAACAAGCAGAAAATAAAATAATGTGAACTAAAAATAAAGAATACTTCAGGCGCGAAAGAAGTTTAAAACTGATTTTTACACGATGATTTTTTAAAACCTTTTAGAATGGTACTTTTTTGGTTTTCTATCCAATGGATTTATTATTGACTTACTCACAAACTAAGTTTTATTATTTGCGATTTTTTAGAAAAAAATCGCAATTTATACCTGACTGAGATTAACTAAACTTGAATCATTTGCTTTTAAATTAATCTTTTTAGTTTTTATATCCATACACCATATTTTTTTATTGAGCTTCTTGCTTCTACTTATTGGCAGAGTATAGCGGCTGTTCTTATTTTTTTGTTGGTTGTACTGGCCAGACTCAGTTTTATTTTGGGTTTATCCCCTCCCCATATGTGTGTGTGTTAAAACTTTTACACCGTTGGAGTAGATAGACTAAACTATCGCCCGGTTCACACTCCACCCACGTCTATTGAACAGATGAAGAGACTCATCCCTTGTTCCCTGTTTAAGATGTGGTTTCCGGCTTTCTCTTTTCCAATCTTTTTACTCTTACGTAGCCCCCTGCGCATCAGTGGCGTTATCGCCTTGCTCGGGGTGATATGATTAAAAAAAAAAAAAAAAAATGTTTAAGTAGAACCTCGGCGAATATGCGGTATTGTGGTAGATGTTGGATCGAATGGAGATGTTGGTTTGTTGTGGTGATTGAAGACATTGTTAGAATGACTATGTCGAGTTCTAAATAGTTAGTGTTGATCGACCTTTTTCTTACTTCCCCTTCGGTCACATTAACATATAAATTTTTTTTTTTAAATTTTTAACTGTTTTATCTGCATATTTTTTTAAAAGTTTCCTCAAGAGATAAATAACTTAGATTAGAAAAATATTTAATGGTAAGATAATGTTGACGTTATTGTAGCTGGTAGCTTAATTTTAATTTTAAAAAATCTGTTCCATTTTTTTATTTTTTTCTCTCTTAAATTTGCCATATAATTAACTGGAAACATGCGTGTGTGAAACAAAAAAGTTACTTTCCAACTTTTTTGTTGGAGTGTTTGATAATTTTACAGTACACTGTACAACACAACTAGAGTACAGACAATTACGATGTGATCAATTCAATACAATATGAAATGTTGAATAATAATAATAATTTGTGATGATTAAAATTGAATACTGGTAAAAAAAATAATAATAATAAATAAAAATGATGCAACTGGACTGGATCATAAGGTTTTTTTGTTTTTTTTATTATATTTATTTTTTTCATGTTTGTAAAAAGTAAAAAAAAGTCATAGTTTAGTAGTTTATAACTAATTCTTAGTGTATAAAAATTGGTAACACTGGGTTACCAATGACCATCAGTCAAAAAATTTTCAACTTGAAAAGTTTGAAAAAACGAATTCAAAATTCATAGAAAAAAAAAGAGAAAAAAAAGAAAAAAAAAGAGAAAAAAGAGAAAAAAAGAGAGAAAAAAAGAGAGAAAAAAAAGAGGAAAAAAACAGTTTACAATTTTTTTCCTTTATTGTTAGCATTTTTTACGGTATCCATCGAGATAAACACACATAATATATAGTTTTTTTTTGTTGTTTTTTTTTTTAATATAACATTTCATTTTTATTTTTTTAGAAACAGTATATTTTCCGTGCATTTTTTTTCCATTTTTGCCGACAATACAGTTTGCGGTGGAAGGTAAATCACGTGACAATCACACCCTCCAACCTTGAGCGAAGTGGCTGGGAACAATCTTTGCTATTATTAAGTCTTCTTCTCAAAGACTTTCAATTATTATTATTATTATATTCCAAGTCCATTATGCACTGCTGTAAAATTATTCTACTTACACGGTGATAAACAGACAAAAAAAAAGTAAGAAATGCATACGCTTCTCGACTCAATTTCAATACGAATTTTGTTTTTTATTTTTATAGGCATGAAGGCAAAGTTAAAAAAAGAAAAAAATGGCAACTAGCTTAGTTTTCAGGTTTACTTTTTTTTTTAAATGAAAAATTTTTCACCTTTAATATTCATTATTCAGAAACGGGATTTCATCGCGTCATCCTTGTGCCAGACACACGCACTTTGATTAGTACACATTCCACGAAAGAAAGAAAGAGAGGGAGGAAACGAAAGAAAGGAAGGGAGGGAGGAAACGAAAGAAAGGAAGGGAGGGAGGAAACGAAAGAAAGGAAGGGAGGGAGGAAACGAAAGAAAGGAAGGGAGGGAGGAAACGAAAGAAAGGAAGGGAGGGAGGAAACGAAAGAAAGGAAGGGAGGGAGGAAACGAAAGAAAGGAAGGGAGGGAGGAAACGAAAGAAAGGAAGGGAGGGAGGAAACGAAAGAAAGGAAGGGAGGGAGGAAACGAAAGAAAGGAAGGGAGGGAGGAAACGAAAGAAAGGAAGGGAGGGAGGAAACGAAAGAAAGGAAGGGAGGGAGGAAACGAAAGAAAGGAAGGGAGGGAGGAAACGAAAGAAAGGAAGGGAGGGAGGAAACGAAAGAAAGGAAGGGAGGGAGGAAACGAAAGAAAGGAAGGGAGGGAGGAAACGAAAGAAAGGAAGGGAGGGAGGAAACGAAAGAAAGGAAGGGAGGGAGGAAACGAAAGAAAGGAAGGGAGGGAGGAAACGAAAGAAAGGAAAATAAATACGGAGGGAGGAAAGGAAAAGAGGAAGGGAAGAAAGGAAAAAAAAAGGGAAGGGAGGGAGAAAACGAACGAAAGAGAGGGAGGGAGGGAGAAAACGAACGAAAGAGAGGGAGGGAGGGAGAAAACGAACGAAAGAGAGGGAGGGAGGGAGGAAACGAACGAAAGAGAGGGAGGGAGGGAGGAAACGAACGAAAGAGAGGGAGGGAGGGAGGAAACGAACGAAAGAGAGGGAGGGAGGGAGGAAACGAACGAAAGAGGGAGGGAGGGAGGGAAACGAAACGAAAGAGAGGGAGGGAGGGAGGAAACGAAAGAGAGGGAGGGAGGGAGGAAACGAACGAAAGAGAGGGAGGGAGGGAGGAAACGAAACGAAAGAGAGGGAGGGAGGGAAGGAAAGAAAGAGAGGGAGGGAGGGAGGAAACGAACGAAAGAGAGGGAGGGAGGGAGGAAACGAACGAAAGAGAGGGAGGGAGGGAGGAAACGAACGAAAGAGAGGGAGGGAGGGAGGAAACGAACGAAAGAGAGGGAGGGAGGGAGGAAACGAACGAAAGAGAGGGAGGGAGGGAGGAAACGAACGAAAGAGAGGGAGGGAGGGAGGAAACGAACGAAAGAGAGGGAGGGAGGGAGGAAACGAACGAAAGGGGAAACGAAAGAAAGGAAAGGAAGAAATTAAAGAAAGAAAGGGAGGAAGAAGGAAAGGGAGGAGGGAGAAAGGAAAGAAAAAAGGAAGGGAGGGAGGAAAGAATAGAATAATTGACGGGAAGGAAAAGCTAAAAAAATAAAGAAAGAAGGAAATAAAGAGAAAATTTTCTACAAAATGTTTGTCTATGAAATCTTTAAGACCAGTTGGCATGTGATTGCGGGTAATTAACCTTTATACAAAACTTTCTAAAACAATACTTTTTCTTCTGGACAAATAGAGGAGTTGTTGCTCACAAAAGTATTCAACCCTTTCATTAATTTATTTATTTCCTTGATTAATCATTCTAAATTTTATTTGATGACTTCTATCTTCTCAACTGGCATTAGTTGAACAATTTAATTGCTAATAAATAAGAGAGAATTAATATTTTATTTCCAGAATTAATTAACAATTATAGCTGTTGCGTAAGTATTTGACTCTCAGTAGTAAATGTGGTAATAACTGGTAAAACAGATCTAGTCTTATAACTCTTTATGTTGTAAATGCTTGAAGGCTGATTTTTATTTATTTTACAAATTAAAGATTCATTCAATTCTGAAATTATTACAAGAGTCAAAGAATAGAGAACCTGGAAGAGAAATTGATTAATCCAGGAAGAGCCAAAAGAAAATTTTCAAATGGTTTGGTTATAATCATCATCGTCGTTTAATGTGTTTCCCTGCTAGCATGGGTTGGATAGGGTTTTCTTGATGGCTCTTTTCCAGGTGTAATTGAACCATCATGAAATATTGGAGCAAGTTTTACGGCTGCATGCCCTTACTAACACCAACCAGTTTAGGAGACTGGAAATTCAGTGTTTTTTTGTTTTTTTTTCGAGATACCATCTCTGGGAATATTACCTACTAAGAGTTCAGCCTACCCTTTTCTACAGAGAGTAGGTGTACAAGTTTTTATTTTATTTTATTTCTCTTAGATAAGTTGCTATCCAAAGCTAAAGACTCTTACCCAGCAGTTTAACATCATATTTAGGGTAACTTCGAATTCCGGCTAAATCCATTGTATTCACTTACGCGCAAATACCCTTGGGAAAGGTATTAATCCGTCTCTTCCTTCCAGTTATGGGTTAAATAGCAGGACAGATTGGGTTCTATAGCTTTGGTCGGCAACCAGTCTACCGCAGAAAGCAATGGCAACCTACTGTGGGATAATCTTCTGCCCAGTCAGCCATGTCTCTTTCGAGACATTATCGCCCAAGCGTGTATCACGTATGCCACTTAACTGACTTACTCTGATCTATTATTATCCTATCCATTATTTATAAATGAACTGTTACCATATCAATGCTTGCAAAATCACATTGTGTGTGTGTGTGTGAGTGTGTGAGTGTAGTGTATCTCATATAAAGGTTCTCCTTAGCCTGGCCCATTTCTCAAAATTTGATCAAACATCAGAGTTTGCTTTGATCATATCAAAAAACTTCAACACTACCTTACATATCAATGCAAATAAATACTTAAAATATTAACTGTAAATTCAGCAATAAAAAAAAAAGAAAAAAAAAAACTTGGAAAATGTAAATGGAAAAAATACTAAAGTCATAAGTAAGTAGAAAAAAGAGAAAATAATATTTTCATGTATTTTCATTTATGTTTAAATCAATCTTCATGAAATAAAATTTATATTTAACTCTGATAATTTACAGAAATTAAATAAGTATTATTTTAATAAACTATAAAACTTATTTCATTGATTATAATTATTTTTATTTTGATAAGCCAAATGTTGCCCACAGAAGTCATAATATATAAATTTTACACTATTTACATTATTCGGACTATCATCTTTGTTGTAATTTTTTTTACAATGTTTTCACCGTTGTAAACTCCGGCCTTCTTCAGGTGCTAGGAATTTTGAACCGAACCCTTTATTACAATCACTAGGGTATATTATTCTCATTCCTTGTGTAAAGCTACTTCTGGTAGTCATGAGTTATCTCACTTTAACCTAACTCTCTAAGTTATTTGTTCCTCCACTGCTGTAACCTGGCATTGAACTCACAACTCTTTGGGTCAAATCACTGGAACTAACGAACATCTATATCCACTGGATCATGTGTCCTTGATTAAATATTTTAATAAACTAGAACAGACTCTCCCTTAGTATTACTCCATCAGCATAGCAACATCATGGATTGAGCTTGTGTACTGTGTGACAAACATTCACAATAAAGATGAAAAGATTTTCTTAAAAACTTGTACATAGCAATTTTTTTTTTTTTTTGGCAAGTATTTTAGCCATCAAACCTGTCAGCTGCCCAAATTTAGCTCTTGGCTACTTCTGGCTTTTCCCAAAGCTTAAACACACACAAAAAAAATCACCATTGAAACACAATAAAGGAGAATGCTACAAGATGCAAAGAGGATGTTACAGAATGTTCTTAAAAAGAGATAAGATGTGAGGGTACTTTCATAGGGAGGCTTTCTTTTTTTGTTTGGTTTTGTTTTGTTTTTAATATTAATAGCTGGATACTTTCTGAACAGATCTCTTATATGCATGAAGATTTATTATTGTACTAGAATTTTTTGCAACACACTGATGTATGTTGAAATTCTCACAGTATTTAATATTGTTGAAGTTATCGCTAACATTTCTGTCAAGATTTACAATTTGTAGGTTTCATTCAATTTCAGAAACCAATCAATGAAGTTTTAAGCTGATTTGTTTGGAAAAAAATTTGTCAAAAACCTTACTTTGTGGTTTAATAATTTCTTTAATTTTATAGGAATTAATGGTAAACAATATTGTTTAAGAAAATTTACTTTTTTCCTTTTTTTTTTAACAGCAGAGAATGAATTCTTAGGATTTCTTACTCTTGAGCATGCAATATACAACTGTTTATGCGTTAATATTTATTTCTGAAAACAAATTCCAACTTTTTGAAGCATTTGGCCTTGTGATTTGTTTATAGTTGTCGCAAATGCAGGGCAAACTGGAAACTGTATTTTTGTATATAAAAACTTAAAGAGATGAAATTAAAAAAAAATATTGCATTTTTATTAAGTATTTGTTAATTTAATCATTAAATTGTTGTTAAAATAGTGGAAGTATTTTTGTATGTGAAATTAAAAACTTAATTTTTTCCCCCCAAAATTAATGAAAATTTAGTGTACTCACTCTAGTAAAACCAACTGTACTTTGTACCCCCTTACCTGTTTGGACTTATCCACAAAATCTGGTTTCAATCAGTCAATGTATGGCTATTTCAAAGTGTGTAATGGACAAATGGTCTGACAGAAGCGACATATTTTTATATATAGATGGATGTTTGTCATATAGTGATGAAAATCCTGTTACTCTCTAAACAGAATGAATATCAGTATGAAAGTGCTGAATATTTGTCCATTTCTAAGATGAGAAAATATTTACATTATTGACACTGTTCAGACTGTTGAGGACACATGGCCCAGTGGATATAGGAATTGGTTAGTTGATTAATTTCAGTGACTTGACCCAAAAAGTTTTGAGCCCAATACCTGGCTACAGCAGTGGTGAACAAATAACTTAGAGTTGAGTTAAAGGGAGATAACTATATGGCATTCGGAAGTAGCATTACACATGGAATGAGAATTATATACTTAAAAGAATTAAAGGATTCGATTCAAAATTCCAAGCACATGAAGAAGGCTGAAGTGTACAACAAGCAAAGCATCGTAAACATGGCAATAAAGATGAGAACAGTACGAACATTATAAATAATAAAAGTGCAGAGTATTTACACTCACTGGCTGACAATTCTCCAGACTTGTTGCTACAGCCACACCCTTCGACAATCAGAAGATTATTCAACATATTACATAAATGATAAGCCTCTTACTTCCAGGTATTACTTAAGAGACCTACAATCCAAAGACTGATTTGAAAATGGTTCACACTAATTCTTAGTCTTTTGAACAGGAGTAGAGATTTGACACTTTGCTTCCTGTTTAGGATGGAGTTTCCAGATCCTTTTAAAGTCTTCTAATTGTCTTTCATCTTTTGCATCTTAGTGGCACTATCACCTTAGTTGGAGTGAATTAATTAAAAAAAATATATGCAATACACTAATGGTGTGTGTCCTATAACCCATAGAGGTAGTAGCAGCGTGTAAAGGGAAATATAGCCTGTTTGAACCCAACCCACTACAAGCTGGTTTTGAATTTAGAGTTTTCATTCTTCCAGATTGGTTGTAATCTCAAGTCAAGAGAGTTTAGAATTCTCTGCTATTTAACCCATAACATGAGCAATTTGGTTTCATGCCTTTTCCAAGGGCATTATCATGAAGTGAATGAAACAGAATCAAGTGGGAATTGAACTTGGTATGCCTAATTCTTTTTCTGCACTGATATCCTCACTTCTTCCACAAATGGTCGTATACTGTAAAGACAGTCTTTGTTGTGGCTGTTCCTTCACTGAAGAATCTTCATAATTCCTGTAATTTCTAAATTGTTCTTTTCCCATGGGTGCTTAGAAAAGACTGTTATATATATATACCTCGAGTAGCTTCCAGGTCTTGTACAGGGCGAACCATACTGTTAAAAATATATATATATATCTCAGTGGCTTGAAACGATCCATTGCAGCAAATCCATCACAGTCAATGGCTGACATGGCGAAAAAGCGAAATGTGACCAAAATGACCATTTTTAATGCAGTACAGAAAGATCTTGGGATGAAGTCATATTGCAGATGACGTCATAACATTCTTACAGCGAAATCTAAGACCATTCGTAAAGAGAGAAGCTCCTTGCTACTCAATCACCTGAAACACCATGGTGGTACCGTTCGCATTTTTGTGGATGAGAAAAAGTTTGTGGTAGACGAAGTTGCCAACCGCAGAAACTCTAGAGTTATCGCCATTGACCTTCTTGTGTTCCTCCAGTCATGCAGAGTAAACACCCTGCCTTTGTCATGGTGTTTGAAGCTATTGCCAGCGATGGGAAAGTCACGACCCCTCACTTCATTGAAGTGGGCCTGAAGATCAATATGGCGAAATATCTGAAGATTCTGGAAGAAGTTCTCTTACCCTGGATTAAGAAGAACTATGATCCCAACAAAGTGATGTTCATTCAGGACTCTGCACCTGCTCATGGGTCAAAAACAATGCAGACCTTCTTGAAGAGAGAGTTGCCGCTTTTTGTGCCCTCAAATATCTGGCCCTCCAGTTTGCCAGATTTGAACCCCTGCGACTATTGGTTATAGGGCGATGTTGAGAAAGTCTCTAATGCTCACCCCTGTAACAGTGTGGCTTCCTTGAAGACCTCCAAAAGCTGAGCATTCTGCGCTATCAAGGAAGAGTCAGCTGTCAAGGCCTGTCGTGCTTTTAGGGCTCACATTCAGCAAGTTGTGGATGCAGAAGGTGGACGCATAGAATAAAATGTTTGTATTTAATAAAACAGTTAAATAAACAAACACAATCTTAAATGTCTTTAAATGTCCCTTCTTTATCAAGGTTTAAAGTCTGAGATCTCAAACTGCCAATTTATTGTTTACACCCTGTATATAAGTGGCATGGTGGTTACCATCATTATTAACCTGATGAGACATTGTTCTTTCTTTGTTGAAATAAAATGTACCATTATGTTGTAGTTTGTACAAGTTCTAAATTAATAATTATATATTAGTAATGATTTATATATATATATATATATATATATATATATTAGTCATGATTTGTTTGAACATTATTTTTTATCGATACTCATATTTAAGTAGATATTCTGTTTTTAATTAAACAGTATTATATATTTATATCTACTGGCCTGATTATTTACGATAAATTTTTGTTACGAAAATTAACAAAGATTAACAAAACTTGGTTATAAACAACTGACAATTTGAAATAATTTGTTTGAACATTATTTTTTTATTGATACTCGTATTTAAGTAGATATTCTGTTTTTAATTAAACAGTATTGTATATTTATATCTACTGGCTTGATTATTTATGATAAATTTTTTTTCTTGATCTTTGTTAATTTCCATAACATGTTTACATTTTTTGACATTACGATACATTTCAGAGCAGATATGGTTATTGCGATAAATCGAAAATTGTGTTATATAGGTTTGATTAAAATCTCGTTTAGACTAATGGTCATTTGTGGTCAAGAGGTCTAAGACATGCCAGATCACATGGTAGCTTCCCCTATGTGGATAGGGGTCGCAGGTTCGAATCCTGCTGAATGACACACATTTTTATAATAAAAATTTGTGTAAAATCCTTTGTACAATAAAGATGGAAGCTGATGATGGTCTGCCTGAAATAGGTCTATACTTCCGATTTACCATGAAATAACGTGGCTGCCTTAATTTTTCTTATATTTGCTCTATATGTATTTATAGACATATATATTTAGAGCTCTCTTAGAAAGTTATCCTACTACTGTATGTACAGGAGACTCCTTTGGATTCTTCTATATCTACACTGCATGCTGAGGGGTCGGGTTTCAATCCTGGGTAAAAGTAATTGGATGTTTAACCATACTGATGAGCTGTGATACAGCAAAACAGATCTGTCTGCGAATGACTATATATATATATATATATATATATATATAGAGAGAGAGAGAGATATATATAGAGAGAGAGGTATAAATGGAAATAAGTATATGTGTGTGTGTGTGTGTACTCACAGATACACATCAATATATCAATTTTTAGCAAGTGTTAATAGAACGGTACACACTGCAATATAACATCAAAAACAAAAACAAAAAAAAACGATGAGTTCAAAATATGCACCTGATGACTGTATAATCCATGAAACTGATTCATGCTTAAAACATAGGATAATATATTTTTAATTTATTTAAACGGTATTTATAATGGATACTCATATTTGAGTAGATACTCTGTTTGTTTCTAATTAAACAGAAGAGTTTTTATATCTCCCAGCCTGAATAATCAAAAAATCTTTGCAGAAAGATCTAGAATCTCCAGCAGAATTCAAACCTGCGTCAAAAAAAATCAGGAAAATGTGTTTAAAGGCATTATTTCTGGCTTTGTCTAACTGTAAGCCCTACATGGTCAAGCTGTCTAAGACATGTCATATCAATTGACAGTTTTCCTTAGGGAACACAGGTTTGAATCCTGCCAGAGGATGCATATTTTCCTAACAAGATTTCTAGATTATTCAAGCTGGTAGATATAAATAAATATACTGTTTAATTATGAAAAAACAGATTATTTACTCAAACACGTGTTTCCACTAAAAATAATGTTTCAACAAATAAATTAAAAATATGTCAAAATTAATCCGTTTCGTATATACACACACACACACAAAGTGTATTTAGGCAGTAAATATTCATCCAAACAAGTTTGATTAAAAAAAAAAATTACAAGTTCTGACTGTGTAATTTTTATTGTATCTTTCTAATCTCTGAGCACAACATAAAAATTGAAAAAATACAATAAAAATCTAAACAGAGATCATCAGTTTTCATCAAACAGGTTCAGAAATATATACCTGTACACACATACACATGTATTTACACACACACACCTATGTCTATATACATATACATATCTATGCACACATACATGTCTACACATATATTCATGTCTTCACACATATGTCTACACATACACATTCAATGTTGTTGCTCAAGTAGCTGTAACAGTAAAAAAAAAACTATTTTACCTATTGTTAACCTTGACAAGGACCATTTACAATGTTAATATCTTACAAAAAGTGTATTCCAAGTGTTGGTATATAGGTAACAGTACATTATAAATATATATATAAAGCTTGGCCTCATGAAGAAGGATTCAGACTGAGACTCCATATCTGTTGCATGCTTGTCAGTGAGTGGCAAAACTTATACAAGACAGGTTTTGTTTTTTTTCTTTCATAGCGGCTGCAGAAATGGGTTTGGTAGCTGAATGACGTACCAAGTTTACAGCACTTCTTTTCTTCTTCCCTGAGTCTGCAGATTGATTCATTGAAGGCAATCATCTGGAAAATGTTTTGATGCCAAGAAGGTCTGCCAGAATCTTCTATTACCTAACACATCACTCAATAAATCCCGGGCCTAACTAATAAAACAACAACTTTTTGGCAAAATTCAACTTTATTCATCAACATAGTCTCCTTTTAGGGTGAGACACTGATTCCAATGCTTCTCTAACAATCCAAAACCTTTTTTGTAGAATGATTTGATTTGGCCTCAAAATATGCCTCAGTTTCTGAAATCACTTCTTCATTGAAGCCAAATTTCTTTCCCTCAAGCATTCTTTTGAGATCTGCAAGCAGCCAGTAGTCACTGGGGGCCAGACTGGAAAATAGGGTGGATGCATAAGCAATTCAAAATGCAATTCATGTAGTTTTGTCATCGTGATCAACTTGGGACACTGCATTGTTATGGTGAAAGATCACATTTTCTTCTTCATTTGTGACTGCTTTTTGGCAATTTATTCCTTCAGATGCACCAATAATGCTATATAATATTTGCAATTGATGGTTCTTCCTTTCTCAAGGTAATTGATGAACAAAATACTTTGCACATCCCGAAATACAGAGGCCAAAACCTTGCCTGCTGATGTTTGTGTCTTTGGTTGCTTTGGACAGCTTTCACCTGCTGCTGTCCACTCAGATGATTGCTGATTTGACTCCAGAGTGAAGTGGTGGATCCATGTTTCCCCCATTGTCACATATTTATACAAAAACTCCTTGTTGTGTTGAAACAGTTACAAACAGCACTCTGAATTGCCGACATGTTGTTGTTTTTGATCCAACATGAGCAAACGCTGCACCCAGTTTAAACACAACTTAATCAATAACAAATGTTCATGCAAAATGGTGAACACACTGCCTTCTGATATGTTCAACTCCTACTATCTCAAGCAACTTCAATTTACGATTGGCCAAAACAAGTTTGTGGAATTTTTTGATGTTTTCCAGGGCAACTGCTGATTTTAGGCAACCTGAGTGTTCAGCATCATTTGTGTCTGTACGACCACATTTAAAGTTAGCATACCACTTCTTAACCATTTATTCTGATGGAGCATAGTCTGAATAATACTTATCAAGCCATTGCTTGAACAGTATTTTTTCTCCATCAGAAAGCAATGCTTTATCAACACACAAAATTTAGATTTTTTCCATTGTTTTTAAAATTTGCAACAGTAGATTCACTTAAACAGCTGTAATTTGTAAACTAATAATCCGATTTGTCACATGCCATTTGAAGGTTAGGACTTCATAAAAATCATATGGATTTTTTATTAGTGGCACCATCTACATGTCAGGGACCTATTGAGTGATGTGTTATTTGTAGAGGTTGGTACACACTTCTATCAGCACGGCTTCTATACCATTCTCAAAATGCAGTAGAACAAGACATTACCAGATCAAATGGTAGCTTCCCCTATGTAAATAGGGGTTGCTGGTTCGAATCCTGCTAAATAGCACACATTTTCATAATAAAAATTTATCATAAATAATCAGGCCGGTAGATATAAATATAAAATACTGTTTAATTAAAAACAGAATATCTACTTAAATACGAGTATTGGTAAAAATAATGTTCAAAATAATTCATTACAAATTGTCGGTTGCTTATAACCAAGTTTTGTTAAAATATATATATATATATATATATATATATATATATATATAAAATAGTGGATTGTTATCTATTTATTAATAGAAAAAACACTTGGAACACACTTTTTGAATAGTTGGTAGGGTCACTGACAATTCATTGCTATTAGTCTTACAATTAGTCATTTTCAAAGTTGACAATGGGTGTCAGCTTTTTACTGTTATTCCTGCTTCGCCAACCAATGAATCATAAAAGAGTAAAGAGTGGTTTATCATACTCCAATCATCATAGTATGTCTATGAGGAGATATTTTGTTGTCAGGGTAATGGGAAAGGGAACAAGAAATGGTTTCAAGCCTTTTCCAAGAAGTATATAAAATTCTTCCTAACAAGTAGATTCCTGAAGGTAGTTATTAATGGCCAGTTCCCCTAAGTCCTAGCAGTCAATGCAAGTGTTCCCAAGGGGTCACTTCTTGGACCAATCCTCTTTGTGAATTATATAAATGATCTACCAAAGAATATACTTCAGTCATTTGTAAACGTCTATGCCAATGACGTAACGGTATAGGGGCAAACTTCTAAAATTTTTGACAATCAGAGATTGGTAGCTGACCTCTCTTCTAATCTAACACAAATTTCCTAGTGAGGAAAAAGCTAGCTGGTTACATTCAGCGCCTTCCAAACTGGTTAAATTCTATCGCTGCCAATCAGATCCCAAACAATTCATCAGTCATGATGAATGGGTGTCCCATTGAGGAGGACTCATGCTGAGAGGATATTGGGCCTCAGGCTCACACCTGACTTCATGGAACTCTTATATACAATCCATCAATAAAGATGCAGTAAGTACCTAACTCCTCACATTATTCTCTACCTTTATAAGAGCCAGATCAGGCCAAAAATGGAGTACTGTTGCCATATTTGGGTAGGAGCTTCCCAGACCTCATTTTCCAGTCCTGATCTTGGTTCCACCAGCATGCCACTTACATAGTAGTAAATCAGCCACATTCCTTCATATTCTATTGGAAAGAAGTATGTTCAACTCAAAGTGGTTCTTCCCACAAATCACTGCCCTATAGAACAGACTCACTTGAAAATGTTCCTTCGATCGCTACAACCTTACCCTTTTCAAGTCTAGAGTCACCTATTATCTTCCCTTCCTATCCATATAAGCTACCCTTTAATATAACCATCTACCTCAAGTGGCATCCGGGCATTGTACAAGGTGAACCATACTGAAAAAAAAAAAAAAAAAAAAAAAAAAGCAGCTGCAATTTGCTTTGTGGTTTCCATTTGTAGCATTGAAATACTATTAATGTTGTATGAAACATTAATAGTATGTAGCCAAGTTTACCAACCAAGTAAGCCTTTTATCTGATCTAAAATTGATCAATATTAGTTAATTGTTCTCCCTGACTCTTGAATACTTAGCTATGCCAAAACCAATGGATAGTCATAACAATTTAAACATTATGACAAATATGCGACAAAAACATTCAGAGATGATTTTCTCCTTTTTCTATGTGCCATATCCCTCCAGAACGTAGGTGATCATGGCCTTCCACATCTCCCTATCGCTAGTAGCTCTTAACACACTTTTTCCTGCTACTCTACCCAAACCCCACCCTGCCATCTATTTGCTCAAGCCCACCAAGTATGTTATGTATTGCTTTTCTCTTTCTTTCTTTCTAACCTGTGAGTATCAGATTCTCCAAGCCCTCCTTCCTCATTACATGTCCCAGGAAATTCAGCTGTCTTTTTCTGATTTTAAGTATTAGTTTTCGTTTTCATTTCCATCCTCTCCAAAACCCCATCATTGATCACATGTTTAGTCTCAGCATTCTTCTGTAGAACCACATTTTGGTTGCTTCAAGTCTCTCCTTCATCTTTGAGAAGATTGAGATGGTATTTTGTGACTTTTGTGGCCTACCTGGAATTTCTTTCTTGTTTTGAGGTCAGTGTTCAAGAGCAAGTAAAAAGTAAACAATTTAAATGCTATTTACATTGTTTGGACTGTTGTCCTCATATTTATTGCCATATTCATGACATTTCAGCCATTGTACACTCTAACCTTCTTCAGATGGTTGGAATTTTGAACTGAACCCTTTATTTCAATCAGATTAAGGTAGATTAATGTTGTGCTATGAGTCGTGCCACATTTGCAAGTCATTGGATCCACTGGGCCATGTAGACAAAAGCATTGGTTGCATTCAGTGACTTGATCCAAAAAGTTGTGAGCTACAGTAATGATGGATAAAAACTTGGTAAGTTGAGTTAAAACGGAGATAACAAAAACATCTGAAAGTGGTATAACTCATCATTTACTTGCTAGACTAAATAGTCACAAATCAAAAAGCAACAGTGAATTACTAAGTGTGTTAATCACTGAACATAAAGTCATGTGCAAATCTAGGTAAGGTAAACTGAGAACACATCAGTCAACTCAACATTAAATCTTTATATCTGAAAGAAAACTTATGTTCTCAAAAGGAAAAGGAGATAAACATCATGTGGCGACAGAAGCTTACAACTTTGAAAAACAAGTAAAGAACTGAACCAAAAGAAAAAATAAAATATAAGTAAAAAAAAGAGATGAAAAAGAAAAGGTGTTTTTTATTTCAGACTACAGAATAAAGTATTTTTTTATCTTCATATTGCATACATTGCTCACACCTTTTCACACAGACATGTTTCCCCATTTTACTTCATATTAAATTTTGTGAAATTATAATCCTGACTTTTGTTGTTCAGTTAGTTTCCTCATCTGTGCATCTGATTCTGTGAGAGAGCCATCCACTATCAGAGTGGAAACCTTAGCCATACCTCTTAACAAATTTAAAATTTTTATTTTTATGCTGCGGCAATTCTAACAATATATATATATATATATATATATATATATATATTAAAGAAAAACCAAAAACAGTTGATGAAACCAACAGAAAACTTGCCAAAACCTAAAATCCTTATCGAGATAAAATCTATCAAAAACAACATTGCTGAAAAAAGAAAAAGAATAAGAGCAAGCCTAACTACTTAGTAAATTGTTCAAAGCCTAGATTGCCTAAACAGAGCAAAAAAATGCTTAACATTAATTCTTATGAAAGGAAAGCCCTCGTCATAACCAGAGTTTTACACTCATGTGATCTTCAAATGACTTGAAGCATACACACACTGCATTTTATGTGTTTAAATTACATTACTAAACAAAAAAAAACAAAAAAAAGAAAAAAAAAAAATCACTATATACATTAATAGTGAAGAAAAAACATTGGATTATATTCACTTAATTTTTAAGTGAGAGAAAAATAAATCAGTATATATAAATATGTATGTGTAGAAGCAAGTGCCTACGTGTGAGAACATTACTGTATAAAGATATGTGTGTGTGTGTGTGTGTGTGTGTAAGTTAGTGTACACGATCTGTGTGAATGTGTGTGTGCATTTCTTCTCAAGAATTTTTGGACTTGCCTGCTTATAGTGTTACAAGGATTGCTACGGCTAGCAGTCTTTCTTACTGGCCCTATTTAGTTTCGAGTTTATTTATATCTATTATTAGACCTAAACTGTTTTTCATGGTGTGTAAAGGGGAAAAAAATCATTTTGCTCATGTGAAGATTTAAACAAACAATCTTGTTCGCCATAACATTTAATAACCAAATAACAAGATAGATATTAGCAAAACAAATAAACAGATAGATATGAACAATATTTATCTATATTTTTGAGATGAGGTATTGTAATTATTTCTACTATTTACATTGTCTTCATCTTTGTTGCCATATCCCCATTTCAGCTGTTTTATGCTCCAGCCTTCTTTAGGTTAATGGAATTTCAAACTGAACTCTTTATTTCATCCACTGGGACAAATCGTTCTAGTTCTATGTACCATGCTTCTTCCAGAGTTCAATACCTAGCTACAGCAGAGATGAACAAAAACTTGAAGAGTTGAGTTAAAGGGAGATAACTGATACTGAGATATCCAGAAGAGACATGGCATGTGGAAGTAGAAAAATCTACTCTGGTGGACAAAATAAATGGTTCAGTTTGAAATTTCAGTCACATTCAACAGCTGAAACATTGTGAATTTGGCAACAAAGATGAGGACAACAGTCTGAACAATGTCAATAGTGTAAATAAGAACAATCTCTTTTGCCATAATATTTTATAACCAAATAATTTATAGACTTGAGTTTGATTCTATATAATCCATGAATTAAAAAAAAATTAAAAACTAACAAGTTTACATAGTAGTATCATATCAACTTCTGTCCAAGTTCATTATGTTCATTTATGTGCAAATAACATTGGGAAAGGTATAAATCCATATCTTCTCCCCACGACTATAGGTTAAATAGTATGACAGACTAGGTTCTATAGCATTTGGTTGGCAACCATTCGAGAGATGGGTGAATCGATAAATTCACCCATCTTTCATTAAACCTGGGCTACTCGAGCACCTCAACATGATGTCATGGTTAGTAAATTCATCTTGCTAGAACAAATGACTGAGTAGTGATTTTAATCCACACTGGGTGCCAATACTTTCAACATTGTGCCACATCTAAGCTACAATTAGAAAATCATCATCAAGCCTAGGTCACTTGTAGGAATGAATTGCCCCATGAAAATGCAGAGAGCTTCTTCAGTTGTGCATTCTGTTGCAGGTAGAGAAAATGTTTTTTACTCGTGCAACCAGATTGGCAACTGGGTCCCACCCATTCACAGTTAGATTAACCAAATGCAGACGACAATTCTACTCCTGCAGCTTCTTCTCTTGCACTTCCCACCTGTGGAACTTGCTCCCATATTCTTGCTTTCCTGATAGCTACAACCTCCAGGAATTTAAATGCAATGTCAATACTCATCTATTAACCACTTGACTAGTTCTTTCCCCACCCCGTATATCCTTTCCTTTTTCTCCACCTTTGAAACTGTCATCACACCTGTATTCCCATCCTTCTATTACTCCTTTCTAATTGGTTCGTCTTCCTCTTCACTCTCTTCTAATTAACCTTTTTACACTTATGTAGCCCCCTGCACATCAGTGGCATTACCACCTTGCTCAGGGTGATACGATTAAAAAAAGAAAAAAAAGTTGGCCACTCACATTAAAAAAAAAAAGTAAAAACAGGATTTTTAACCGATTCTAGTTGTTTAATTCTTTTTATGCTTATTTCCATTTGAGTACAATATGAAAAATCTCTCTCATAATTCAAAGCCCAAAATGATGACTTTGAATTATTTTATTCGCTTGAGTTAGCTTAGACATTTTTGAGTTTATCATACCAACCCTCACGGTCCTGCTTCATGGTCAGAAGGTGATTAGGAAGGCATTCTGTATCATAACTGATCAATGTAGGTGGTTGCTAGTCTTGCTCCATGGTTAGGTTTCCAGAACAGTAGATCACTTGCAAGTTCTTACTATCTCTTGCTATCCTCCTCGACCATTAGAAGAGTCAGATGAAACCAAAACTGAATTACTGCTGCTATATATAGATGGAATGTGCCCACTCTTCACTTTCCAGTCTTGAGCCTAAAAGTGTCTCTGCAGCCCCACTTTTTTTTAGCCAATTGCTCCAGTGGAACATAAGCCATCAATGACTCCTCACCATTGCACTGTTCTGGGCTGGTTCATTATCATCGATACTTCTGTAACTGTCTTTTTTACAGGCAAGGGTACTGACTCTACACAAACCCCTTTATCCTCTGGGCAAGGTTGTCCACATCCAGGCTGGTTTTGAATTCAGAGTTTTTCCTTCTCATAGACCGGTTGCCACCCAAGACTATAGAACACAGTATGTCCTGCTATTTACCTAGGAGGCACAGATAGCAGCTCAAAATGAGGGATTGGAGAGCTAAGTTCAAATTCCAGTCAAGTTCATTACATTCACTTATATAATAATATGCTTGGAAAAGGTATGAATCCATCTCTTCTCCCTTACCTATCTGCACCCTTGCAGATGATTATTTTCCACCCCCTCAACTCTTTTACCCACAAATGAAACATTGTGAACCTCTCGTTATTTCCATATAAAAAGTTCAGATGAACTACATTTATTAGTTCAAACCTTCATGGCTAAGACCTGCCATGCCACACACATTGTAGCAAACAACAATCAAGTTTGTATTTTTAACATTGCTATTGCTTTGCTTGTGAAAGAGTGGGGAGTATTTTCCTGTTTGGATTTAAGTTGTCTTTCTCCTTGATCGAGGCTAGTGTTGTATCCTAATATGAAGATGAAGATTAAATCTGCAACTCAAACTCAATAATCTTCTTAATCCCAATGACAAAAACATAAACTTGGTAACAGTTTGGTGAGAATAAGCTCAAACCAAATTTTGATTATCTTTTCTGGAAAAATGATGATATAAAAACTGCAATCAAAATGAAGATCGTTTCGCTGACAAAATTAACAAAAAGCAACACGCATAATGGCTGGGCAATCATATTTGAGGATATCTGTCTACCAGGATGGCTAGCTAGTCCCCACTTCAGACGCCTGCTCAGGCACGCTTGTGTTTGTTCAACACCCAGAGAGCCCACCTGTGGTTTATACTGCAACTATGCTGAGTGGACCTTAGTTACAGTTTTTGGGAGAGAGTGTGTTATCTAGTGTGAACAACAGTTTGAACAAGGCTAGGACACTCAAACCCTTGGTCACAATGGCTTGTGACTTCAATCTAAACCATTGAATACTCCTCAAAAGGAGCTGTCTATTCAATTTCACTCACAAGGCTTGGGGTCAAACCATCGTATGGTTTTCAGGCATTTTACAAAGGTGCTGCATGCTGGGATTGCCTCCACCAGCCCAATAACATCAAGAAGTCACCTTCCTGACAAATCAACTCTGGTGAGATTCAAATCTGAATGTTTTAACCACTCAGCCACACACCCATAGCAACACATATATATATATATAAACAATATACATAAGTTTATTTGCTTCTTCTGCTGTTGGACTTCACTGAAATAGTCAAACCTCTGACACCTGCTACCTCAGGTGCATTTTGTTATTTTCTGGATGCTGACTTCTTTGACCCTGATCGTCAAAACAAAATTCAGCTTGCCACCTGCATTCTACACTCTGTGACACCTGAAAAACAACAATTTTTTTTTCTAAATCTTGCAACAAAATGTGAATACACTACCAAGCAAAACTCCACACCAACAAAAAATATATAACAACTGCACTGAGAAGAAAGTTTCTTGCCTTACCAATATATAATTGTATAGTTACTGATATTTGTTTTTGAATTTTAAGATTGCCATGGACAATGAGAAAGATCTAAGCATTTTTTCACCCCAAGCAATAAAGTCACTAAGATGTAAGTGGTTACTGAGTGTGAGAGAATATGAGAAAAAAATATTATTAAGAAGCAAGGATAGTAAAAAGAATTAAGAATGTTAGAATTTTAATTAAAATTTTGAATAAATACAGCATTGACACCCCTTCCAATACCTAACCAATTGTTTCAATTTAATGTCATGTCATCCTCAAAATATTAATTTCTAGCCCTGCTCACTGAAAAAACCTTGTGTCAGACTATGATAAGCTTAGTAAATATCAGAGTTCATAGGCAAATATAGTTTCACAGACTATTTAAGACTATAGTGAATTTGTACCCAATTTCTTCATTATTACTCCTTTGTACCATACTATGTCAAGATTAAATATATACATGGATCTTAATAGCAGTAACAGCCACAGTTATGGTCAACAAGTAATCTTACAAGTTATTCACAAATATATTGTGTGCATTCTTGATTGAGTACTCATTATACTGGCCTTGTGTCAGACTAAGATGTCATTTTTTATTTATAACTTCAAAGTATACACATTTAGCATTCATAATCTTATGTGTGCAATGAGAAAGAAAGAAAGAAAGAAAGACACAGAAAGATAGGTAAAAAGGTAGGTGGGTAGAAAGATAGAGAGAAAGGTAGGTAGATGGATAGAGAGAAAGGTAGGTAGATGGATAAATCGAAAGGTAGGTAGGTAGAAAGATTGGTAGAGAGAAGAAAGCAAACTAGTAAAAAAGAGTGTTTGTGAACATATGAATGAACCATCAACCCCTAAAGAAGTACATTAGAGAACATAGCACTTCTGAAAGAAACAGAAGTCCCCCCCCACACACACAGCCAATGAAAAATGAATAGCAGAATTTTATCTGAATAGATAAAATCCTAAACAATTACAATGAAATACATTTTTTCAAAAAATGTCAAGAGCTTTTTTTTCCTGGTTCATTAACTGTATCTATGTCAAAATTTTCCAGGCATTTTATTAAGCTGAAAGATCCTTTTTCTATCTCTAGCAGGATAACCAAACACCCCAACTGGTACCAATAACTGAAAACCACAACTAAATACAGACAAAAGAGTATTATTTATAACTAAGTCAGAGGAGTACTGGTCTTGTTTTTATTTTATGTTACTTGAATAGTAAAGAGAATGTTACATTACAATATCTGATAAGGATTTTAAGAGAACAATTGATTGAGTACTCTTATTATATTGGCCTTGTGTTGGACTAATGTAATGGCAAAGTATTCACATTTAGCATTTATAATCTTATGTGTGCTATCAGTGTGAGAGATGAGAAAGAAGAAAGATATCTTGTAAGGATTTTAAGAGAACAATTTCTCAACAAGTGTGTATGGAGTCAGGTAGGAAGAGAATTAGGAAGAAGCAAACAGTTCCAGAAGCATCTTCTGCAGTATGTTAGTAAAGTCTGAGAATTACCCTTGAAGTTCATTCAGCTGTTTACTGTCTGCACGAAAAGTCAAATTTATTACATTGTTTAGAAGTCCAAAGAAAATAAAACATAAAAAAGTCATTTTTTGGACAAGAAAGTAAAAAACGGTTTCGTTATGAAAATAAAAATAAATAAATAAATAAAAGAAATAAAAAAAATAATGGCTGGATCCAAGTTAGCATTCAATCCAAATGGAATCTAGTGGGTGAAGAAGAGATCTTGTGTTTGATAGCACAGTGAATTAGTGCTACAATAGCAGCAGTTGGTTGATTGATTGATTTTGCTTAGCAGCATATCAACCTCTATAGGATATTTAATGACAATATCTGTATAATTTTACACAATTTTATTTTATTTTGTTGGAAATAATTGTTTTAGTGATACAAGTATTACTAATTAACCAATACCGGGAAAGAAGATACGGATACATACCTTTCCCAAGGCTTTATACATAAGTGAGTATGAGCCCAACTGAAATTCGAACTCAGCCCTCTGATTAACAATTCTAAGCTATTATCCGGTTTTGGATATGACAAACTATGTCCAGCAACAAGGCTTCTGATTGGGAACTTTAGAGGAGTGTGGAACCATCTTTTAATTGCTCTTGTTCCCAGGTCCACCCTGATCCAGGGTAATAGCACCTGTTAGGGTCTCAGCTATGGGCAAATAGTTAACCATCTAAAATGGGGCCATTTCAAAGAAAAGAAAAAGTTAGGCTGGGTAATGGTCTTGAACTTTGGATAGCAATTTATTTAAGAGAAGGAAATCTTTGAAATAAAAAAAACTCTACACCTACCGTGTAGAAGAGAATAGGCTGAATTCTCTAACCATGACAAGTAATCTTCCTAGAGATGGTGTTTCAATAAAAACTCTGAGCTTCCAGTTTTTTAAACTGGTTGGTGTTAGTAAGGACAAGCAGCTGTAAAACTCACTCTAATATTTCAATTACAGAGCCATCAAGAAAACCACATCCAACCCATGCTAGCATGGAAACAGACATTAAATGATGATAATCATGATGAAGCTACTCTTCATTACAACACCCACTGATTTGAGCATACAGAACCTGGTATTCTTAAGCAATCACATATCTAGGGACTGAACAGGATAGACGTTGCTTAATTTCGGTGATCATATGGGAACATCTTCAGGAAAATCTTCTGCTTAGTCTTGAAAGAGACATGGTTGCCTAAGTATGCATCACGTATGGCACTTAACTGACTGACTTGAATAGTAAGACAGATTGGAATGGATTCTATAGCCTTGATTAGCAACAACTGCAAAAAGTAATGGCAACCTACCACAGGAAAATTTTCTGCCCAATCAGTCATGTCTCTTTTGAGACATGATCACCCCAATCGGGTATCATGTATGGATGGCACTGATATTAGAGTTGTTAGTGAATATATTGGTCTCTAACAACGCTGGGTATCCTTCTATTAGCATAGATATAAAAAAAAAAATCACAGTGTAGGAAGTACTGTAAATATCAGTTTTCATGAGCAGGCTAGAAAAATTCAAGAAAGATTAAAAAGAGGAAAAAAGTGAGAGAGGGGAGGATCTGAATAATGGCAGATGTAAAACATCTTTGGACAACAATTCTATTAAAACATCTCTCTTTCTCTCTCTCTTACTCTCTCTGTCAAAGAGTGTAATTTGATAACAAAGAAAAGTTGATAGATAGGGTGGGGGGACTGACCTAGAATTAGAAATGAGAGATAATCAAGCCAAGAAAGCAGAGATTGGTTTCTCTTACTTTCCCCACCCCTATTCCAAACTTCACACTTAGATGGGCAGACAGACAGACAGCAAAAGTTCCTTGAACACCTGAGACTGTCCTTAAAAATAAACAAAATGCTAAATAAATAAATAAATAAATCTCATCAAAATTTTGCAAATTTTATTTTATTGGTTTAAGTTTTTTTTTTTTCTTGCAGGGTTAGGGAGGGTAAATCTAATTACAAAAATACATGAGTTTCTCTATAAAACTTTTCAGATTTGAACAATTATATACAGTTTACATACTAAAAACTTTGAGGAAATTTAACAGTGTCTAAAAATCAAGTATAATACTTTTTTTTTCCTAACCCTTTGTGAGCAATAGATTTTGTAAGCCAATGGGAAACTATTCTGAAGGTAAAAGTGAATGGCAGAGCAGGGCTTGGGAGAAATCAGAGAAAAGGTGTTAAAAACTACAAGGGATAGAGGGATATAAAAGGCCATGATTGCCTATGTCCTGAAGTAACATGGCACATAGAAGAAGAAGATATTGTGTGTGTTCTGTTTCGTCAATCTGATCTCATTTTCATAAGGTTAAAATATTATGTTTACAAAATAGGTTGCTGGTTGATTTTAAGACATGTCAACCCCTGTTGGGTTATCTAATGTCCAATTTTGAACAGATCCACAGTGAGGATCAAACTTACTGCTCAGTAGTAATAGACAATCAGAGTAGCCTCACTAACAATCATCCCACTTTGAGACATCTGGAAATAACTTTACCACAAAAAATGCATTGCAAAGGGCCTTGCCATGAAAATGCAAAGCAAGTGACTTTACTATATAAATCCATGTCAAATGACATTATCATTGACATACATTCTTTAAAAGAAAAAAGCAACTGGAATAGTGGTGTAACAAACAAATTAGAGGGCTGTAATAAACAAATATGAAAATCTTTCTCTTGCAAATGATGATTTGAAGGAAGAAACAACAAACAAATCATGGGTAGTAATAAACAAGAAATAAAGTCTTGAATATTTGTGCCAAATGCTGTTGCTACTAAAACAACAAAATTGTTTCCTTTCCAGATGTTTTCCTCTGTCCTTCAATATGTCCTGTGAGTTGAATTTTTTAAGCCCTCTTTCCCCATTATGTGCTCTAGAAATTTCAATTGTCTCTGACAAAGTAAAAATGTCCTTTGTTTTCATTTCTCTAAAACTTTGTCATTGTTCACATACTATGTCCATGGTATTCTCAGTATCCTTCTGTAGAACTACATTCCTGTTATCTCACGTCTCTGTGTGGAGATTGCTTTTGCTGCCATATAGGAGGACTGATATTACATAACAGTTCAGTACTCTCTTATTTCTAATGAGATTTTCCTGTTTCTCAATACTTTGCTTAGTTTTTGGTAGGCATCTTTCACTATCCAAATGCATGTTTGGATTTTGGTATTGCATTTTCCAACCTATCTTTTCCTAGATAATTAAATTTTGGAATTATGAAGGCAAAATAAGCATACAGGGCTATATATATATGTGTATGTATATGCCTAGTGACAGCCCGAATGTTGCTGGCACCTTGTGCAAACTGAACTTTGCTGTCCTTACAAGTATAATTTTTTAAAATTTCTACAAGGAGAAAAAGTGCAAAAATAGAATAACGAGCTTATTATAATATACAACTTAATACAAGCTAAAGAAAACATTCATTCAGTCAGTTAAGTGCCATACGTGAAACACGCTTGGGCGATCATGTCTTGAAAGAGACATGACCGACTAGGTAGAAGATTATGCTGCAGTAGGTTGCCATTGCTTTCTGCGGTAGACTGGTTGCCAGCCAAGGCTATAGAACCCAATCTGTCCCATTATTTAACCCATAACTGGAAGGAAGAGACGGATTAATACCTTTCCCAAGGGTATTTGTGCATAAATGAATGCAATGAATTCAACAGGAATTCGAACTCGGCTCCCCGATCTCTCGTTCCGAACCAATATCCACTGCACCACAATTATCTGACCTAAAACAGTTTTCGGCTAAGCTTTAGATCTTCAAATCTCTCCATGATGCTTTCTACACCAATCTTCTTTACAAGACCATTTTCTATTAACAAAAGAGACAAAGAATTTAACCTGTCTTGAGTCATGGATGACCATGTATGTTTTTATAAGCTTTAGCCTTGGAACATCCCAAACACATGTTATGGTGGCATAATGGCGTTCAGGCAACTGCTCAGGCTACCAGTAATCTGAAAAGTCTTTTCTTTGTTTCTATGAGATTTTTCTGCTTCTTAATCAGTCAGTCAGTCAGTCAGTCAAGTGCCATACGCGAAACACGCTTGGGCGATCATGTCTCGAAAGAGACATGACTGACTGGGCAGAAGATTATCCCGCAGTAGGTTGCCATTGCTTTCTGCGATAGACTGGTTGCCGACCAAGGCTATAGAACCCAATCTCTCCTATTATTTAACCCATAACTGGAAGGAAGAGACAGATTAATACCTTTCCCAAGGGTATTTGCGTGCAAGTGAATGCAATGAATTCAACTGGAATTTGAACTCGGCTCCCCGATTTCTCGTTCCGAGCCGATATCCACTGCACCACAGCGCACATCCTAATTCTTAATACTTTGCTTAATTTTTAGAAAGCATTTTTTGATATCTCAATGCACCTTCAGCTTTTGGTGTCAAATGTTCTGTCATCTGTTATTTTTTAATATAATAATAACACTAATTATTTTGTTGTTGATGTAATCTCCACTAGCTTCAAACTGGAAAAAAAAAAATGAAAAAGATATCTACATATTTATGAGGGAACTGTTTCTTGGTGTTTACAGGAAAGATTATTTTTGAAGTGAAATTTTGTTCCGAAGAAACACAAGGAGATACAAGCTGAGTATGATGAAGCCTTGTGAAAAAACAGGAAAGTATGTATAAGTAATTTGCTATAATAATTAAAAAGAACAAACAAAAAACGACAAAACAAAAAAAAAAAATTGTGAGTTATTCCCTTATAAATATCCTAATCCCACAGAAAATATATTTGCACAAATCAAAAATTTAAATCAAAGAGGTAAAGATATCACAACTAGAACAACACGCACGTGTGTGTGTGTACACACACACACAAGGCCTAGTGGATAAAAGCATTGGTTAGATCCAGTGACTTGATTCAAAGAGTTGTGAGTTCAATACCTGTCTACAGTAGTGAACAAATAATTTAAAGAGTTGAAGTAAAGAGAGATAACTAAGACATCTAGAAGTGGCATGGCACATGGATCAAGAACAATATACCCTAGTGAAATAATCAAAACAACGGTTCGGTTGAAAATTATGATCACCTGAAGAAGGGCACAGCATACAAATTTCGAAATGCCATGAATATGGCAACAATCTAAACAATATAAATAACGTAAAATGAGACTTGTTTTGATATCAAATACAAAGCAGTAACAAAGTTATGATTGATAGGTGAAAAATTAAATTCTAACAGAAACAGACTAGAGACTTATGCTAATTACTATATATAATAATTCAGAGCCTTATCATTATAGTTGATTAGCAAGCTTCTATGTACTGCATCTCTTCAGGACATTTTTTTAATCATTTCACTCCAAGCAAGGTAGGACCACCACTAATTCACAGGGGGTTACAGTGAGAGAAAAAACAGGGGACATCGTAAAAAGGATGATTGGAGGATGGGAATCAAGGCGATAGACTGATGTTGCATTTAAACTTTTGGAGATTGTAGCAATCAGGGAAGAAAGCAAATGGAAGGAAGTGCCACAAATGGGAAGAAAGAAAAAAAAAAGAAACTGTTAGAACTGAAGAGGTGGTTGCATTTAATTATTTTGGCAATGAAAAGGATGGGACCTTGATGCATGTGTAAATAAATGTGGTTAGGGAACCAAAGTAAAATGCTTGTCAGAGCAGATGTCATGAAAATACTTGTAGAAAGTGACTGCCAAGTCAGGATCAATTATATTGCAGATCCTCCTTTGGATTTTGTCAAGAACCTCAAGATGAATAGCAGGACTACCCAACCAGATATGGCAACAGTATTCAATGCATGGACACTGGTGATTATGATTCTCCACAATTTCTTATTTTTGTATCTCTTAATAAATGTTTTTTTTTTTTTTGCTATCTTTCCTAAACCTTGCTTCGCCATCAAGTTACTCAAGCTTAATAGGTAGGTTGTGTGTTGTTTTCTCTGACCCTCTATGTATTCAAATCTGTTCTGCGAGTGCAAAACATTTAAATATAAAGGATGTTATTTAATGCTTTCAGTACTTTACCTAGTCAGTACAAAAAAAAAAAAAAAGGTGACACTGAAAGGTTTAATAAATCCTACTTGTGATATCATGGGTTATGTAAACAGTTATTAAATTAACTAGCAGTATAGCCCGGCGTTGCTCGGGTGTAATGAAAGCTTTAAAACTAATCCATGGTCCTGGAGCTCAGACTCTTTAGACATTGGCACGAAAGACTAAAAAGCAATAGTTATTTCCAGTTAAAGCGAAACCGTAGACTGAAAGAAAAATGAATGGATGTAAGTCAAATTTTGATTTCCTGGTATCGATATCAAATAAGTTTTTTTTTGTCGTAAACTGAAATTTGAAGGCTAAATAAGTCCTCTGAGTAAATGGTAAATGGACTAAGAACTACAATTATACCTAATTAGAGCCAAACCCGAAGCAAAAACTAAAATAAAAGGGCTGAAAAAAATACATACAGGCAGATAAACAGACACACACACACAAACATCTTGCCTTTTATATATATATTATTGATTTTCTGCACTATTGTAAGAACTGTAACCTTGAATCTTCTGAATATCGTTTCTTATGTTTTTTGTCTATGAGTGTATCAAATTTGATTAAAATCGGACCACTCCTATAACCTGATTTTTTCAATTATCGATATTTATTGGGGGTATCTCAACACAAAACCTAGCTAAGAACACTTGCAGTTGCTTATAGTACAACTGTGTAAATTTTCAAGAAAATTGGTTCAGCCGTTTCGGACTCTATAGGTAACGGACACACACAGACAAAGTTCCATTTATAAATAAGTTTATATTTAGATTGGTAATGCATTTCTATAGTCGAATTATTAACCATGCATTCATATAATGAGTATATAAAGTTTTATTTTTAAGAGAGGCTTTAAACATGTTCCAATTTTTTATTGTTTCTTGACTACAAAATTTTTTTGTCGAATTAATTTCATTTTTACAGTTTGTTTACCAAATATATTACTTAGTAGGGCAAGTCGCATTTCTTGTGGCTGTTAATGAGCCTATGGCATATAATTAAATATTACCAAATGTATAATGAATGAAAAGATGTATTTTCTTTTTTTAAAGAAAGTTTTTTTTTTTTTTCATGAGGTTTTTCTTTCAAGCACAATTGAGAAAAAATGTTAGTTTTGAATATTTAAAATTTTAATTATGGTTTAAAACAACAAAAAAAATGGGCTGTCAATTTTCATGGTGAAAGTTTTGGGACATACCTAGATGACAAACAATTATTCCTGGAATTCAGTATAAACAGATGGTATGGCAATTTAAATCTTGAAACCTATCTTTCATTGATAATGAAGATCTGCAATAATATGTACAAAAACAAATATTTTATAAATATTTTATTTAAGATTATATATATATACACATACACACACACACTGGAGAATATATATTTATCTGTAAATTCAGATAAAACTTAGTGGGGAAATAGCCATTTTCAACATATCATTTTAAGACCTGTATTCTCAACCCCATATAAACAAAGAATGAGGAAAAATTCTAAGCCCAGATTATTTACCAACCTTATCCTGAATAATTTACCAATCCTATCCCGAACTATTTTAGATCTCTCAATGGTAGTGCTATCACAAAATCCCAAGTTATTGTAACTGAGGGTCAGAATGTACTTGCCTTATTCAGGCTGTTTATCACACTAGATAATACACTCACTCCTAGAAACAGTAACTAAGGTCCCTTCAGAATGTAAGTGATCATAACTTCCCACAAATCCTTTTTTATGATTAGTGAATTGCCATGACTTCTGAGAAGTGTATTTGTGTAAAAGTGTATTTAGTAGATGCAGCCAGAATTTGAACTCAGCTCACCAGTTCCATTTTCTGGATCATTAACTTTTACATCAACTTCACTTTCTCATTACTTTTCTGTTAACAGCTATGACAAAGAACAAAACTGTCAACAGAGATATTTGCAAATTCATGTCATTCTTACTTTGCATGTCAGCAAATGCGAGAGAAAGAAAGCAGGAGAGAGGAATATGAATGAGGGTTAATAACTTTTAAACAATGTTGGGATTACTATATTACTTTTAGTTGCAAGCAGTTAATAATAGCACAGCACATACACGTTAAACAAAACCAGTATATGCATGCTTTTTGCCAGAGATGTTCAAAATGATAATAAGAGAATTTTTTTATCATCAATGCAAAAGTCAAGATTGCCAAATTATGTCTGAAAGTTTGTTTTTGTTATTTTTTAAGTAAAAAATAAAATAATGAGCCAAGGTTCCTTTTAAAATATTTCAGTTTAGAGTTTATTTTTAAGCATTTTTACAAAACTAAATTCATTATTGTAAAAATATGAAATTATAATAAATAAAATACAAATTCTGGTAAAGTTTAACTTTCATGTCTGCAAAAATATGATGTGCCAAAAGGATTGTTATTTCCTTGACACCAATATTATTTTAACTACCTTTACTTCTCAGCAATGTTTATTGTTCTAAAAAACAATGATTAGAAATTTAATAAAACCTAAATATATGAAAGTGAATTTATATATTTTTTATTGAGAATTAACAAAATATATTACACACTTTATTTACTAAATTGCTTATTTACAAGAATAAACTTTCTATTTACAAGATAATGAAAAATATTTGTAGCAAATCCAATTAAATATTTATTATTTACCATTTTACAAAAAAAAAAAATGAAAAGAATATTTTATAGAAAAATTTAAATGAGTACATAACAATGAATAATTTTCTATTTCTTCTATGTGCCATGTCATTCAGGACATAAGCGATCATAGCCCTCCACATCTCCCAAGCTCTTATAGCTCTTAACACCCTTTCTCTTGTTACCCATACCAAACCCTGTTCCGCCATCCATTTGCTAAAGCCCATCAAATATGTCAAGCGTTGCTTTCCCCTGTCCCTCGATCTGTCCTGTGTGTATCAGATTCTGCAAGCCCTCCATCCTCATTACACATACCAGAAACTTCAACTGTTTTTCCTGATGTTAAGTATAAGTTTCCTTTTCGTTTCCATCCTTTGCAAAACCTTATCATTGCTCACATGTTCAATCCATGGCATTCTCAGTAGCAGCAGAATATTTACAAGATTATAAAAAATATATGAAGCCATTACTTTTTTTTTTTTTTTTAATCATATCACCCCAAGCAAGGCGATAATGCCACTGATGCGCAGGGGGCTACGTAAGAGTAAAAAGATTGGAAAAGAGAAAGCCGGTAACCGCATCCTAAACAGGAAACAAGGGCTGAGCCTCTTCACCTGTTCAATAGACATGGGTGGAGTGTGAACCAGGCGATAGTTTAGTCTATCTACTCCAAAATGAAATATTTATTACTGACCACTGAAATACGAAAATAATTTTTTTATTCATAAATTTATAAAAATGTCAGCAAGAAAATTTAAATGATTACCTAACAATGAGTAAGTGTAATCATAAATTTTGAAAAAAGAAAAAAAAAAGCATTATCTGGGCTTTTCTTTTATTTGCTCCTACAACATAAAATCACTAAAATAGGTTGAGATTATCTCTTCCTCTAAACTAAACATTCTTTTAATTTTAGATTTTTAGGAAAGACCATAAACACTGAATATTTTTAGTGTGTATCTCCCTATTCATTGAATGGACAGTGTTTTCCTTGTGTAATTACTGAACATCTGTAATTTTTACTGTAAATACTGCATTGTTGTTTGCTTACATATTTTAATAATTTTGAATTCTTGAATAAAAAGATTGTTTCAAATTTGTTTTTTTATAAAAATGGTAAAAAAAAAAAAAAAAAAAAAAAAAAAAATTATAAAAGATAAATAATAAATACTGCATTATACTTTGTTCACATACTTTTATAATTTTATAAATAAACATTTATACATTGTGGTATAATGGATATCGGCAATGAATAAGAAAACGGACAACTCAAATCTCTGTTGAATTTGTTTCATCCACTTAAAAACAATTACCTTTTAAAAAAGATATGAATCCATCTCTTCTTTCTCCAGCTATGGTTTAAATAGGACAGATTGGTTTCGATAGCTTTGGTTGGCAACCAGTCTGCTGTAGAAAGTAATGGCAGCCTACTGTGGAAAAATCTTCTGCCTAGTCAGTTATGTCTCTTTCAAGACATGATTGCCCAAGCGTGTATCACGTATGGCAATTAACTGACTGAAATAAACATTGTTGAGAGAGTCAACAGTGTATACAGTAATAGTGGATTTATTTACCAACCTTATCCCGAATAATTTACCAATCCTATCCTGAACACAGTGTCAAAAGAATAGCCATCTTTTTGACACTGTATTTTTTTTGGGGGGGGGTCACAAAAGTTAAACACTGTGCAGATTTTCGTATTTTTTAAAGCTTTTATGCATTATATTTAATTTTACCTTAAGTAAAATCAATGTAAGCATGCTTTTTGCCAGAGATGTTTGGAATGATATCAAGTGAATTCAGTGTCATCAATGCAAAAGTGAAGATGCCCGAATGATACCAGAAGGTTTCATTTAAGTAAGCAAATTTTATTTTTAAGAAATTAAATTAAAGAATAAAATAAAAACAATTTCAGTTTATTAAGTTTTACTTTTTAGTATTCTTACAAATTACAGATCCAAAGAATCAGTAATATTATTGGTCCTAACCTGGCATCTTGGCTTCAGTCACTTTCCCACTGCCATAAGGTTGTTTCTCTTTGTCTTTTCAATAATTACTTTATGAATGAGCCCTTCACTATGTTACCTAGACTTTTTGAATTTAAGCACAGTACTAGACTGCCGGATGTGCGTTGTGGTACAGTGGATATCGGCTCGGAACGAGAAACCGGGGAGCCGAGTTCAAATTCCAGCTGAATCCATTGTATTCACTTACGTGCAAATACCCTTGGGAAAGGTATTAATCCGTCTATTCCTTCCAGTTATGGGTTAAATAACAGGACAGATTGGGTTCTATAGCCTTGGTCGGCAACCAGTCTACCGTAGAAAGCAATGGCAACCTACTGCGGGATAATGTTCTGCCCAGTCAGTCATGTCTCTTTCGAGACATGATCGCCCAAGCGTGTATCACGTATGGCACCTAAACTGACTGACTAGACTGCCAACAAAGTCTCACCAATTTACAATGTGCTGGGTAGATGTAACCATAGATTCTATGCTAACATTTTCTTTTCTCACACTTCTTGCTTGTGGAATTCCTGTCTGACTCCATGCTTTCCAACCAACTTTAATTTTCAAAAATTTAAATGCAATGTCAATTGCTATCTGCTGTCTTCTTGATTACTCTTTCTCTGTTCTCACTCCTTAATAATGTTCCTGTTCTTAACTCTTCCACACCCAGTAACTTCTTGCATCTATGAGGCTTTACTGCCTTGCTTGGGAGTAAATCAAAAACGTTTAAAAAAGACAGAACTAAATGTTGGTTTACAATATACAGATAACTAAAAACATGAAAGTAACCAAATTAAGACTTACAGAAACAAAGTAAAACACATAACTTAGATGAAGAAGTACATGAAAACTGATTTCTCAACAATATTTTTTTAGTTTTGACAAAAGAGCTGCATTAGATAGACCTGACATTTGGATCCCTTATAGAAAAAGTTGTCTAATAGGAACTCAAAGACAGCAAGGTGAAAGGTAGAATAATATTTTGGGCTAGTCTTGTAGGTAATAAAATTATAAGTTTTTCAAAGTTGATGATGATGTTAACCCTTTGTTGCATATTGTTACAATTGTAACCAATATGCAACAAAGGGTTAATTCAGAGAATTACTATATCACAAATTTGAATTAAGAGTGGACTTAGTTATTCCTTCCTTCAATAAGTTGAATTAAAGTTTTCACAACTTTGTTATGATCCCAGAGGAGAACAACTGCACCCACGTGTTGTGCTGAAGTAGAAGTGGGGGAGGATTGTCTCACTGTCCATATCAGGTTTTCATTCATGCTCCCTAAATTTTCTTTTCGTCACATTATCAAAACTTTGGCCTTCAATAGCAACTAATGTGACAGTGGGGTTAGGTTAGTTTCATTTGCTGGCTGTCACATCTAGTCTGATATTTCTATATATTTAGAGGTTCTTGATAAAATACAAAGGAGAATATGCAATGTTGTTGATCCTGACCTGGTATATTGGCCACAGTCACTTTTTGACTACCGTAACATGGCTTCCCTGGACATTTTCCATAAATATTTTTATGGTAATTATTCAAATGAGCTTTCCTTTTTAGTACCTAGACTTTATGAATTGAAGCATTGGTGGCAAGGTTTCATCATTTTACTGTTGAAATAGATGTACCTGTATGTTCTATGCTAACAGTTTCTTCTATTGCACTTCTCACTTATGGAACTCTTCTGGCATCTTGTTTTCAAGTCAACTTTGATCTTCAAAAATTTAAATGCAATGTCAAATGGTATATTCAGTCTTTTTAATTTCTGTTCTTTCATTGTTCTCTCACTTAAATAATGCCTTTTTTTACACTCATATTCTTTCACACTCAGTGACCTCATGTGTCTTAGTAACTTTTATTGCCCTGCTTGTGATGAGATTATTAAAATGATTTCCATGATGTTTACTTCATTAACATCCTCTTTGGCTATATTATATTGAAAGCTCTATGGATATGAATGTTGACAGAATTATCACTAACACCAATGTGATGTGGTCGCATGAAGTGATGTAAAAGTTCTTACATGAAACTTCATCTAACTTGTTTGATTTGTCACATGTAACAGTCACCAGTCACAACTTTTGAAATAAACTAGAAAGCCACATGCAAAGGGTTATATTGCAATAGGATCAGAAATCATACATACAACATAAAATATGCAGAACTGGTAATGAGCAGATTGGAGGAAAAGGTTGACTGATGATTGTATTGGATCTCATCAGGATAGAATGATCTCAACACTTTGGTCAGTGGTAGTTGGCACCAGAATCACCCCCCACTAGTGGTGACATATATGCAAATTTGGCAATTGCTTATTTCTCTCAATGATCTTTCACTTGGCTTCGTTTTTATGAGAAACAGAGCCAGATTCAAGGTTTTTTAATTGGTCAGGGATTATATTTTTTTTTTTCATTGGCCAATCAAATACCGCCAAGTGAATTGTCAGTAGAAAATTAAGATAAAATGAATAAAAACTTTCCAATTTGTTTTCACTCACGATCTTAAAAAATTCCATGTCAAAAGGTTTTTTTTTAAAACAAGTCTCTGAATTTTGAGAGGGGATGTTTCCACTAAAATCTGTCATCTGATTGACATATCAAGTCCTGACCTCTTCAGCTTCTGAATCACATAATAGCTGCATTCAGTATTCTTTTCTTCCATTATCCTCAAGAGTGATATAACACTTAAAATTCATTCAAATCTTTTTTTTTCATAAAAAAAAAAAAAGAAAAAAAAAATCTTTTCCTCCTTACACCAAATTTTGATTACTAGTCAATCTTCAACAGTACACTTCTGCATAAGTCATAGCCTCACAACCATAAGCTGTTAGACAATGTATTTTTTTGAGTTTTGGTCACAACAAAGCTTATCTATGACAATAATTCTTCACATTCTACAAAGCTGACAATTGCCAATCTTGTCAAAGAAGAATTTGAAAGACAACAAATTAATGTACTTTCTCCCAAACTCTCCAGATATTAATCCAACAAAAAACTTGTGATCCATCATTAAAAAAAAAAGAAAAAGAATATTCAAGCAAAAATTTTTCAGAAGCAATAAAAACTGATGCTAGTAAAAAGATAACACAATCAATGGTTGAAAGACTGATGAAGCTTATATAATGTCAAAGAGTCTATAGTAGCATGTAATATAAAAAAATGATTCAAGTGTATGAGAAATTAAGTTAATCAAATGTATTTCTCTAGTATTTATCTTTGGAATTTATTTTTGAATAAATATTTATGCCACACTGAGTTTGTCTGCATACTTACTACTCGTACTTGTTTCAGCATTCACCCCGGTTGAGTTCAACCAGCTTCCTCCCGAGCGCAAACCACCTCTTGGTCCATCACAGCCCACATTCGCCAATCCTGAGCCAGGTCACACAAAATGGTGAGCCAATCGTGGTCACATCATCAAAGACCAACTATTTGTAGGCTCGATAGTGTTGCTAGGTCATCCTTGATAGGCATCGTCCACGTCTT
Organism: Ascarosepion bandense; assembly: GCA_037127315.1. Taxonomy (NCBI): domain Eukaryota; kingdom Metazoa; phylum Mollusca; class Cephalopoda; order Sepiida; family Sepiidae; genus Ascarosepion; species Ascarosepion bandense. The sequence continues at coordinate 1,054,990 of JBBBDQ010000151.1, forward strand.
CAACTGCCCACCAACACATTTGTGCAAGCCAGGCAGAGAAGAGGGGAGAAGGACATCACAGATGAGCTCTCTCTCCAGATGTCTAGCTGTGTGCCTGAACCATCGCAGGTGACGTTGAAGAAGGGCAGGCAGCAGAAGTTGGAGATTCAGGCATTGGCATTTGATCAATATGGCAACATTGTAGAATGCAGCGAAAGCAATCATTGTCGAAGATTTCAAGCCTTTGCAGATCAACCACCCTCAGTGGCCACGTTTCGCAACCAAAGACAAGGATCGTCTGAACAATAGCTTGATAGATGCACCCTTTGGTAGCCATGGAGATCTCATCTCTATAGTGACTGCTTGAGATGCATGAATGCAGACCTTGCAGTTCCTATGCAGCGTTCGACTTCAGCAGCACCTTGGTACTATGGCTGAGCTGAGGTAGACGAAAGACTGCATGTCCTCAAGATTGACCCCGTCTAGCATCAGTGGTTGTCAGGTGACTGGATCTATCAGAGATGACATTACTTTTGTCTTCAATGCATTGATCTTCATGCCCAGATCTCGAGCTGCATCTTGCACATGGTTAAGTGCAGCTTGCCATTCGATCCAACCAAGACAATGTTGTCCGCGTATGACAGATCAGATAAGATCCAGCATAGTCTTGGATGGCTCTGCTGAGGACGTAGTCGATTGCATAGTTGAAGAGGGTGGGGGACAGGGCACAACCCAGTTACACACCAGTCTTCACCGTGAATGTCATCATCAGGACTGGATCACTGGGGAGACTCTGCAACTGGCAGAGAAGGCGAGGGTAGTGTGACTGACAGGGCTGCGAACTTTCCTGATCTACAACACTATGCAACCCACTGTATCCGTACTGACCAGAATGTGCACTGGTGTGCCTTTACTGAAGAGACTCAGTGCGCAGCAGCCTGTAGCGATTCTCGCAAACTCTACCAGATGGTAAAACAAGCTAGTTGCAGAACAGCAGGGGTGAGTGAGATGATCCGTTCCCTTTGACGGTACTGTTATTGCAAATCTGAGTGATCGGTTTAGCCGGTGGAAAGAGCATTTTGATGAATGAACTCAATCACCCAATGCCAGCAATGGACATGGCTGCTGAACTGGCTGAGGAATATGACTGAAACACAGCACCCCCAACAGTAGATGAAGTGTGAGACATTTTGTTGCCTACATAACAACAGGGCCCCTGGTGAGGACAGTATACCTGCAGAAGTATATAAGATCATGCCAGAATTATTGACCTTGTGGGCTCACCATGTCTTCACTGCAGTCTGGCTGTCCGAGACCTTCCCCGCTGATTGGAGTGAGGCTTTGTTTGCATAATCAAATGTGACATGAAACAAGCTATTGATATTGTTAACAAAGATTGATAGTTTATGATGAAACACACAATTCATTCTGCTCGTATATATATATATATATATATATATATGTGTGTGTGTGTGTGTGTGTGTGTGTGTGTGTGTGTGTGTGTGTGTGTATAATTACATCATGAAATTTTATTGTTAAAACAGATTTGCATAATAAAATCTGACAGTGTTTATTATATATAAACGAAACAACAATTTGAAATGATTTGTTTGAACATTATTTTTTATCAAAACAGAATATCTACTTAAATACAAGTATCAATCAAAAATAATGTTCAAACAAATCATTTCATATTTATAGTACTGTGCAAAAGTATTAGGACAGGGGTGATTTTTCTAAATACCTCACTGAAATTCAAATACAGGGCGAAAAGCCAAACCTTTGTAAGAATTATTTAACTAAAAAGGAAGAGGAAGGAATACTTCAGAATTTGAATTGGCCCCACAAAACCCTAAACTGAACATCTATAGGATATATTGGATAAAAAAAATTGATAAATCTAATGTTACTTTACAAGACACACTTTAGGAACAAATACAAGCTGATTGGCAGGAGATACCATTAGATACATTGTAGAAGCTTGTGATGTCAATGCTTGACATCATGAAGGCTGTGATCAAAGCAAAAGGCTATTATACTAAATATTAAATTTATTTTGTAAGAAGTATTTTTTCTTGTTAAAGCATTTGTTGAGTAAATCAAATAAAATTAATTAAATTGTTTATTTTCTGTCAATATATCTCATAAAAGATAAAATAATTCTTGTCCTAATACTTTTGCACAGTACTATGTATATCACAAAAAGGGTAGGTAAAATACTTTTTTTTTTTAAATAACATTACCTCAAACAAGACAATAATGCAACTAAGATGCAAAAAAATGAAACAGAATGTGAAGATTTTAGTGAGGAGAAAGACTAATAAAAAAACAAGATTCAGGAAGACAGAATATGGCAATTGGCATTGCCTTTACATTTTAGAAGAACCTAGCAAGACCTCCTACAGAAGATAGCTGAAAAAAGCAGAAAGAAAGGACTACATATAAACTACAAGAAAACTGAATGCATGCTCATCAGTTAAAAGAGGAGCCCAAAATGCCAACTACAGGATGAAAAAACTAAAATCAAGTAAGTACAGAAATTTAAATACCTGGGAAGTGTTTTAACAGAGGACAGAAAGTGCAACACTGAGATCCGAAGGCGAACTGGGATGGCCAAGGATGCATTCCAGAAGCTGAGTTGAGTATTGAGAGACAGGAAAATACCAGGGAAGTGTTCTAACAGGGGACGGAAAGTGTGACACTGAGATCCGAAGGCAAATTGGCTTGGCCAAAGATGTATTCCAGAAACTGAGTAGAGTATTGAGAGAGAAAAATTTTGCTAGAAACAAACAAGAGAGTAATGAACTGTTATGTGATTCTGTCCTTCAATATAGCAGCAAATGCTAGACAATCTCCCCAAAGGGAAGACTTGAAGCAACTGAAATATGGTTCTACAAAAGGATACTGAGAATATCATAGACTAAACATGTGAGCAACAACAAGGTTTTGTAGAGGATGGAAATGAAAATACTTATCAGGAAAAGACAGCTGAAGTTTCTGGGATATTTAACGAGGAAGGAGAGCTTGGAGAATCTGATACTCACGGATCAGATAGAGGGAAGGGGAGACATGGGAAAACAATACATAACATACTTGATGGGCTTAAGCAAATAGATGGCAGACAGAAAGAGTAACAAGAGAAAGAGGTTTAGAGCTAGTCGGGATAGGAAGATGTGGAAGACCATGATCGCCTATATCCTGAAGAGACATGGCACATAGAAGAAGGTAGCTGGGAAACAAGAAACTGGAAGAGAGTAAGAAGTACAAGAAAAGAACCTATTAAAATAGAACTTATTATTACATCCAGCTATTTCAACACTAAAATTATGAGACCCAGTTGCCAATCCAGTAATATGTTTAAATTGATGTAATTAAGGTACCAAGGAAAAGAGCTCATTAAAACAATTGCCATGAAAATATTTATAGAAAAGACAGCAGAAAGACACCTCACAGTGGTGGGAAAGTGACTGAAGCCAAGATGTCAGGTCAGGACTTATAACATTACAGACACTTCTTTGTATCTTGTTAAGAATCTTGAGGTATATAGCCAGAGCACCAGACAAGCAGTATTCAATGCACAGATGAATGGTAGATTTATAAATGTGTAAGATGGATTCTGGTGAGAAAAATTGTCTGGCATAACACAGTGATTTGTTGGTTAGATTTTGTTTAATAGCATGACAAACCTGCTCAGTTATTTTGCAACATGACACAGTAGATCACTCCAATTATTACCAGTGAGAAATTTGAGATCAAGACGACACAAGGAGTTGCTCTTCTGGAAGTTAGCATTAGCCATGCTTCATGGAAAGCAAAAATGATTCTCCATGATGATCAAAAGATTCAACATTTACAAGCCATTTCTTGCCACAGTTAACAACTGATTGCAGCTCATTTTTGAGAGCAAATGCCAGTTTTACTTTGTTGAACATATCAGACTTACTATTAAAGTAAGCAAATAGTTGTATCATCAACATAAATACCTAATATTGTATTTACATTATTCGGACTATTGTCCTCATCTTTGTTGCCATTTGTATGACGTTTCGGCTGTTGTACGCTCCGGCCTTCTTCAGGTGCTAGGAATCGAGGCTTTACACAAGGAATGAGAATGATATATCCCAGTGATTGTAATAAAGGGTTCGGTTCAAAATTCCTAGTCCCTGAAGAAAGCCAAAGCGTCATACAAATGGCAACAAAGATGAGGATAATAGTCCGAATAATGTAAATACTACTTTGTCTCAGAAATATATACAAATACTAAATCCCTAATATGTTCACTAATTTCTTTTGCTTTTAATTTTTCAAATAAAATATTTATCATGTAAAATTAATAGGTGCTGAAAGCTACAAAGAGCAGAAAGTTGTGGAGAGTCATAATCATTCACGTCCTGAAGATACACAGTGCATAGAAGAAGTAAAAAAAGACTTGGTTAACTGACATTTGCTAGGTGAATGCTGTCTTCATAACTTCTATATAGTTAAAAGACCAAACATAGTGTGGGAGTCAAAAAGTTGCAGGTGAATGAATTCACAAGAAAACAGGATACAAATTCCCATTACATAAGCGAGAAAGTTCTTTGAGGTAATAGACATCCAGGTGGTGGAGTAGGTGAAAAAATTCTTATTCATTGTATATCTATACTGTTTCATTCTTGAAAGTAGAGAAACAGACAAAAAACAAAAACAGTTAATGTCTGAAAAGAGATGCTGGTGTTAAAAAAAAATGCAGAGACCTCAATCTCAGAATACTGAATCTAGACACCAAAATTAGGTAGCTGTAGTCATTTTTTAATAATACAGTAGGGATGATCACAGAGATTGCAATCTCTAATTCTGAATTTCAGGGGATGGGATTGAATAACTTCTACTTGTATCCTGTCCATATATCAAAGGGTAATTTAATATTAATTAGGCTTTGTAGAAAACAATCACAGTTTAGTAAGAAAACAGGAATTGATCTCACTCCGCATCCTGTGTATCTAATAGTAATTTAACATTAATTAAGATTAGTACAAACACATGAATTCACCTTTCCTTGAATTCATTCAATGTATCAATGGTAATTTAATATTAATTAGAACTAATATGAAGGCATGAATTGACCACTTTATGCATTCTATCGAGTTTTATAATGGCGATTTAATATAAATTAGGACTAGTACAAAGGCATGACTTAATCCCACCATACATTCTATCTAGGTTTAAAATAGCAATATAAATTATGTTTTTTAGAAAGGCATAAATTGACCGCTTTCTCTCTCTGCATTCTATCTACATATCAAATAGTAATTTAATAATAATTATGCTTAGTACTAATGTATGAATTGACCTCTCCTTGAATCCATTCTATGTATCAAATGGTAATTTAATATTAGTTAGGGCTAGTATAAAGGCATGAATTAATGCCTTCTATCTAGGAATAAAATGGCATTATTTACACTGTTTGGACTGTTATCCCAACTTTTCTTGCCTTGTTTACGACATTTTGGCCATTGTAGACTTCAGCCTTCTTCAAGTGCTAGGAATTTTTAACCAAACCCTTTATTTTGATCACTGGGGTATATCATTATCATTCCTCTAAGTTATTTGTTCACCACTGTTGTAGCCTGGCATTGAACTCCCAACTCTGAGTCAATTCACTGGAACTAACCAATGCCTATATCAAGTGAGCCATGTGTCCTTGAGGACATCAGTGTTCCTAACACCTGAGAAAGGCTGGAGTATACAATAGCCAAAACGTTGAAAACATGGCAATATAAATGAGGACAACTGTTCAAACAGTATTTTTTTTTTTTTTTTTAATCATATCACCCCAAGCAAGGCAGTAACGCCACTGAAGCGCAGGGGACTACATAGGAGTGAAAAGATTGGAAAAGAGAAAGCCGGAGACCACATCCTAAACAAGGAACAAAGGATGAGCCTGTTCACCTGTTCAATAGATGTGGGTGGAGTGTGATAAATAATGTAAATACGTCATCTCAAAATCATAGACAAATATAAAATGGCAGTATAATTTTATTTAAGTTTTGTACATGAAATGACAACTTTCTGCATTCTGTATATCAAATAGTAACATTAATTAAGCTTAGAACAAGTTTATAAATTAACCTCTCCTTGAATTTAATCTATGATCAATTCAATATTAATTAGAGCAAATACATAGACAAGAACTGACCTCAATCTGTATTCTATCTACAGGGTTTATGGATAAATTATCATCTAAGTTACGCAAAAATGCAAATAACACTGACATATCATTTTAGATATATTTACCAAAATTACACAAAGTATCTTGAAATACTAAAGTAAATTTATTCAATAAAATCATCAGTGGTTTCAGCCACAGCCTCCAGACGACTTTGGAAACTCCTGCATCTCTTCTGGACAGTCTCCATATTTAAGTTGGTGAATGCTACCATAATCCTGGTCCTTGTTTAACTTTAATGTTACAAGGAGGTTTTTTGGTCTCTGGTTCAACTGTGCCCAACATATAGTAATCAAGGGGATTACAACCTGGGAAGTTAGGTGGCCATAAGTAAAGAATGATGTGATCTCGCAGCCATGACTGGGTTCTTTTGCTTGTGTGGAATGGGGCAGAGTCCTGTTGCCAGACATAAGATCTTCCAGCAGCCACCCTCTTGACTCAGAGTAACCCTACCTCCTCAAGGTACAATTGAGTATAAAGTCCTGTGGGAAGATGAATGGGGGCATAATTTCACCATCACTAGTGATCACTCCAAGCACCTTTATAATCACCATTAGACTTATCCAACTCTTTCCAAATCTTCTGCATTGTCCCCAGATTGACATCCCAACATACTGAAATGTTCATATTAGTGTTTCCGGCATGAAACTAGTGCAAAATACCATTTCCAAATTTCTGGCAAAGTGAACTGTGTCATGGTGCTCTTTTTCTATAGATGGTGCACAACTGATTCTAGTACTATACAGTTGACAAAATCAAATACAAACTGCACACATGCGCAAAATTAAAAATATAAAATAGCGACAATTTACCCATCGCACCTTGTACGTATCAAGTGGCAATTTAATTTTAATTAGGTTTTTGTATAAAGGCATAAATTTACCTCTACCAAAGTGATACGAAACATTTTTTTTCTGATCATTTTACCCCAAGCAAGGCAGAACTGCCACTGATGCACAGGGGTTACATAAGAGGTGAGTGACAAGAAAGAGGAAAAGTTATGGGAGTATCAAAGAATGGGTAAGAGAAAAATGATTTCACTGGTGTGAAAAGGGCTGCATGAGAGTAGAGTGGAAAGAAAGAAGAACATGATACAAGGGTTGTCAGGGAAAGGATGTGAGTCAAGGAGATACGAGAGGGAAATTTACTTTGCATTTAAATTCTTGGAGATTGTAGCTGTTAGGGAAGCAAGTATATGAAAGGGAATTCTGGAGACGGGAAGTGTAAACAGAGAAGCTGATAGAGTAGAAATTGCAGTGACATTTGATTGGTTTCACTGTAAAGGGTGGGACCTAGCCACTAGTTTAGTAGCTTGACTAAATTGATACAGAGGGGGCACCAGGGAGCTAAGCTCATTCAAGCAGAAGCCGTGAAAGTATTTGTAGAAGAAACAGAGCAAAGCCACATTATGTCAGTGAGAAAGTGACCGGAGTTGAGCTACCAGGTTATATTGCAGATTCTCTGTTGAATTTTGTCAAGCCCGCGATAAATAGCAGGGGCACCAGACCAAATGTGACAGCAATAGTCAATGCACAGGCAGACAGTAGATTTATATATGTGCAAGATGGATTCAGAAGAGAAAAACTTCCTGGCCCTACAGAGAACCAACCTCCCTAGCAGCAGATTTAGCTATGGATTCAATGTAGTCATTCCACTTGAGGTCGGCTGATAGAGTTAGGCCAAGGAGGCATAGTCTTTTGCTTTCAGGGAGACCAGCCTGATCCATTCTGATGAGGGGGTAGTTGTCTCTAGTGGTTAAAGGATAGCAGCTTCATTTTGAAAGCATTAAAATTTACGAGCCATTTCTTACCCCAGTCCACCACAGATTGGAGGTCCTTTTCAGGATCAGCAGCGGTTTGCTGTGTCAGCCTCGACAGATTTCTTATGGAGGCAGGAGCAAATAGTTGTGTCATCAGCATAGATGATTATATCAGGGTGATTGTTGATGAAGATCAGAAAAAGTGTAGGCCCTAGAATAGAGTCTTGAGGGACACCCGTGTTCATATGATAGTATCTGAAAGCATGCCCATTCAATACTACCTTCATTACACAATTTGAAAAGAAAGATGGATTAGGTCAAACAATCGTTCAGTTATATGTAGCTTGTGTAGAAGGCCAGCATACCAGGCTCTGTCAAATGCTTTGGAGATATCTGGTGCAACGGCTTGAGCTTCGCTGTTCTTATCTTCTGACATCTATCAAACTAATGTGTGAGGTAGCTTAAAATTTATTCACATACAGGCCAAATTAGAATTCCAACAGAGGCTAGTTATGTTCACTTAACTCTCTTGGAAAAGGCATGAATCCATTTCCCTGTGCACTTTATTATTGTCAGAAAACTTGACAAAGAGGTTTCTTTGCTGGTTGCTTGATGCTTAACAGAGAAAAGAATGACTGAACAAATATATAGGAAAGTAACTGCCCTTGCTAACACCTCAGCAGTAACAGCTTAAAAAAAATTATCACCACTATTGTTAACCTTGACAGAGGCCAGCAAAGTGTATTTATATTCAGTGAACTCATGTTTAAATGGCTTCCTCAAAAGAAAATAGAAATTATAAAAGTAAGGTTCTTTTTCCCAGGTAGACTTTATTCACATGTGTGAAATGTTTGGCAAGACATGGGAAATGCTGGGTAACTTGATAGCAAACCAGATTGATTAATTTGGCCAAATCCCCTAACCTTTGGTGTGTGTGTGTGTGTGTGTGTGTGTTTGTATATACACACACAAGGGTAGATCAATAAATCTTTAGCCTGACATGTAGTTAACACACTGACTGCCATAGGTCAATTACAGAATTTGATTTCAAACTCAAATTTTGTAATAGCCAACTTACTTAAACAATTTTTATGAGTTGGTCATCTGAAGGAAAAAATGTTTGCTTGGTGATCAACTACCAAATAACACAAAACATCCAAGAATGGACGGTAAAACACAGCATTATTTCAAAGCTTTATCACCAACTGAGAAGAAACAATGTCCACAACCAGTCCCTGTAGAGTTTTTGCGAAAAAAAAAAAAAAATTGTTTAGCAGTACTTTTGAGCTGTTTGTGAAGAAAAAAACCATCCCTATGCGTTGTTATTTCAAAAGTCACCATTAGAGCACCTAGATTGGATATTGAATACTAAATCTGACAAGACCACCTCTGATCAGCAGATGGAAGTTTTAAGGAGTATGGAACCACCTCTTTTTGTTTCCAGGTCTATCCTAACCTAGAGTGGTAGTTCCTGTTAGGGTCCCAGCTATAGGCAGATAATGAACCACCCAAACAAAAATAAAAACTATAAAATTATAATAACAGCAATACATTTTTATATAAATTATTAACAATACACATATACTAAAAGAATTGTGGTGACTTTACCCAAATCCATTTAAAATACTACCAAACAGCCAACATAAAAGAGCTTTAATGACATTAAGCCATTTAATATCCTACAATTTCTTCAATCAAATTATTCCAAAATATAACTTACAGTAAAGAACAACATAAAACACTCATCACCACCTCCAGTAGTTGTGTCCACACAAACATGTATATGCACAAAAGATGAGTGTCACCTATCATGTATTCAATTGTGAAAGCGAAACAAAGCTTTTATTACTTTCAAGCTCACAAGGAAATTAAATTTCAGCATTAAATAACTCATAAGGAGTTGATATGCTGTTAAACAGACAAGTCAATCATTTATGTTATATTTTCAACAGATTTTTCCCATAAAAATTTGTTATGAGTTGCCAGTACGATTTTTCATGTGTCTGGAGAAAAATGTTTGTGGATGCTTTCCTTCACACATATATATATATATATATACATTTATTTTAACTAATATTACCATCCATCATACACTTAGACAAGAGCTTTTACAAAAAAACATCCACTTTGCAATCCAAAATATATACACACACACATATATATATATATACACACACACACACAAGTACAAAGAACTTGTCTCTTTTACTTATCAATGCTCTATCTCTACCTTGATATTAAGCACTTTACAATAAAAAATACATTTTATCAGTAAAACCACTGAAAAAACAACAACCTTGGAGCTAAATATTATCCCAATCAAACTATATATATATATATATATATATATATATACACACACACACACACACACACACACACACGTGATGGAATTTTTGAGACATTATTATTTTAGTGTTTTTAAAATGCAATGAAATACTTGATGCACATTTATATGTCCAGCAGCTGCCACATGTTCTTAACCATTTGGTCAAAAAGCAGCCTGTGCTTCTCAATAGTAAAAATATTATTCATCTCCATGACAACAAGGCCACAAATAATGCAGGAAAAAATTTCAGAATCCAGTTGGTCTGTTCCATCTCACTCCCTATATTTACCTGACCTCATGATGACCAATTATGACCAATTATGACCTTTCACAACTGCAATAAAATGCTTTGATGAAGAAGAACTTTTCTTATAATTACCAGATTCAAGAGCTTGAAAACTTTTTCACATCAAAACCTGTAGAATTCAATTAGCATCAAAGAGCTTGTTGATAATTGGCAACAAATTATTGCAAATAAAGATGAATATGTAACTAAATGTGCGTTTGTGATGCAGTGGATATCAGCTTAGAACGAAAAATCAGAGAACAGAGTTAGAATTTCAGTTGAATTCTTTGCATTCACTTACACACAAATACTTTTGGGAAAGGTATTAATCCGTCTCTTCCCTCCAGGTATGGGTCAAATAACAGAACAGATTGACTTCTATAACCTGGGTTGGCAACCAGTCTACTGTAGAAAGTAATGGCAACTTACTAGAAAATGGAAAAGCTTCTGCCCAGTCAGTCATATCCCTTTTGAGACATGATCGCCCAAGAGTGTATCATGTATGGCACTTAAGTGACTGATATAACTAAATAAAACATATTTGTATTTGATTACTTTCCAGCATTCTACAAGGTTTCTTGTTAATGTAGTCTATGGTATAATAATGACACATGTCAAGTTAAGGTGCTGTGTCAGATAGAGTGCTGTTACCCTCTTCCCACTCTAGTAATTACTGTTCTAGAAGATTTAGTATTGTATTTAAAAAATTAAATAGCTTCTGGTATGCATTTAAAAAATCTTGATAAAATACAAAGAAGAATATGCAATGATATTAGTCTTTACCTGACATCACAATTTCAGTCAATTTCCCACTGCAATAATGTAATTTCACTGTTTTATCTATAAATATTTTCAGGGTAATTTTTGTTTTTTAATCAAATTCACCCCAAGCAATGCAATAAAGCTACAAAGACACAAGGGGTTGCCGGATGTGAAAGAATTAGAATACAGAAACATTATTAGGGGGCAAGTACAATAGAAGAGTAATCAGGAAGACAGTAGATAACAATTAATTGTGTTTAAATTTTTGAAGATCATGAGCTGTCTTCTTTGGTACCTAGACTTTATGAATTTAAGCATAGTACTAGATTGGCGGATGTGCGTTGCGGTGCATTGGATATCGGCTCGGAACGAGAAAACGGGGAGCCGAGTTCGAATTCCAGCCAAATTCATTGTATTTACTTACGTGCAAATACCCTTGGGAAAGGTATTAATCCGTCTATTCCTTCCAGTTATGGGTTAAATAACAGGACAGATTGGGTTCTATAGCCTTGGTCGGCAACCAGTCTACCGTAGAAAGCAATGCGGGATAATCTTCTGCCCAGTCAGTCAGTCATGTCTCTTTCGAGACACGATCGCCCAAGCGTGTATCACGTATGGCACTTAACTGACTGACTGACTAGATTGGTGGCAAGATCTTATTAACTTATAGTTGAAATGGATAGATGTTGCTATACATTCTATGCTAACTGTTTCTTCTCTCACATTTCTCACTTGTGGAACTCTCTTCCAGTTTCTTACTTTCCAGTGAACTTTATTTTTCAAAAATTAAAATGAAATCTCAGTCATTATCTTCAATATTCTTAGGTCCTATTCTTTTATTGTTTTCTCACCTTAATACTTTCTTTCTCGTATTCTCCTACACTCATTAACCCCTTGTGTCTTAGTAGCTTTATTGCCTTGCTCAGGTTGAAATGATTAAACATAAGAATTAATTTAAGAATAAAGTTGATGAACAAAAATGGAAATTATTTATGACATTATATATATATATATATATATATATATATATATATATATATAGTGTATTTGGGCAACAATCTCTCTTTTATGCAGGTTTCATTAAAAATGACGGACAAGTTATTAAAATTAAGTTTTTTATATAATTTTTCATGTTTTATGATTTTTTTCTTTTCAGAACTCAAATCATATAAGAATTGTTCAAAAGTTTTGTACATTCGAGCACTTTTGGTTATACTTTTAGCCATTATCAAGAATGAATTTTGTTTTACTTGTAAATAAATATGCGTAAAGTTTATGTATATAGTCATGTGTATGTTAAGTTCCAAATACAGTAAGCACATTGTCACCATGTTCATAATTGATGCTATAAAGTGTAAAATTTCTCTTTTTTATTAGTCATGCCTCCATTATTTTTAATCTTTTGCATGTGGACAATGCTATTATGTATGTATTATCAACATGTATATCATGGATAGATCCTGGAAGATATTGATGTGTGTTAAAATGAGATTGGATGGAACTGTTGTAGGAAAGGTGCAATGTCAATCTTCTTGTCAAGTTTGTGGTGGTGTGGCAAATGTAACTGTTCACCAATTTGGATTATTGATAACACAGTTCTTCAAAGGTCATATAAATTCATAAATGACACTGGTTCTCTGCAGTTTTATATAACCTAAAACTGTTGCTGATACACTGCATGGATTTAAGTGTACTACTAGATTGGGAATTAAGTCTTATTGTTTTACTGTTGAATTACCTTGCTGTAACCATAATTTCTATTTTAATAGTTTCTTCTTTCGCACTTCTCACCTGTGAAACTCTTCTGCTTTCTTGCTTCCCTGGCACCTAGCTTCTTCAAAGATTTAACTGCAATGTCAATCACAATCTTCTATCTTTCTGAAACCTATTCTTTTATTGTCCTTTCTCTTCACTAAAAACTTCTCATTCTTTTTCATTTCCAACAAACATTTGCTTGTTTTGTATGATGTCTTTCATCTTTTAGGACTTCATCAAATTAAAGTGATGTTGAGGCGACTACACATGAACATGAAAGAAAAGGGATGCTGAGAATTTTAAATTTAGGTTTGTTTGTTTTTTTAATATCTGTTTTGGATATATAACCTAACCCATTTTATTCAGTTTCTCTATGCTTTTTTTTTTTTCCAATCACTGTTGCTATTAAATATCCTCTTTTCAGAGTTTTCTCCCTAAAACTGTTCTTGATAATAAAAAATGACGTATTATTTTCCCACATTATACGTGTGCGTGTGTGTGTTGAGTTGTGATAAGGTTTAGCGCCAAAGTTGCTTTTTTCAGTAGTTTTACTGATAAAAGATATTTTGGCAAGCAGGATTTTTTTTGTAAAGTGCTCAATATTGGGGTAGAGATAGAGCAATGATAGGTTTAATACAAAGAGTTCGTCACTTTAACTGAGCTGACTTCAAAGCTTTATGAGGACACTGTTATGATGTCGTCACTCATCAGAGATGGGTTTTTTTCTGCTCTGATGTCTTAGTTCTTATTTATATAGAGCTTAGTGTAATTTGATATTTTGTTGTAGGAGTTGTCTTATTTGCAATTAGTTGGGTTTCCTTTTATCATGCAGGTGTTTGGTTTTCTTTTCATTACTTTTTAATGTATGCATGAATGGCTGTTCACTTAATTGCTTTATATTGAAATATTCAATAGGTTCCTGCTTAATTGTATTTTAGTTGGTTTGTTCTTGTCATTTAGGTTGACCTCTTATTTTTGGCTTGGCTTTTTCTGACCATGTTGGTGTATATGACTTACAAAGATTTCTTTTTTAGTGATTGTTGAGTGTTTGTATTTTTGTGCGCATTTCTGTTTGTGGGTTTTATGTGTGATTTTTTTCTGATTGGTAGTTGTTATATTATTTTCTTTTTGTCATGATTGAGTGTTATATATGTTTATTTAATTTTGTTATTTGTGTAGTAAAGTAGATATTTGTTCACATGTCTACATTTTTTATGATTTTGTTTCTTATGTTTAATGTTTTACTTTGATTTTTAAAAGATGATTATCGCTAGCTTCTCCTCTAAACATAATTTGCAGTTTCTGCTATTGCTGTTGTGTCATGGTGCTCTTTTTACTATTTGCCATTAAATTTTGGTGATAATGTTATTTTCTTTCTGGTTCCATATCTATTTCAATAGCATTGTGATGCTTTTGTATTTTTCAATGTAATAGAAAAACATTTCTTCCAAACACAACAAACTATTAAAAATCATCAACAAAAACACAATCAAAATCAGTTACAGCTACATAGAAACCATAAAGAAAATAATGACCAAACTTCGAAATCAGCATAAACCTGCTCAGTTAAAGTGACAAATTCTTTGCATTAAACATTATATATATATATATATAGAGAGAGAGAGTGTTATTTTTCCATATTGCATATTTTATTACAGACCAAAGATAGAGAAAGTATTTTTTTATTAAATTGCTTTGTTTATATATCAGATTGGAAGAGAGAGAGAGAGAGTAGTTTTTTTATTTATTTAAATCAATTTACTCCAAACAAGGCAATAATGCCACTAAGATGCAAGAGATTAATGGAAGTGAGAAAGAATGAAAAAGGAATGAAGATGGAATTGGAAACCCAATCAATGAAAACAATAGATAAACCTCACCTCTTGTTAAAAAAACAGAGAAGGTATGTGAACCAGACGATGGGCAAACCTGTGTATTTGTTTTTAATCGCCACAAGGAAATATTGTTATAATTCTTTATAGAAAGCTTATTATAATCCTCAACTGTGCACAACATTATCCCACCTTTTATTCATTTATAAGCTTTTATCCCATCACTCGACCATGTACAAAATCTATCTTCTTCTTTCCCTTTTGTGAACTAATCCTCAACTTATCTTTATAAAAAACAACCTTAATTAAAATTATATATTTACAAAAAAAATAAAAGAAATGAGAAAGAAATTCAACTGATATAGAAAACCTGCTGTTTATGCATTCAACTTGAGTAATACAAGATAAATAATGACCTAATTCACATTCAGATCAAAAACATTTGCAGAAGATATTTCTCTCAATGAAGTTATCCTGGGAAGGAACTTTCAATGTGTACATGCCGGGGTGGATG
This sequence comes from Ascarosepion bandense, assembly GCA_037127315.1. NCBI lineage: Eukaryota > Metazoa > Mollusca > Cephalopoda > Sepiida > Sepiidae > Ascarosepion > Ascarosepion bandense. The sequence goes on from JBBBDQ010000151.1 coordinate 1,070,414, forward strand.
CTACTGATTAAAGGAAAAAATAAATAAACAAAATAATTATATAAGTGAGTCACTAGTATTTTTTTATCCTAATTTCTATTGCTTTTTTTTGGTCAGTTCAGGCTTAGGCCTGCTACTGGTAACATTTAATCCAGTACAACCTACCACATGGCTGGGTGGTCGGCATCTAAACCAGCTACTCCACTAGCTTTTTGCTGGTGAGGAGGGTGGCAGGTCACCCCCACAGAATGGATGAGCTTTACGACAACAACCAATATGCGTGTGTGTGTGAATTTTTAGATACAATATATCTATAAAAGGACAATATAAATAAAGACAAAAGAAAAACTTATCTTAACTGATGTGTTTCATTCCCTGAGAGACTTTATCAAGGCATATGCAAGGATTTTATTTTGTAACAAGTATTTATATACAAGAGTAAAAAAGGTTAATAGTTTTACAAAATTTTAAAATTTTGAATCCACATAAATATTCATCAGGTTAAATAGTTTAAGTAAGCCATGGAGGATGCTAAGTGACAATTCAATGCCTAATAAACAAAAGCGAATAAACGATGTTCTTGAATTATTTTTTTTAATGCAAATTATTATTTAAATTATTTTAGTTCGGGATTAATTTATGTGTTATATATTTTAAATAACAGGAAGTTATGAGTTTTCTTTTAATATTTTTATAGTCATGTATGTAGACTTAGGAAGGAAGTAATTCTTTTAGGAATGGAGATATTTGAAAAATTTGATAACTTGCTGCTCATTATGTTCACGAGATCCATAACTCATTAGGGTCATTGGGGCACCATATGTACTGCAGCTTCAGAAGTAGTGGATTTTCCTGAGCAAAATAGCCTGATGGAACCCAACACTTTCCAGGCTGGTTTGAATTCAGATTTTCCCTTCTCCTAGACTAGTTGCCAGCCAAGACTATAACACCCAATCTGTTATGCTGTTTATCCATAGCTTTCCCAAGGGTATCACACCATATAAATGAATATAATTAACTTAATCGAAATTTGATCTCAGCTTTTTGATTCCTCAAGCAGAAACACTCCCCATTACTCCACTATACCTCGATCATTTCACAACTATTAAACAATTTGGTAAATGTGGCATGATATTTTCATTTGCTTCTAGATGTTGCTTAAAAAGATTGAGGCAACTGAGCTAAACAATATTTATCCCAAAATCCAAATCAGATCCAGCTGCTTGGAAGATATTAAAAGTTCAATAAATACAAATAGTAAAAATTAAAAATTGACAACTTTGAATAAAGCAAAATGGTTTTAAAAACACTCAGAATCTGCTGAAAATGATGTAAAATACTGCATGAACATTCTCTGAAATAATTTTTCTCTTAAATTTAATCTTAATAAATCTATATGATATAAATTAGCATTTTTGAGTTCTCTCCCCTATATGAAAAATAATAATTAAAACAAACACTTTCTGTAGGTACAAAAATAAAAATTTGAAAAATAGAAGAAAAAAAAAGATACAAGATTAAAAGTCATTTTGAAAAATGAAAAAGCTTTCCTGAAGCTGTAATTTTTGTTTTAATTCCAAACTTATAGATTCAATTTAATCTTCCCAGAAAGCAAAATACCTTGGTACATTTCAAACTGAATTTAAATTAATTTTTAATCTATTTTTCAACATCATTAAAATTAATAGATATTTATTAAAATCAATTTTTTTTATGGAAAGAGTTTCCATAAATAAAAATAGATAAAATAAATAAATAAAAACATTCAAATTAATGGTTCAGCATTGATGCAAAAATAGATAAAATAAACAAAGAAAATAAGATTTTTATGGTTCTAAACGGTTTTTCGATGGTTCTGCTAGGATATCTTGCCTTAAACACACCACCACTGATATGGCTGCAGTACATGTGGTGCCCCTAAAAATCTAATATATATTGTGACATAAAATGGGTTTTCTTGTCTATCGCATCAACCTGAAGAGAGATGGGCTCAGCCAGGTTATCTTGCCCTAGAGACACTACCACTGATATGGCTGCAGTACATGTGGTGCCACTAGGACCCTAATGTATATTGAGATAAATTTTTTTTCCCTATCTATTGCATTCTATTACCTCAGCCTGAAGAGGGATGGGTTATGTCAGGATATCTTGTACTATACACACCACTGCTGCTATAGCTGCAGTACATGTGTAACAATGTTTTGAATGGGTTACAGAATAGTATACAACCAGTATTTCTGGCTGAAATATATCCTTTCGTTTTTGTTTTAATTTTAATTTCAGGTCTCTTCAGTATGTAGGCAATCATGACCTCACAGATTCCTTTTGTCTGCGAACTGCTATGCATTCTTGGAAAGATAATTATTTCTTGCTGACTTTTCAGTAATTTGTAATTCAGAGTTTTCCTTCTCTTAGACTGGTTACCAACCAAGGTTACCCTTATGTTTAACCTCTAGCTAGTAGGAAAAATACAAATTCATGCCTTTTTCAAGTGTATTTTTGTGCAAAATTGAATGAAGCTAACTAACCTATAATAATGCAAAGATGAAAAGCCATTTTTAAGCTAATATTTTCATTTTGTTTTCTTGAACAACTAAGTGCTTTCATAACCCAACACCCATTAAGCTACAAGTCTGACACATATACACAAAAAAAAAAAAAAAAAAGCAAAAAAAATGATAGCCTACATCTTTAGCATGACACCAGGGGAGATCACTGAAACAAGGTTAGTAATCTTAACTAATATCATTAAATAGCTTTTTTTATTATTTATATTCATTCCGTCTATCTCTCATAAAAACACAATAACCTAACAATATAAAATGACTTTCAATTGCTATATGACATCTGACTAGCAACTTAGGAGCAAAGAGGATTTAAAGAAATTATATCACAACCTATGAGGAATTGTTTGATTATACTATGGAATTCAAAAAGGTTGTATATTTGGTATATTGTAGACATGATGTGTTCTCATGTAAACAATTAAAGAAGCATACTAAAAACTTAGGTCTCTACTATGGCTTATTCTCTTTTATATATATATATATATATATATAGGAAAAACTACTAAAAAGTTGTAAGTTTAAAATGTATTTTTTTTGACAGTATTTATTTATTTCTATTATTATATACATAGATTTGATATTTCAGACTGGCCTCGGCCTTTCATCAGAAACAAATGATTTTAAAATTTAAACTAGAAGTGTTTGCTGTGAGAGCATTCGTTGAGAGATGTTTACATCACGTGACGTAGAAAGCGATAAAGTTTTTTAATATTTGTAAACGTAAACCCATCTCTAATAATACTTTTAAATGTTGTTTTAAAGAAAATTTTTTAAAAATGTTTAACTATTAAAATATTTATAAAGATTCAAAACACCTAAATCCCTATATGTATTTAATTTGAAAATACAGTATTTTTCTTTCTTTCTTACTGCGTGAGTATGTGGAACTAAAATCGGAATCTATCAGTAAATATTTGCAGTTTTCTAATGTGTGTCCTGGTTGATTGAAGTGTTCAGCAATGGGTGAATAAGGGTTGTTTTGGCGTATGCTTAGTTTATGATTATTGAAATGGAATCTAAAATTGTTTCCAGATTCATCAATATATCCACTATTTGGACATATTGAGCAGAAGAGAAAATATATTATATTTTGGCTGTCACAGGTGAGGTGTGGTGGGTGTAATTTGATGTTGGTGTTGGGTATAGAAAATACTGCATTGTTTACTAAATGTTTGCAAACTAAACGAGATTTATTACATTTGAAATTCCCCGATAGGTTTGTATTTTTTAGATATTTGGTAGAGATGAGGATAGCTGATAGGTTGGGTGTTTGTTTCATTGCATTTATGGGTGGTTTATCAAAAATGTCTGATTTTTTGTTTGATTGGAGGTTCTTGTAATCATTTTTTAAATTTTGAATAAGTGTGTGGGAATATTGATTGTGGTTAAAAACCATGGGAATTTGGTTGTTGTTTTTTTCTTTTCTTGTATGTGAGAAGTGTGTTACGATTTATGTGGATGGTTTTATTTAGTGCTTCTTTTATTATTTTTATTGGGTATTTTCATTTTAGAAATTGCTTTGTGAGGTTGTTAATGTTGTATAGAAAATCTAGATGGTCTGAGCATATGCATTTGAGTCTTAGAAATGAACTGTATACGATAGATTTTTTAATTTAAGGGGATGACAACTGTTAAAGTGTAGGAATTTATGTTGGTTTGTGGGTTTGTTGTATAGACTGGTGGAAAGTGTATGTTTGTTTAATTTTATCATGACGTCTAAGAAAGGGACGAATGTGTATGAGTACTCCATGGTAAATTTAATTGTATTGTGGAAGTTGTTGCAGAAAGTAAAAAAGTTTTTTAAATTTTTCTAATCCATGAGTGCATAATAAGAAAATGTCATCAATATATCTAAATAATGTGATGGTTTATATTCTGAATTGTCTAGTATCTTCCTTTCTAGAATGTGCATAAAGATATTGGCATAACTAGGTGCCATTTTCATGCCCATTGCTGTGCCACTAATCTGTAAATAGTGTTTGTTGTTGAATTTAAAATTATTATGTGTTAAAATGAAATTTATTAATTGGCATATATCTGTAATTTGGTTGTTAGTTAATTTGCTATTACTAAGGAACTCATGGCAAGCTGATACTCCTTCAACATGTGGAATGTTCATGTACAGAGACGTAGCATCCATTGTTACTAGGATATTATCATCGTGGACTAAGTTAATGTTTTGTAATTTGTTGAGAAAGTCAGTAGTGTCTCTAATATAACTAGGTATGTCAGGCAATAAAGGTTTTAGGATATTGTCTATGTACCCAGATATAAGTTCTGTGAGGGTACCAATGCCTGATATTATGGGTCTGCCAGGTGGTGTGATTTTAAGGGTTTTTGAAATTTTATACATCTCTTCATTATTTGATTGTTTAGTTTGATGTGGATTGAAAGAAGAGGTGTTAGGGTGTTTTTCTGAAATGATTTTGGGGAGTTTATGTAGTTTTGGGATAGTGTAGAATGTTACTGTTTTAGGGTTCTCAGGAATAAGAGATTTTATTTTATTTTTATGTTGTGGTTCAGGTTCTGAATGAGAAGTGATAATTCTGTTTTGTAAGTGCTAGTCGGATCTAGAGGTAAGGGTACATAGAATCTGTTATTTTGAAGTTGTGATTCTGCTTCTTTAATATAGTGGTTAGTGTCTAAGATGGTTATAGCTCCGCCCTTATCGGCTGGTACGATAATTATGTTTCGGTTGTTTTTAAGTGTATAGATGGCTTGGTGTTCTATTTTGGATAAGTTGTGTTTTTTTATTTGGTGTCCTTTGTTTTTTTAAGAAGTTATCAATATGTTGTCTGGCTTTGTTGGCATATTGATCCAAGTGTTGGTTACGTCTGCTTGGTGGAGTCCATAGAGTGTTATTCTTCGTAAGAGGAAGTTTGGAGCATGATTGGTTAGCACTGTTGTCTGTAGAAGTAGGTTTGTTGTCTGAGAAATATTCTTTTAGTCTCAGTTTACGAAGGCATTTTTCCATATCGTAGCAAAGGTTTAGAGGGTTTAGTGGTTGTGAGGGGCAGAATGATAATCCTTTATTTAATAAAGAGGTTTCTCCTTGGGTGAGAGTATATCGAGATAGGTTTGCGATGTGATTATCAGCAGAGGTGTTATGGGTGTAGCATACATAATGAGATCTTCGTGGAATCTGTTGTATTAAGTAGTTATTCAGGTGAGGTATGTGTTGTAAAATGGGGTCCTCAGCAATTAGTTTATTGAGTTTTTGGTTTTCCAAAATATACACTGTGTCAGCTTTTTTTGGTACAGGGAATTGAGTGTTTTTTTTTTACTTGAAAGTAATGGAAAGGAGAAAGTGTTAGATAGAGAGAATAGCTGATTTTTTTAGATAAGTTCATGTAAAAAGATTTCTTAATGTAAGCAGAGTTGTGCGCAAGGTTTTCTTAATTGCGTGGAGGTTCTGCTGTATATATGTTGGGCTTTTTGTTTATGCAATGTAATAAAGCTGTGTTGGAAGTTGTATTTAAATCTGAATCCTTTTGGTATAAATTCCATTTTTTGCAAAGTCCAAGAAATATAATATCCGAGCGTATTTGTGCCAATTTGTAGAGAATTTTTTCTAGTTTTCTTCTATTGTGGAGTTTTTTGCCATTTATATATATATATATATATATATATATATATATTTGTGACCAAGTTGTTAGAACATTTACTTTCTGACCATGAGCTAAGTTTGAATCAAACCATGGTCAATTTGTCAGGAAGGTGACTCCTTGATGTTATCAGTCTGGAGGTGATCCCAGTGTGTGGTACCTTTAGAAAGTGCCTGAAAACTATACCATGGGTTGAACCAAGCCTTGTGAGTGAAATTGAATAGACAGCTCCTTTTGAGGAACCTTCAATGGTTGTGCTAGCTCAAAGTCATAAGCCATTGTGACAGAGTATGAGCATCCTGTCCTTGTTCAGATTTTTGTTCAAGCTAGATAACGCCCTCACTCCCAAAAATTGTAACTCAAGTTTGCTCAACATAGGTGCAGTATAAATGACAGGTGGGTTCTGTGGGTGTTGAACAAACACAAGTGTGCTTGAGCAAGCAATGGAAATTAGCTAGCCACCCCAGTAAACGGGTATTCATCAGCCATTATTATATATATATATATATATATATATATATATATATATAAAAAAACTGTAGTGAAACGAAGTTCTTAATGTTTCTTAGAAGTCTAGAAGTTAGTGTAAGCAAACATAAACATCACTGTAATAGTCAAGCTCAAGTCCACCTTGTGCAAAGTTGGAACAAGCAAAGAAAAATTTGTACTTTATAGTTAAAATGTTGGCATAGCTGTAATGTCTGAGCTCAAGTAAGCCTTGTGTCAATTTGAAAAAAACCGAAGAAAAGGTTAATTTACTTTATAGGTGGCGGTTTTAGAAGACATATACAAACACCATGTGTAGGAAAGTTGAAAAGAGTTGTCATCAGACAAGGGAAACAAACGTGCCTTAGTGTGGACGTCTTTTTTTTTTTTTTAATGGACTACTACAACTTTGAGAAAGAGGGTAAAAGAGATTGAGGAAAAAAATTGTTTTTTGTAGGCTTTTACAGCGTTCCATAATAAGTGGTTTGAAAAAAATGCCATGTGCAATAACAAAATATCAAGTTCATTGCTAGCCTCATTGGAAAAAGCATTTCTTTTACTTTTTTTATTCATTCATTATTCTTGTTTTAATTATTGATTTTATTTCACACCACCGTCTTCAAAGAAAAAAAACAAAATTAAATTAAATAGAATGAAATTAAACATGATTTTTTGAAAGATCAAGTATCTACCATAAAAGTTAAATAAAACATTAAATAATTATCTTTAATTCAGCACATGATTCTTCTATATAAAGAGAATATAAATATCCTCAAGTGATAATCATAATATTTTCGAAAATATTCTTGTTAATTTTTTTTTTTTCATACAATGTTACTAATGTTAACGAATAAATTTTTTAATCAAAACTTGAATTTTTAGTTCAGGGGAGGCAACTTCTTTTTAACCGAAGGGAAACTACTCTTCATAACTTAAAATTATTTTAAAACGAAATTATATTTAGTCGTCACTTCGAAAAATAATGTCACATGTTTTGAGATGGAATAAAAATATGTTCAAAGGTTAACTTGTTAAGAACATCATCATTATTAGTAATTATAAAGGCTAATTATGAATGTAATTCTTTCTGGGATTCTGGATAAAGTCATTTTCTGCACAGAAGCTCTGAGTATCACAAACAACCCACAAAACTTCACAAAACAAATTCCCTTTAAAAAATATAAAATACAATATAAAAAAATCCAATCACGAAAAAAAAAAAAAAAAAAGAAGAGTTTTGGAGCCACCACACTTTCTTTTCAGAAGGAGGCCTGTGACGACAGAAATAGATTCATAGTGAACAGGCAAATTTCCTTCATGCCACCAGCCTCTCAAAATTAATACCATGAGCTCAGTCCACCAACTCGAGACATGCATCAACTCCTACACTTCCTCCAAGTTGCTTACCTGACCACAAAGAGACATTCCACTCATATCCACTGTATTGAAAACACAAAGAATTTTATATTAACAATTTTTGTATTCTTTTCCTTTTGCTGTGCCAGTCGTACTTGCTGTTTTGTTTGTTCTTTCATACATGCATGTTTATAACATCAACAATATTGTCAAATTTTTATTACACCATCATACTCCTGGGAGGCAATCATAAGGAAAATGTCATTTGTCTGAAACATTTGCTTCACCATAAACATTAAATCAAATCTTCACTTAGCCAAATGATTCACTTCAGTGAGAAATCAGAAGTTAAAAAAACTGAAAGGAGTAAATTTTATATCAGTATAGTTCTTTTTTAAATTAATTATCTTTAACAAATTATACTGGTTAATTTGCTTGTTACTATGATAATGGATTAATTTAATTTATTGAATTTCATAAATTCATCACTGAAATCTTTATTCATATAATAATGTTGCTTAACATTTTGGCTTCATTCTTGGAATATTTAAAAACAAGTAAAAGAATAATGAAAACAAACACATTTAAATATTCGTTATATCCAAAATGCATGCATAATATTTTAAAAAATATTTTGTACTAATTCATATTACTTTCCATATTTATTCCATAGTTATTTAAATTTTTTTTTTTATTCATATTTTATTTTTGTTTCCCCCCCGATAAAAAGGACAGTTTCCTGGCTTTAATTGATAAAATAATCCAGCTGATTGGTCGATTCATTTTATACAACTTAACAGTCAGTCAGTTAAGTGCCATACCTGAAACACTCTTGGGCGATCATGTCTTTTTCGAGACATGACTGACTGGGTAGAAGATTATCCAACAGTAGGTTGCCATTGCTTTCTGCGGTAGACTGGCTGCCGACCAAGGCTATAGAACCCAATCTGTCCTGCTATTTAACCCATAACTGGAGGGAAGAGACGGATTAATACCTTTCCCAAGGGTATTTGTGCATAAGTGAATGCAATGGATTCAGCTGGAATTCAAGCTCCCTGGTTTCTCCTTCCGAGCCGATATCCACTGTACCACAACACACATCCTATCAACAGTAGCTTCACTTAAATAACTGTAATTTGTAAACTAATAATTCAGTTGAGTCCAAATTTTGTCACGTGTCACTTGAAGGTTAGTACTTCATAAAAATCATGTATTTTTTATTATTGGCACCATCTATATGTCAGACCTGGGACTTATTGAGTGATGGGTTAATTTAAAGCAACCGTAGGTACAAGGCTGTGTGTATTCTTGCTGACTGAAAAGCACATAAACAGAGAAAGATAACTTTTTTATTATTACTAATGATATTGGGAATAATTTTATTTCCTTTTCTTCCCCAGCCATGACAACTGTAGATGAACAAAAAACTCTTGAGATTGGCTAGCAGAGATCATCTTAGGATATGGTCAAGTCCTGGGCTTTAAGAAATCATATATATATATTTTCTAAACATATACTGTTAAATATAAGAGACAATGAATGTCTATTATGTTTAATCATGAGCCATTCTAAACGTCATATTTTGGCTTTAATTTCAGTTAAAAATAAAGACAAAAATTCCCCAACATTTGTATAATTTTTTATTAATTTGGTTCTAAGCTTTCAGCTCACATGAGCCATCTTCAGAAAGGTTATTAAGACAATAATACAATAACATCCACCATCACCAACGATTTTATTTTGTGTTGACATAAAACTCTGCTAGGCAACGGCAATAGTTACCAAAAATAACAAACGCAGTTCGCAAATTTGCAATGAGGTTTTATGACGTCACACCACATGATAGTGGGAAATGACAACAGAACCATGTATTCAAATTGCATATGTATATGTTTAGAAAATTATTTGCTGCCTCGATACACTAAATATATATATATATATATATATACACACACACACACACACAGAGTCAACTTAAGTACAAAGTATATGTGAATAAATGCTCTTATATGCAAATTTCTGGTCAGTCAAATATATGGCAGTAATTTACTGAATATAAGCATTTAAACATCGCCACAGTGACCTGCTAAATTTCATTTCACACATTAGTATGAGAAAGAAAATAATTTTTAAGTAACTTTGAACGCAGCATGATCATTGTGCTACATTGTCAGGTCTGAATATTTCAAAACTGTTGGTCTATTAAGATTTTCATGTACAACCTTTTCTGGATCTTATACAGAACTGTCAGAAAATAAATTCCAGTGAGCAGCAGTTGTGGGATCAGAAATCCCTTGTTGATAAAACAGGTCAGAGAAAAATGGTCAAAGTGGTTCAAGCTGACAGAACAGCAACAGTAGCTCAGATCATCACAATTTACAATGATGGTATATGGAACAGCATGTCTAATCACACAACATGCCAAACATTGAAGCAGATGAGCTACTGCAGCAGAAAAAGAACACACCTTGTGCCAGTCAGATATAAATAAGAGACTGAAGCTTCAATTAGACAGTAGAAAAATTGAAAAACATTCACTGGTCTGATGAGTTTCAATTTCTGCTGCACCATGCAGATGGTAGTGTCAGAATTTAGAGTAAATAACATGAAAGCTATTCATTCACTTACACACAAATACCCTTGGGAAAGGTATGACCCAAACTCTTCACCATCCAGCTATGGGTTGAATAGCAGAACAGATTGGGTTCTGAAGTCTAGGTTGGCAACTAGTTTATCAGAGAAAGAAATGACAACCTATTACAAAAAAATATTCTGCCTAGACAGTCATGGATTGAAAAAGACAGAATCACCCAAGAGTGTATAATGTATAGCATTTAACTGACTAAGCGAACATGAAAGCATGGATACATATTGTCTTGTATCAATGGTTCAGACTGGTAGTAGTGGTGTAATAGTATTAGAAATATTTTCTTGGTATACACTGGGGACTCTTGATACCAATAAAAGACAGTTTAAATGCCACAACCTAGTTGTTTCTTGTAGCTGATCACATGCCTCGGTTCATGTCGACAGTAAAACCATCCCCTGGTGGATAGTTCCAGGAGGACAACATACCATTTCACAAACAATAAAATAGTGGCAGATTGGATTATGGAACATAGCAAGGAGTTTTTAGTGTTAAAGCCACCTCTATAGTCAACAGATCTCGATCATCTTATAGAACATCTTTGAGATGCAGAAGAGAGAAAGATTCAAATCCTAGATGTGCAGCCAAACACTCTAGAAGAGTTGCAAAATGCTACAACAAAAGCAGGGATGATGCAACTTTTGAAAGAATGCTTTTAAAACATTGTCGAATTTATGCCATGAATTGGGGTGGTTGTAATGATAAAAGTTGGTCCAAGCCAGCACTAAAAGAACATAGTAAAGTTTTGTGTGTAAATAGACAGATAGGTAGGAACAGACTGAGAGAGTGATAGAGAAATAAACACTAAGATTATATATATATATATATATATATATATATAGAGAGAGAGAGAGAGAGAGAGAGAGAGAGATTTCACAGACTGAAAGAGAGACATAGCCTGAGAGAGAAATATAGAGATAGAATGGTTTTTCAAAGCTCTATTACGCTACTGACAATTTATTTTAAAAATTCATTTGTCTGTGTTTTGATCCTTGATATTATCTGTCTTCCCTGTCTTGTTCTTACATTGCTTATGACAAAAAGATACAAATCAAGTGTTCCTGAGGACAATAGCATTTATATTAAATCTGATGTCTCTAAACATGACTCCCAATTTAATTTTTCAGTCCCGCTTATAATAAGATGACCCAGATACATTCTTCACAAGACCATTAAGTATCAGCTGAATCAATACAATTTCTTTTTAGCCACACATTTTACTTTGGCACAAATGATGCATTCTTCAATATGGAAGACATCTTTAAAAAGCAGTCTCTACTCTTTATTCTTTTGTACATTTACCTCCAATTATTGCCATACATAGATGAAACAAAGAAAAGGCCTTTGATAAAGAATCTTTGAACTGTTTCTTAGGCTTGCCTTGCAGTCACTTAATACTTAAGTTCTCCATAGAATTATTTCTTAGGCAAGCAGTCAACCACAAGTCTTACTAGATACTCTGTCCACTGTAGTCAATGTCTGGATAATCTTTCTATATATTATAAGTACATTAAAAGACAATATAATGTGGTAAGACTAACAGATATTTAAGAAAAATTCTTTTGAAATGCTGGTGATATAAACTAAACTGCTTTATATGCCTACAAGAGAATTATATTTTAAATGAACTAGCAGTATAGCCAGGTGTTGCTCGGGTGTAATGAAAGCTTTAAAACTAATCCATGGTCCTAGAGCTCAGACTCTTTGGACGTTGGCACAAAAGATTAAAAAGCAATAGTTGTTTCCAGTTAAAGCGAAACCGTAGACTGAAAGAAAAATGAATGGATGTAAGTCAAATTTTGATTTTCTGGTATCGATATCAAATAAGTTTTTTTCGGCGTAAACTGAATTTTGAAGGCTAAATAAGTCCTCTGAGTAAATGGTATCATGGCTGAGACTAAGAACTACAATTATACCTACTCAGAGCCAAACCCGGAGCAAAAACTAAAATAAAAGGGTTAAAAAAAAAAAAAAAATACAGACATACAGGCAGATAAACAGACACACACACAAACATCTTGCCTTATATATATATATATATATCGATTTTCTGCACTATTGTAAGAACTGCAACCTTGAAACTTCTTAATATTGTTTCTTATGTCTTTGTCTATGAGTGTATCAAATTTGATTAAAATCAAACCACTCCTTCTATAACCTGATTTTTTTTGATTATCGATTTTTATCAGAGGTACCTCGACACAAAACCTAGCTAAGAACACTCGCAAACGCTTATAGTACAACTGAAAATTATAAAGAAAATCAGTTCAGCCATTTTGGAGTCTATAAGTAACGGACACACACATACAAAGTTCTGTTTATAAATAAGTTTAGATTTTGATTAGATTTAGATATACAATTGAAATAAGACAGGCATTGTAGAATCTATCTTACACATTTTTTTATAATCATTTCACCACAAGCAAAGCAGTACTGCCAATGTTGTGCGGGGTGGGTTTCAAAGAATGAATAAGAGAAGGATGAGAACACTGGTGTGAAGAGAGCTGTATGTGAGTAAAGTAGAAAGGGAAAAGAACATGATACAAGGGTTGTCAGGGAAAGGCAGGAAGTGCAAGGAAAGAAGCTGTTAGAGTAGAAGTTGTGGTTACATTTGATTGGTTTCCCTGTAAAAGAGTGGGACCTAATTTTATAAGTCTAATATTCGTTTATGTATTGAATACTGCTATCACATTTGGTCTGGTGCTTCTGTTTTGTATTTAGAGATTCTGGATTAAAAACAAAAAATTTGCAATGTAATCAGTCCTTACCTGGTATCTCTGTTCCAGTCACTTTATCACCACTGTAACAGATTCTTTGCATGTTTTCTATAGATATTTTTATGGCAATTGTTCTGATGAGCTTTCCTCTTAGGTATCTTGCCTTTATGAATTTAAATGCAGTACTAGATTGGCAACTAGGTTTCATCATTTTACAGTTCAAATTGCTCATAGTTTCTTCTCTTCTACTTTTTGCTTGTGGAACTCTTCTGGTTTCTTGCTTTCTAGTCAACTTTGATTTTCTGTCCTTGTTATTCCTGTTCTGTTATTGCTTTCTTTTTAATAACATTTTTTTCTTTTTCTTATATTCTTTCACTCATTAACCTCTTGAGTTTTAGTGGCTTTATTGCCTTGCCTTGCTTGAAGTGAAATTATAAAAAAAGTACTAGCTTAGTCCAAAATGAGAGGCCATCAAGACAAAACACAAGCAACAAGTGAGTTGAAAGCCTCACCAGTTTTCATTCCAATTTTTATGGTAGTTTAAAATACTCCCATCCCTCCATAATCCATTGGTGAGAAGTCCCACTCGAGCAGCTTCTTTCAATAGTTTTTTTTTTTTAATTTTATTTCTCTTGAAGTGGTTGCACCACATTTTTCAGCAGGATTACACTGAATATGTTAATAAAATGTTATCAATTTTAAATGATACATCAACATTTATAAAATTAGGCCCTGCTGAAAAAGTTACTAGCCTGTTCAGAATCCAATCCACAAACATTTAATTTTGTAACATTGATGAAACAAAAAAAATACAACAAAATTCTGTAAAGGAACAAACAAATATTTATAATATACAAAAATTTGTAATGTTGATAAGCATATGAAAAGAAGTTGTAAAATTGTATGTTTATGAAAATTAAGGTTGAATACCTTTCAACATAAATCTGTCATAAATGTACCATATGGCATGGTTTGTTTTAGGAACAGTTTGAATGATGCAGATGTTAAATCTGTTAATAAATGTTCCTTTGATATTATGTGGTGAATGTCAATTGAAATGAATGTGTGTTAGAGTTAAAATTGAAGCAAATGAGTGGAATAGAGTTGAAAAGAAAATTTATCACTTGAAGATTCAGGTTCACCATGCATAGCAAATGAAGTGGATAATTGTGCTTGTGTCTATAACATGGCAGCTTGTGCAGACATCTGCTTCCTGGCCAAACAAATTTTTGCTGGATTTCTTTCTTTAAATACTGGCAGAGGTGGATCATGTACACTTGTTGAAATTTTGCATGCATTCTTACATGTTCTCACGTGCCTATGATTGATTAACCAATAATCGATAGTTATTCTTAAAATTAGCCATCTGATTCTTTTGGAGTTTAGTTTGCACAAATCTTTTAATATCATTACGTGCAATTAAAAAAAATTGTCACTGGAACTTTTTCTTCACTCACATGTTATGTGAGGAGTAAATTGTCGTATTTGCTTTTTTAATAAAACATGCCAAGTGATTCCACAGTATGATACCTACTTTTGAAGTCCCCTGTAGAGTGGAAACAATGGATTGGATGAAACACAATGATCATAACAATTCAACAAATAACTGTCATGTGAAGTCTACTGAAATGCAAGCTTTAGCAACCAAAACTTCAAAAAATACGACAATGCAAAACTGTCAAAAAGACTATTTTAATTCAATGTTAAGATAGATATTCACTTAAAATAAAAATAAATAGATCACACTATAAATATATGTTGTATCTTGACTGTTAGAAATTATTTTTTTTAAATTGATTTTTGTGAAACACTTTTCAACTGCTACTTATCCCAGAGATGGTAAATATATATATATATATATATATATATATATATATATATATATATATATTAATGCATGTTTCATTAAATAATATAGACAAGCTTTGTCTATTTATTTTATGTAAATTTTTTTCATATTCTCTGATAAGCTTAATAGCATTATCATTAAATGAAGAAAGAAAATTACAATATTGATACATAATTTTTAATAATCCAATCTGATCTTTCAGCTTACATAAGCCATTTTCAAAGATATCAATTACATTATATATTTAAACATGGACAAACCCTAATGACAAACTGCTTTTGTTTACATGGAAGATTTCCAAGCAACAACAAACTTGTGCATTTAAGACGCTGGAAGCAAATGTTGCATCACAGCTCATGACGTCACACATGACCAAGTGAGAGTGAAAACAAGAAATATTAAGTATAGGAAGCTATTGGAATAAACCAATGGCTTCTGTTATTAATTACAGGCATTTAGGGATATTTGTGAAGATTTTATATTTTATCTTGTTCAGGTTAGGTTTCAATTGTTTTATGTTTATAACTTTGAGAATTTTCAGTTTTTGTTTATTGTTTTCATGTTTAAGTATAGTTGTGTTTTCAACTAGGGTTTTCCAGAATTGTGTATGTGGCTATATATATATATATATATATATATATATATATATATATTCAAACAAAAACTTTCAACCACAGAAAGTAAATATGGCTTTAAAAATGATGGAATTCATTCTTTTAAAAGAAACCTTTTTTGTCCAACACATCTTCAGAATGATTCATTGTAATGACAATAATCAAAATTGCAAAACTAAAATGGGTAGACACAGGGTAAATAAGAAGCCACAACTAGAATAAATTTATTATTAAAAACAAACAATTCAGTGTAAATAATCCCCTAGTGAATACAAAAATAAAAATTACTCATGACCCACACATGAGAGACAGAATTAACAAAGTTCAATTTCTGCCTGCACAAAGTTGGTTGGTGAAGCTTGATGTAAACTGCTTCTAAAATCTGTAAATGTTTAACTGACCAAGCCCTATGCAGCACCTTAAATGCTCAGTCAACATATTCCAAAGCACAGCTTGGGTTATTAATCAAATGAAGTCCAACCACATCATATTCAATCCAGGTCTCCAATCAGAAGTTGGTTTGCCCTACATAGCTTCACACTAACATTTCAATTGATAAATCATTGGAATTACTTTGCAGGTAGAGAAAACAATCCTTAGCAAAAGATGGGAACACCAGAATAGTATTAAATAGAACTTTAGTATTAAATACCAGAATAGTATTAAATAGTATTAAATACCAGAATAGTATTAAATAGTATTAAATACCAGAATAACATTAAATAGTATTAAATACCAGAATAACATTAAATAGTATTAAATACCAGAAATAATTAAATTAAATAGTATTAAATACCAGAATAATATTAAATAGAATATTAAATACCAGAAATAATATTAAATTAAAGTATGAAATACCAGAATAATATTAAATAGTATGAAATACCAGAATAATATTAAATAGTATGAAATACCAGAATAATATTAAATAGTATGAAATACCAGAATAATATTAAATAGTATGAAATACCAGAAAATATTAAATAGTATGAAATACCAGAAAATATTAAATAGTATGAAATACCAGAAAATATTAAATAGTATTAAATAGAAATTTAGTATTAAATACCAGAATAGTATTAAACAGTATTAAATAGAAATTTAGTATTAAATACCAGAATAGTATTAAACAGTATTAAATAGAAATTTAGTATTAAATACCAGAATAGTATTAAACAGTATTAAATAGAAATTTAGTATTAAATACCAGAATAGTATTAAATAGAAATAGTATTGTATTAAATAGTATTAAATACCGAAATAGTATTAAATACAGCATGCAGCTTGACAGAAGTAAAGTCACACACAGTGATACCTCATCAGCAAGTGTCTGACTCCCTCAAACATCATAATTTTAAATAGACTCAATAAATATCAGGTCTAAAAACCACACTGATAATCCTAAGTTCATCCTTATTTATATTCCAAATGCCTCTTCTCTTTTGTCCACTGGGCCATAAACAATCCACCCAAAGGAATGAAATAAAGAGTTCAGTTTGAAATTCCAATCACCTGAAGAAGACCTGAGTATACAACAGCTGAAACATTGTGAATATGGCAACAAAGATGAGAAAAAGACTCTAAACAATGTAAATATTGTAAATAATTACAATACCTCATCTCAGAAATATAGACAGATCCTGAAGAAGGCTGGAGGGTACAACAGTGGAAACGTCATGAATATAGCAAGAAAGATGAGGATAACAGTTTGAACGATGTAAATAATGTAAATAATTACAATACCTTATCTCAGAAAGATAGGCAAATATTCCAAATGGTATTTGTGCATAAATGAATATAACAAACCTGATTGGAATTGGAACTCTGCTCTTTGATTTTCAATTCCAATCAGTTATCTTTTGCACCACCTGCACATCCAAACTTACAGCACTTGACATTTTGAACCTGTCACTCATCCAGGTAGCAGACATGACATTGCTTAACTTTGATGATCACACGAGAATGAATGTTTCAATGTGGTATGGCTGTAAGCCACCTTTCAGTTTTTTTTTTTTTTTTTTACCAAAACAAAATTAGTTTTCAGTAACTGACTAGTAAAAGAAAAATATTAGTTTCATAAGCATTCATTAATAAAGAGGATTTTTTTCTCCCTAAATTATAAATTTAAAGAATAGAAAAATGTTTATAGACATCATAAAAATGAACAGATACACATACAAAAAAAAAAACAAGTCCATATATCAATAATCTCTTAACACAGTAGTAAAAACAGAAAATACCATTTATATATGATACACAATTACATTCAACTGTCAAGCTGTAACACATACAATTAAATATTGTATGATGGATGCTACCATCTGGCCTCAGGCAAGACTGAACATTTAGAATATCAACCAGGTTAAATTTGTTAGTCACTTCATAATAATAATTGTTACATGATGATAAATAGATTTTCTCAACAACTATTTTAATAGCAAAACGTCAAAGTATTTTGTTTTTCATTCTATTACTGCTGAAGGAAGAGTACAGCTTTGTAACCAACTTAAATAATGACAGTATATTTTTATAATTTCAGTCTTCAGAGGCATACACATGATATGTGAATTTATATTATAGAGAAGTTTAGGGCATAACTTAAATTGACTAGTCAGCTCTTAATAATAAAAAAATAAATAAAAAAAGAGAACAATTTGGGATATATAATTTTTGTAGATTAGCAGTTTTTAGACCTTCCTCAAGCCATTACATTTTTTAGAATTGAAAAATATTTTTTTAAGTTTTAGAAAGGGAGCTATCTTCATAATATATAAATACAATGTCAAATCAATCCCTGACTTTTTAAAAAAGTTATCTGTACTTTGTTTTTATTGACAAATGTCAGGTTTACAATGTGCTTATATAATTGAAATGGACTCTTCTATTGTTCATGGTTTATATGCAATGGCCCTGGTGGGTTTAGTGAAGTTTAGTGATTGCTCTCGACAATGGAACCTCCATTATCAACCATAATCTGTTCCAGAAAGTCATCCAAAAGCTGAAAAGCATGAAAACCAATGTAATATCATAAGAAATAATGAAAATCCAATTAATCTGTTCCATACACTAAAATATTAACAAAATACCTTTTAGGCAGAATCACTACAGTTCTACATACAGAGAACAATAAGAAATACATACAAATCTAATCAAATATAATCTAAATCTATCTAAACTTATTTATAAATGAACTTTGTGTGTGTGTGTGTGTGTGTGTATCCGTTACCAATAGACTCTGAAATGGCTGAACCAATTTTATTGAAAATTTACACAGTTGTACTATAAGCGTCTGTGAGTGTTCTTAGCTAGGTCTTGTGTCGAGGTACCCCCGATAAATATCCAAAATCGATAATTGAAAAAAATCAGGTTATCGAAGGAGTGGTCAGATCTTAATCAAATTTGATACACTCATAGACAAAGAAATAAGAAATGATATTCAAAAGATTCAAGGTTGCAGTTCTTACAATAGTGCAGAAAATCAATAACATATATATATATATATATATATATATATATATATATATAAATAAAAGGCAAGATGTTTGTTTGTGTCTGTTTATCTGCCTGTATGTATTTTTTTTCAGCCCTTTTATTTTAGGTTTTGCTTCAGGTTTGGCTTTAAGTAGGTATAATTGTAGTTCTTAGTCTCAGCCATGATACCATTAACTCAGAGGACTTATTTAGCCTTCAAAATTCAAATTTACGATGAAAAAAACTTATTTGATATCGATACCAGGAAATGAAAATTTGACTTACATCCATACATTTTTTCTTTCAGTCTACAGTTTTGCTTTAACTGGAAACAACTATTGCTTTTTAATCTTTCGTGCCAACGTCCAAAGAGTCTGAGCTCCAGGACCATGGATTAGTTTTAAAGCTTTCATTACACCCGAGCAACGCCGGACTATACTGCTAGTGACAAATAAATAAACATTTAACTTCACATTAACTTTTATTTTGTTGCTGCATGTAAGACATTATGGAATGCAGGGAAAAGAGGTGTTATAGTTTAGAAGGAGAATCTCCCTCTCCCATAAAGATGCCAGGCAAGTCTTTTTCTGGGGGGTTCTTTTCCTTCTCAGTCTTTTCATTTTGTGACAATTTTTTTCTTTACTTCAACTGTTTTTCTCTCGACTTTTCTTTATCCTTTACTAGTATCACTGTTAGTTTATTTTGAAGCCACGACTAAAGGTTAATAGAAAAAGAGGCACAGCACAATACACGAATGTATGCAACATGGGGGTTGACTCAGAAATGATTCTGTTTGGGTTAATTCTGTTCAAAAATGAGGTTCAAGAACCAAAATTTTGTTTGGTAACTTAGGCATTTTCAGCTTTAATTTTCTGTTCAAAAACAAACATACGAGACATTCAAGAACTGAGGTTGGTATGTAAATAAAGGGTTGTAACACGAATATCCAGTTGTGGGTCTTCCTTTTTGTCTAAGAGTGTTGTTTTTTTGTTCATTCATATATAAGTTAGCAGTATAGCCTGGCATTGCTTGGGTGTAATGAAAGCTTTAAAACTAATCCATGGTCCTGAGCTCAAACTCAGCCTAAAGAATATTTGTGAAGTTTAGTGAGAATCGTATAAAAATTGTGGATTTGTATAAAGGACATACAGACAGATAAACAGACACACACACAAACATTTTGCCTTTTATTTATATATATAATCGATTTTCTGCACTATTGTAAGAACTGCAACCTTGAAACTTCTGAATATGATTTCTTATGCCTTATCCTATGAGTGTATCAAATTTGATTAAAATCGGACCACTACTTCTATAACCTGATTTTTTTGATTATCAATTTTCAATATTTATCCGGAATACCTCGACACAAAACCTAGCTAAGAACACTTGCAGACACTTATAGTACAACTGTGTCAAATTTCAAGAAAATTGCTTCACCTGTTTCGGAGTCTACAGGTAACGGATACACAGACACACACACACACACAAAATTCCATTTATAAATTCACATATATATAAATTGGTTCAACTTGTTGCTGGTACTGCTTATAGTTAGATTAAAAGCAGTGGTAACAATAATTTGCACATATAAATGATGGGTATAAGGAACTGGAAGACAATTTTCAACAAGATAATATTTCTACACTAGTCAGTCAGTTAAGTGCCATACGTGATACACGCTTGGACGATCATGTCTCGAAAGGGACATGACTGACTGGGCAGAAGATTATCCCGCAGTAGGTTGCCATTGCTTTCTGCGGTAGACTGGTTGCCGACCAAGGCTATAGAACCCAATCTGTCCTGTTATTTAACCCATAACTGGAAGAAATAGACGGATTAATATCTTTCCCAAGTGTATTTGCGCGTAAGTGAGGGCAATGAATTCAGCTGGAATTCAAACTCAAGGAACTGTTTTGGTGATACATGCATGTTTGAAAGAGGAAAGATATCCCCATGCCTGGAAACAAGGTTCTGGTGGTGTTGTCACTAAAGCATATTGTGAGTGGGGAAAAGGGAGAGCGAGAGAGGAAGTATCCTGTTTTTATAGCTGCTTGACAATGCCCTCTAATGACTTCTTGGCAAAACTGGAAAAGTGATGTGAGGATAATACAGTCAAGTGCCATGCATGATACACACTTTGGGCGATCATGTTTTGAAAGAGACATGACTGACTGGGCAGAAGATTATGCCGCAGTAGGTTGCCACTGCTTTCTGCGGTAGACTGGTTGCCAGCCAAGGCTACAGAACCCAATCTGTTCTGTTATTTAATCCATCACTGGAGGGAAGAAACGGATTAATACCTTTCCCAAGGACAGACAGTTCTATAGCCTTGGGTGACAACCAATCTAGGAGAAGGAAAACTTTGAATTCAGAGCTAGGTATCCCTGGTGAAGCAAATATTATGCAACTAAGAAATTTTAAGTTAGTTTTACACTAATTATATATTAATAATAAAAAAAAAATTACTAGATTAATATTATACAAATTCTACAGCGGCAGAAAAATGGAATATTTGTAAGATTCATAACTACCAGTTATGAAAGCTCTTGCCACATGTTTTCTCTTTAACAGTGCCTTATTTTATTTTTTTGCAATAATTATATCATCAAGTAGTGAAGAATATATATCCTCTCTGTTACAATAAAGGCCATCATGTATTTATTTATATACTAGCAGTATAGCCCGGCGTTGCTCGGGTGTAATGAAAGCTTTAAAACTAATCCATGGTCCTGGAGCTCAGACTCTTTGGACATTGGCACGAAAGACTAAAAAGCAATAGTTGTTTCCAGTTAAAGCGAAACCGTAGACTGAAAGAAAAATGAATGGATGTAAGTCAAATTTTGATTTCCTGGTATTGATATCAAATTTTCAGCACTATTGTAAGAACTGCAACCTTGAAACTTCTGAATATCGTTTCTTATGTCTTTGTCTATGAGTGTATCAAATGTGATTAAAATCAGACCACTCCTTCTATAACCCGATTTTTTCGATTATCGACATTTATCGGGGGTACCTCAACACAAAACCTAGCTAAGAACACTCACAGACACTTATAGTACAACTGTGTAAATTTTCAAGAAAATCGGTTCAGCTGTTTCGGAGTCTATAGATAATGGACACACACACAGACATACACACAGACAAAGTTCCATTTATAAATAAGTTTAGATATTTATGTTATTAGGCAGCAAAATCTCTCTTTTAGGCATGTTAGATTAAATAAATTACAAACATTATGTCTGCTTAATTTTAATAAAATCTATTCATACTTACAAATAATTTTTCATGTATTATAATTGAAAGAAGTAAGAAATGCACTGTAACTTTTAAAGTTGATTTTATTTTCCATTTCTCAAGTTCCTAAGTATTTTCAGTCTCCTTTCAAGATCATTTCCAAGGGTGCAAATAGTAGTAACAAAAAATAACCACAAAACTGTGTTGGTATATAGTACTGTAATTTTTTCTTTCTACTTCAAATGAAACAGTTGATAGTTATGCTTAACGTTCATTAGAATGTGAAAATTATCCACTATGGGATTTTGTATTATAATGTCGTAGTCATGCACGTAATAAAGCATTAAAAAAAAAATTGTTCTTTTTATAAACATTTTAGAACATTACTGCAGTATTTGTAGCTAATTCTATTAAGTGATAACTTAAGTTTTAATAATTCACTCAAATATTTTTTGTCATTTTTGATGGCGCGCACACACACACACACACACACACACACACACACACACAATATATTCCCTCCTGTCATGCTCAAGGGTGATAACCTGTGAGGAAACAGCTAATAATCCTCTGAAATATTTTGCTGTAATTTTGGACGACAGAAGTACACTTGTAATGAATAATCTGTCAAGTTCGCTTTTTTTATATATCTTTTGTTGTTGCTAATGACAATATTATAGACTAATTCTAAATTACTTTTCAACCTTGACTTGAATTCATATCTCACAGATTAAAGTTTCATTGGCTTCTACGTTTTTTTTATATTTTCTTTTTATGCCATTTTAAAACTGAAGACAATCATGTTCCTTCACAATTTCCTGTCCATTATAGCTTTTAGTAACATTTGTTTTTTTTATCTCTCCTAAAGCTTTCTCCATCATCCACTTACTCAAGCTCACTAGGTAGGTCATATGTTGTTTTCCCTTGTCCCTCAATCTGTCTGGTAAGTATTAAATTTTCCAAACCCTCTTTCCTCATTACGTGCCCTAGATATTTCAACCCTCTCATTCTGATGCTAAGAATAAGTGTACATTTTTATTCTATTTTCTCTAAAATTTCATCAATGCTTATAAATTGTATCCTTCTGTTATATCAAGTATCTTAAGATTCTGAGATTGTTCAACAGTAAAAAAAAAAAAACTTTCATGTCAGAATGACAAACACTTTTAATCCACTGTTGCTATTACTATGAGGGGATAACAATAGGGGTGGGGAATTTAGAAAGATGACAATGGCTATAGATTAAAGCTCTGTTAAGATCTGAAGTCTTCATGGATAAATCAAGGTATTGACCATGAACTTTTAAAATACAAGATAGGAGTTCAAATCTCATCAAAAGCTACTTTATTCCAATTTCATGCAAACAGTGAATAAACTGAACAGTATGAGAAAAAATATAAAATATGAATAGAAAACTTAGACATTTAATTTACTGCGTTTATATGAAACTATAAAAATATATTTGAAACAAGAAATATTCAGAAGAAAAAAGATGAATAAAACCTTAAACACAAGTGCATATCAGCTAGTAAGTTAAGTGTCATATGTCATACATGCATGGGCGATCAGGTCTCGAAAGAGACATGACTAACTGGGTAGAAGATTTTCTTGCAGTAAGTTGCTATTACTTTCTGCAGTAGACTGGTTGCCAACCAAAGCTTCTGTTAGAACACTTATACAATGATCTAAAAATAACATTTTGCACGTGAGATACACAACAAAATGATAAATAAATCAAATAATTTTAATCCTAAATTTTTTAATCTCTAGTTAATCTCATGAGAGTTCTTTTTTTTCCTCAAGTCACCTACTTTCACATAACATGAATGCCAGTTATTTTTGTATATTTCTGAGATGAGGAATTGTAACTATTTACAATATTCAAACTATTGTCCCCATTTTTGTTGCCATATTCACAACATTTTAGCCAAAATAAAAATAAAAAAAAATCAGGCATAACTAACCACATATGGACGGAAAAGGAAGATCACTGTCTTCTGTGGGATGAAGTTAAAATTATAGACATAGAACACCACTGGAAAATACAAAAATTAAAGGAATCAGTGCATATACTGGGTCACAAAAATCTTCTACACCAACCAAGCATAGAAATAAATACAATATAGAAACCAGTAATAAGGAGTGCTGGAGAAAACCAACTGCAAACATCAAGACTGTAATATGAGCACTGGTAAAAAATGATTACTGAGACATTAGGTTTATAAATCCAAAACATTTATACACTGATGTCCTCAAAGACACATGGTCCAATATTGGCTGGATTCAGTGACTTGACCCAAAGAGTTGTGAGTTTAATACCTGGCTACAGCAGTGGTGAACGTGATTCATGGAACAAGAACAGTTTATTCCAATGATCAAAATTCACTTCAAAATCCCAATCACCTGAAGGTCAGAGCATACAATGGCTGAAACATTGTAAACATAGCAACAAAGATGAGGACAACTGTCCAAACACTTTAAATAATGAATGCCAGTTTCTTCATGGTTGAAATAATTTTGTATATATTACAGGCACCAGAGATCAGGTTGTAGTAGTAGTGGGTAAAATTTAATGGATAAAATAAACTAAAAATGTTTCTTAAATCTGCTTAAAAATATTATCTATTTATCATCTTTCTAACACCTTATCAACACTAACACTGGCATTCTTGAAGACAAGTCAATCAGCTAACTTTGTTTCTGAAACCAGATACTTCTATAAGCAAAACAAAAAATCAAAGACACTGTATCAAAGCGAATGACAATCCTAATGCACTCACTAATCACGGACCAACCTCAGTATGAAGACAAGAAAAGAGGGCTTCAAAGTCACTTTTTTATGTCAGAAAGTAGATCAGGCTGGTCTACTCTGCTAAACAGTGAAAACCTAATCATGACAACTGCCTTCTACAAAGAAATGATCTTTCCCTCCCTCTCTCTCTCTCTCTCTCTCTCTCTGTTCCAATGTACTGCAAGTTACAAACTCAGTTGCAGGAGGACAATACAATATGTATGTATAAAATAGAAAAACCTTGTAAGGTAATGATTGCTTAGCATTTATTCATTTTGAATGTTAAATAAACATTATGTATCAATCTCTTCAAGGTAAAAATTAGGATTTCAATAGAGATTTTCCAAGTAAGCATGCCTTTGTGACACCAAACAAGAACTTCATACCAGTTTTCTTTGCTTTATAGAGAACCATACTAAAGTTCATAAATAGCAACAGTATGACAATTATTACCTACCTTCTGGCTTAAGTAGTTGCATATATCCAACTAATGGCAGAGATCATGCCCAGATAAGAAGATTCTGAACACTGATTTTTAAAACTGGCAAACTCCCATTTTGGAAGATTGATGTCATACAATATTCCTCCTCTTATTTAGTCTTGTGTTAGACATAACTAAGTGTCATAATTTGTTGCTAACATTTATAATATCAAGTCTTCCTTAGTCTTACTCATTGTAACATCTGTTAGAAATACTTTTCACTGACTCCAATGGTCTTTTTTGATGCACTTGGTGTTCTTTCTTTAAGGCATCTAGACTAGTTCATTTGTATTACTGGGGGCGTAATATTTATTTACCTCACAACATTCCCCCTTTTGAGATTTCTTTTTATTAGTAAATATTTTATTTATTAATATTAACCAACTCCTCTTTCTGGTGTGTTCACCAATGTACTGAACTTCATATTTTCACTTTTTGGGTCAACCTTTAGTTTTTGTGTAGGTTTCAGTTTTTTGAAAAATGTACTTTTACGTGCAACAAATTCTTGGGGGTGTTGATACATCAAAAATATCATTTGGCACTTGCATATGTTCTTTCTTTCTTGTGAATCATTCTTCAGTAAATTTTTTCTTTAACTTATTCCATTGTCTCTTGTGTTCCCATTTTTTCTTTTGCCATCTTTTCAATTCATCTTCCTACATTTCATTTCCATTTTTATATATTCCGGAAAAATTACTTTGTTGCCAATTTTGAAATATTTAGTGTCCTTTTTTGTTATCTGTTTGACCTGGTAACAACTTGTCAAACACCAATTTAATTTTCTGGCAAGCATCAATTCTGCTGGCAACATTCCTGAGTGTGTTGTGCAAATTTGATGTTATCCAGTACACTCCCAAGAATTTTTGTATTGCTTCTTTGCTCACTTTTTCATTACTTGCTTTTTTCAAAGCTCTCTTAAAAGTAGCCACAAACCGTTCAGTTTGTTCATTTGACCTAGGGCAATATGGCAGGGTAGTAATATGTTCAACTGAGAGCAGTTGACAAAAATCTTCAAAGCAATGAATTGTGTACTGTAATCTAAGACTGTTATATTTGAAATGCTGTGTTTTGCAAACAGTTTGTGTAAATAATTTGCTGTAACGATAGAAATTGTTTTTTTGCATTTACAATTTCAGACGACTTAGTAAAGTTATTCACTACCACAAGATAATGTTATACATTTATTAGACCTGCAAAATCTATGTGCAGTCTTGAACACAGAGTATCTGTTTTTGGCCAAGGTTGTAATTTCATGGAAGGTGATTTTGCTGCCAGAGCACAACCTCTGCAAGCTTTCACTACTTTTCAATGTTTTCATCCATTTTAGTCCATAGCTTCTCATAAGAGATTTCATCCTTGAAATTCCTGGATGTCCATTTTGAAATTCATTTAATATCCACTTTTGTAATGTACTAGGTACTACTAATCTTTGCGTGAACATCAGTACTCTGTCACATAAATGTTAAAGCCTGGATTATGTTCTAAAAATTGACTATCTTTTAGTTGTCTTTTTTTTTTCACAAACAGGTCTTGATCTGCTTTTACTTTTATTTCTTCTAGAGTAACTGGTAATTCATATACTACATTGTATAATATATTTTTAATTTCTATTTTACTTTTTAATGCTGCAATAAGTGTCCTCAAATGGTTCAGTATATTTTGGTATCAATCTTGATAACTCATCTGCATGTCCTAATTTTTTGGACAGTTGGTATGCCATCCTAAAATTGTAATTTATTAAGATAGTATACCAGCATTGTAATATAGTCACTGTAGGCATAGGAATTACTTTTTTCAGACAATAAATTGATGATAGAGGTATGTGGTCTGTCTGCAACTAAAAACTCTTTCCATTAAATTTTTTCACTGCAAATATTATTGCTAACACTTCTTTTTTTTTACTTTATCTGGCTGTAGTTTTTTTCACACTGGTGTAGCGAAAATAAAGCATGTGTCACAGCCTTCATGTTACTGCCATAATATTTATGTAAAATTACTGCTCTTATAGCATAATCACTAGCATCTGAAGCCGATATGATTTCTACTTTTGGATCATAGTGTATTAATGATAAGTCTAATTTTATTATTATTTTTATTTCTTCAAACGCCTTCTGGCACATTATTTCTGTACGAATACAAAAATTTTGGCACAAGGCCAAAAAGGGGAGGGGTAAAAGGTGGTATTCAGTTAACTATCCTATGCCTAGCTAAATACTATCACGACCCAATCATTTATTACAATTTGCTCAATCACCAAAAGAACCCATCCATCAACTCCCAATCCTTCATACACCACAATGCCACAAACTTACAAGGGACACCTAAAAAAATAGAGAAACAACCCATGACAATAAAAATGTATTTATGTACAATATAACACATAATTTAAAAGATTTAATGAAAAATAAAATGATGGGAGGGGAATGAACCCAAAAAACAAACTGAAAATACAACAAATTTTGAACTAAAATAATAAACAATGTTAGTAAGACCCGTCCATCCCAGAAAAAAAGAGTGGCTGCTGTATTCCGCCAAACTGCGAAGTCAAGAAGTATACTTGCTAAGGGAGTGGGGTGGAGATAAAAAATTAATGGGATGGGACAATAAAAGGCTGACCCAGCCAAGATAAATGGAGGCCAAAACAAACTGGGGAGGTTGGGAATCTCAACTTGGATCATAACAAAAGAGAAATCCGGGTACATGCCAGGAACACATTCATTCACTTTAACTAGGTACACAAAAGAGAGCTACCTTAACCAGGAGAGGGTTCCACAGGAATTCACCCCAATGCAACAAGGAGATCTAAAAGAGAAAATCAAGACTAGCCCTGTTCACACGAACCAGGCTCACTACATTTAGCCACCTTTTGCTGAAGTCTGTTGAAGTCAAACATTTCCAATCAGTTCTAATCCTTATTTTGAGCTGATGCTCAAAATATTGAATCAGATCCTGATGTGAAAGACGCAAACCTTGCAAGACTTCCTCCTTTCGCGTCGTCCAAAATCACCATTCGAGCCGTGGCTAGCAGCGACAGAAACACCATACACTTCATCCCATAAAATGGGGGCAACACATTGTCGCAGGCGAATGCACGATCAATGAGCACAAGCTCCCGTGGCGCGATACAAGCAGTCAACTCGCCAACATGGCCTCATAGAGGACGAACTCGCAAACAATGGTAGAAAGCATGCGAAGCCGTTTCTTCCAAGCCAAGGTTGCAGCGTTCACAATCTGGCAAATCCGCCAGGCCCCATATGAAAGCCTTGTCATTGAGAGGCAACTGATCCCGTGCTAATTGCCAGGTGAGCGAAAACTCAGAGTTGCTGAGATAATCACTACCTGGCGCCCAAGACCAGAACGAGCGAAACTCATCCTCCAACAAGTGGAGCACATCACATAATGAATCCTTGGCGACGCCCTCCACTAACCCACGATAGAAGACTCTCCTAGGCTGTGAAAGGTCACTGGACTGTGGAATGGCCCACAGGGCTGCCAGACATTCGAGGAGAAAACTCAATTGCCCTCGAGGCTTACGGCACTGCCTCGAGATGGGGGGAGTGATAGTAAGGCTAGGGAACATGTCCCTCACTATCCCCCTCAGCAATGAGTCTTCTAAAATCACTCGCCTAAGAAAAACCAACCTTGACGCAAACTTATGGCGTCTCAGGTACGGCATTCCCAGACCCCCATGACACAGATGTTGATAACAGACACGTTTGTCAATGTAGTGTTTGCGTCCTCTCCACAGAATGGAGAATAGCAAACACTTGATCACCTCCTTATGTCGTTTACAAAGTGGAAGTACTGACAACCGGTAAAGGATAATGGGAAAAACGTATGTAGCACACGCCTTAGCCAAACCCTTTAAGGACAAATTCCTTTGACGCCAAGTCTTGGCTGACTCACCAACCTTTGCCAGTACTTCAAAACGCCTTCTGGCACTTATCAGCATTTCACTTTTTGCCTTTTTTAAACAAATTGTTCAGTGGAGCTCTCAAATTTTGAATATTAGGTTTATAAATATTCGGTATATAAATTCGATAATAGTTTGCTAATCCTAAAAATGCTTGTAACCTACTAACTTTGTTGGGGGGGGAGGCATATTCTTAATTGTACTTGTTCTTGACGGATCTGGTTGACAACCAGTTTTCAGTGGTTCGTCCTAGGTACTTGTGATTTTAAGCAAAAATAATTTGTGCTTTTCCTCGCTGAAGTTTTCGAGAATGTAAAAAATTACTACTCGTCAATTATATTATCAGCATTTAACAAGGACACGGCACTTCAAAGAATTTTCTCTCAACAATCCAAGAAAGCTAAATATTTTAAAGTTTATCTCTATTCGTTTAAAAACCATATCCCTTCCATTGAGCAACGAACATTTATTTTTGACCTTCTGTTTGTCTTGTTATTTTGTGTCAGATTATATAATAATTTAAATTATATCTGTTGTATGAATACTCCTTTTTATGACAATACGTTAAAAACTACCAAGAATTATTTCTGTTTTATTTTTCCTGAAACGAGCTAATGACACAGGTAAATAAATTCTTTTTCATGAATCTTCTTGGTGTTGGTAAAATAAATCAACTGTTCATTTTTTTTTAACTCCTAAGCTCTACACTTAAACTAATCTCTACTCAAGATGCAGTATTTGACACTTATTCCCCAGTGAGTGAGTTTTTGTGTTCACACCCAGGTTGAAATTTAATGACATTATATTTTTTGAATGTCAATTTTCTAGGCAAGCAGGAAGATCGACGTAACTATCTTCTTTCTCTAACTAATACTAGGAAAAAATAAGATTGTATCTCGCTAAATTTAAATTTCCATAAAAAATAAAATCAATCAAAATAAAAAAAAACAAAACCTGATAACAATCATAAGAAAATTACATTTGTCATTTAAATATCCTTACTGTAAAAATATTTAAA
The DNA here is from genome assembly GCA_037127315.1 of Ascarosepion bandense. Lineage (NCBI taxonomy): Eukaryota > Metazoa > Mollusca > Cephalopoda > Sepiida > Sepiidae > Ascarosepion > Ascarosepion bandense. The sequence continues at coordinate 1,101,145 of JBBBDQ010000151.1, forward strand.
TGACAAATGAAAATAAAATTACGCGTTAAGAAAAATACAATATTTCGCATTTTCCTTTTTCTGAAAAGATTTATTTTATTTTAAGAAACCTTTAAAAGCAGAAACAAATCAAGATTTAAGCAAGTAAAACATCGCTAGAAAATTATGTTCCGAGTTTTATAATTAACTATCATTTATTTTCTTTAAAGGTAAAACTTTAAAAAATAAACCGAAAACTCCGGAAATCGTAAGTAAATAAACTTTATATAAACATTACAAAAAATGCTTAAATTATATTATAAATAATGAAAATAATACTTACCCTTCTTAAGAGCTTTCATAATTCGCGGGTGCAAATCCAGTTCATCCATTTTTCAAATATTCAACTTAAATAATCCAATTAAAATCGCAACTTTTGAACACATTGAGAAAATAACTTGTTTGCATCGACCGCTTTGAGGGAGTAATAATTATTGTTAATGTATCTCTTAATCTCTACGTCTTTCAACTTTAATATCCGCTCTGCATTTATAAAATAACTGCTTCAACTCAATGAAAGAAATTTAAAGAACTTTCAATAAGAATATATATACAATTTAGTGACAATCATAAAATTTTAATTTGTGATTTAAGCATTCTAGCTATCAGATTAGGTAATGCTCCCCGAATAGTAATGAAGTTATATCCAACTACATACCATATATTAAAATCTCACACGTTTATAAATTCATATTCATTTTGAAATAAAATATCAACCACTGAATATATTTCAAAATAATTGAAGTATTTAAAAGTTGTTATCATCCATTATTTCACTTTTAGAAGCATTTATCATTTAAGAAATTAAAAATTTAGATAACAGTTCGGTTAACAGTCCCGCGTAATACTGGTCAATGCTAGTATCGCTCGAATATGGTTGACGTGGGACTCTAGAATAACTTAACATGTCATAGTTGTTTACATTTTATTTTGTGGTAATGTCGTGTCAGCTAACGTTATTGTCTCAGTTTCAAGATATATCTACTATAAAGAGATTTCTATTCCCGTTTTTAAAGGATGCCACACCGGATCCACAAAACACTGAAGGTATATCTTTTTGTTATCGCGATACCCCCAAATTCGCTTTTTTGCATTTATTTTGTAAATGTCATGTGATCAAAGAATAGTTGTAGCTTTTTTGGCTATTCTTCGGTTAAGATATTAATTTTTCTCCCCTTAAACCGTGTCCCTATTCTAACTTGAAACGTGTGTATGAATTATTTTTAAGTATGTTGTTTTTGCTATTATTTCGAGCTTGAAATCCAGCTATGAGTTTCTGTTATCGAGAGAATGGCTACCGTTGTTTTATTTCATTTTTGTTTTAGAGTTAGTGAAGAAGAAAAAAGTTGAGCCATTTAAAATTTTGTTTCATCTTACCTGAGTATAAATAAACTTCTATATAGAATAAGATAGCATTTTAATTTAAATTTCCATTCTACAGTATTTTGTGTGTGGATGATATTGTCAATTTACATCTTCTCTAGAAGTCCAATTTTCTAGAAACAGACGAAGAGGAAACTGGAAAATAACGAAGCAATATTTTCACACAAAAATAAATATTAAAGAATTTCTGGGTTTTCTTGTAATATTTCAAACTACTGAAAAATATTAAAATAGTTCTTTGTCGAAGAAAACTATTTTTAACTCATTTTAAGTTAAAACTCAACAAAGTTACAAAACTAAGAGGGCCTGGAGAGCTTTTCAGAAATAGCTTATCGCATTTTTAAAAAATAGTCATTAATTTGCAGTTGCATGAAGTCTTGAAATAAAGTTGACAATTATGAAAAGTTTTCTTAATGTTAGCCCTTATTTTGTTGCATCTGTCCCCTTAAAAAAGCAAACTTTTTTTTCATTTTCATTATGACCTTTACAATACATTTCTTATGTTTTACTTTTCTGTTGGTGTTGTTGGGGTGTTCATAATGTTTTTTTTTAAGTTGGTAGGTTTTGTCAGTAGCCTACTTAAATTTATCTTTTTTTGTGTAAAAGAATACACTTCTTTTTTTTTTTCTGCTTCTTCTTCATACAGTCGCTGTTTTAGATTAGCGATCAGATCAGAATGTGGAATTATGATTTTATTTTAATTTTACACTGTTTTTTTAGGAAATGACATAATTTTTCTTTTTCATTTTGCCATTAACTTTATAAAAAGTTTTTTAGACAAATTAATGAATTGAATGATAATGAAAAATGGATATTTTTTGTGAATGTCGCATTTCCTCCTAGAACTTAGGTTAATGTTTTATTGTTTTTTTTTTTTTATTTTGTTGAAAAAAAATAAAAATTGTATATTCTTCCATATTTTACGATGTGATTGTGCCATGCCCATTTAGGACGTTGGTGATCATGAATTTCTGCAGTTTCCTGTCATTTGTAGCTTGTAGTCTTTCTTTACATTTTGTCTTTTGCTATCTCTCTGAAAAAGATATGTTCTGTCATCTATTACACAAGAAGCTCGTTAGGTAGGTTTGAATTCAGTTCTCATTCCCCTAGACTGCTTGCCAACCAGAACCCAGTCTGTCCTACTTACCCCTAGCTAGGGGAAAAGATGGGTTCATATCCTTTCCCAGGTATATTAGCAGTGAGCACCTATCTCGACTGAACTTCGTACTCGGCTCTCCAATTCCACAATCCGAGCCCCTATCCATTACTCCACCATGCCTCCATATTTTGTAACAGTCAGCCAGTTAAGTGCCACCAGCTTGGGCGATCATAACATGACTGACTGGGCAGAAGATTATCCCGCAGTAGGTTGCCATTACTTTCTGTGGTAGACTAATTACCTACCATGGCTATAGAACCCAATCTGTCCTGTTATTTAACCCTTAGCTGGAGAGAAGAGATGGATTAATACCTTTCCCAAGGGTATTTGCATGTAAGTGAATGCAAGGAATTCAACTCGGCTCCCTGATTTCTCATTCCAAATACTCACAAAAAAATATATTTTAGAATGTGAATAGTTGTAAACCGACATGAGGATTCGTTAATCGGATAAAAAGATCGCAGTCTGTTTCAGACACTGGCACTTTCCTTACTGTCAGATCATACTGTTTGAAAAATGAATCTCAAGTCACCAGGTGACAAGTCCGTTTTGACATTTACCTGTCTCGCTCTGAACAAAATTTGGCTACATGTACAAGAAAAGAAAAGAAAAATATATTCATTGCTTAACTTCTTGTTGCTTCAGGACATGGACTATTACAGCTCTCCACAATTTAATGTCCTTTGTAGCTCTTAGTAAATGTCGTCTTTTCATGATGTCTCTTAATCTATTTTGCTAACCATTTACACAAGCTTCTTAGGTAGGTTATGCATATTTTTCTCTGTCCCTCTTGCTTTCAATTTTTTCAATATGTCCTGTGAGTGTCAAATTTTCCAAGTTATGTACCATAGAAATTTCAGTTGTCTCTTCCTGTTGTTTATATAAGTTTCCTTTTTGTTTTCATTTTCTCTAACGCTTTGTCATCGTTTACATATCCTGCCCATTGTATTCTCAGCATCCTTCTGTAGAAGCACATTTCTGTTGCTTCAGTTTTCTTCTTCCTCTTTGAGGAGATTGTTCAGCATTCACTGCCATATAGAAGGACTGATATTACATAACAGTTCAGGACTCTTTGTTTCTAATAACATGTTTCCGTTTTCTTAATAATAATACTTTGCTTAGCCTTTTGGAAGGCATCATTTGCTGTCCCAATGCACCTTTTGGATTTCAATGTTGCATTTATATATTTTGTGTCTGTGGGTTTATGTTCAGTAGAAATATTTCATCACAATATATATAAATTTAGAATTATAATATGTACTCAGAAAAGAAACTAAAATAGACAGTTTTTTTTTTTTCTGAATTTATAAAAAAGCCATGGAACATCTGTCTGTATTTCTGAGATGAGGATTTATTATTACTTTCATTAATTATATTCGTACTATTGTCCTCATCTTTGTTGTTGTTATCACAATATTTTGACTGTTGTGCCTAAGGTGTATATTGACCTGGGTAAACTACAGAGAATTCTGAACAGGACCATTTTATTTAATCTACACGGGTAGGCTGTTCTTGTTCTTGCCTATGTGATAAATATCTCAATATATTATCTATTTCCACTGCTCAGCCCAAGGATTGAACTTTTAATCACTACATCACTAAATCATGAATCATACAATCACCAAAGTTAAACAATGTTGAACTGGGTTAGTATCTACATGGGTAAAAAATTGGGAATAGCAGATGTTGTAAACTTGGATCTGCTGGTGATAGTTTGGAATTGGAAATCTGAAAACCAAGTTGTATTCCCATTTAGGTTAATTATATTCACTTACAAATATCGTTAGGAAAGGTAAGAATTCACTCTTTTTTCCCACAACTATAGGTTAATTAAGTAAGACTTGTATCAGTAAAATCATTATTATCTCTAAAAAGTTCTTAAATTTTAAAAATTTTCTGGCTTTAAACAACCTGCAAAAGGCCTATAAGCTGGAAAAATCAACGATCAATCTTAGCAATGTTAGTCTTTTCATCATCATCTCTCTCATTCTCTGTTCTGCTATTCATTTACACTAGTTTTTTAGATACGTTACTCATTTTTGCTTTCAGTATGTCTTGAAAGTGTCAATTTTTCCAACAAAATTTTTTTAACAGGCAAATCAAACGTTTTAAGGAACCAGTGGTGTTTGAACCAAGCCGTTGCCCTATTTACTTAAAGTTACCTTGGCTTGGTAGGAAGTGCCAGTTATTATCCAACAGAATTTCAACATGTACTTCATCATGTTACAATGCTGTTAAGTTGCACAGTGTTTCAAGCAAGATCTGTGTTTTCGTCCTTTAGTAAGGATAGGTTGTCCTATTTTTGAAAAAAAATTTAGTTGTTTACAAGTTTAAATGATGCGGTATACATTGGATGTACCAATCTAAGGTTGGAAATGCATGTCGCACAGCATGACCCTGCTTATATGCATTCAGGTAGTCAAAGCCAGTCTATAAGAACTATTCAAGCAGTCCACAAATTGGCAATTGGACAGCATTTGCTTGACAGCCATGGTTGTTCCTGCAAGTATGAAAGCACTTGGTTTACAATTTTACACAGTGCCTGCTAGGCATACAATCTCCAAGTCCTTGAGGCTGCGTTTATAAAAGTCCACCAGCCTAGCCTGTGTAGACAGAAGGAGCATTTTATCCGTTCCTTACACTTGTTAGAGGGACTGTGAGTGTCTTTTTCCTTTTTATACTCTTGTGGAATGTACTATTTTCACCACCACTTTCAATTTTAATTGTTTGTAATTAAATTTTTTCTTTTTTTAATCGTGTTACAACTTTCCCTCCTCAATCATTACGTTGATTGTGTTTCTGATTGTTTTCTAATTTGCCAACGTATACCTTTGAAAAACTGTTGTCGAAAGGAACCTAATGTATAACATGATGCCCATTTTGTTTTAGTCTGTTTTGTTTCTGTGGGTACAAATCTCTTATATCCGCATGCGGTGTAGATATAGAAGAATCCAAAGGAGTATCCTGTACATACAGTGGTAGGATAACTCTCTAAGAGAGCTCTAAATATATATGTATATAAATACATATAGAGCAAATATAAGAAAAATTAAGGCAGACACGTTATTTCATAGTAAATCGGAAGTGTAGGCCTATTTCAGGCGAACCATCATCAGCTTCAGTCTTTATTGTACAAAAGATTTTACACAAATGAAATTCACAAAGACCTAAAAAAAAAAAAACAAATAAAAATAAAGGTCGCTCTCTTAAAAGAGAAAATTTAAGAAAAAATACATCATTACATCAGTTCGGCAAATACACGCACATATTCATACATAAGCATATATATATATATACACAACATATAATCAAATAGTACGCGTAAGAGCAAATGTCAACTAAAATCTAAAGATACATTCAGCATGTCAGTTAGACTGCTGACCCATAGATTTGAAACATAAAGAAAGTGGGTTAGGTGAGAGAGAGAGATAGAAAAAAAGAGATAGCATTAAAAAGAAAGGGTAAGTATCTTAAAGCGTAAACGAAAGGGGAAGAAGAAGAAAGAAGAGAGGAATAAATTTAAAAATAGAAAGAAAAGATGATAGGAGAAAATAAAAATAAATATTATATATTAACAGCGAAAGGATAAGAAATTGAAGTTTTAAAAAATTAAAAATATATTTAAGAGTTAATCAATCCTTTGCAATCACAAGATCATCACACTACTATGTAATCAAAATTATGCTAATTATACAATCAACAAAACAAATATAATACAATGTAAAATTAAAAAGTTTTTAAAAATTAATTTAAAAGTAAGCCTGATTATTCTATTTAAATTTAGTTGTTTAAACTTATTTAGTTTAAAAATAAATTTATATATTACTAGTGAAAGGATAAGAAATTGAAATTTTAAAAAACCTAAGAAAATTAAACAATTAAGATATACTAGTTAATCAATCCGTTTTAATCATAATTACCACCACACCACTATATAATCAATATTATACTAATTATTTGGTTAGCAGTACATTAATAATAATACAATGTAGGTAAATTTTTCAGTCAATGGTACAGTTATAATACAGTATAACTTTAGTAATGTAAAAAAACATATATGTACACATACAGCTCACACACACGTAAATGCATACACACATATATGTACACGTGCACAGATACATAAATACATATGCAAACACACACATATGCACATACACACACACACACACACACATACATATCTATATATATATATATATATATATATATATATATATATATATATATGCACTCAAACACCAGCAAAAACAATTATGTGAGCAATACCATAGACATATAAAAACCCGTATATAAAAAAAAAAACGACACACATAACAATGGTGTACAATTAAACAATATATATTCCGTAAAATAGTGTGATGTGTGTAAAGTCTTCAGAGGAATGAATGAGGGGCTAAAAGTTTAACATAATTCACCATTAATATATAATATTTATTTTTATTTTTTGTTTTCATTTTCTCCTATTATCTTTTCTTTCTATTTTTAATTTATTTCTCTCTTCTTCTTCCCCTTTCATTTACATTTTAAGATACTTACTCTTTCTTTTTAACGCTATCTCTCTCTCCTAACCCACTTTCTTTGTGTTTCAAATCTACGGGTCACCAGTCTAACTGACATGCTGAATGTATCTTTAGATTTTAGTTGGCATTCGCTCTTATGCGTACTCTTTGATTTTATGTTGCATATATATATATATATATATATATATATATATATATATATATATGTGTGTGTGTATTCGCTGAACTGATGTAATGATGTATTTTTTTCTTAAACTTTCTCTTTTAAGTGAGCGACCTTTATTTTTATTGGGTTTTTTTTTTTTAGGTCTTTGTGAATTTCATTCATGTAAAATCTTTCGTACAATAAAGACAGAAGCTGATGTTTCACCTGAAATAGGCCTAAACTTCCAATTTACCATGAAATAACATGTCTACCTTAATTTTTCTTATATATATATAACCTTAAAGTTGTACAAACAAACAGGTTAACAATCCAGTGTTTGTAGTGATTTATTTTTTGAAGAGTGCTCAACACTTAGTAGAGCAGTGTTTATATTATAAATGTTTATAATAAAAACATAGAAGACTACAACACAAGAGCTGTTGTTTCGGTGCTAGTTTATTAGCACCTCATCAGGCAGTGAGATATTTTTTTCTGTTAGGATTATATATATATATATATATTGATTTGTTAAATGTTTTTGTATCCTAGCGTGTCTGCAATGGTGTTGACTGTGTTTGTGAAACGTTGACAGAATTTTTTTTTTCTAAATTATCACTTAAAGTAGTGAAGTTGTCATAAGAATGGAAAAGTGTTAAAAATCTGATGTACGTCAAACATGTAGTCGACCTAGTAGGTGATATATCAGTTAACCGAAACAAATTATCAGAAAATGGGAGAATCAATTTATTTATGTGAGGGGGGGTAGATTATAGATCATGGGATTTAGTTATATTATAGTAGAAAATAAATTAACTATACTTTAGGGTATATATTAAACAATGATGACAGAAGTTAGTTTATTATGTTTGTTTGACAGGTTTAATTTTTGGAATTTAATAACTGGAAATTTTTCCTGTAAACATAGAAAACATGGCTCATATAAAGATTTACAGGTTCTAGTTATTTTTAATATTTTCCATTTTACAGTAGAAGTTTTATTGATTTCTTTTAATTGCCAATATTACATGAAAAGTGATGTGCAATTGTAGTATGCCTTATTATTATTATAAGATGTGCTGATAATAGCAGATTGTAAATGGGTTCTTAGTACAATCGATATAAATTTTTTTTACTGTAGGATTTTCTATGGTAGAAATAGTGAAATATATATGTATCCACCCTAAATCTAATCCCCCCCCCTATCAATCATTAAATACATGCCGTTCTCTATTAAAAACAGAATTAGTAACAACTCCTCCAGTGAAGATATATTTTATAACACTACCCTCAAACAGCAGCTACAAATGTCCTGACATTAAATGCAGCAAACACAATAATAGAAAAAGAAAAATCATTTGGTTCACAACCCCATTTAACCAAATGATTTGTACTAAGTTAGAGATAAATTCCTAAGATTGGTTGAGAAACACTTCTCTAAAAATAACCTCCTTAGCAAAATTTTAATAGAAATACTCTTAAATTAAGCCATAGCTGTATGGATAATCTCGACAAGATCATCAAAAAACATAATAATAGAATTTTAAACCAATATAAAAATATATATTTAAGAATATATTCAACCACTGCCATGGTTGAAAGATTATATATAATCTTTCAACCATAGCAGTGGTTGAATATATTCTTAAATCCTACATTGAGTGAATCTAGGCAGCTTTCAAACTTCACCACTAATTCAGTTCTCAACCAACTTTCTAACAGTTTAGAGTTAGATTGGACACCTCCTTAGCTACATTTTGAAAAAATAATTTTTGAATTTTGGTTCAGTAGAAAAGTTACATCAAAATATGTGAAGTCTAAAAAGGGAGACTAACTACAGAAGCACATAAGTGAGTGAGTGACTCATGCTCTAATGATAAATCTTATTCTTTATAACTTTTTTCTTGTTTAATATTTTTGCATGTGGTCTTCAATATTTAAATTCTGATATCTCTCATTATTTTTGTCAATCAATTTTTGCTTATCACTTATCAGAATTGATTATAAATAATCAATTTTTGTATTTTTTTTTTAATCAGTTGCATATAAATTTTTTTTTTTAATATTTTTGAATGCAGTTTTTACATTAAATTTATACTAAATTAATAGCAATGCCTGGAAAAATTACAGATTATATAGAAAAATGCACGAATGAAAACTAATATTCTTAAAATGATATTAAACCTGGAAAGGAACAGGACAAGATATTAAACCTGGAAAGGAACAGGACAAGATATTAAACCTGGAAAGGAACAGGACAAGATATTAAACCTGGAAAGGAACAGGACAAGATATTAAACCTGGAAAGGAACAGGACAAGATATTAAACCTGGAAAGGAACAGGACAAGATATTAAACCTGGAAAGGAACAGGACAAGATATTAAACCTGGAAAGGAACAGGACAAGATATTAAACCTGGAAAGGAACAGGACAAGATATTAAACCTGGAAAGGAACAGGACAAGATATTAAACCTGGAAAGGAACAGGACAAGATATTAAACCTGGAAAGGAACAGGACAAGATATTAAACCTGGAAAGGAACAGGACAAGATATTAAACCTGGAAAGGAACAGGACAAGATATTAAACCTGGAAAGGAACAGGACAAGATATTAAACCTGGAAAGGAACAGGACAAGATATTAAACCTGGAAAGGAACAGGACAAGATATTAAACCTGGAAAGGAACAGGACAAGATATTAAACCTGGAAAGGAACAGGACAAGATATTAAACCTGGAAAGGAACAGGACAAGATATTTTAGTGAAGTAAAAAATAAATTTCTTAAAATATTGCAGCTAAAAATAAAATTTGAATGCAATATTTTAAATAAGAAATTTCTTATTTTTTACTTCCTTAGATTATCTTGTCCTTTACTTTTCCAGGTTTAATATAATCTTCAGAATATTACTTTGCATGCACAGATTTTTTTCATGTAATGTGTGTGTGTAGAAACAAAGTTCTCTAATGTTTCTTTGGTGTGATTGTTTTCTTGTCCAGAAATAAGTTTGGGTAAATAATGATAAAAATGGTTCTAATGATTGAGCTTGAGTCAGCTTTGTGCTGAGTTGAAACTACCAAAGTAAAGCTTGTACTTACTTCATTGGTGGAGGTTCTGCAAAACACATCTAAACACTATACATTAAAAAGTGGAAGAGAGTTCATTTCTCTCATTTTCTGAAGTCCTGTCATAAAATTGTGCAAATGACCAAAACTCTTTCCAGTTCTTTTATTACTAACATCATGGGAAAATGTATTTCTTTTTATTTTATTTTTATTCTTATTTTATTTATTGATTTTATTTCATTTTCTCATAATAATCTTTCTTGAGTGGCTATCCAGCCATATATTAGGTGAATTTTAGTATTAGCAAAAACGAAGAAACATTGTGCCTGGAGAAATTTGACTAGAACATGCTGGGTTTAATGGTAGCTTCCTCTGCCCAAGGGAGTGTAGGTTCAAATCCTACTGTAAAGTGCAAATTTTTCTTTAATAAGATTTTTTGTACATTCAGGCCAGTAGATGAAAATAAATAAATATACTGTTCAATAAATAAACAGAGCATCTACTCAAATACGAGTATAAACTAAAAATAAGGTTTAAAGTGATAAAGAAAAGAAAAAAATATGCAATTGATGAGGGATATATTCAAATTGTGTATTTGAATTTAGTTTCTTTTATAATGCAACCTTTAATAGTTGGCAGGTGTTCTAAAATATTGACTGGAAACCTCTTCTTTCACATAAACATAATTGTATCCAACTCTAACAAAAAAAAAGTTACTTGCATCAAAACACCTGTCTTTCATAATGTGTCCCTCATGACTTCAACTTATCTGACCAAATTGTATATGACTGACAGTCATCTTGCTTGGCTCATAGCTGAACAGAAGTGATATCATATAGTATCATTAAGAATAGCTGCCATTCAACATTCCAATATTTTCTTTACTAAACTTTGTTTAATCTGACAGTGGTCACATGTCATCTACAGTAATTGATGAATCTCAAAACCTATCAAATTAGATCTCGTTTCCCTTTCACTGTTTCCTTTTTTCTTTTTTTTTCTTTTTTTGCTTTGACTGTAAACATCTAATTTGAATATACTTCTACCTTCATCTGTATTAGTGGGATTAACTTGCTGTCAAAAGAATGATTTTAAAATATAAGTATTATAACTGCACGTGTGGCTAATTCATTCACAGCACCGTGGTAAACACCTTTCCTTGTTTCTTAGGAGACTGACATTTGATTCTTTTGATGAAAAGAAAAATGCAGAATTTCACTGGATATTGTTAAATTTTTTACAAACAAATGGTGACAACAATTGGGGGAAAAAAGTAATTGGTCATATATATTGTAGAGATAGTTTGAAATGTTCTTTCTAGAAAGATAGTAATTGCCACCATGCAGGAATACTAAAAGGTATTGGCTCTTCCAAGAATCTTTTCCCAAAAGCTATTCTAATGTTTAATCATTTGGTCATATTTTGGAAGTAGGTTAGGCCAACAACTTTTCAGCATCACTCATACTGCTAACTCTCACTGTTGTGGACATGCTTATATCTTTACAAAACGTACATTGCATGCTGTTGAAATATATAAGCATTTTCAAGATGCCATTAAATGTTAGTCCCTTGCATTTGCATTATAAACTAATTAATGCTAAAGGATGTGCGTTGTGGTACAGTGGATATCGGCTCGGAACGAGAAACCAGGGAGCCAGGTTTGAATTCCAGTTGAATCCATTGTATTCACTTACGCGCAAATACCCTTGGGAAAGGTATTAATCCGTCTCTTCCTTCCAGTTATGGATTAAATAGCAGGACAGATTGGGTTCTATAGCCTTGGTCGGCAACCAGTCTACCGCAGAAAGCAATGGCAACCTACTACGGGATAATTTCCTGCCCAGTCAGTCATGTCTCTTTCGAGACATGATCGCCCAAGCGTGTATCACGTATGGCACTTTAACTGACTTTAACTGAATGCTTATTACTATTTTGAAACCAGCAACATACATATAGTAGTTGTAAAGTAATTAGTCATGATTAAGCCTAATTGGCAAAAAACAAATGGAAAAATTTCTCAAACAATAACAAAAAAAAAACGACAAAATAATACGAAGCAAACAATATATATGCAAGTCAAAACTAGTCAAAGCAACAGTAATATAGCAAAAAGTTAACAAAGAATTGTGTTCATATGCAAAAGGGATACAGTCAAGTGATTCTGACTTCAAGATGTGACTGGGAATTGTCCTTTTTTAAAATCATTTCACCCCAAGCAAGGCAGTACCGCCACTGATGCACAGGAGGCTACATAAGAGAGTAAAAGTTTAGGCAGAAGGAGAGTGAAGAGGAAGACAAACCAGTTACAGGGAGTGTCAGAGAAAGGGCAAAAGAAGAATGGGAACACAGGTGGGAAGGTAAAGAGAAAGGAAAAGAATACAACATATGGGGTTATGTAGAGGACTGGAGTCAATTGGATAAGAAATAGGAATTGACATTGCATTTAAATTCCTGAAGGTTGTAGTCATCAGGAAATCAAGTATATGGAAGGGAGTTCCACAGTTGGGAAGTGTGAGAAAAGAATCTGATGGAGTAGAATTGTTGGCTGCATTTGGTTGATCTGTACAGTATAACCTGTTTTGTGACATATTTTAATTATATTTGCATGTCAGGGGGTGTCATTTAGCTTAGATTGTATTTCAGGGTATCCTATCAAAATTAAAATAGTGGCCTTTATGAGAAACGCTGTCAATATATTTATGGTCATTTTTTTTTTTTTTCAGTAGATAGTGCTTTATTAATTTTCATAAAATGGGTCAGCACAGCCAGGCAACAGTTCTATAACAATGCAACAGTAAGTGTCAAGCACAGATTAACTTTTGCATTTACTTATCTGTTTCAGATGAAAATGAAATCTATCTCAGATTAGATTCTTGCAGTGGTTCCCAAAATCTAACCAAGGTCACATTCTTCCTCTTACAATTTTAGGTGTCATCAATTCTTTTCTCACTAGCAATTTGCTCAATATTATACTTTTGTTATGGCAATTATTGAAGCAGTTTATGAAATCAAATTTCAGTTCAATGGAAAATTGGCAATGTTTGCAAAAATGATGGTTTGTTAAAAGGATGGTTATTCCCTTGATACTGCTATTATTGTATATACTTTTGACTTAGCATTGTTTGTTTTTAAAAAGCAATGATTAGAATAAAATTAAAACACAGAAAAATGGATTTATACATTTTCTTTATTCTTGAGAATTCTCGACAATGATATCATGCACTATTTATTTATTAGACTGAATAAAAACTTGTTCTCATAATTATTCATATAATGGTAAACACCAAATATTGTATTGTAATTGGTTTACATATTTCGGAAATTGTTTTTTACTAAATTTTGGAATAAAAAAAAATTTAACAATTTATTTCTTTATAAAATGGTAAAAAATAAATCTTTCATAAAAAGCAAATAATGATTGTGTAATAACACATTTTAAAACCATTTTTTTTCTTTGCATTTAAATATTGTTAAAAAAATTTTATTTCAATGAATCATTAGAAAAAAGACTTTTGTATTTAATTTAATGCCTCCCACACCCTTTTTTTTTTTATCATTTCACCCCAAGAAATAATTAAGAAAAAGTGGTTATTCCCTGAGTATATTCAATTCCTCATTACCACTGTTATAATGTTAAGTCTTGCTTAGGCACTTGCCGTGATGTCTGTAAGAAATACTCTGAAGACTCACTCCAACAGATTTTTTTAAGACTCACTGAAGTTCTTTATATAAGCATCTAAACTATACCATTTGTGTCACTGGGGGGGGGGGTTATTTACTCCACAAAAAAATAAAGAGTTTTTGAAGAAAGTTTTATTCAACGTAACAGAAATGATCTAATCTAAACTTATTTATAAATGGAACTTTGTCTGTGTGTGTTTGTGTATCCGTTACCTATAGACTCCGAAACGGCTGAACCGATTTTCTTGAAAATTTACACAGTTGTACTATAAGTGTCTGTGAGTGTTCTTAGCTAGGTTTTGTGTCGAGGTACCCCCGATAAATATCGATAATCAAAAAAATCAGGGTATAGAAGGAGTGGTCCGATTTTAATCAAATTTGATACACTCATAGACAAAGACATAAGAAATGATATTCAGAAGTTTCAAGGTTGCAGTTCTTACAATAGTGTAGAAAATTTGATATCGATAGCAGGAAATCAAAATTTGACTGACATCCATTCATTTTTCTTTCAGTCTACAGTTTCACTTTAACTGGAAACAACTATTGCTTTTTAGTCTTTCTTGCCAACATCCAAAGAGTCTGAGCTCCAAGACCATGGATTAGTTTTAAAGCTTTCATTACACCCGAGCAATGCCGGGCTATACTGCTAGTCAGGTATAAAAATCAGTAGAAACTGTTATATTTAAACTCAGAAATAAGGGAAAAATCATGAATAATAATATTTAGACATTTAGTTGTACTTCTTCATATTCTCAATGTAGATACAGGGTCAGTTGGTGTGTTTGGCTTTAGAATGAATTCCTCAAAACAATGGGAATTGGATCACGTTCCAAATACAATCCAACAAATTTGGCACTTAGATATATCCTGATAACAGAATACTTAAGATAAATTGCTGAGAATGAGTCACAGTCAAACATGTTAAATATTTGAGTCATAAGGTAATAGTTATATTAGCCGTTTCCTTATAAAGAAACACTTAACATTCATTGACCAATTGTTGCATGAGTTATGCTTTTCTTCACTTTCTGGCCATTGGGCTGGGATGAAAGTGTAGTATCTGCCTTTGGGCAAATTATATTTTATCTTTCAACTGTGTTTCTGTCTTCATGTTTATAAAGAAAAAAAAAATAATAATGACAGAACACAACAAATAATTGAGGGATACCTTGTCCTTGGGATTCCAACCCTGCAGCAGTGCCTTCCTCAACCAAAGAGAGAGGGTTGTGAGGACCTGACAATTTGGGGATTTTTCACATGTGCACATATTTCGGCTTGCCACTTTAAGCTGGCTTTGTGCCATATCCTGTCACTGTGAGGGAGGGAGTAAATATCAAGTGTAGTATCTTCTAATGGTAATGATAATATTAGCCATCTCTTTATAAGGAAACATTCAGTATTCATCAACCAAGCAGCCAGTGCTGTATGAGTTACACTTTTCTTCCCACCCTAGCCATAAAGATGGGATCACCAAGTTGTATCTGTGCTCTTCATCTCTAATGTCAATGGTATTATCATGTTTGTTTTTTTTATAAGGAAACATTTGGCATTCTTGATTGTGCTATATATTAAACTTTTTTCACTCTCTGGCTGTCAGACAGATCAAAGTGTAGTATCTGTTCACCTCATCTCTAATGGTAATATTACTTATTTCCTTATCAGGAAATATTTAGCATTCATTGATTGAGCAGCTTGTACTGCTTTTGGTAGAAATTTATAAAAGCTTTCTTTTTAGAAAAATAGGTTTCTCGTGTATTGTTATCATTGTTTCCATTATTAATGAGGGAGAAAGCTTTCTTCTGAACATTTTTGCTTGTAGTATGAAATGTCAACATTTATATCATAATTTTATCTTCGAGGTAAATGTGCTATTTTAGTTGTTGCTGTTGGTCATCCTCAAATGATGTTGGTTTTATTATTTGGTAAATTTCATTCTTTGTGATTATGTAGCACCATTTCATAGGGTTTGAAGAAAGGTGATCTTTTCTAAGATCTACAGATTTCATTTGCTTAAATCAAGTTTTAATAATTGATCTGAGAAAGTGATTGTATGAAGTTTAGGTATTTCTGAATGGGTTGGATGCTCTGCATGACCTCCATGTAAAATTCTTGACCTGACAAGGCTATTTAAGTATATGACTTGAATTCTTAGGTTAATGTTTTAGTTTTGTAACAATTTGAGGTGTTGAGCAAAACTACTCCTAGCACGGTCATATGCAATTTCCTATCTCCGACAACTCTTGTGCAGCCTATGTTCAATTTCCTTTTATACTAAATTTGTTATAACTGATTATTTGAAGTGTTTAGGATTTATTAATTTCATATCCTGAAATTTTATGATGGATTTAGGGTGTATGCCGTTCCAGGTCATAGTTTTTGTTTTGGAAATGTTTATCTTGAAGAATCCTATTTCTTGGAACACTTGGTATAGAATGTTGTTCTTTTTCTTCTTATTTTTGATCAAGATCACTCTTATCCCAGTTATGAATACCTATGTCATCAGCATACTCACCCACTCCTCATCAGTACACCAGGAGAGAAGGCAAGAATTCTGTTTTCTATCAGTTGATTGGTTTGATATGTGCTATATGAGTTTAAGATCAAAGAAAATCCTTGCCAGATTTTTTTTTTTTTTTGTTGCTCTCTGCACTTTTCCTGGATTTGTCTTGCAGAGAAAACCATATTTGTTCTTCTGTTGACTCTGATATCACATTGACTTTCAATGAAAATAACCCCTGACACAGTCAGGAAATGATTGAGAAGGATCCTGGCAGGGAATTTCTCCTGTGATGGATAGGAGAGAGAGATTCCATAGTAGTTTCTTAAAGATGGTCATTATATTCACATCCTTCAGATCTGATGGAATTTTCTCCTTTCCCAAAATCCATAGGAGGAGGAGGAATATTTTTGTTTAATGAGGTAATCCGCCATGCTTGATCAGTTTCAGGGGGTTATCATGAAAAGGCATTTGACAGTGTTCCAAGACCAGCCATGTGACAGGTTCTCAAATGCTATGAATACCCTGAGAAATTCATAGTATTTATCTGAGGTCTACATGAGGAGATGATGGGTTGTGTCCAATATCAAACTGGCCATTCAGATTTCTTCGTCCTCACAGCTCATCTCCAGTCCAAGACTAAAACAAATGCATATCACAGAGCTTCAATATGCCAATGACAACTGTATTCTGACCCATGAACTCAAAGACTTCCAGAACTCTACGGACAACTTCTCTAGAGTGTCCATACACTTCAGACTCATCATCAATGCAGCAAAGACTAAGGGTCTTCTTTAACCACCACTGGGAGATCAATGACCTCCTGGAGTTTCTGTATTTAAGGCTAGAAGGAGAGTTTAATTTGATTGATTCATTTTTTTCTGGATTATTAACCCTTTGCAGGCTTTTTTTAAAGGATAATGATTTAGTGTTACTAGTCTTACTAATTAACTCATAGCCAGAGAGGAGGAAATTTCATACCTTTCTCAAGAGTATTCGTGTGTAGGTGAATATAATGAACACAATTAGAATTCAAACTCCGCTATCTGACCAACAATTCCAAGCCATTATCCATTACACCACTCACACATTCAAACTTACACCACTTGATATTCACATCCATCTAGGTATTGACTAGGTTTGACATTGCTTAGCTTCAGTGATCGTTTGAGAACTGGTGTTTCAGTGTGATGTGGCCATAATCCTAGAAGGAGAGTGAAGTGGGGAAAATGAATCGATTTCATGAGAAGGAAAGTGTCGTCCAACACTTGAAAGCACCATTCTTCTCATGAAAGGTGCTGCATTTAATACTGAGTCCTTAATATAAAAGGATTGATTGATTTTTTTTTTTTTCTTTCCTTCTTTTTGGGAGTTAACAAAGATTTTTCCAGATATATGTTGTACTATTTAACATAACAGCTGGAGAGAGAAGAGGTGATTTCCTAAAGTTATTCACATGTAAATAAATGTAATAAACTCAGCTGGAATTTAGACTCTCCAGTTTCTCATTCTGAACCACAATCCATTATCCCACCCTTGTGGATGGAAGTGATTATATAAATCTATAGGTCATTCTATAAGCAAATGATAAAAGAAATGGATAAGAATTAAGTTGAAATAACAGCTAGTAGTAACCTCTAAATCAGTGAAATTGAAGCAATTTACTTTTTTCTTCATCAACCAAAGCAATTTGTCCTGTAACTAGAAGCACCTTGATAAATGCTCCACTATCCAAAGCTTAACTTCATCAATCAAAGGCTTAATTTCAGAAAAAAACTGGGAGTCTGGCAGTTTTTGAGATAAATATTTCAATCACATTAAATCTGGCTTGCTTATTTCATCTAGTTTTGTAGTAGAGAAAATAACAATTCTTCCAATGGTCAATAACTATTTAATTGTCATTCCTGGTGTGACATGACCAGAATTACAGGCAGATCACGTGATATCATTCAGATCAAACATTTTTGAAGGCATTTCAGGAAGAGGTTGGGTACAGTCTTCAAATCGTCAAATATAATGTGGGTAAAGGATTTTTCTTTCTTTCTTTTATTATTATTACCCCTTTTGTTGAACTGTGACTGGACATTGGACAACACACTGATTTGGCGATTTTCTTATGTCTCCAGGGGCTTCATGATATTTTTTACAAAAATTTTTCATTCTTTGAGGAAAATATTTTATGCCTGAAGTTATCAAGATTTTTTTTTTTTTTTTTTTTTTTAACTTCTTTCTTTACATTTGTTCTTACCTACACCCTGATTAGATTACAATCATTATTTGGAACTGTTTTGAAAATGACAGTTATAATCAGTCTGACATGGATGATTTCAATGTTTTAATTGATCTCTGAAATATTTTCAGATGCTTGGTCAGCTAGTTGGGAGTGGGCAGTGGACTCCCAATTGCAAGAAGAGGAGGAGGAAGAAAGCTATTCTAAAAGACGATATCATGAAACCTGGTTGCAGAATTCTATAATATCTTTGTCTCCAGCTAATGACCTTTTAGCCATCGCAAATGAGGACCGGATTGTCCTTCTTGCACGTAAGTGATTTTTAATATTCCTTTTGTAAAATTAACTTCTTTGGGTATAATAGCTATGCTATAATATTATAATTTATTAAGTCAGACTATAAGTTATTAATCTTGATATTACTTTTTCAAAAGTCATAACAGTATGTAAAAGTAATTGTAGGTGGTGCCACTGTACTTTGACATCATGGAAATGCCCAAATCTGTCTGTTTAATCTGATATCTGGTGAGTCAGTATAAACACCAGCTTGACTACTCATGGCAAGGCGACATGAATTTTCAAATGAAGTATGATAATGCAAGACAAATTGGACTTTCCATTTCTGTAATAGTGAAGACATTTGACATCCCTTGATCTATGGTGTCCCATGTGTTTTGGTAATACTTGATGAAAGGCATTACTGCCTACCAGGGAGAGAATAGTGGCCAACCATGGGTCCTTGATAATTATGACTACAGGTGTCTGTCTAGAATTCTCTGTTGTAACAGACAAGTGATACTTGCTTAAATTATATCAGCATTCAATGTAAGAGGTTCTAGTCTCCATTCAGCATTTTCTATGAGATATTGGAGCAGAAGAACCACTAGGGTGTTCCTGTTAACTCTGGACAGCACTTCATCTGAGTTTTGGAAATTGCTAATTGAACTCTGGTGTCAATGTGTGACATGGTCCAGTGTGTCCAAGTTTCAGTTGTTTCAGTTTCAGGCTGAGAGTAAAGTTTTACTTTAGCATAGATTCCATAAGGTCATAGACTCCAGTCATTAACAAGGCACCATGTTAGGCTCGTGGTGAAGGCTAGTGGTGATTCCATGATGGTGTGTTCAAGTAATGAAATACACTTTTCATCCTTATTGCTGAAATAATGCTAATTCAAACTGTTGTTAAGTAGCCTGAACATAGTCATCTGAAAAAGTGATGAAGATTATCTCATTTTCATTGATTTTTTTTTTTTTAAGCCCAAGGAGGCAATAAAGCCATTAAAACACAAGGAGTTACTAATTGCTGGTAGGCAATATGATCACAGTTTGTTGAAAGAGACAATATCACATTATCAAGTATCTTCTATATGCCATATCTCTTCAGGATGTAGGTGATCATGGCCTTCCACATCTCCCTATCCCTAGTTGCTTTTAACATGCTTTCTACCCAAACCTCACTCTGCCATCCATTTGCTCAAGCCAATTATGCTATGCGTTGCTTTCCCCTGTCTCTCTTTCCTACTATCTGACCTGTGAGTACCAGATTCTCCAAGTTCTCCTTCCCCATTATTGATATCAAAAGACAATACTTTTGTCACAGTAGTCTCAGGCATCAAGTCCAGTGTTTTAGTGATTATAGGTTTGTTGGATTGTGATTGCCACATCAGTTGTGGCATGTTTCATCTAGTGAGTGGAATATGTGCACATTCCATCTGGTGAGTGGAATATATATGTATTTATTTATTTATTCATTTTGCATTTTTTCATCTCTATCAAGGCAGGTAAAGACTGAAGGAAAAATAACCTAATATTGAACAAAGCAAAAGAACTTAGCAGAAACAGTAACAATTCTACCATCAGAACCTAATGTCTTAGGCAGGAGAGAAAACAATAAAAGAACAGGAATTAAGAAGACAGAAGATAACAATCGACATTACATTTCAACATTTGAGCTTCAAATATTTAAATGCAGTCTCAATCATTACTTTTGTCTTAATTCTTGTTCTTTTTAGTGTTCTTTATCCTTAAGTCTTTTTTTTTCTCTCTCTAATATTCTCTAACACTTGTCTTAGTGGTTTTATTGTCTTGCTTGTTGTGAAATGATTAAAAAAAAATTAAAAATTTAAAAAACAGGCACATTATTTCATAAGTGTTCTGTTATTTTTTTTAGTTTGAACTTCAACAACTCCAAATTTCTTACCAAACAGTGGCACATGTGTGATCACTAAAAAAAGCTCAATACAACATTAACATCCTTTACTGGATAAAAATTATAAACAAAATGAATTCATCATGTGACACATCATAAAACAATACATTTCATCCATAGACCTTAACAAATATGTGAAACTTACGATATAGTATAAAAAATTTGCCACTTTCTGAATAGCCAATAAAAGTTTGCCTATGAAATCCAAGCTTCAGATCACCAATGTCATCTATAAATTTAATTTTTCAATGCAAGGCTTTGAACATTGTAATGAAGATAAAGCCACAAAGAAATTTTACAACCACATCCTGTTGAAACATTGGTTCATGTATGATCACTGGTCAAGCAACATTGAATGTAGTCAGTACTTTGATGGGTTACCACTTGGGAATACCAAATCCTGTAAGCTTGGATGTTGTGGGTGGTGTGACGGATAATGATTTGGAATTGTTAGTCGGAGAGCTAATTCCTATTGGGTTCATTATAGCATTATATTATAATATTAAACATTATTTATTTGTTTATTTACAAGAATAATTTTATATTAACAACATTCTAAAAACTAATATAATTGTATTAAAACTAAAATGCAATATCATTTGCCAATTTATAAAGAAATGCATATGAAAACAATTTTTTATACATAAATTTATAATCATTTTTAAATTATTAAAATATGTAAACCAACTGTAAGATAATCCTTATTATTTACCATTTTATAAAGTTTGAATCAGTTAATGCAAATCCAAAACTTTGCTAATCATTTGAATAAACAATATAATAAATAGAGTAAAAAGTGTTTATTATTTTTGTCGTCAATTCTTAAGAACAATGAAATAAATTCACTTTCATCATATTTTTAGATTTTATTACATTTCTAATCATTGCTTTTTAAAGCAAACATTGCCAAGGATGGAAGGTTGTTAAAATAATAGTGGTGTCAATAGAAGAACCCTCTTTTTGACACTTTTTTTTTTCCTGATCCAAAGGTCCATGTTTGCTATAATTTCTCTATTTGGTCAGTTAAGTGCCATACGTGAAACATGCTTGGGCGATCATGTCTTGAAGGTGACATGACTGACTGGGCAGAAGATTATCCAGCAGTAGGTTGCCATTGCTTTCTGCGGTAGACTGGTTGCCAGCCAAGGCTATAGAACCCAATTCGTCCTGCTATTTAACCCATAACTGGAAAGAAACGGATTAATACCTTTCCCAAGGGTATTTGCGCATAAGTGAATGCAATGAATTTAACTGGAATTAGAACTTGGCTCCCCAATTTCTCATTCCAAGCCGATATCCACTGCACCACAACGCACATCCTATTTCTCTATTACTTTTCATATTTGTAATGGAGATGATACTGGATAGTGTTAAGGATAATTTATTGAATGAGAAACAAAAATTATCCTTTCAATGAAGACCTTTATGGATGATATAACACTGATTCCAGGGTTAAAATCATACATGAGTTTTTTTTATGATTTGCTTACAAAATCTCTTTACTTAAGCAAGAATAAGAATTAAGTCAACTAAATGTCACAGTTTATCCTTAATGAATTTAGTGCTAAGGGAAATCCAGTTCTTCTTCATGAGAAATAAAATTCGTACAATCATTACAATAAATGCTAAAAGACTTGCATGATGCTACTCCCTACATTTTATTGTCATTACTGGAAAAACATGAAACAGCTGAAAGTGGCTTATACTCTGTTGATAAGTGTGATCTTGTTGCCAAAAATAAATTGATGTGAATGTAATTTGGTTCACTCCCCAAAATACAAATATTACAGGTATAAGAGATATCACTTACAAGATTTGATGCAATGGGTTGTTTAATCAGTAGCTACCTGAAGATATGGTTGGAAGCATCTATCTCCTCAACAAATGTATTGTACAGTTAGACCTCAAAGCTGAAACTTTCACCACTGTCACTTGCTGAGAAGTACAAAGTCAGTAAAGCTTCACGACTCCCAACTTATTTTTGTGTACTAAGTACAAGTGTCAGTACTATTAAATTATTTCCCTAACCCTGGCATGGTTCTTATTTGGTATTGCACTCTTTTTATTTTTTAAATAATTTTCTCTACAGCACTATTATTTTTGTTTCATGTTTATTAAACTTTTCGAAAAATTCCCCAGGCAAAACATTGATTTGACATGCCATGTTTATTTTATAAGTTGAAAAATTTCTATTGGTATAACTATTCGAGGCAGCATTAGTTCGTTATACAAGAACTGAGCTTTCATATAATCTTTACTAAATGCCTTTAACATTTGTATAGCTTCAGTTCAGGACTCTATGACCACTTGTATATAGATATTTAAAAAATATGCAGTAATTTTTCTTTTTTTCTTTTAGCTATTTCTTTGTTTTAAAAAAGGAAATTTTTTATGCAATTTTGTATGCAATAAAATGTTTGTTGTGCTTCTTAGTAAGTCTTACCTTAAAAAAAATCTAAAAAAAACTTATTCTTTTTCTCTCTTTCTTCTTCCAGTGCAGTGTCTTTAAAATTGCAATATTTAATCCTTCCAAAAAGACTCTGGTGTTTGGTCAATAAAATACTGATTGTTAGGAAGTGAACCAGGCCAAGAACTTCCTTGTATATAAGTACTCTTAGATACCAAATACAAGTCTTAGATACCAAATACAAGTGCTGGCATGATTAAATTATTTGCTTCAGTTTTCTCCTCGTACGGTGGCTATTTAGTATGGCACTTTTCTTATTTCTCAAATAATTTTTTCCATGGCACTATTATTTTGTCCCATGTTTATTAAACTTATAAAAAAAATTCTAGGTTTAAGGTTTATTTGAAATGTCATGTTTATTTTACAAGTTGAATAATTTCTAACTGGCATAACTATTCTAGATGGCATTTGTATCTGGTACAAAAGAATATTAAGAACTGAACGTTTACATAGGGTGCAGCAGAAATACCTCCCACATAATGGTAAGGCATTAGTGGCAACAGTGCCCTTATCTACCAGTATGTGGAAGGTATTTCTGTCATACCCTGAATGATTTTACTAAATTCTAACATTTGTATAACTTCAGTAATAAAATCAGTTCAGGAATTTATGACCAGTTACAAGACATTGCACTTTCACATTTGTTTAATTATTCCCCAGAAAATTTCTAGTGTTTAGTCAATGAAATACTGATTATGGAAAATGGGTCAGGCCAAGAATTTTTCATGTTTGTAAGTGCTCTTGTGTACCAAATACGTTGTATACCAAGTACCATGATTGAATTATTTCCTTCAGTTTTTCCCCTGGTACAGTGGACATCTGGTATAGCACATTTATTATTCAGATAAATTCCCACTGGCATGACTATTCCAGACAACACTTGTATTTTGTACAAAAGAGTACTTGTGAAAAACTTGCAGCAGCCTAATATAAGTAAAACCACTGCTAAGAAAGTTGGTTCATTGTGTCAGGCTAGACAATTTTTATCTCCTGAATCTACCATTTGTCCATGTTTTGAATATTGTTGCCACATGTAGTCTGGTGTTTCTGCTGTGCATTTAGAGATTCTTGATAAAATCAAAAGAATCAACAATATTATTGGTCCTGACCAGGCATTTCAGCTTCAGTAACTTTTCTCACCACTGCCACTGGAATTTCTGTGTCATTTCTATAAATACTTGCATTATAATTGATTGGATGAATTCTTCACTATGATATCTAAACTTCATGAATTTAACTGCAGTGTGATGCGGTTGTACCAGAAAGCCTTCGTGGACTGTTGTCCCCATATATCAGGATCGATCCTGGTCTAAGAACAAGCCATCAGCTCACACTCGTCGGTCACTAGTGGCGTTGACACAGCAGCTGGTCTTTGGGTTGACCTCTTCAACTGTAATCTTTCTTACCCACGTTCTGATTTTGACCTTAAGAGAGCTGAATTATCACTGCAGCATCTCCACCAAGCTAAACCAAGTTGGATATGCGCACACAATTGTGGAAATAAAAACAGCACCAATTTTAGAAATGAAATGAATGATGCCTGCATAAACTGTAGATAGTATTTATATACAAAAAAATAAGAGAAAAATAATTACAGTTCTTCTTTTTCTTCCAACCTGTTCTTATTAATTGACAACACAACAAAAGTTTCGGTCAGTTTATCTAAGTAGTGCCAGACTTGTTAATCAGATAACTGGTAATTCAAACACTGCTGGTTGTACTTTGCAAAAATGTTCACCAGCATTTTTCTTATCATCATCAGTTTGGCATAAGGTTTTCATCAGGGTTTTTCTCTTTTTCAGCAGATAACTTTGGTTATTATTATTTCAAATTTTGGTTGGCAATTTCAAACTTTAACTGCAAAATCACTGCCTGGAACTTACAGGAACTTTCTGGTTGGTGACAGGAACTCTACAGTTGTTACCAGTTACGTGGCGACTAACTCTGTCTCGCTACATCTCTAGCCAGGAACTCACAGAAACTGTCTTTAACTCCTCAGGACTCCCGTATTTATGTGTGTCCCTTTTTTCTTTTCTTTTTTTTTTCTTTTTTCTTTTTTTTTTTTTTTACTGGTGTGGTGAGGATGCATAAGGGGTGTTATGCAAATATCCTAACATTCAACTAGTCCTCCTTCTGTTTTACACATCTAATCATAGACTGTTCTCCCCCTCCACTTTGGGTGGAGTTATTGCATGACATCAGTTTCTCTCAGGGAAATTTTAAATTGTCATTTTCCAGTAATTAATAATTGTCCTTTTTCTTCTCTCAACAAATCAACTTAACCTTTGCTCTAAACCGAATTCCCATCTGGAGAAATACGAATAAAAATCCCTTTCCTTAATCACCTTGTTTACACTTTTCAATAAGGCGAACTTGACATTCTGACCTCCTAATTATGCCAGAGTGTATCGGCTGTATTTTGCCGGGAACAGAGAAAATAAAATTTTCTCTTTAATTGTTTTTCTGCCTATGTTTCGTGGGTCTATTACACATTTCAACACAGTGGTTCTGACATTTGATTTTTAATTATATTGGCCATATTTCACTGAAGGTTTTAAGAGAATATATAAACAAATAAAAAATTTTCAATTGTTTCTCTTGTCTATAGATACTTATTTCAACACAGTCGATTGATATATGACCTCCATTCATGTCAGCTATCCTTCACAAATTTTGGCTGGGAAAATATGAATAAAAAAAAATATAAGTTTCACTTCCTTAATTGTTTTTTTGTCTATGCATTGTTTAGTAATGTCTCCTCTCTTTCAACAAGGTGGATTTAACACTTGACCTCTCAGCTGTCTCACTGGATAACAACAATCATATGGTATAATTACATTTAATTCCTATTTTTAGCCAGTTTACAATCTTGGGAAAGCGAATCTCTTTCCAAAAAAACAAAACAACATCACTTTCTTTTTAACTCTCTTATCAGAATAAAATAAATGTCTTTTAGTTAAATCTTTTTCAGCCATAATAATAATCAGTTCTTTCGCTCGTATGCCCTGTTAAATATTGTGATATCAGTAGTTGACTGACAAGTTTTCAATTGCAAGTTTTATGCTAACGGTTTCTTTTCTCTCACTCCTTGCTTTTTGGAACTCTTCTGCTTTCATGCTTTCCAACCAATGTTGATCTTCAAAAATTTAAGTGCAATGTCAATCATTATCTACTATCTTTTTGATTACTTTTCTATTGTTCTTCCTTCTTAGTAATGTTTCCCTTTTTTCTTTCTTTTTTTTTTTTCTTGTTCTTTCACACTCAGTAACCCCTTGTTTCTTAGCTGTTTACTGCCTTGCTTGGGATGATATTTAAAAATACTGTGAAGATTAATTATTCTTTACGATGAAAAAAATAGTTTACACTGTGGCAACTGGTAGAGCCAGGATGAGTTACTATGCACATCATCTCAAAGGAAACAAAAAAATATGGTGACAAAAGAAAATCACATTTAGGAAAGTGAGTATCTTGTTACAGCTGTTGAACCTTCAAAACAAGGTGCATAGACATGTGGGAAAAACAATTGGAGGACAATTTACCTCAGTCAACATCAGATTTGCCCAAAGAGAATGTTTCCTAATAAAGGCAGTATATGACATGCCGTCAACACCAGGACCTCAAAATGTCGAGATTTCTAAGATCTGACCAATTCAGTGTATGTATAAGTGGGAAGCAGACATTGCTAGCTTCAAATATATCTTCATTGATTGTGATTACATTCTGAAGTGGAGGCACAACGTAGGACTGGTTGAATTTGCTGGAGCTACAAAAAGATGTTTCAAGGCTGCTAATAAATCTTTATCAAATAATAATTCTGGGAGCTACTTTTACAAAAAAAAAAAAACAACAAACAAATCATTACACTATTTACATTGTTCAGACTGTTGTCCTCATCTTTGGGTTTCTAAATGACATTTTGGCAAAATGAACCAGCCGGTTGCATTATTTTTTCACTTTTATTTTTGGGGTGTCTATGATTTCGCCTCTCTATAGGGTGATCATTTTCATTTCTATCAAATTACGTGGCATCATTTTGTTACTAATACATCTTATTATCAGGAAAGATATTCAAGATCATTTTTCTTCGTTTAAATCTGATGTGTTTTTGAAGTGTTCCTCTAATTTTTTTAGCAGTGTATGTATATATATATGTTGTAGTGCAGTGGACATCGGCTCGGAATGAGAAATCGGAGAGCCGAGTTCGAATTCGTTGCTTTCTTTTACGTACAACTACCCCTGGGAAGGGTATTAACTCGTCACTTCTCTCTGTTATGGGTTAAATTGCGAGACAGATTGAGTTCTATAGCTGGGGTTGGAAACCAGTCTACCGTAGAAAGAAATGGCAACCTACTGCGGGAAAATCATCATGGATCGAAAGAGATAACTTAACAGATTGAATCTTTTTTTTTTTATATATAGAATTAAAATCTGAATCTTACGCCTAATATTTGAAAGTGAATTTTGATGACCGAATATTTTTATTGGCTAAAATAAAGCCTTCTGGTAAGGAAGGAAATTGTTCAAATAAACCCCAATAAAAGGGACCTGTAACAAAAGAGAAAGATGTAAATAGTTGCTTTCTTTGCTCCTTTTGTTCCTGTGTAGATGGACACACACATAAGAGCGCATGCGTATGTGCAGTACGTTTCAGTCGGCCATATCTTTTTTTCACGCAGACATTCAGTGGATTCTTCTTCTATGTGCCCTGGTTCCTCGGGATGTAGGCGATCATGGCTTGTTTTCCTTTCCTTTCTTTCTTGCAACTGTCTTCACACCTGATCTTACATGGTCATTTAAGAAATTCTTTTTAAATATATTTCTTCAAAAGAGCAATGCAAGCAATCATGATACAACAGATTTTTTTTATTACCATTGAATTGTCATGACTTTTTGGAAAAGACAGTGAAGTGGCTTCTCAATTGCCTTCTCCACAGTTTGAAATTCGGAGTTTTCCTTCTCCTATAATGGGTGTTGTCCAAGGCTAGAGAGCCTAGTCTATTCTGCTATTTACTATTTAACCAATAGTTGGGAACATCAGTGAATTAACAGTTCCTTTTAGTGGAAGAATATTAATTTTCCATATCAGTGTAAGCTGGAAAGCTCAAAGATCTGTGTGAGCAATATATAAGAAATGACTGGATGACAATATATTTCTTAGTCTCTTTATGATTTTCTAGGATGAAGAGTTATTATTTATATTATATGCATGGGAGACTTTTTTTCCTTATCTTTGTTGTTAGAATCACAACATTTCAGCCATTGTGTTCTCTTGCAAATTTCAAGTGCATGTCAATCAGGGTAATCTTCAGTGAATTCTTAACTAACTGTTGCTGATTTGAGGTACAGTTGGAGTACCCTGAGTTATAGTAATGAGGCTTTGGATTCTGAAACCATGCCTAATCCCAGGCAGGGTTTGTTAGAGGTCAAATGTAGTAGCTATATGAATTTATATTTTATTTAAAAGTTATATTCTTTTAACACAAATTCTTTTACAGAAAAATATGACCCACAAGAAACAGATGAAAGTCTTGAATCCAAATTCACTACTGTATGGCAAGCCTCTTTGAAGCAAGAGGAAGGGTAAGAGTTTTTTTTTATTCTTATTGCAACAGTAGCTTTTCCATACAATTTGCTTACATGGTACAAAGTGTAATACCACATATCTTAAAAGTTTCCAGACTCTTTATATATTTACCATAAGTTGTAATTCTATAAAGCTTTAATGATCCAAACTCTTTGTACAAGTTGCTCATAGCACAATTTTTAAAAAAATTTATTACTTTAATACCTATTAAGACAAAGAAACATTTTTTATATCTTCCTAAATTTTCATAGCTTTATGTACATATGTGTTGCGATTGTTTAGAATTAATGCACTGGATACTCAGTTTGGATTAGATTTGTTATTTTTATGAGAGTGAAAGAGACTGAGAAAACTAGTGAGAAGTGAAGAAAGGACAAAGGAACAGGGTTCAGGAAGATGGCGACTGATGTTGCATTTAAATTTTTGAAGATTTTAAATGGCATGGATGCAAGAAATTGGAAGGGAGTTCCACAGGTGATAAATGCAAGAAATTGTTAGAATAGAAGAAATGGTTGCATCTTGTTGGTTCATCAGTAAAACGTAACCTTGTTGTCAATCTAGTAGCACTGCTTAAATTCGTGCAGTCGAGGCAATAAGGAAAAATGCTCATCAGTACAGTTGCCATGAAAATATTTGTAGAAAGGACAGAAGGAAGCCACGTCATGTCTGTGTGACAGTGACTGAAGTTGAGATGCCAGATGAGAAACTTTCTTTGGATTTTACCAAGAATTTTGAGATATACAACAGGAGCAATACACCGTTTGTAAATGCGCAAGATGGATTCTGATAAGAAAAATTTCCCAGCATGACATAATGAATAAATTTTCCCATCAGTACACCTAGCAATTTAGTTGCTTTTCTTTCTGGTCTTTATCAATGATTTCCCTGATGTCATCAGATTCCAACTAGGTATCTATGACACAAATATTTACTCCTGTCTTAGCAAGATCAACACATTTCACAAAGTAAAACTGGCAACTGTTCTTGAAAAGGACATCCACTCAGTTATTAACAGGGCCAAGAAAAGGCTTGTAAATTCTAATGATCCCAAATCAAAACTGCTTTCATTTAATAACCACAAAGGACTTTTTTTGTCTGTCATCATCATGGCTGATACTAAAATCCAGAAGAGCAACACTTTGCAACTTCTTGTGACTACATTTGTCACTGACATGAAGTAGAGCAACTACATTGAATTAATTTGACCCTATTGAATTATTCCTTTCATGATTGGCTTTCCTTGACCCTATTGAATTATTCCTTTCATGATTGGCTTTCCTTGACCCTATTGAATTATTCCTTTCATGATTGGCTTTCCTTGACCCTATTGAATTATTCCTTTCATGATTGGCTTTCCTTGACCCTATTGAATTATTCCTTTCATGATTGGCTTTCCTTGACCCTATTGAATTATTCCTTTCATGATTGGCTTTCCTTGACCCTATTGAATTATTCCTTTCATGATTGGCTTTCCTTGACCCTATTGAATTATTCCTTTCATGATTGGCTTTCCTTGACCCTATTGAATTATTCCTTTCATGATTGGCTTTCCTTGACCCTATTGAATTATTCCTTTCATGATTGGCTTTCCTTGACCCTATTGAATTATTCCTTTCATGATTGGCTTTCCTTGACCCTATTGAATTATTCCTTTCATGATTGGCTTTCCTTGACCCTATTGAATTATTCCTTTCATGATTGGCTTTCCTTGACCCTATTGAATTATTCCTTTCATGATTGGCTTTCCTTGACCCTATTGAATTATTCCTTTCATGATTGGCTTTCCTTGACCCTATTGAATTATTCCTTTCATGATTGGCTTTCCTTGACCCTATTGAATTATTCCTTTCATGATTGGCTTTCCTTGACCCTATTGAATTATTCCTTTCATGATTGGCTTTCCTTGACCCTATTGAATTATTCCTTTCATGATTGGCTTTCCTTGACCCTATTGAATTATTCCTTTCATGATTGGCTTTCCTTGACCCTATTGAATTATTCCTTTCATGATTGGCTTTCCTTGACCCTATTGAATTATTCCTTTCATGATTGGCTTTCCTTGACCCTATTGAATTATTCCTTTCATGATTGGCTTTCCTTGACCCTATTGAATTATTCCTTTCATGATTGGCTTTCCTTGACCCTATTGAATTATTCCTTTCATGATTGGCTTTCCTTGACCCTATTGAATTATTCCTTTCATGATTGGCTTTCCTTGACCCTATTGAATTATTCCTTTCATGATTGGCTTTCCTTGACCCTATTGAATTATTCCTTTCATGATTGGCTTTCCTTGATCCTATTAAATTATTCATCATAGGGCTTGTTCTGATCTAATTCTGTGTGTTCATATTCAATGTTATTTGTTTTAGGCATGGTTTTATTTAGTTGAAGAATTTACTTTCTGACATGTTTTATCTAGCAGTTACATCTTACTTTTTCTGTAACTATTCATGCTCATGTCAAATTTATCAATATTTTTTTTAATTTTGATGGTGGTCGTGAGGGTTAAGTGAGATCAGCTTCAAATCTCAGCATCTGTAAAGTATGAGATTTGACATTTGTGCCAAAATTTGTCAGTTTTTTGGTCTTTATTCCTGTATCACATCACATCTATATTGAGCTGATAATTTTTATTTGAATTTTTGAGATGAGGAATTTTTATTATACACAGACTTTGATGGACTAGTATCTTTGTTTTAGTTGTTATAATAATGATAATTCCTCATCTCAAAAATTCAAACAAAATTTGATTATAGTAATTAGATCTGCTTTTATCCTGAGATAAATGAAAAGTATGACAAAAAATAAATGTTTTAAATTTTTTATTTAACTAGCATGGTTGTTATGTCAAAATATATTTCATTCATGCGAAAAAATTTAAACTTTTAAAATATCTAATCCATGTGTTTATGTCATGCCACATTTTATTATCCATAACAAAAAGAAATACTTGCAGCCATATCACTGTTTGAAACACTAGTTACCATATGATCACCAAAGTTAAGCAACATCAAGCAGGGTCAGTTCCTAACTGGGTGACAGCTTGGGAATACTGAGTGCTGTTAGCTTGGATGTGTGGATGGTGCAATGGATAAGGGCTTGGAATTGTTAATCAGTGCCAAGTTCCAATTTCTATGGGTTCATTGTGTTCACTTATGTGCAAATACCCTGGGAAAGGTATAAATCCATGTCTTCTTAGTAAGACTTGTATCACTAAAACTGTTATCTCCAAAAAAATTTTAAAAAATTCTTACAATCTAAAAATATCCTTTGGCTTTAAATAACATACAATGTGTTGATAATCCATAGAAAATGAATCAATCATTAAAAAAAAAATTAAGCTAAAATTAGAGTAGATAGACTAAACTATTGCCCGGTTCAAACTTCACCCACACCTATTGAACAGGTGTAGAGGTTCATCCCTTGTTCCCTGTTTAGGATGTGGTTTCCGGCTTTCTCTTTTCCAATCTTTTCACTCTTATGTAGCCCCCTGCACATCAGTGGTGTTACTACCTTGCTCGGGGTGATATGATTAAAAAAAAAAGAAATAATATGAAGATTTTCATTTTTTATTTTTTTTCAATTGAAAGCATTTTTATAATTGTTTTTCTCAATTTATACTTACTTGTCTTTCAGGGAACATATCACAGCTATATTATGTTTACCTCTTGCTTCTCAAAAAAGGTATGTAGAAATGTGTGAATTAAGTAATTGATTTATTTCAGTTATAAAATAATGATATCATTAGTATGAACTTTCATACAACTTTTATAAGTGACTAATAATGTATGTAGACTGAAATGCCAAAATGTCATGGTAGCAGCAGTATGCAAAGGTAAAGGGCACCACTGTACCTTGACATCAATAAAATAGTGAGACCTCTTGCATTTGGACTCTGACAGTTAATAAGTGTGCACACTGGCTAGGCAGAAAGGTCTCTGATTGGGAGGTTGTGAGGAGCATGAAACTACCTCTTGATTGCTGTTGTTCTCAGGTCCACCTTGGCCCAGAGTGGTAGTACCTGGTAGGGTCCCAGCTATAGTTAACCCCTAAACTGGGGTTAAAGCACTATGAAATATAAAAACAGACTTCTATAGAAAAAAAAAAAAAAAAATATATATATATATATATATATAAAAAAACAGACTTCTACAGAAAAAATATACATTTTTGAAGGGAAAAAAATTATTACCAGCAATATATTTTTGAATACAAAACTAGAAGACATCTTCAGTTTTCTAAAATAAAACATTTTTAATCAAAATCTGACAAAATCAACCATCTTACTATAACCAAACATTAAAAAATACCTTAAAACCCCCCACATTTTGGGCATTAAATAACCCGTAGAGGTTGATATACTGTGAAACAAAACTCAAACACTGGCTAGGTTGCTTGTAACAAGATATCAGTTTTAATAGGGCATGATAGTGGATGCAAGATGGATGAGATATCTCATTTTAAAAATTGTGAGCATATTTGACATTCTGTAATTTATTGTATCAGCTATGACATAATGGTTATTGCTGAGGACAATATCATCAACTATCCACATTCAAATTTCAGCCAAGACTATTACATTCATTTCTCGCTAATGCCCTTGGGGAATGCAATGAATTTTTTCTTGTAACCCCAGTGATGGGTTAAATAGCAGGGCTGACTGAGTTATCTAGCCTTGCATGGCATCTAGTCTAAGTAATAGAAAACTTTGAATTTAAATCAGTTGAATGTATACATAGTGTAAAGAAGTGCATTTTTTGACTGGAAACTTGGTCCGGCTATTCACTGCAACTCATTCTTTAACAACTGTTCTAGATCCTCTCCTTGCCACTGGATCCCAAATAAAGAGGATGTCAAGAGGTTGGGCCTGGATCTGTTCAGTTGCTTAATCACCTAAAAAGAAATTTACTTGCACTCACATGCTATTCTTTGGATTATCATTCTTTGGAATTGGTAACAGTATAATACCTTTCCCAAGGGTATTCATTTATGCACAAATACCCTTGGGAAAGGTATTAATCTGTC
Source organism: Ascarosepion bandense (assembly GCA_037127315.1). NCBI lineage: Eukaryota > Metazoa > Mollusca > Cephalopoda > Sepiida > Sepiidae > Ascarosepion > Ascarosepion bandense. Next base: position 1,135,134 of record JBBBDQ010000151.1, read on the forward strand.
TCTTCCCTCCAGTTATGGGTTAAATAATAGGACAGATTGGGTTCTGTAGCCTTGGCTGGCAACCAGTCTATCACAGAAAGCAATGACAACCTACTGCAGGATAAACTTCTGCTCAGTCAGTCATGTCTCTTTTGATACATGATCGCCCAAAACATGTATCACATATGGCACTTAACTGACTGATACATGTAAATTCTCATTCATAGAACTACCGGAATCAACATGCCGTATCATAATTCTGCTGATTCTAATCAAATGACAGACTAGATTGTTTTATGATGGCCCTCTTGAGTGAATTCAAAACTTTCTCCATATTTTTTTTTTTTTTTTTTTTTTTTTTGCTGGTGATTGGTTGTTCTGAAAACTCATTATTCTCAACTGAGTCAACTGACCTTAAAATATATTTGTCACTCAGAAACCAGTGTTCAATCTCATGAATTTTCACTAAAAATCTGAGACATTTCTAGAGTTTTGCTAGCAGACTTACTGTGTATTATACAATATTTCATCTGGCCAGCTTTCTCAGCTCTCATAAAAATTACACAGCTGTTCCAACATTGTCACAACACATTGTGTAACAATTGAATCTGGGTAGAATGGATGAAGCCGATTGGTAGACTTAGTAGGTTGGTTTTAATGAATACTCAACCACTCTGTTGGGTTAACCTTTTAAAAGCAGCTCAGGATACAAAATGTAAATTTGAATTTAAAGATTAAAAGAAATTTTATTCTTCCACTAGGCTTCATAGTTAATACATTGCATGAAATTTTGGAGTAAAAGCTTAAAACAGATGTAATCGTTTTCAAAATAATTATTCTTTATTATACATGTTTCTTCTTCACATTTATTTCAAAATACATAAGATAGCAAATCAGTGTGTGCCTATTTAACATGAAATCATGTGACACATAGTCTCTTCATTTTTCAAGTAGTTTATAAAAAAGTTCTAGTGTAGTGAATTGTATAAATATGTTGTGTTATGCATATTTAAATTTATTTAATAATAATGTTATAATGTATTATGAATGTTTATTATTTTTCATATACATAATAGTTGAAATATAATATGCAAATGTTTGCTTATATACATATTTTGATATAAGAATGTATATCAAAAACAAATACAGTTTTCTATTAAAAATGCTGTAAAAACAGGTAAATGACTCTAACTAAAGAACCCCATGTGTAATTTTAACTAAATTTGGCACTGCACTCAGCAGGAGTTTAAGGTGCAATATGATTCTAAACTGGTTTGGGTATTATGTATTTAAGTTGTTTCTTTAAACCATACATATATACTAGATTTAAGTTTTAGTATTATATAGATCAGCGGTCAGCAACCCCCGGCCCGCAGACCACATCCCGCCCTTGAGTGAATCTTGTCTGGCCCGCTATCTTACTCTGGACGATATAAATATAGGTAAACCAAACCAAAGTGACATGTGATAGTCTAAATATATTGCGTCGAAATAAAAAAATTTATTTCTTTTTACCTGGAGAATGTGTTACTTTTATTTTTAGGGATCACCAAAAATTAGCATATGGCCTTACTTTCACTTTTTCTGTGAAATTGCTTTCGTGAGTGGGCACTTTTAAATGAATATAAAATAGTGTTTTCAACCGATTTTAATGGAATTCTTTTTTCAGCACTGATTTATGAAACATTTATTTTTAAGATGTAATATTTTTTAATAAAATTCCTGTCAGATATTAAATTATATTGAATCCTTGCTTTCTTCAAACACAGAAAACTTATTCACATATTTAATAATATGGTTTTTCTCCATGACACTGGAGTCATAGCTGTTTGGCCTGCCTCTACGATTCTATATAGCTTTTTGGCCGTTGGTCTCCAAAAGGTTGCCGACCCCTGAAATAGATTATCTGCACATGCATTTCTGTTGACTGTTACAATTGCAGCACATCGTTTTGCAACTTTCTAATGCCATGTGTATATTAAATTGACATTTCTGTTTTTAAATGCTTTAAATAAGAATGGACACGATCAACATTAAACTTACAATAAAATTAGGTGGTTCCCTTGGATTCTTTAAAAAGCTTGTGATTTCAATTCAGTAGTTACAAGTTCAAATTCCAGTTGAATTTGTTTCATTCACTTACATGTGAATACTCTTGGGAAAGGTATGAATCCATCTCTTTTCCCTCCAGCTATGGGCTGAATAGCAGGACAGATTGGGTTCTGTAGCTTTGGTTGGCAACCAGTCTAATGCAAAAAGAAATGACAACCTACTGCAGAAAAATCTTCTGCCTAGTCAGTCATGGATTGAAAGAGAAATAATCACCTAAGCATGTATCATGTATGGCATTTTTATGTAGCCTTAGAAATAGTTGGAATTTTTGTGGAAAGTGGGCTTGGAAAATTTGATACTCACAGGATATATTGAGAGACAGGAAAGCAGCACATAACCTACCTAATAAGCTTTTGAAAATAGTTGATAGAACAAGGATTAGGAGATATAGCAAAAAGACAAACTTAACTAAGGGCTACAAATGTTAGGAAGTTGTGGAGAGCCATGATCACCCACGTCCTGAAGGGACACGGCATATAGTAGAAGTTACAATACAACCCATTTCCTAAGTTATTACTGTTTCACATGTAAACAGAAACTTGCTGATACTGACAATGCTCTGGTGGTGTATCATTTTTTTTTCTTTGTTTTTCTTATGCCTGCCAGTTTAAAGCTTTGTGTGTGTGTGTGTTTTATATCCATTTTTTTTTTCTTTCTATCATTGATTTTGCACATTTTTTTTTCTTTGTTGGATTGTGCATGACTCTTACATTGTATATTTCAGGAGTACACAGGGAGCCCCAGATTGGACATGTGTTATTGTTGGTTTCTCTTCAGGATATATTCGTATGTATACAGAGGTAAGAGACATAATTTAAATATAGGCAACCCTTTTGCACCAAATTGTAAGTTTTTTATTTCTAAGAAAGTTGAACTACAAACTACCAGTTGGTTATATTATCATAGCCATTTGCTTGTAATTAATGAAATGGGAAATATTGATTTAAATTCTGGAAAAATTGTGGAAAAAAAATTTCACATAATGTTTTTCTTTTAGAATTTAATTGGGTTAAAATGATAATGTGACTAGATATGTGCACAAAGGAGAGGGGTCCCCATCCAATCCCATATATGTTTGGTTGAATAACATCGACATTTTCTATATTCCTAATTTTTTTTAACTTTTTCAATTTAAATTCTTGAATGAGTTTTTTTAATTATAATATGTAAATTTACCAAACTTAATTTTTTTTTTTATTTATTTATTTATTTTTTTTTTTATCTCCCCATCCCAGTACTTTTGAATGTTGCTATGTTTGTTTTCAAGGTTTTTTTTGTGTGTGTCTTTATACAACTGTTTTTGGTTAATTTCAGCATTTCTTTGTTTGCTGGAACCAATTTCAAACAATACAACCCCCATAACTATCCAAAAGCATCTCAGTTAATTCCTTTTCTTTTTATTTTATATATATATATATATATATAAGTAGCCATCCTTTTTTTTTTTTCTTTTTTTTTAACAGTGTAAATCTGTCTATTGGCCTTTGAGGGTCTTAATAAAGATAATATATCTTTTGGCAAGGTTTAAACCTGTATTGCCTAATGTAGAGAAAATTACCCTTAAGCTCGACATGCTTTTAAACTACCCAGCCTCTGACAATTTTCATTTAAGCATTACTTTAGCCTAATGAAGTCCTAATTTTCAAATGTCATCTACCTCTTACTTTTTTTTTTCCTCTTATAATTTTTTATCATATAAGGTTTACTGTAGCTGAAAGAATTATATACATATCAAGAAGAAACTTATTTTTTCTCTCTCTCTTTCTTTCAGACTGGTACTTTATTGCTTTCTCAACTTCTCCATGAAGAAGCTGTACAAAAACTGAAATGTAAATCCTATGAATCTCCTCGATACCTTGGAATGGCTGAACAGGTAATTCTTTGAAGGAAATTACTTTTGATTACACTTATGAATATTTACTAGGCTTTCCTTCCTCTGGTATAAGGTTAAATGTGTCAAATACTTATTGGCTAGCTTAACTGTTTTAGTCACTTGTTAGTGGGTGTTTTTGTTTTTAGTGCTAATCAACTGTTTAAAAAAATTATATTAATCAAGTTTTTATTTTTTAACTTGTCTTTCTTACATTTTATCACAACTCCCACAGACACAAGATTGCATGCCTATCACTACTTCTATGAAAAATGTTCAGATGAGCTCCACACTTTAAGTCCACCAGTTCAGGCCTTTAAATCACTCACATATATATTTTCTCTATAAGTATGAAATTCCACTCAGACAGCTTTTTCTTGAGAACTGCTACTTTGTGGAACAAACTCCCATGTGGATGCTGCTCTGAATACAACAATCTTAACTTCAAGTGAATGGTCAATTGCTATCCATCCCCCTTATCCTCAGAATGTATGCTTTCTTACACTCACTCTTACTCATATAACATTGTTCAGTAACCCACTACCATAAGTGGCTCTTGAGCCTTGCATTGGGCAAACTTTAATAAATAAATAAAAAATTGCCATTCCATTCAGTCAGTTAAGTGCCATATGTGATACACGCTTGGGCGATCATGTCTCGAAAGAGACATGACTGACTGGGCAGAAGATTATCCCGCAGTAGGTTGCCATTGCTTTCTGCGGTAGACTGGTTGCCGACCAAGGCTATAGAACCCAATCCGTCCTGCTATTTAACCCATAACTGGAAGGAAGAGACGGATTAATACCTTTCCCAAGGGTATTTGCGCGTAAGTGAATACAATGGATTCAACTGGAATTCAAACTTGCTTGGTAAAAAGAATGAATCAGAAATAAAGAATAAGCCACTGTTGAAATTTGAACTCCCATCCTTTATCCTTGGGAACAACCTTTCCACAGCATCTTCCTTATTGATGAGACTATGAAAGCTAATATGTTAGAGCTATTAAAGTTTATAAAAATTACATCACTTTTGTTTTCTCAAAAACGTGATATACAGCCATCTTTATATTTTACTCTAATAATAAACTTGAAGTAGTTTCTTTTTGTTGGTTTCTGTTACCTTGGTGGCATGATTAGTATTGGTAGGGGTTGTGTTTCTACAGCTGTTGCGAGTTGTAGAGTTGCTCAGGGAAAGATTAGAGAACTGTTATCCATAATGATGTGCTGTTACATCACCTGTTGTACCTGTGGCAGTGTTTGCAACTCATGTGTTCATAGTATCTTGACCTATGCTGGTAAATCTATGCTGATGACAGTTGATATCTAGTAGGAAAGGATTGTTCTCTAATTAAGTGGATGTGTGATTTCTGACAGCATGGTGTCATTTTACAAATATCTGGGCATCTTTCTGCTCGGTATGTTCTCTCCTAAGACTACAGTTGTTTGAATATGTGAAATGAAACCATTCATGGTTGAAGAAATGACCTGAATTGGATATTAAGAGAAGTCATGGCAAAGGACAACTGAAAAAAAAACCTGGTCAGAGTGGGTCAACAGTGACCTCCATAAAATTAATATTGAAAGACATAAAGATGTTCAGCAAAGCGAGCTTTGAAATCGAGGCGATCAACAAAACAAGTATCCAATCCTCATATCAAGAAAAATATATGATTATAGTTTTAATATTATTGAAATTTCTTTGAATAATTGTCAATTTAATTGTATTTCTAGTATTTTTTTTTTTAATATCAGTTCACTCCAAGCGAGGTGATAATGCCACTAAGATGCAAGGAGCTACTTTTAGAAGAGCAAGGAGGAGTTTGAACCCAACAATAGGCAAGCCTTGTCTAAGAAGTACCTTGAATAAAATTATGAGCAAAAATCACATTGCAAAAGTATATTCATTTGTTTAAATGGTAAAAGGGTTGAGTAGAAACTTGCATCACTTCCATTTTCTGTAATGTTAACTACAAATGAGCCATGATAGACATGCAGAAGCTAATGTGCTGTTAATAATGTCAATATATTTATCTAACAGCACACAAATGTTTAGTTATACAACCAGATTTTAGCAAAGTAAAGCTGAAAAGTATGCTAACAAAGCAGTATTTGCAGGATTTTATAGTTGGAAATTTTCTTTTTTGTGATATAAAAACGATTCATGTTCAAATATATTTTCACTAATTATAAGAGTCAAAAACATTTCCTTCATATATTAATTCAACAAGTAAAAAGTTCTATTACATCTCGTGTTTTACAAAAGTTTGCATAGATTTTTTAAAATATAAAGTTTGATTTTTAATTATTTTCTGCAGAAATGACAATTTTGAAGGAGTTTATATATGCATTTTATTGATTAGTAATTTTTTTTTTAATTAGCTGTCTTATTTGCTTTTTGTTGGGAGGTATTGGTTTTGATATGTTCATATGTAATCAGTATCAAACTTACTTGAGTATTTGTAATTGCTGAGATCAGCTTTCTAATGATGTCAAGAATTTTTTATTTTATATAATCAGGTGTATGAAAAAGTTTCCAGCATTTTTTTTTTTTATTAATTAAAAACAAATGATTTTCTCCTGTGTATTTAGTCTGTGGTTTTCAAAAAACAAAGTTCACAGACAGAATTAAATTTCTAGAAATTTTATGAAATTAAGTTGGGGTGGGAACAGATGTAAAAAATATTTTTACCAAGATCTTATAAAAATAATAATTTCATGAATAAATTGATTCATTTGTGTATAAGTCCTGAAAATTTCATTAAAATGCGGCAATTATTTCATTTTTTGCAGGAATTTCCAAATTAATATGTTCACCAAAAACAAAGACACTAAAATTCTCATAGTAAAATCTGGTCCCACACTGGCACAAAAAAAAAAAAAAAAATTTAAACAAGATTTCAAATGTGTTAGAAAGTATTAAAGAATACATTTGGTCTTTCCTCTTAATAACAAACATTTTGTTGATAAAACCTTTTTTTAAACTTGGGGCCTTTTCATTGTTATTTTTTAGCAAAAAAGTGGAGGTACTTATATGTGTGATATTTTAAAATTTGCTCAGACTTGATTTCATTCTTTTTGCTGCTTTTGTTGTTCAGGCATTGTTTCAGCTAATCCATTCAGTAGACTTTCTCTCGTGTAATCCATGTTGAAAGGAGCAAGTGGTTTGGTGTGGTAATAACAAAAGCAACAAAAAGAATGAGATTAATTGCTAGAACAATTACTGGAATAATAATGAATCTTCGAAAGTTTACAGTTGTTTAGCATTTGTTGAAAAGTTTTTTCTTTATTGTCAATTTTAATTCTTATAGATTTTTTTTTTTTATATGTGGTTACTAACCTTTCTAACTAGTTTTTAGCATTTGATGTTGCTTCTGTTGTAAACTAGAATGAGTCTTACTTAACACATTTTGCATAGTTTGGGGAAAAATAAATTTCAAATACTTAAAAAAAAATCAGAATACAATTATGTCATAATTACCAAAAAGTACAAATTAGGTATATACTCTGATGTGCCAAAAGTACAAACCGGTTATATACCCTGATGTGCCAAAAATCATATGATACATAACTACGTGACTATAGTTGATTTTCTCTAGTTTGGTAAAGTGCAGCAACTTAACATAAAAGGATTCCACAAAAAATCAGATCATTTCTGAAAACTTATTGCACTGCCTATAGCTCTTTGATATTTGTAGGTGAAAGATCTTGCATGTGAAGAGATTTCTCTGATGACATCCCACAAATGCTCAACTGGGCTAATGTCAATTGAACATGGTTGCCACACCATTTATCAGAAGTTTCCAAAGTGCTTCTAAAACCATTTCTGAACAACTTAGGCTTAGTGCCTTATCCTGTTGGAATAACTCATCATTGTTGTGGTGCATGGTCTCTATAAATGGGGGTAAATGGTCATGAAGCAGGTCTGTGTTACAGTCACCTGCCAATGGTGTGTTTAGTTAGACCAGCAGATCCAATTTCTGCTACATGCATCCTCATGCCATTATGGAAAAACCACCAGGCTACAAGTATCTTGTTGACAACTAGATTTCATTGCTTCATGAAGCCTGTGCTACACTCTGCTATCAGCCGAAAAACTAAAACTTATCGAACCATACCACATTATCTGTTCCCCAGGGACCAATTAGTGATTTCACAAACCAAGATGAGGCAGTGTATCCAGTATCATTGTGTTAACAGGGACACCCTGGTGGATCTTCTGCTCCTATATTCATGGAAGTTAAAGAATGCTGAATTGGATAGGAGTCTGGTTTCTCTTGCATTGAATGTGAATGTTATTTTAGCCAGTATTGCTAGTCTGTCATTAGAGAAAATTTTCAACAGATACCTCTGATTATGATCATTAAAAATTGGTGGTTAGCTACTTTGCTATACAATTGGCAGTCTTACTAGATGACAGAGCACTGTTGTTGTTAATCCTTTTTTATGATGTCAAGCTACAGTGGCACCACTTACAATTACCTTTGCATATTGCTGTCCCATTAATTCTGGCATGTTGATGGATGTATTACTGATTCTTGTCTGAGAAGTTTTCATACCTTTCTGAAAAAGTTTGATTTAAAGTGAATATAATCCAAACGTAATTCAGTAATCCTATTTTGTCTACTGATAAATATTGTTTCTTCGTATCTGCAAAGGAAATATTTTCTCACTGGTTCCACTTTCCAAAAAGTAGCACATCTTGTTTCTTATGTTCCATAAAATACATCAATAGTTTAAAAACATTAACATTTTGGATTTATATTTTTATAACTGCTGACTAATTTACTCGTGCCATGAAAAATGACAGTATATTTTTAAGAGCTTATTATTTATATTGCAAAGATATTTGAATAATCTGCATCATCTACTGAAAATGAGCAGCTTGCAATTGACAGAGTGAGTTCAATAAATGCACAAAAATAGAAATCAGTGAGACAAAGATGTTTTTTCTTACCAGATTTATTTAATCCACACAGCAAGATGATCCTAAACAGACTAAAAGTCCTATGAGGATTTATTATTGCCAAATATAATCTTATATTAATATCTTAATCATTTTAGATGACACTGTGTGTCGTGGTGCAGTGGATATCGATTCAGAATGAGAAATCGAAAAGCCAAGTTTGAATTTCAGTTGAATTTGTTGCATTCACTTATGCACAAATACCTTTGATTAATCCATCTTTTCTCCCTCCAGCTATGGGTTAAATAGGCAGATTAGGTTCTAAAGCCTTGGTTGGTAATCAGTCTGTCACAGAAAAAAATGGCAACCCATTGTGGGAAAATCTTCTGCTCAGTCAGTTATGTCTCTTTCAAAACATGATTGTCCAAGAGTGTATCACGTATGGCACTTAACTGACTGAGATGACACTGTGTTGATGGCAAACTTAGAAAAACTGAAAGAAGACTGACAAGATAGTAATAGAAAACTAACAATTGATTGTAAGAAGACAGAATACATGTCAGCAAAAGAGACAGCCTAAATTATAAGATACATAATGGGGATATCAGAATCAAGTGGGTACATAAATCAAACTATGAGATGTGTAGTAACAAATTATGGACAATATAACACAGACATCCAAAAATGCATAGTAGTAGTAAATATCTTCCAGAAACTCAGCAAAGTATTAAAATATGGGAAATATTAGCAACAAAGAAAAAGGGTTGGACTGCTGTTGTATATAATATGCTACATAGCAATGAATGTGGAATGATTTCCTCACAGATGAAGACAACTTGAAACAGCAGGAATTTTCTTCTAGCAAATACTGGCCAAGGCATGTGAGCAACATTGGAATAATAAGAAAGCTTTTACTTACAATCAGAATTAAACCATTTAAGTTTTGGGGAGATATATCTGTTTACTATATTTACCCCCAAAATTTTTTTAAAAATCATATCACCCCGAGCAAGGCGGTAATGCTACTGAAGCGCAGGGGGCTACATAAGAGTGAAAAGATTGGAAAAGAGAAAGCCGGAAACCACATCCTAAACAAGGAACAAGGAATGAGCCTCTTCACCTGTTCAATAGACATGGGTGGAGTGTGAACCGGGCGATAGTTTAGTCTATCTACTCCAATTAGTCTATCTACTCCAATTTAAACAGAAAAAAAACACACAAACAATATATTATATAGATAGATAAATATCCAGTAGGGAAATAGTATTTCTTTCTTTTACTTTATTTTTTTTTATCATTTTCTTTTCTCTCTCAATTCTAGCATGAAGAGTTGATGATTCTCTACAAGAAGGCCTTTCTTACCATTGATGGATTCAGTTTGTTCCAGTCATTAAGAGCTTGCCGAAACCAAGTCGCAAGAGGTAAAGCTGTTTTCTGAATTTATAGACTGCATATAAGATTTTTTTTCCGACAAATTACCTAATGATAAATAAGTATGACATTTTGTTTGCAGGCAACAATTTACAATGCAAAAAGTGCAGATTCCTGAGTGGGATTCTTATAATATCATCAGCTAATGAATATTCATGAATTCTGTTTGTCTTTTTTTTGTTTAGTTTTTTTTTTTTTTTTTTTTTTGTTTTTTTGTCGTAATCATGTCACCCCCCAAGCTAGGCAATTATGATGCAAGAGATTACTGGAGAGTGAAAGAAAATGAGAACACTTTAGAAGAAGGAACCAGAAACCCAATTTTAAACAGGAATGCTATGATAAATCTCTAATACCTGTTCAAAAAAGATGAGTGTGAACCAAGTGATACACAAACCTATCTACTCCTATTCAAAATAGTTTAAGGATTAGCTTGAAGAGACAGGTAATTTGCTGTCAACAGCTGTTGAAAGAAATGTATAACTGGCTATTATCTACGATGGACCATGCATTTCACAATTTACAATGTTGGAGTGAGTTTTCTTTCCTTAGTGTCAAACTAGTTTTGAAGTCTCTCTCCATCTTAGTGACTTGGGAGCCTCATTTAGATACTTGGGATGACTTGATTAGAGACAGCTACCTGACCTGGAGGTATTCCTAAGTGGGTTCCACTTGCAAGGATATATGCTGCTTTTTACCATCACACTCACATTTGGCTGTAATGCATGTGTTCGGTATACCCTCTGGGTGTCATAACATATTAGACTTCATATATATTTATACTTTTGTTAACATGCTGGTCTCTGACTCAATAATGAGTCACTTTTCCACTGCAGTAACAGTTTCCTTCTGCCATTTCAATAAATACTGTTATGGTGTTTGTTCTGATGAACTTTCTACTATGGTACCCTGACTTCATGAATTTAAATACAGTACTAGATTGGTGACAAGGTATCATCATTTTACAGATGAAATGACTAGATGTAACTGCATGTTCTATGCTGACAGTTTATTCACTCACAATTCTCGCATGTGGAACTCTCTTCTGGCTTCTTGTTTCCCCAATCAACTTTAATCTTTAAAAATTGAAATATTATATCAATTATTATCTAGTCATCTTAATTTTTGTTCTTTTATTGTTCTCTCTTTAATAGTATTTTTCTCCTTTTCTCTAATACTCAGTAACATCTTGCATCTTAGTGGCTTTATTGCCTTTTTTTGAGATGAAATTATTAAAATGACAAAAAAAAAAATTAAAAAATTCCCTATGCTAAATTTGTTATAACTGATCCCCACATTTGAAGTAATTCCACATCCTGAATTTTTATGATGGATTCAGAGTATGTGCCATCACTGCTTTTATTCCCATTCCAGATCATAATTTCTGTTTTGGAAAAGTTTATCTTGAGTCTCATTTCTCAAAAACCTTTCTAATTTTTATTTTATTGTATTTTTTTTTTTTTTTCAAGATAATTCTTATCATAGCTATAAATAATGTTATCAGCATAGCCTCCTTCATAATTAGTACATTGTTTCCAATAATGCTATTTCTTAATGATGACTCTGATCAAGGTGAACTAGCAAATTCAACCTTAAGATAACTGCTAACAATGGACCATTAAATCATATTTTTATATTGGGTATATTAACCTTTCATCCCTGTTTATATCAACCCTTGACATCACCTTTTCTGTATTATTGTTACTTCCAATTTTAAAACCTGTTTTATTTTACCAAAATCTTAATTAGTAAATTAGTTTTTTCTCTCTCATTCTACAAATGGTCTCTAGATCTCCGTCCCTAGAAAAACTGTTACTGTTGGCTTGAAAAATCCTAGCTAATCTGAAGGGTTTGGAAATTTCTTTTGTGCCATACATGATACACACACTTAAGTGATCATGTTTCAAAAGAGACATGACTGAGTGGGCAGAAGATTTTTCCATTGCCATTATTTTATTAGTACATTGCCATTACTTTCTGTGGTAGACTTGTTGCCAACCAAGGCTATAGAATCCAATCTGTTCTCTTATCTAACCCATAGCTAGAGGGAGAAGAGAGGGATTAATACCTTTCCCAAGGGTACTTGTGCATAAGTGAATGCAGCGAATTCAGCTGAAATTCAAACTTGGCTCTTCGATTTCTCGTTTGAAGCTGATATCTACTGAACCACATCGTGCATCATCCAGGGAATGCATAAAATTCAATCATTCAGATTACTCTTGATAGGCTGAAATTAGTTGATCTCTTTAAAAACATGAATAATAAAATCAAGTCTTTAACATTTTTTTTCTTTGCTTCAATTTGTCTTTTTTCATTTTTCAGCTGCAGCCAGCCATAGTGATTCATTCTTGCAAGCTCCCCCCTTAGCTTATAAGAAATGGGCACTACATGACCAAGATCAAATTTTTGACCAATGTAGTGGAGGTTAGTATACAATTCTAAAATATTAGCTCATTGTACATATTGTTGTTGTTGTCTTCATCTTTTCATTTTTTTCCCCCTTTTAAAGGATCTCTAATCTTATTCTGATTTTAGTAACTTTACTGTTATGTACAATGGCTTGCATTTCAATTTCTAGTTTGTTTTTCTTTAATGCTAAACCATTTGATAATACATTTGTTGAAGACTTATCTCAGTGGATATTACTTTACTTGTAAACTTGTATCTTTATTTTCAGAATGTATATTTTATACTGGATCATTTTCTTTTTGCCATATTATCTTCAATTACTTACAGATGTATTCAAACTAAAATTTGATAAAATCTAGGCATTCTCTATTGTTTCCAAGACAACTAGAAGTCTATGGCCTAAATAGCGAAAAATAAATGCACGACTTCAGCTTGTATTTTATCAGTTGCTTTTAAAAAGGATGCTGACACTCTTCAGTTGGTCTGAGAGAATTGATTTTTATTAAATTGATTGCTTTCAAGCTGTTTAAAATAGTTCTATTTTGTTATAAAAATTTGCCAAAAACAAATATAGGAACTGAAATTTAATTCTTTAGGAAAATACTTTTTTTCTTCCTTTTTATATTTATATATTCATTTGGAAACAAGTTATTTCATGACCTAAGTTTCTACTTTTTGCCTGATGACACCAAAAGGTAGAAACCTAGATCACAAAATAACTCTTTTCCAAATGAAAAATATTTCCAAGTTCTACAATGTAATTGTATTGAACACTTTTTAATACAACTGTGTACTGGTCTAATTTAATTATGACCAAAAACTAACTAACTAATATATATATATATATATATATATATATATATATAGATAGATAGATAGATATAGATAAAATTCTGAACTTTTAAAAAGTATCAATTGTAGCATTTATCCCTATTAATACATTTTCCTAGGGCATTAGTGTAAAGTGAACACAACACAGATTATCTTCATATGTATTTGAACTTGGGTTGCTGATGCTATTTTCTGCACTGCTAACTTATTGGCAACAGGTACATCTTCTGGTAGGTTTTAGAAATGTCTACATAGATGTTGACAATAAGGGCAGATTTTGTTTTCACCAGTGTTTTGTAGTGATTTTAAGCCAAAATTGACCCACATCAAACTAATCTAAGAAATCAGCACTATATGTCTTGTGTCCATCTCATAATCAAAGCTACCCTAATTTTTGGATCTCTTTGGCCAGCAACAAATTAACAAACAATTGCTCACTTTGTATAAATAGATGCTCTTGCTGGATTCTGCCAATAAAAAGTAATAATGATAATAATCCATTTTTAACTGATCATTTCTAAATCGGAGATCAAATCCTAGGGCCATATAATTTAAAATACAGACTTACTATAATTTTAAAGTTCTTAGATCTGTTGCTCATTACACCCAAAAGGCTTGTAGCAACTTGCCAAGTAAAATTATTATTTACTACACTTAATCTTGTCTGGTACAAGGTAACTGTTGTAAGACACCTAATTCCCTCCACTAACAAATTGATAGATGAGATTATCTTGCGCAATCTGGTGCATTAATACAGTTATAGGGCATTTATTGAGACTCATTCTTTATACTAAAAGATAATTTATCAAGATGATCTTTACAACTATTTTTCTTTTGCATTTCACCCCATGTTAAGTAATAAAGCCACTAGTATACAAGGGGTTACTCAGTGTTAGAGGATAATAAAAGAACAAGAATTAAGAAGACAGCAGATAACAATTGACATTGCATTTAAATTTTGGAAGATCAAAGTTGACTGGGAAACTAAAAGAGTTGTGGTGACTACAAAATTAAAAGTAACTCTCTTCTCTTTACTGTTTACAAATTTTGCAATTCACTGTGAAATCTAATTTTGACCAATAGAAAAAAGGATTGACTCCATACTGAAGGAAAAAGATGAAGCCAAATTTCGCAATTTGGTGTTAATTAATTTTTTAACCAATGAAAGAAAGATTCGCAAAACTGAGAGAAATTCACAAGCCAGTGTGAAAAGTCTTTTGCTATAAAAATAAAGTTGAATCCCTCAGATGGGAGGGAGATCAAATAGGACACTGCCTAGATGTAACAAAACAAATATCAATCCGCTAAACCAGACATGCATTGATGACATACATTCCCTTTCCTTTTGTTTCTTGTGTGTTGTCTTCTTTATCTTCATCATTCTCACTGTCAACAAAGAAGATAGCAACAACAAGGCACTTTTTTTTTTTTTTTTTTTTTTCAATCATATCACCCCAAGCAAGGCGGTAACGCCACTGATGTGCAGGAGGCGACATAAGAGTGAAAAGATTGGAAAAGAGAAAGCTGGAAACCACATCCTAAACAGGGAACAATGGATGAGCCTCTACACCTGTTCAATAGACATGGGTGGAGTGTGAACCAGACAATAGTTTAGTCTATCTACTCCAATAGAAAAAAAAAGAAAATAAAAAAAAAAAGAAAACAGTGAAAAGATTGGAAAAAAGAAAGCCGGAAACCACATCCTAAACAAGGAACAAGGGATGAGCCTCTACACCTGTTCAATAGACATGGGTGGAGTGTGCAATTTTTTTATTGCACTACCTTCCTTTTCACTTTCTCACCATCCATTAAAAGAAAGAAACAAAGAAACACAGACTTTATTACTACTCGGTTAATCTTTTCTGAATACATACATTTTGCTACAACTACAACTCTGGGTTCATTTAACTTCATACTACGCTTTCTCTTTGAATATTTACACACTTCTGACAAATTGATGCTATTCTTTTCTGTAAATAAATTTCTACATAAATCTACAAATGAAACACTTTTATTCTTTCCAAACTTCTAATGATGATGGCAATCCTAATTGGTAGGGAGTTTGGTTATGTTTGTCACAAGGCCAATTTAATAAGCATGCTTGATTCCCCTCCCCACCATAGAGTTCCACAAGTGAGAAGTGTGATAGAAGAAACTGTTAGCATAGAACTTATGGTTACATTGAATAATTTCAACTGTAAAAAATAGACCTTGCTAACAATTTAGTACCTTACTTAAATTCATAAAGTCAGGGTATCATAGTAGAAAGTTGATCAGAATAATTATCATAAAAGTATTTATAGAAAAGGCACAGGGAAGCCACATTATGGCAGTGGGAAAGTGACTAAAGCCAAGATGCCAAGTAAGTACTAATAACTTTACAGATTCTTCTTTGGATTTTATCAAGCATCTTTAAATATATAGCAGGAGCCCCAGACCAGATGTGGCAGCAATATTCAAAGCAGAGACAAATGGTAGACTTATCTATATATATATATATATATATATATATACATCTTACAGAAATTAACGAATTTTAACGAAACTTGGTTCAAAATAATTCATTACAAATTGTTGGTTGCTTATAACCAAGTTTCGTTAAAATTCGTTAATTTCCATAACATGTTTACATTTGTTGACATTACGATACATTTCAGAGCAGATATGTTTGTTTACAGTAAAATCGAAAATTGTGTTATATGAGCATGATAAAAACCTCGTCTGATCAAGAGGCTATTCATGGTCGAGTGGTCAAGACGGTACCAGATAAAATGGTATGCTTCCCCTATGTAATAGGGGTCACAGGTTCGAATCCTGCTGGATAGCACACATTTTCGTAATAAAAATTTATCGTAAATAATCAGGCCAGTAGATATAAATATAAAAATACTGTTTAATTAAAAACAGAATATCTACTTAAATACGAGTATCAGTAAAAATAATGTTCAAAATAATTCATTACATATATATATAAGATAGATTCTGGTGAGAAAAATTGTCTAGCCTAACATAGTGAACTTTCTCAGTTGCAGACTTCACAATTGATTCAATATACTCTCAACTTCATGTCAGCTGAAAATGTTAGTCCAAGAAGGCTTAAAGAGTCACTTTTCTGGAGATTAGCATCAGCCATGCTGATAGAAGGTAAATGGATCCTCTCAGATGATTAAAAGAGGCATTAAAAATCAACAAGCCATTCTTTGCATCATTTAACAACAGATTGTAGGTCACTTTTTAGATCCACTGCGATTTGACTTTATCAGATTGATCAGACTTACTATTATTAGTAATATTTATATTACTAAATAGTTGTGTTATGAGCATAGATACTGATTTGAGAACTGATTACATTGGGAAGGTCATTTATGAAAATTAGAAACAACATTGGTTCAAGATAAAACCCTGGTGAACACCTGAATTTGTGCAAAAAGATCTAGGAGAGTGGCCATTTTAAGAAATGCCTTTGAAATGTCCAAAGCAACATCTTGTTATCTAAAGTTTGATAGGCTCTTTCAGCAATTATCATTAATACTTTGGCAGTTGACCTAGAGAAGCAAAAGCCATGTTGCTTATCTGAAAGAAGACACTGCAATGTGAGATGCTTAACCAATTGTTGATTAGAGCCTCTAGTACTTTGCTAAAATGAGGTAGACGGCTAATTTACTATAGTTTTTCAAGGATACCTTGAGAATTTTAGCAAGAGCACTTTCCACTGTTTTCATTTTTTTTCCCTCTATCATTCTGTATTCATATCCTGCCAAACTGGAATTAGATTACAGTGTTTTTTCCTCATCTCTTCCTTCCCTTTTTCTTTTTCCCCTTTCACTCTCTCTCCTCTTTTTTCTCCTTATTGTGATTTTTATAAACTATTAGACTAAGTGATGCTAAGAATATTTGAATAACATTTCAAAGCCAGCTCAAACTTTACACTTTTATCTCAGAACCTCTATACAAAGTTCTAAAATTCTGTCTTGTTCAATTTTTTGCTTATTAAAAGTAAAACTCTTTTTGTTTTTGTCATTGTTCTTACAGGAGTTTGCAGCCCAAGTGCATTCACTCAAATGACCATAGCATCTAATGTGAAAGGATTCTATTCTGCTGTCCGTCTATCACCGCCTGCCACATCTCTTTATATAACAGCTGGGGCTTTCCCTTACGTTGGTTTCTTTTATGCTGAAGAGGTAAGCCCTAATGACCTATGGAACACAAGTGGTAATTTTTAGATAAAGCAGTTTCGTTTAAAAGCTGAAAAAAATGACTTAAAACTACTATTATGAGCAATAGAGGGGAAAATCTTATAAAATAGTGTCATAATAATCTTGTTAAACAATATCCAATATCTCTCTGTCTTTCCCCCACCTCTTTTCCTGTCTTTTTTCCTTCCTCTTTTCCTGTTTCCCCCCCCCCCAGTTTAATTTTTCTCCTCACTTTTCTTTCATTTTCTCCTTTTATTCCTCCCTTCATCTATTTTTTCTTTCTCTTTCTTTATTTTTCTCAGCTAACTCCAAATAAGTCTTTGGTTTCTATTTTATTCACATGCACACATATACACACACACACACATATATATATATATATATATATATATATATACACACACACACACACATTGTTTTTGATTTTTGTCGACATTATTGTATAGTAGGATCAATTATGGATCTAGCATGAAAGATAAATTAGCTCCATCAGAAATTTGGAAACAGCATGCTGTACTGCTTGACATTCATGCTGGAAGCTCCAATATGAACAATTCAGAGTGTTTGGTTGTCAATCTGAAGACAGTGCAGAGGTTGCAGTGTCCCCCAAATGATGTATTGAGAATGATGAAAACCAAATATCCAGTCAACATCATAGTGCTTGGAGTGATCATTAGTGATGACAACATTATACCTCCATCCGTCTTCCCACGAGACCTCAAACTCAACATAGAAACTTATATCAAGTGCCTTGATAAGGTAGTACTCCCTTGGGTCAAGAGGGAAGCTGCTGGAAGACCCTATGTCTGGCAACAGAACTCTACACCATGCACACAAGCAAGAGTACCCTGTCATGGTTGCAGACAATTTCTGCAGCCACATCACCCCCTTACATTTGGTCACCTAACTCCCAAGACTGTAACCTACCTGATCATTATTTGTGAGGCACAGTTGAGCAAGAGACCCAAAAAATTCCTTGTAACACCAAAAATGAACTGAAGGCAAGAATTATGGCAGCACTCAATAATAAGTTCAGAAGAGTTACAAGAAATTCCAAAGTTGTCTAGAGGCTGTGGTTGAAGCCAATAGTAATTTTATTGAATACATTTTCTCTGTAGTATTTCAAGATATTTTGTGTAATTTTGGTAAATATATCCATTAAGATATTTTCATTTGTTCATAATTTAATCAATTTATACATCGTACACTGTGAGTAATATGTATTTTTATATATCAGGAACCATATTGGAGAAATTGTATGATAAAGTGGAACAAGTTTGTGATGTGTTTCATCCTTCCGGAGTTCATTGGACTAAATTTTATATTGCTATCATGTGCACAAATGATGGGTGCTGAAGATTTTAGACTTTTTTTTCCTTTTTATTATATATATATATATATATATATATATATATATTATATAGCCAACTTCATTTAGGATCTTCTTTTCATCACTTTTGTTAGTAGGTATCCCACACTGTGATATTAGAACATATGCCAAGAATAGTAAAATGTTGAAAGAGCCAGGGTGCAAATTTTCTGTCGATGACATTGTGATCAATACACTCTATAGACATTTATGGCATAGTGAATTATTTTCTGTTTTGATCTGTGTAGCAAGGAGATTAAACACAATTTTGATCTAAAAAGATGCTACTTTAATCATTCAAGCACATCTGTAGTTGAACCAACATAAGTTTAGTCCAATGAAGTTCTGAAGAATAAAATGCATCACAAGTAAACATTTTCCATTTTTATATATATGGAATCTCCTGTCGTTTCTGAAATATGAACATCCAAAAACCTCATTCAGTTTTTATATTTGTCATGTGACACTTCAGGCCTACTAGTGAACTGCATACAAGTCCACACACACATACAAGACAAATAGTGGCTAGTTGGACCAGCAGACAGTAGTTAAAAAAAAAAAAAAAAAAATCTCAATGCACATCCAACACAAACTGAATATGCAGAGCTAACTATCTGTTAAAGAACAGAACACATGACTTACTAGGACTAGCTTGCCTGAAGAGACCTATATGGTCTAAACCTGGGTAGCAAATAAGTGGTGTGTGTTCTGTTCTTTAACACACATTGTTGGCAGAGATGTATTTCTTCTGTGAACTTTTGTCTTTTAAGATGGTCAATTGAGAGCATTTCAATATTTTTTCTTTTTTTTTTTTTTAGGGAAGTATGCAACCAATATTATCTGATGTTGCTTATGCTGTTGCTAGCAAACTCAAATCTGCCTTTGTATCAGCTGCCAGGTGGGTAATTATTTTCTTTCTTTGGAATTTTTGTTATAAAATTAGAAAGGTTATTTTTATACCAGTAATTTACTAGCATATACTGTATATAAATATATACACATATTTCAGTAATTTTTCTGTTAGCAGTATGATATAGTCTCATACTGTCTTCTGTCATTGGCACTGCCAAGTACTACCATCAAGGATCTAGAAATCTCTTAAATGATAGAACTAACCCTATATATATATATGTCCCCATAAAAAAATAAAAAAAAATATATATATATATATATATGTATTTTTTTTTTTTTTTTTATGGGGACACATCCAACAAAATAGGAAGTTCATATAAGAATTTTAAAAACATTTTACCTTGATATTTTTTCCTGTGGATCCAAAATCACCAGAAAAATATGTCATTGTAAAATCTTTTCAAAATTGTCTCTTTATATTTCCCAGAGAGATATCTAATGACAGTATATGTCAAGTAAACCAGAAGTCAAAATGGCTGCAATTGAAAGAAAAGAGGAATAAAAGAAGATATATATATCACATGTTCTTAATATGTTGCTGGCAGAATTTGGTAGGTTTCTGCATTTCTGCATCTGTTTAAAAGGTCCTAATTTTAAGAACATTCTGACAGGTTTTACACACTTTACATCCAGAAAAAAAACACTTTAAAAAAATTTAATAAAATGCTTAATTGCAGTATCTTGTCAGTTGTCTTTATTGAAAGTTGTATAAAAAGGATTGTGTGAGTGCTTCTTTTGAAAAGAGGAAATAACACTGTTAAAATTAATTTAAGTAATAATACATACCCTAATTTCTTTCACGTTCCAAATAGTATTTACAATTATTGACTTTTCATGACCTGATAAATACATTCAAAATATTTCAAAGACAGTCAAAATACAAGATCAGGTAGAAAAAAAATGTATAATCTTTTTAATACAATGTCAAATGTAAATTCTGTTTTGTGTAGTGCAGTTTTCAAATTCGTTTTTTTTTTTTTTTTTTTTTTTCACTCAGCCATACAATGAAAGCTATATTCGAGTATATGCTAAACATATCTTGGGTCTGATGGCAGTTTACTGGTCACTCCAAGAAGATCTTTTCTTGGACATATTTCAAGTCTGGATCAGAACACTTATTAGTCAACTGTGCCAAGTGAGCCTTTTCTGACAAGAACTGCTCATCAAGATCAAATAAAACCAGGCTTGGTGGAGGCAGTTTTCTGAGGGACAAGGGAAACACAGCTGGTTACAGAGAGCTTAGTGGGGTTTAAAACTGGAGTGTCATGTTTTGTTGGAGTTCCTCATAAGCCTGGATTTTTAGTAATATATACACATACACACATTCTCTCATGCACGTGTATATATATATATATATATATATATACACACACACACACACACACACACATTAATTTTGTGATATAGAATGTCACTGTTCAAATGCAATATATGTTAAGATCTCAATCAACTTTGAGAAATGGCAAAAGCCTACTAGGAAACGTTTTAAGGTCTTCATACTCTCTCTCACTCTTTAAAAAAAAAAAAAACTCATTTGAACTTCTTGTATATAAAAAAAAAAAAAAAAAAACAACCACTTTTTAAACAGCCCAAGTCATTTGAACTTTTTTGATCTATCTAAAAGATCTCCATTACCATTTACTATGAAAATCACTTAAAGAGATTCAGTCAGTTAAGTGCCATATAAAGAGACATGACTGACTAGGCAGAAGATTATCCCACAGTAGGTTTCTGCAGTAGATTGGTTGCCAGCCAAGGCTATAAAACCCAATCTGTCCTGTTATTTAACCCATAACTGGAAGGAAGAGACAGATTAATACCTTTCCCAAGGGTATTTGCGTGTAAGTGAATGCAATGAATTCAACTGGAATTTGAACTCAGCTCCCCAATTTCTCGTTCCGAGCCGATGTCCACTGTACCACAATGCACATCCTTTCTAAAAAATTATGAAACATAATACCTCTTGTCATTAAAAGGTTTTTGCACATTTACTAGGACCATTTGTAAATTTCCTATTTCTAAAGTGAGACAAACTATAACTGTTTTGATTAGAAATTTTTTAGATATTTTTTGTGTGAAAAAAAAACTGCCTATATTTTATAGGATTATTTAAAAGAAGGTAGTTAAAATGTTTTTAAAATATAAATAATTGGACTAATTTCTTTTTAATTACATTTATCTCTTGATATAATCAGATACCTCTAATTTTGTATCTACTATAATCATTTTTTCTTTCACTCTTGTCATAATTGTTTTTTCTCTTTCTCTCTTCTTTCTCTTGTCATAACTTGTCTTTCCCTCACTCTCTCTTTCTCATTCTGTTATCATGACTTGTCTTTCCATCTTTGCCATGATTCGTATTTTCTCGCTCTCTAGCTCTTCTTTCTCTCTCTCCTCTTGCCTTTCTCTTCCTTTAGTTACTAAGTGCAGTAGATAAATTGTCACAATTTTATATTTCTACTTTTGCATATGTTTGTTGTTTGTTTTTGATTTGGTCAATTGCACTGTATAAAGTCATTTGGGTACCAACTGAGTAAAGGAGAACCATGATGCAATTCACACTTCCAGAATTTTGGAAAGGGTATGCTGTACTGCATGGCATTTACACCAATTATACAAACATTTCAGTGTTTGGATGTCAATCTGTGAAAAGTGCAGAGGATGAATCTGTTGGCAATTACATAGGTGTTTTGGAGTGATCATTAGTAATGGCAACATTATGCCCCCATACATTTTCCCACGGGCCCTCAGACTCAACATGAAGGCCTATATCAAATGTGTTGATGAGATAGTGATGCCCTATATCAAGTGGCTGGCTGCTGGAAGACCCTATATCTGGCAACAGGACTGTACACCATGCCAGACAAGCAGGAGAACCAAGTCATGGCTGTCAGACAATTTCTGTGACTGCATCACTCCTTACATCTGGCTACCTAACTCTCCAGACTGCAACCCCCTAGATTATTATGTGTGGGTTGCAGTCAAGCAAGTGATCAACACAACTCCTTGTAATACCAAAGATAAACTGAAGGAAAGGGTTATGGCAGCATTCACCAACTTGAACAAAGAGACCATCCAGAAGAGTTGCAGAAGATTCCAAAGTCATCTGGAGGGCGTGTTTGAAGTGAAAGGTTTTGTTTTTTTTAATTTCAAGATATTTTTGTGTAATTTTGGTAAATATATCTCTTAAAATGAGATGTCAGTGTTTTTTATTTTTAGAGCAATTTAGACAATTTATCCATCTCACCCTGTAATTTTTTTTACTCTTTCAGATTTTTTATCTCTTTGTTTATAATTATTTTTTCTTTCTCTCTTTCTCCCTCTCAGTGGTTTACTCGGCTTTGGATCAGAAAGCAAAGAGAGAAAGAAACCCAGAATAGAACAAGCTACCACGTTACCATTACGGTTGGTTAATTTTTTTTTTTTTTTTTAAATTATTGGCTTTCTTGTTTGTATTCTAATCACGCTAATATCTTCATCTTTGTTGTTTTTATAACATTTTACCAATACAATCTTCAGCTTTCTTCTTCTTGTATTCATTAATCCTTTTGTTCCACTCAGTATTTTTTTTTCATCTTTCTCACAATTGTAACATTGTTTTTTTTTTTTTGGCTTCCCAAATTAACATTTAGAAAGCCATTCAACTCTGCGGGTGGATTGAAAAGTTTATAGGCTTACTATGAATGAAAGATGTTAAGTATTGCATGTATTAATTTCAACTCTTATTAGTAATTGCATTAACGAACGTCTGACAGTTCAAAGAAGACTTCAAAATTAACAAGTAGCAACTTCTCTTAAAAATGGACAAAATTGGCATTGTGGTGTTGTCAAGTACTTTACAGAAAAAAGGTATAGTCCCAAAGAGCATTCCTGCTGATATGATTGCTACATTAGGGGATGATGCTCCAGCTTTATCAACAATGCAAAAATGAGCAGCTAAATTTAGGAGGGGATGGAAGAGTTTTGAAGATGACCCAAGGTCTGGAACACCTGCAACTGCCTGTAGATGTTTGCAAATAATCCTAGCATATTATTAGGCAGGTCATTTAAATAAGTCAGAATCAAGATTAGTTAATAACTACCTTCAGGGATCTACTTGTTAGAAAGAACTTTATAACTTCTAGTGATTTCATAGCTGGAGGGCTTGTGTAGCAAACCTTTTTACTACACCCTGTCAAAGGCCTTCAAGCTATCTCAATCTTTGCTTCAAACTTGTTAGATGACAAAGGCCATCTTCTTCCCCAATTCTACTGAGCATAATCTCAGTAATATGTCTAGACTTATCAAAAGCCTTCAACCTATAAAAGCTAATTCCAGTTGTTGTATCATGTCCAATTGTAACAAAGTTGTTCAATCACTGCTTGAAGTCTGTCAAGGCTAACAAAGTAAACCTGGCTGTTGCACTTCAAAAGAACCTACAATCTGTGATTGAATGGGGTAGAAAATGGCTAGTAAATTTTAATGCCTTCAAAACAAAGCTGCTCTCCTTTAACCACCATAGAGAATCATTCCTGCCTACCATTAGAAAGGATGACACTAATCTCCTAGAGAGCAACGCACTGCAACTCCTTGGCCTCACTCTCTCAAATGACTTCAAATGAAATTGAATCCCTAGCTTAATCTATTGTTAAAAAGGTTGGTTCACTATGTCAGGCCAGGAAGTTTTTCTTGTCAGAATCCATTTTGCACATTTATAAATCTACCATTCGTCCATGCATTGAATACTGTTGCCATATCTGGTTAGCTGCTTCTGCTATTTATGTTGAGGTTTTCGACAAAATCAAAGGAGGATCTGCAATATATTTGATCCTGACTTGGCAGCCCACCTTCAGTCACTTTCTCACCAATGTGATGTAGCTTCTCTCTGTCTTTACTACAATTATTTTCATGGCAACTGCTAGCTGTTTTTTCCTGGCATCCCAACCATTTTTATTTACTCACGCTACTAGATTGGCATCAAGCCCTCACCCGTTTACTGTAGAAATAGTTAAATGTAACCAGCTCTTCTATTTTAATAGTTTCTTTTCTCACACTTTCAATTTTTGGTACTTCCTTACACTCACTTGATTCCCTGATAGCTACAATCTCAAAAGGTTTAAATGTACTGTCAATTGCCATCTTTTATTTACTTGATTTTCATCCATCTCCTATCCTTTCTTCGACATGACATCCCATGTACTTTTTTTTTTTCTCTTACTATAACCCCCTGTGCACCAATGGCATTTCTCTCTTGCTTAGGATATGATTATATAATTAAAAAAAAAGGAGGAGAAATCCATCTTAAACATGTGGAAGGAGGCAAGTGTATGCTCAGTCTTCAAGAACATGGGCAAGTGACCCTCCCCCTCCCAGTAATGATCAATCAGTCTTCTCCCTATCATCAGTAAGCTTTTTGAGGCTTTAATCAACAAGAAGGTTGTCATGCACCTAGATAGGAACGATCTCTTGTGCAACAAGCAGTATGGGGTTTAATAGGCTTGATCCAATGCTGACATACTAACTACCATTGCACACAGATTTAGTGAGGCTCTTCAAGAACCTTGTCTGTCGAGGAAGATATGACCTCAGGGCTATTTATAGTAGTGGGCACAGCTGCTTTGCCTACGTTCATAATTTGGTTGGTGATCTACCAGAACTCATGAGATACAATTTGTTGCAAGCTTGGTTTGGACAGATTGTGTGTAGCTGCATTTTGCCTTTTCCCGAACTTTCTTACAGTGATTGTGGGTTGTTCTTTAAAAAAAAAAAGAAAAGAAAAAGTAAGGGCCAGATTACACCACTCCTTACAATAGATATTGAAGTAGTTGTTCTGGTGAACTATGGCTGCAATGCATTCAGGAGTGAACCATGGCTGACTGTTTTTTGCTGGAAATTTTGGTGGGGGTATGAAACACTATTCCAGAAAGGATCCATTTGGGGACAAGAGCAGCATGCTTGAAAAAGGTTGGGAGCTTTGATCACATAGGACTAAAAGCAGTCCCAGTCTGCCTTCATATGTCAGAAAATCGTTCTATGGAATGGTAAATCAGGATGTCATTAGTTTGAAATTAACCTAGGAATGAACTAGGGAATAGACTTGTAGGCCTATTAAGGGTAAAACTTTTGGTAAGCATTTATCAGGAAAGGAAGTTAGAAAAATTTTGAGGTAGTTTGCTTACTGTCCCGTCAAGTCCAGGACATAGGTGGGTTCTTTGATGATTTGGGTTAGTTCATTGGCAATAAGTCTCTGCAATATCTGCTTTGATCAGCTTTTTTCTTTTCTTTTTTTAAGTTGGCTAATCACTTTGTAGGAATATATTAGTCACTGCAGATATCCACACTAGCTGAAGGAAATTTGGTGAGGATATCAATTCTCTTAGTTATTTGATTAAAGATTACCAACTCTTCATCTTGAGCATGTGAGAGAACAAAGAATAGGATATTATGGATGAGTGCCACACAGAAGCACATCTACGGAAGATCAGGGTTTCCCATTTTTTAAGTCTCTGTCACAAGAAAACCTGTCCTTGGTGTAGGCACCAAATCTGTGGTCATGGCATAATTTTTATTCTTGTAAAGTTTGCTATTTTCAGGGCTTTGCTGTTAGTAATTTAGTTTTATGGTTACGGTTAGCAATGCAAGTAGTGACAAAAAAAAATTAAATAATTTTTGTTCATCATTATAAAATTAAAAAATTCAGGAACTTTTGTTTTTGGTCTTCTCTTATCTGATTTATAACTTAAAAAAAAAAGTTATTTCGCCTGAAAAACTATTTATCGAAAATGCCAAAGTATTAATTGTTTGCAGGGATATTTATTATTTGTATCTTATCTAGTTTTTGTTTTGCTTCATTTATCTGTTTCCTATCTTAGCACTACCAAAAATTTATCTTTTGTGTTGCACTTGACAATGTGTATTTTATGTTCACAGCCATCACATTTCAAAACCGGCAAGCTGAGAAATAACCAGATTCTATGGTGATTTTTTTTTTTTTTTTTTTTTTTTTTTTTTTCGTCCACTGTTTACTGGCATTGTAATTCTGCAGAGATTTCAGGTGTGAAATCCTTGCAGCCATGGTAACTTCTTTGCTGAAAATTCATTTCAAGACATCAACTAACAAACTCTATTGCTATCCAACAATGGATTTAATGATAACAAATTGAAGAATTTGAATTATATAAGGAGTAAAGAATTATGAATATCAATATGTAGCCTGGTTGATGATCTTTCTGCAGGAAAATTATTCTTGCAGTAATTTGTAATAAATGGAGAGACCTCAGAGCAACAGCCGGAGGAAGAGGATTAAAACTGGACTTTACCTATTCTGTTACCTGGTCTCTCTTTTTCTGTTACCTGGTCTCTCTTTTTCTGTATATCTGTCTCTCCTGTCTGTGTATTGATTGGTTTATATAAGAATTTCACAAGCCTCTGCATTAATTTATTGCATGCTTTTTTGATGAAGAAATCATGACTTTTCTTTATTTAAACACTCATGGAGTGCTTCATTCCAAAAGCCTCTTCTTTGGATTTGGTAATCTATAAAGTGTTTGGTATTTGTATATATTTATTATATTTATGAGATGAGGTATTGTAATTATTTACACTATTTACATTGTTGTCATATTCATAATGTTTCAACTGCTCTAGCTTCACTTAGGTCATTGAAATTTTGAACTGAACCATTTATTTCATTCACTGGTGTAGATTGTTCTAGTTCCATGAGCCATGCCACTTCCAGATGTCTCAGTTAACTCTCAAAGTTTTTGTTTACCTCTATTGTAGTCAGATATTGAACTCACAACTCTTTAGATCAAAGTCACTAGATTCAACCAATGGTCATTATCCATGTGTCTTTGTATATATGTAACCATTATGTATTGGTAATTTTTATTATAAGTGTTTAGAATAAAACGTCTATTGGTAATTTTTATTATAAGTGTTTAGAATAAAACACCTCATCAGACAGTGAAAATATTTTTCAATTAGGATTTATTATATATAGAAGTTTAAAAACAACCCAGTCAATTAAGGGGGGTGGGAATTAAATTCAAAGGATTGGACTAGGTTAACCAATAGAAAGTAAAGCAATAATGGATAGATGAATAGGTTATTAGGGTGGGGTGGAGTAGACAACTATGATGTCATGGAAAATATATTTTTAGGTGTCAGTTATAAAACATTTGAACATATACAATTATAACATGATTCCTGGCTGTATCTCGACTAATCCTTTCTAAACCTCGACAAAACACTTGACCGTATGCAATTATAACATGATTCCTGGCTGTATCTCGACTGATCCTTTCTAAACCTCGACCAATCCGCCCACGCTGTGTTTGTTTGATTTTGGACCAGCCTGTTATTACCTGGCTAGGTTAGTCCAGACATGTGAAAGGTCAGTATGTAGTTAAAACCAGATATAAAACAATCCATGAACAGAATGTCATCTACAACACTGTAATACCACAAGTGTAGATGTATATATATATATATTTATATATCAATTACATACACAATTATAAGCAAATCAAAGCTGGGTGACGCACAGTCAGTTGGCTGATATTTAAGCACATTACAATAACAATGTTCTCAAGGGCTGTAGCTTGCTCAGTTGGCTTTAGCAGCACACTGATTTCAGATTGACTGTTTCTTCAAATCAAGGGCCCAGTTCTCCTAATTTCATTTTCAACCCCAGTTTTATTGAAAAGGCATAAAACTGGGGTGGTAAAGGTAGTTATGGATAATTTGATTTTCCTCCCTGTATAAGTCTTACCAGCTGAAAATGAAAATATCAATTATCTATTTCGACTGATTCTTTGGCCTTTCACTGCTTAAGGGAGAGAGATTTACTCTCTTTTATTGCTTGCTTGTCCATACCAAAAGCTCAGATAGCCCAAAACAAGAAATTCTCAGTCTAACTTGCCCCCGGGCCATACTATTTGTCAAAATAGGACAACATATTATGTCTATGCTCCAGTTGCACAGATTCAATCAATTCGTTTACTTTTCTTGACAAAAGTAAATGTATTTTTCAATTTTAGAGGCATCTCCTCTTATCTTTAAAATCAATAAAAATATTAGTACCAGCCATCTGGAAATATGGTTACACAATTGTATTATGACATATTGGCAATGGTGTCAAATGTGTTTCTGAAACAGTTACAGATTTATTTGTTATCACTTAAAGTATTGGAATTATTGTAAGAACGAATATGTCTAAAATATATATGTCAAACATATGTAGACAACTTAGTAAGTGATAGATCAGTTAATTTAAACAAATTATCAGAAGATGGGAAAATCAATATATTAATGCGGGGTGGGTAGTCTCTGGATTATGGGATCTAGTTATGTTATAGCAGAATTTGAAAACATGAACCTTGTTTTCTATGTTTACAAGAAAACTTTCAAATTATTAAATTCCCCCAAACCTGTTAAACAGACATAACAAAGCAACTTCTATCTGCCATCATCGTCTTATATATACGCAAAAGTATAGCTAATTTATTTTCTGCTATAATATAACTAGATCCCATAATCTATAGCCTACCCTCTTGCATTAATATATTGATTCTCCTATCTTCTGATAATTTGTTTAAATTAACTGATCTATCACCTACTAGGTTGTCTACATATGGTTGACATATATATTTTAACACATTTTCATTCTTATAATAATTCCACCACTTTAAATGATGACAAATAAATCTGTAACCATTTCATGAGCACATTCGACACCATTGCCAACATGTGATAATACAATTGTATACATTCAAATGTCTATGGCTATATCGTGTTGAATACACCGGTTCCCGTCCGATCACCGAAGTTAAGCACTTAAGTGGGTGACCATTTGAGAATACCAGGTGCTGTAAATGTAAGGACCAAGAATGGTCCACCGGTCCTCCAGGTTTGGGGGTTGGGTGCAGGGCTAATAATCCTGCCCCGTAAAAAACAGTTTGTTACAGAAACAGCAACAAAAAGTTGCTGCCTTATGCACCATCTGGGTGTGATGGATAAATGATGATGATACATTCAAATGTTTTATAACTGACACCAAAAAATCTAGCGTCTCTTCGGGCACAAATACAGAAAAATAATGGATGTTACTCCCAAATATACTAACACCAGAAGATTGGGAGTAAATGAAAAGGAGGAGGGGAACAAAATTAAAGTGGAAAATAGAATGTACCTACTATGAAAGACGGGTAGCAGGTTGGAGGAAAATAGGAGTTCATCTGGGTTTGTAAGTGCCCAGGATTTCGTTCTTAAAAAGCCTACATCTTGACATTACTTCGTTTTTTCACATTTAGAATTGGTAAACACAATACAATTAATAGAACCAGAGATAATCCAGACAACATTACAAATTTCATTTTAAACGTTACAAACCTTGTCTGGGATCCTAATGAAATAAAAATTCACCCCTTTTCATGTACACAACAAACTTCTGAGCTCATTTGGGATTTGTAATATAATTGGGGGCTGGTCAAGTGTTCGTAACAATTATATATATATTGTAGAGCAAGACTTCAATACCCCCACTAATCAATGAAGTTCTCACCTCCCCAGCAGACAAGGCTGAATGCTTTGCCCATAGATTCTCCACCAATTCGACACTGGACTCATTAGGAATACCTACACCCGACTTCCCACCCAGAACTAAGGCTCAACTAAATAACATCCACATTACACCCTCGCTGGTCTCCAAGATAATTGCACAACTTGACCCACACAAAGCGAGTGGCGGGGACGGAATCCCAATCATAGTACTGAAGAAATGTGCCCCAGAACTCTCCTCTGTCCTCTCTAAACTCTATAACCTCTGCCTATCTGCTTCCTGTTTTCCTGCCTGTTGGAAGTCCTCCTGTGTAGTTCCTATATTTAAGAATTCTGGCAAACCCTCAGACCTCGCCAATTACCATCCTATTAGTCTCCTTCCAATCTTCGGCAAAGTTTTCGAAGCCATTATCAACGCCGAGGTGACTCAGCATCTCACGGCCCACAGGCTTCTCTCTGACAAACAGTACGGGTTTTGCTTCACCAGGTCTACTGCTGATATGCTAATGACCATTACCAAGTACATATACCGGACACTTGACAAGAATGGCGAAACCCGAACCGTTGCCTTGGATATCTCCAAAGCGTTCGACAGGGTCTGGCACGCTGGTCTCTTATGCAAACTGCGGAGCTACGGGATAACTGGACACCTGTTTGACCTCATCCAGTCATTCCTCTCTAACCACACATTGAAGGTAGTATTAAATGGGCATGCCTCCCAAAACTACCATACAAACGCAGGCCTCCCTCAAGGTTCTATTCTAGGTCCCACGCTCTTTCTGATGTACATTAATGATCTCCCCAACGCCATTAGATCCCAAGTAGGCATGTACGCTGATGACACAACAATCTACTCTCGCCTCGATCAAAAACTAGGTGTGGGCGACAAAGCGAACCTCACTGCCAAGCTTGCAAAAGACCTCCAATCCGTAGTGGCCTGGGGTGGGAAATGGCTAGTAAATTTCAATGCTTCTAAAATGAAGCTGTTATCAACTAACCACTATAGACAATCGCATCTACCTCCCATTAGCATGGAACAGGCTTGCCTCCCAGAGAGTAAAACACTATGCCTCCTTGGCCTTACACTTTCGGCGGACCTCAAATGGAATGACTATATTGAATCAATTGCCAAATCTGCCGCTATGAAAGTCGGCTCTCTGTGCAGGGCCCGGAAGTTTTTTCCCGCCTGAATCTATCCTGTACATATACAAATCTACCATCCACCCGTGTATTGAATACTGCTGCCATATCTGGTCAGGTGCCCCTGCTGCTCTCCTTGGGCTTCTTGACAAAATACAAAGGAGGATCTGTAACATGGTTGATACTGACTTGGCAGACTGGCTGCAACCACTCTCTTACCGGTGTGATGTGGCTTCCCTGTGCCTCTTCTACAAGTACTTTCATGGCCTCTGCTCCGATGAACTTAGATCACTGGTGCCGCCTAAGCACAAATTTACACGAGATACTAAATTAGCAACTAGATCCCACCCTTTTACAGTTAAACAGGTAAGATGTAACCGTAAATTTAGCTTCTTTTCTTGCCTGTGGAATTCCCTTTCACAAGTCTGCTTTCCCGACAGCTACAATCTCTAGGTGTTTAAATGTAGGGTCAATAGACACCTCCTATCACACTAACTCCCAATTATTCTCGGAAAACTCTCATCTACCCAACCCTCATTCTCGGCATCCTTACCCGCCTATCACCCACCCTCTGACATTTCCTATATTTAACCATTCTTGGTATCCCTACCCACCTATCACCCACCTTCTGACATTTCCTATATTTAACCATCCTTTCTCCACTCTGTAGCCCCCTGCGCAGTAGTGGCAGTGACATGCCTTGCTCGGGGTGAAACACTTATAAAATAAAAAAATACACTAGTTGTTACAATGGTTTATAAATTCATAATATCACTACACAAAAATTTTTGCGTTTTGAAGCTGCTATGCGCGCTTCTCATTGGGTGAAGTTGAAATGAAAATTATATGGTGAAAACAGTTTTATGGTGATATGATGTTTAACTGAATGTGGGTTTGGGAGCTTATTTTAATTTTGTCGGCCGTATTGTAGCTTTAGAGATATGGGTTAGGAGAGGTAGCTTAGTTTAAGACCTAAATAAACCGTTTTCACCATTTAATTTTCATTTTAACTCTTTACTCGATGAGAAGCGTGCATAGCAGCTTCGAAACGTGAAAATTTTTGTGTAGTGATATTATGAATTTATAAACCATTGTAACAACTAGTACAATATAATGTTCTGTTGTATCGAGCACTCTTTATAAAAGTAAATGCATGAACAGCAGGTAAAAAAAAAAACTACGAGGTCCACAACTTTGTTACAATATATATATATATATACACATGCATTAAATCTTATGATTTACCCATCACACCCTGTAGATTCTCTAAATTTTCTCAGTTTCATCTTAAATATTTCCCACTTCAATTTGTCATTAGGCAGTGAAACATTTAACCAGAGTCACCACCCTATTATACTTGTTTAATGACAAACTTCTACCTCACATTCTCAAAAACCTAAAACATTATTTTTTATTCTTATTTGTATATATGTACTTGTTTATTTAAAGATTTGGTTTACCTGATAAAAGAAGACATGGAGAAAATATTGTTTTGTCTCCAAACAATTCCTACGCAGCCACAACTGACAGTTATGGCAGAGTCATCCTTATTGATGTACATCGAGGTATTGGAGTCAGAATGTGGAAAGGTAATTATGCCTTTGTTGTTGTTTTCAGATGACAAGTCAAAGTTCAATATTTATCTTTAAATGTGACAATCAAAATTGTTGTTATAAATTGCAACATAGAAATTAACTTGACAAATCAAAACATTTGGATACAGTTACACTGAAGTTATCTGAATTCCAAGATGAAATATTTATATCATTAAATTTTGATTAATTTTTCTTTATTCTTTTGTTTTTATTATAACTTTTTAGGCTTTGGAAACTTCAAGGTCTACTAGCTGTTATTGCTCTTTCCAGTATTGATGGAGGTTTCCTTAACTTTATACTTGAAGTAATGTGGAATATCACTATCTTGATTGTCATTATTTTCTCTTTTAGTTACATGTGATATTCATTTTACATGTTGCTACTGTTGGTAGTCCTCAAGTGATGTTTTTTTTGTTTTGTTTTTTTAATCTAGTACACTTTTTTGTTTTTTTAAATAATGCCAGACCACAATATTCAAAGAACAATACTCTTTGCCAAGGCGCTCAGGCTTCACTTGCTCAAAACCTTTTTTAACTATTGATCTTAGAAAGTGGTTGCATACAGCTAATAGGCATTTCTAAATAGGATTGGCATTACGCATGACAACCATGTAGAAGTCATGATCTGACAAGACTATTTAAAACAGGACTTGAGTTTTCAGGTTAATGTTTTGGTTTTGTAGTAATTTGTGGTATTGTGCAAAACTACTTTGTGCAACAATGTCTTAGTCCTCTTCAAATTGCTCTCCTGGGGGGGCCTCACATGTTCCATACATTCTGCTAAGTCCCCTTTCAGGATAAACATCAGCTGCCTCATCACGTATTCCTTAATCTCTATGTTCTGAAACCTCCTCACATTCAATGGCAACTTTAGTTTAATCAACAGATTTGGGTGTTGCAAATTTTTGTTCAAATCCTTCTCCCTGCTAATTCCAGCCCTCCCCTTTTATTCAAAACCCAAGTGTAGAACTAATATTTTTGGATTATCATGAGTTTTGATCAATCAAGCATTTTTTTTTAGCGCCAGAACATTCAGAAATAAAAGAAAACAATTTAAGTGGGCTGTCAGCTTTGTTTGCATAAAAAAAATCATGGATCAACAGTGAATGGAAATATTGCCTTTGCTATTATAATTAATCACATCTGTGTTGATTTTTCTATGGCTCACATTGAAACATTGGTTTCCCAATGATGACCAAAGTTAAGCAACCTCAAGTCAGTATCTCAATGTGTGACTGCTGGGGTATACCAAGTGCTGTAAACTTGGATGTATGGGTGGTGTAATGAATAATCAGTTATATTCACTTATATTCAAATACCCTTGAAAAAAGTGTGAATCCACCTCTTCTTCCCCTAGCTATTGGGTAATTAAAACTTGTATCATTAAATCATTATTACTTTAAAAAAAATAAAATTCTTAGAATTTAAAAATATTTTCTGGCTTAAATAACCTGCAAAAGGTTGATAATCCATAGAAAGTGAATCAATCAATTTTTTCTTTGTTGAGCAACCAAATATTGTAAAACATTGTCTAAAATTCTGAGATGAATCAGTGACTTTGTTTCTTATTGGGAATATCACAAAACTTTTTCTGATGCTACCATTATTTACACGTCTTGGGTATTACAATAAACTACTTTTGGCAGGAAAGGCCTCTGATCAAGAGGCTTTGCAGAGCATGGAGCCACATCTTAATTGCTGTTTTTACCAAGTCCGCTCTGACCCAGGGTGGTAGCAACCTGTTAAAGCCCCATCTATGGACACAGTGAACCCCCTCCCCACAAACCAGGCTCAAAACACTATGAAAGTATAAAATTACCAGCAATACATTTTCAAGGTAAAAAAAAAATAGCAATAAATTTTCATAGTAAAAAAAACCAAAAAAAACCTGGCAATACATTTTTGTAAAAGAAATTACTAATGGTCGCCAAAAAATTAAATATTAATTGATCCATAATGAGTTGATATGGTGTTACACAAACAGCCAATATTTGCTGTTTGGATATACAACATAGAATACTTTTTTTTTCTTTTCTTGTTTTTCTTTATTTTCTTTTTTTTTTTTAAGCTAAAGGTGCTTTCAGGTTTTCATAAAAACATTAGTGATTTTTATTTTTTTTTTAAATTTTAATTTTTGTAAGTGATTTAATTCTGAGAACTTTTCTTTTGTTTAGGTTATCGAGGTGCTCAAGTTGGTTGGGTGCAAGTAAAAGAAGAGAAAAGTCAGTGTACCAACCCCCAGAAATTACGTCGGATTGCACAGTTCCTTGTTATTTACGCACCTCGAAGAGGAATTCTTGAAGTAAACAATTTTTTTAATAATTTGCTTGCAAAAGTTTACTTCTAAAGTATTGTATTTGCCAGTCTCTATTTTACACAAAAATAATTATTCCACTGCATTCAATGATAGGTGACTGACCAGTGAAAACTTAAACTAGTTGATAAATATGTCATGAATGTATTAAAGTTCTGTCTTTCAAATTTGCTAAACCAGGGAGATATCTTATATGTGTATAGTCTTATAAGTCAAATGTACAAGGGGGTACTGAAAAGTTTTTGGCTCAACTATGAATGCATTCCAAAATTGATGTTTTGAATCATTTGGTCAGATTTTGAAAATTGAGAACTTTATATTAATTTATTTCTGGAAATGTGTAGAGATCTGGATGACTTAACATTGTTTTTCAGGGTAGAATTAATAAGCAGAGTTCAGATTCTTACTGAAATAATCTATTAATTCCTTTGGTAAATCTCTTCTACCCACTATGCCTCATGATAAAATAGCAGAGCTGACTAGACTTGGTTAGCAACTAGTCAAGGAGAACAACAATGACTGAATTCATAACCAGAAATGGAACCCACTCCTAGTTCAATTAGGATTTTAAAAATCAAGTGATAAATTTTACGATAAAAGCTGGCAGAGACCCCTGCAATTTAAGCAGGGTGAGAAGTGCATTGTGGTGCAATGGATATCAGCTTGTTTAAATTCCAATTGAATTTATTGCATTCACTTATGAGCAAATACCCTTGAGAAAGGTATTAATCAGCCTCTTCTCTATCCAGCTATGGATTAAACAGCAGGACAGATTGGGTTCTATAGCTTTGGTTGACAACCAGTCTACTGCATAAAGAAATGACATGATTGCCCAAGCATGTATCATGTACAGCACTTAACTACTGAGTATAAGACAACCCGAATTCAAACATTAATGTTACTAACATCTATCATCTATGAGAAAAGACACAGGAGGGCTTTTTCTTCTTCTTCTTCTTTTTTATTTTTTTTTTTTTTTTATAAGAAAAAAGTTGTATACATTCAGGGTTGTTTCTGTAAGTTTTGTAATTCACTGATTTCTTTTTTGATTTTGATAAGTTGAAAATAATATGACTGGAACCTTTCAGTTCAGTTCCATTTATTCACTTAGCTTGTTTTGAACCACTGTACTCATTACTCCCCTGTAACTGTAGTTCAGGGTGACATTCAAGGCAAAATAGTACAATGACTTGCCAGTTCCTTTTGCACCAGGGATGATGAGGTTACTTCATCTCTCCTCCCAGATGTTCCTTTTGCACCAGGGATGTGGAGGTTACCTCGTCCCTCCTCCCAGATGTTCCTTTTGCACCAGGGATGTGGAGGTTACCTCGTCCCTCCTCCCAGATGTTCCTTTTGCACCAGGGATGTGGAGGTTACCTCGTCCCTCCTCCCAGATGTTCCTTTTGCTCCAGGGATGTGGAGGTTACCTCGTCCCTCCTCCCAGATGTTCCTTTTGCACCAGGGATGTGGAGGTTACCTCGTCCCTCCTCCCAGATGTTCCTTTTGCTCCAGGGATGTGGAGGTTACCTCGTCCCTCCTCCCAGATGTTCCTTTTGCACCAGGGATGTGGAGGTTACCTCGTCCCTCCTCCCAGATGTTCCTTTTGCACCAGGGATGTGGCGGTTACCTCGTCCCTCCTCCCAGATGTTCCTTCACTATTAGCAAAGATTCTACACTTGCTGGCAACAGGTCAATGGTTGCTTGGTGTAGGTGGGTTGGGGAGAGGTATTTCTCTTTACCAGTTGGGTTGGGAAACTCTTCTAACAACTCTCAAACAGGATGATGCTATTGACCAGGGTATGATTGTCACAAATTTTTGGAACCATGTGTAAGGTTGAATGTAGCTCATAGATCAGTAAATCAAGGTCAACTGCTTTGCTACGAAGATATTACCATTCACTGATGATATACCTCAAGTTTATATAACTTTTATCTATATCAAAACCAATCTTTACTGACAGACTATTTGTATATATTTTCTCATTGTAAGTATTGAATGTTTATTTTGTCTTTCAGGTATGGACTGCAGTTAATGGTCCTCGTGTTGCTGCATTCAACGTGGGCAAAAGTTGTCGTCTAATTTGTCCGGGCTATGGCATGATGGGGCTCAATAATGTCACAAGTCGGGACACCAAGAATAGAACATTCCAAGTTGCACTCATTGATACAAATGGACTAATCAAAACAATTGATGTGCCTTTTCATCTTGCCCTCAGGTAGGAATGCAAATGAAACTTGTTTTATGTGTACTTCTCTCTTCCCCAAAGAGTTCTTATTATTCTAAGCATTATTTGAACAGATTGTTCATTTTATTCTACAGTCAGTCAGTTAAGTACCGTAGGTGATACATACTTGGGTGATCATGTCTCAAATGAGACTTGACTGACTGAGAAGATTTTCCTACAGTAGGTTATTTTCTGTTGTAGACTGGTTGCCAACCAAAGCTATAGAACCCAATCTGTCCTGCTATTTAATCCATAGCTGGAAGGAGAAGGGGCAGATTAATACCTTAAGTGTATTTGCATGTAAGTGAATGCAATGAATTCAACTGGAATTCAAACTCGGCTCTCCAATTTCTCATTCAGAGCACCACAACACACATTTTATTCCAATAGCCACTTTAAATAACATGTATCATATTCCAATAGCCACTCTAAATAAACTTTATCTTCTACTAGCAGTATAGCCCAGCGTTGCTCGGGTATGAAAGCTTTAAAACTAATCCATGACCCTGGAGCCAAACCCGAAGCAAAAACTATTGTAAGAACTGCAACCTTGAAACTTCTGAATATCGTTTCTTATGTCTTTGTCTATGAGTGTATCAAATTTGATTAAAATCGGGCCACTCCTTCTATCACCAGATTTTTTCGATTATCGATTTTTGATATTTATTGGGGGTACCTCGACACAAAACCTAGCTAAGAACACTCGCAGATGCTTATAGTACAACTGTGTAAATTTTCAAGAAAATTGGTTCAGCCGTTTCAGAGTCTATAGGTAACAGATACACACACAAAGTTCCATTTATAAATAAGTTTAGATCTTTTTAATTCCCATTCTTTTTTTTGTTCTCACTTTTTAATATTTCTCCTTTTCATATATTCTTTTACACTGATTTCTGCATAGACAAGATTACAGTTATAATAAATTAAATTTACAATAGTATATATGATATAAAAGACTTAAATAGATCTATTTTCGTAGCACTGCTTAAGAAACCAGGTGCAAACGAATGTGAGCTCCATCGGACAATCAACCATATAACAAAACTCATGATCTGAATTCTGATGAATAAAGCATGCAACAAAATCAGACCAGAAATAGGGCAAGAACAGTAGGGGTTTTTCCAAGATGCTAGAACTATGAACACAGTATTTATGCTCAGAATGTTAACAGAATGAGCAATAAAAATGCAGAAGGAAGGGATATTTGAGCTCAATACCTCCAGCAGAAGTTAACAAAAACTTGGAGTTGAGTTCAAGGGAGATAACTGATACTGTGAGATTTGGAAGTAACATGAATCATGGAACTAAAACAATCTATCTCAGCTCACAAAATAAAGGGTTCAATTTGAAATTCCAATCACCTGAAGAAGGTTGGAACATACAACAGCTGAAATATCTTGTATATGGCAACAAAGATGAGGACAACAGTCTAAACAATGTAAATGCTGAATCTTTAATATCAACATAAATGTTGTCAGCATCTTGATCAGGAATTGGAATGAAAATACTAATGGCGCATACTCTGAATGAATCCATAAAAATTCAGTATGTGGATTTAGTGAATACTGAACACTTCAAATACTTTGATGTATGGATCAGTTATAACAAATTTAGTATAAGAGATAAAGAAACTGAATATAGTACAGGCTGCACCAGAGGTAGATTGAACTGTAAAATGATGAGACCTGGCCTTGGTGTATGGATCAATTATAAGAAATTTAGCATAGGAGATAAAGAAACTGAATATAGTACAGGCTGCACCAGAGGTAGATTGAACTGTAAAATGATGAGACCTGGCCTTGGTGTATTGGATCAATTATAACAAATTTAGCATAGGAGATAAAGAAACTGAATATAGTACAGGCTGCACCAGAGGTAGATTAAACTGTAAAATGATGAGACCTGGCCTTGGTGTATTGGATCAATTATAACAAATTTAGTATAAGAGATAAAGAAACTGAATATAGTACAGGCTGCACCAGAGGTTGATTAAACTGTAAAATGATGAGACCTGGCCTTGGTGTATTGGATCAATTATAACAAATTTAGTATAAGAGATAAAGAAACTGAATATAGTACAGGCTGCACCAGAGGTAGATTGAACTGTAAAATGATGAGACCTGGCCTTGGTGTATGGATCAATTATAACAAATTTAGTATAGGAGATAAAGAAACTGAATATAGTACAGGCTGCACCAGAGGTAGATTGAACTGTAAAATGATGAGACCTGGCCTTGGTGTATGGATCAATTATAACAAATTTAGTATAAGAGATAAAGAAACTGAATATAGTACAGGCTGCACCAGAGGTAGATTGAACTGTAAAATGATGGGATTCGGAATGAGAAATCGGGGAACTGAGTTCGAATTCCAGTTGAATCCATTGCATTCACTTATGCACAAATACTCTTGGGAAAGGTATTAATCTGTTTCTTCCCTCCAGTTATGGGTTAAATAGCAGGACAGATTGGGGTCTATAGCCTTGGCTAGCAACCAATCTACCGCAGAAAGCAATGGCAACCTACTGTGGGATAATCTTCTGCCAAGTCAGTCATGTCTCTTTTGAGACATGATTGCTCAGGTTTGTTTCACGTATGGCACTTAACTGACTGAATGCTGAACAATCTCTTCAAGATTAAGAAAACATTTGAGATAACAAAAATGTGGTTCTACTGAAGGCTGTTAATACCATATACTAAAAATATTATATTTTTTAGAGAAAATAAAAACACAAAGGACACTTGTATTTAGCATCAGAAAGATAGTTGAAATTTCTAGGGCATGTAATGAGGAAAGAGGCTTAAAAGATTTAACACTGACAGGACAAATTGTAAGCAAGATGGACAAGAAAGAAAGACTTCATTTTTCTCAGTAATTGAGCACTTCCAAATAGTATTACAAAGGTGTTCTGCAAATCAGGGAGATTCATGGAAAATATTATATTTATTATTTTCTTTTCCACACAGTTTTTCCTTTTTAACTAGTGAACTTATGGATTTTGTATATCGAGTTGTACAACCTCAAACAGCACTTTTCACAGCATATTTGTTGTGTCAAACAATGCAGACTTTTGGAGCAACAGGATATTCAGCTTTATTCCAATTTTTTTAATGTAAGATTTTAAGTTTGCTGGTATGAACCCCAATGATAGCTGGGAAAATAGTGTCCCAAACAAATTATTATATCATTTGTATAAGATTAATAATAGATAAAAATTCAAATAAATGTTCAGATGTTTTTGTTTTTTTTTACTGCTGATACAAAGGATAAATATAGACAATCTTTTGAATAATTTCCTTTTTCTAACTTGAAGAAGGTAATATATTTGTAAATGTAAAAAGTATGTATTTCTTTTCAACAGTGACAAGAGTAGCAAAAGAGCCCGAGATTTACACTTGCTTAAAAAGTTGAAAACTTTTTTGAAGGAGAACACAGAAGAATCAGGTAAGTTTTATTTCACAATTCCAAGAATATCACAATCCACAAAATATGTATGAGATTCCAAAAAATATTCAGCTATTTAATATTAACAAAAATATTCTATCTAGAGTAATATTGCCTTTGTTTGTTTGTTTGTTTTTTTTTGTAGTTCTATTGTGACTTTACACGCTTATCCCAATGTTCTATTCACTTTTCCAAATAGTCTGCCAAGTCTTCTTTTGAAATCACCATAAGCTGTTTCACTACATTCTTTGTTGTCATTGACATTTCAGTAGTGATTTTTAGCTTTCAGTAAAACTAGATTACATTTGTCCATTATATGAACTCATTGACTTTTGGTTCTGATAGAAAAATGTCTTTCATTCTACACAAATATGCTGAATATTATCAAATGTGCTTTTGCCAAAGTTTGCTTTTGAACGAGAACAAATACTTTCACTTTAGTTTTGTTACATTAGGAATATTTACAGTTCATAAATATTAACTGAATATACTTATCTATGTTAATTTCTTGCACTGTCAATTAAAAAGTTTATCTGGTTTGCTTACATTCAAGACAAAAGTAAAAAATAGAAAAACACAAAAACTTTTAAAAAAATTTATGTCCACACTGAGACAAAAGCAAGGAATTAAATTTGTTCAAGATTGCAAGTAAATATTGTAATCTCATTGAAAAAAGATCCAGTCTGTTGAACCAAGCAATATTATCTTTATATGTATATGGGGGAGGACTGAAAAGTTCTCGACCTGACAAAAAAATAAAAAATGGTCCTCCTCACACACACACAATCTGATGATTGGTTAGATTTTAAGAAAGTAAGTTAAGCTGAGAAAATTTTAGTCTCTGTTTTGTGTTTTATTTTTTTGTTTCTTGGAGGGGTATCATATTTTTGTAAAATAAAGTCGAATCTTAAAGCAATATTATCTCTAAAAGTACATTCCCAAAGAATGATTTTAATTTTGTAAGAGTTAACAGAAAAAATATGAAGATATATTTAATGGTTAATCCTTTGGAGACAAAGCCTCATGTGATGCAATAACCACTTCAGATATGCTGCTGTTATGATTAAACTTGTCTTTGACCAATAAGTGTTGATTATTATGTATACTTTGAACAGGCAGATAAATTCTGTTAGAAGTCAGATGACCTTACAATTTGTTATCTTCAAATCCAAATCCTACTCACTTCTGTTGGAAGAAGCCTTCCCTGATTTACTTTATCTTCAAAGGTGTAGCTGTACTCACCAGGCCTGGCCAATTGTCGGTTAGTGAGGTTATTTAATCTTTAGTTAGGGTGGATGGCCATTGACCGTGAGGAGTTCATCCACCCTTTAACAGCTCCTGTTTTTTTGTGCTGCTGGGATTCCACTCACCCTCCTCACCATATCAGGATCCAGTGGGAGAGCTGATTTAGCTACCGACCACTCAAGTTTGAAATTCAGAGTTGTTGTTCTCCAAGACTAGTTGCTACCTAAGGTTATAGGGTATAGTCTATCCTGTAATTTACCCATAGCTGGCGGGGAGAAGAGCTGGATCTATATT
Source organism: Ascarosepion bandense (assembly GCA_037127315.1). NCBI lineage: Eukaryota > Metazoa > Mollusca > Cephalopoda > Sepiida > Sepiidae > Ascarosepion > Ascarosepion bandense. The sequence goes on from JBBBDQ010000151.1 coordinate 1,177,937, forward strand.
TTTCCCAAGAGTATTAGCATGTATATGAATGTAACAAACTTGATTGAAATTCAAACTTGGCTGTCCATTTCCTCAATCTGGATTCCTACCCATATAGGAATTAAAAGCAATGATAGAGCAGAAAAAAGTGCTAATTAGGCATTAAAACTAGTTCCTGAAAACTACTAAATCTCATATTCTGATCTAAAACTGTTAAGAAATACATGCCAAAATCAATAGCAGGAACAATATAGCAGAAAAACTTAAAATAAACTAAATTACATTGCATCATAGAAAATATAGCAGAAAAACTTAAAATAAACTAAATTACATTGCATCAAATAAAAACTTAAAATAAACTAAATTACATTGCATCATAGAAAATATAGCAGAAAAACTTAAAATAAACTAAATTACATTGCATCAAATAAAAACTTAAAATAAACTAAATTACATTGCATCATAGAAAATCTCAAAGAGAAGTGATTACTAGAACATGGCAGCAAATAGGTCACACTAAAATTACACATTCATTTTTACTGAAACAAGAAAACCACTATAGTGTCCTACATGCCGAACCCAATATACGGTAAAACATTTTTTAAATGAATGCATTGATCTTGACTCCAAAACACACAATTTCTTCATGACAAACATTCTAAAAGAACTACAGTGTACCCCTGATATAAGAGAGTTGTTGGGACCAGATAAGAGTTCTCTTATATCCAAGTTTTGTCTGTTTTATATACATTACCACAGGCTCTAATTTGGGATCAGAGAACATCTCTCTTATATCCGGGTTATACTGTTGAAAATATTAAAATAAATAGGATTATAACATTCATGTAATCAGTTGCATTATATCTGAAAATATAAAATAAATAAAACAAAGACTGTCTATTTTTCTTAAATATAAACCAAAATAAATCAATTTGGGCATAAAATGACTCTTTAGAGTTGATATCCCATTAAAAATCCACTTCAACTTAAAACTTGGTACAGACATGCAAACAAGGAAAAGATTTTTAAAAATTTCTTACCTTGCATCTTTTAATCAAACTTGTATAAATGAATTACTGCTGCCTAGATATACATTGTCTTGCATTTAAAATTTTACATTTGTTTGTCCTGTTTTTCACCTACAGATGCACAGAAATGTTGAGAATTAAATCACGAGAATATTAGCTAATTTATGAAAAAAGAAAAAAATATTTCTTCCTGCCTATTTAATACCAGGAGGCAGACTTAGATGCTTGATTGCTCAATGAATGTTGCCAATCTCAGTTTACTTCCCATAATTGATAAATGGGATCATGAAGATATTATTGGGTGGCAGGTTCAAATCCAACTAACAGCAGCCTTATTTGGCATTTATATATTCTTTGTTTACACTAAATGGAAACACTAAAATACAAAATACATTTATATTTTTAAAAAGTTACTTCTAAATGCCTTTTGTGTGAACACACTGCCAACAAAATTGTGTTTTATATTATGAATTGACTCGAGGGAGCCTTGTTAACCATTGCATCACAGTAGACTGCTGTTATTTACATAGTTTAATTTTTGTCCAAATTTCTGGGCTTGATGAGTTATAATTATTTACATTCAGACTAATCTTTGTTGATATTATCACAATGTCACAGCTCTTATGTCCTCCACCCTTCTTCAGGAGTTTGTTCCAAGTAATCCATCACAATGTCACAGCTCTTATGTCCTCCACCCTTCTTCAGGAGTTTGTTCCAAGTAATCCATCACAATGTCACGGCTCTTATGTCCTCCACCCTTCTTCAGGAGTTTGTTCCAAGTAATCCATCACAATGTCACGGCTCTTATGTCCTCCACCCTTCTTCAGGAGTTTGTTCCAAGTAATCCATCACAATGTCACAGCTCTTATGTCCTCCACCCTTCTTCAGGAGTTTGTTCCAAGTAATCCATCACAATGTCACAGCTCTTATGTCCTCCACCCTTCTTCAGGAGTTTGTTCCAAGTAATCCATCACAATGTCACAGCTCTTGTGTCCTCCACCCTTCTTCAGGAGTTTGTTCCAAGTAATCCATCACAATGTCACGGCTCTTATGTCCTCCACCCTTCTTCAGGAGTTTGTTCCAAGTAATCCATCACAATGTCACGGCTCTTATGTCCTCCACCCTTCTTCAGGAGTTTGTTCCAAGTAATCCATCACAATGTCACAGCTCTTATGTCCTCCACCCTTCTTCAGGAGTTTGTTCCAAGTAATCCATCACAATGTCACAGCTCTTATGTCCTCCACCCTTCTTCAGGAGTTTGTTCCAAGTAATCCATCACAATGTAACGGCTCTTATGTCCTCCACCCTTCTTCAGGAGTTTGTTCCAAGTAATCCATCACAATGTCACAGCTCTTATGTCCTCCACCCTTCTTCAGGAGTTTGTTCCAAGTAATCCATCACAATGTCACAGCTCTTGTGTCCTCCACCCTTCTTCAGGAGTTTGTTCCAAGTAATCCATCACAATGTCACGGCTCTTATGTCCTCCACCCTTCTTCAGGAGTTTGTTCCAAATAATCCATCACAATGTCACAGCTCTTATGTCCTCCACCCTTCTTCAGGAGTTTGTTCCAAGTAATCCATCACAATGTCACAGCTCTTATGTCCTCCACCCTTCTTCAGGAGTTTGTTCCAAGTAATCCATCACAATGTCACATGTCCTCCACCCTTCTTCAGGAGTTTGTTCCAAGTAATCCATCACAATGTCACAGCTCTTACGTCCTCCACCCTTCTTCAGGAGTTTGTTCCAAGTAATCATAGAAAATCTTGGATTGAACTTTTGTAGATTAAATAAAGGGTTCAGTTTGAAATTCTATTAAGTGCCACTAGTTCACAATGAATGGATATCCCTTCAGAGAGTCACCATTCCTTAGAGACTATTAGGCCATGAACTCACACTTGACATCAAGTGGAGCTCATCCATACAAGCCATCACTAAAGATGCAGGTAAAATGGTCGGCTCTCTGTACCACTCCATGTGCTATCCTCTACCTTTACAAGAGCCAGATCAGGCCAAAAATGGAATACTGTTGTCATATTTGGGTAGGAGCTTCCCAGACCGCACTCTCCAGTCTTGATAGAGTCCAGAAGCATCTCCAGGTTCTTGTGGGTGATGAATTATTTTTCACCCTCCAACCTCTCTTTCTCACAGGCAGGATGGAGCAAGCCTCTCACTTCTCTGCTGCTACTTTAATGGGAAGTGCTTGAATGAGCTACATTCCTTGGTCCTGTCAGGCTTAACCATCACTTCAAGGACCCGCCATCCTACTTACAAATCGTCTACATTTCTTCTGCAAGTTCCACTTGAGCAGCTTCTTCCCATGAACCACTGCTCTGTGACATGATCGCCCAAACATGTATCAATTATGGCACTTAATTGACTGACTGGATATAATAGAAACATAATTAAAGCTTCTAGTGGGCATAAAGTGGGGAATTGGTTTTCTATTGTTATGAAATAATAAACTGATCCCCATTAATTACTACTCATTAATATAATAATATAATCAGTCTCTTCTCTCCAGCATCAATAGCAGGACAGATTGGTTTCTATAGCCTTGGTTGACAACCAGTCTACTGCAGAAAGTAATGGTAATTTCATCATCATCATTTGTCCAATCGTGCATAGGGCAGCAACTTTTTTGTTGCTGTTTCTGTAACAAACTGTTTTTTACTATGAGAAAATTTTCTGTCCAGTCAGTCATGTCTCTTTTGTGACCTGATCGCCCAAGTGTGTATCATCTATAGCACTTAACTGACACAAACAATGCAAACATTATTTATAAACATATATTATTTATATTGAATGCTTTTACAAGTATCCATCTCAGAACTTAACATATTTCATATTTGATCATATATATATATATATATATATATATATATATAGGCTGAATGCTTTGCTCGCAGATTCTCGAACAATTCAAGTCTGGACTCATCTGGAGTTTTTACACCCAACTTCTCACCTAGAACCGAGGCACAACTGAATGATGTCCACATTACACCTTCGCTTGTCTCTAAGATAATCTTAAAACTTGACCCTCACAAAGCGAGCGGTGGTGACGGAATCCCAACCATAGTCTTAAAGAAATGTGCCCTTGAACTCTCCTCTGTCCTTTCTAAGCTCTACAACCTCTGCCTATCTGCTTCTTGCTTTCCTGCTTGTTGGAAATCTTCCTCTGTAGTTCCTATATTTAAAACACTGGAGAACCCTCTGACCCTGCAAATTACCGCCCTATCAGCCTTCTTCCGATCTTTGGCAAAGTGTTCGAAGCCATTATCAACGTCGAGGTGGTTCAGCATCTCACAGCACACAGGCTCCTCTCGGACAAGCAATATGGTTTCCGCTTCACCAGGTCTACTGCTGATATGCTAACGACCATCACCGAGTACATATACCAGGCACTCAACAGGAATGGCGAAGCCCGAACCATTGCATTGGATATATCTAAGGCATTCGACAGAGTTTGGCATGCTGGCCTTCTATGTAAACTGCGGAGCTATGGTATAACTGGACATTTGTTTGAACTAATCCAGTCATTCCTCTCTAACTGCACAATGAAGGTGGTATTAAACGGACATGCCTCTCAGAACTACCATACAAAGGCAGGTGTCTCCCAAGGCTCCATCTTGGGTCCTACACTCTTCCTGATATACATTAATGATCTCCCTGATTCCATAAGAGCCCAAATAGGTTTGTACGCCGATGACACCACAGTTTACTCTCACCTCCTACAAAAATCTGGTGTAGGCGTCAAAGCTAACCTCGCAGCCGAGATTGAAAAAGACCTCCAATCCATATTGGACTGGAGTAAGAAATGGCTAGTAAATTTTAATGCTTCTAAAACGAAGCTACTCTCAATTAACCATCATCGACAATCTCACCTACCTCCCATTAGCATGGACCAGGCTTGCCTCCCAGAGAGTAAAACACTATGCCTCCTTGGTCTCACACTTTCAGCGGACCTCAAATGGTATGACTATATCAAATCCATTGCTAAATCCACTGCTATGAAAGTCGGTTCTCTGTGTAGGGCCCGGAAGTTTTTTCCATCTAAATCTATCCTGCACATTTATAAATCTACCATCCGCCCGTGCATTGAATATTGCTGCCATATCTGGTCGGGTGCCCCTGCTGTTCTCCTCGGGCTTCTCGATAAGGTTCAGAGGAGGGTCTGTAATGTGATAGATACCGACTTGGCAGACTGCCTGCAGTCTCTCTCCCACTGGCGCGACGTGGCTTCCCTGTGTCTCTTCTATAAATACTTTCACGGCTTCTGCTCCGATGAACTTAGATCACTAGTGCCCCCTAAATACGAATTTGAACGAGATACTAGATTGGCAACTAGATCCCACCCTTTTACAGTGAAACCGATAAAATGCAGCCGTAACTTCTACTCCAACAGTTTCTTTCCTTGCACTTCCCAACTGTGGAATTCTCTTCCAAACGATTGCTTCCCTGACGGCTACAATCTCCAGGAGTTTAAATGTAAGGTCAATAGACACCTCCTAACACACTAACCTGCTCCCATTCTAACAAGCACTCTTCCCATCTACCTAACTCTCATCCTCGCTATCCTTACTCATCTGTCGCCTTCCTCCTGACATTCCCTATATCTAACCACTCCTTCTCTTTACCTTTCCCTCTGTAGCCCCATGCGCAATAGTGGCAGTAGAATGCCTTGCTTGGGGTGAGATGATAAAAAAAAAATATATATATATATATAACCCACTTATTTCTTTCAAATATTAGAATTTCATAAACTTGTAATATATTTACAAAAAGAAATTTACTTAAAACTCAGTAAAATAGGGAAGATGAATGAAGTTGTAATATTAAGCTATCCAATAATTTTTCAGTACATACGCTAATTTTATATCTTGTGTATGAACAAATCCCTTAAAATTAACTTCAAAATTAGGTCTTCAACAATCACATGATATGTGAGTATATTCAGTAATTGAAATTTCTAAGGAACCTAATGAGGAAAGAATGCCTGGAAAATTTGACACTTATAGGATATATTAAGACGAGGAACAGAGACAAGCACCGTATAACTTACCTAACGAGCTTGTGTGCGTGGATGGCAGAACAGGGTTTAAGAGAGCAAAAAGAGAAAATTTACTAAGTGCTACAAAGAATATGAAGTTGTGGAGAAACATGATGTCCCATATCCTAAAGGGACATAGAAGAAAAATATAGATAACATTTCTTTTAGAGTCTCTTCGATAATGTTGTGGTTTTTGAGGTCTTCATAATGTGATTCACATGTTTTAATAATTTACTAAATGTTTATAAAGTGATGAATAAAAAATTTTCATATTTATTTCTTTATAAATTCATCAATTATTATATATATATATATATATATATATATATATATATATATTGCATTGCATTGCATTTTAATACAATTGCATTAGTTTTTAGACTGTTAAAAATAAAATTATTCTTGTAAATGAACAATCTAATAAATAATCGGTGTTCAATATTTTTGTTGTCAAGTCTCAAGAACAAAACAAAATGTATAAATTCACCTTCATCATATATTTAGTTTTTATTACAATTCTAACCCCTGCTTTAAAAACAAACATTGCTGAGAAGTAAAGTTAGTTAAAATATCATCAGTGTAATGGAAAAAAAACAAAAAAAACATTCTGTTGACACTTTTTTTTTTTTTTTTTTTTTACTACCTAGATGTTAAAGATTGCAAAAAGATATTTGGTCTTTAAATAACAATTTAAAAAAAAAATACCAACGATTTTTAAGTTTTTTTTTAATTGGGTAACTATATATATATATATATATATATATATATATATATATACAGTGATTGTTTAATTACTTAGTTTTGGGTCATAATAAAATTAGATCAGCGTACATTTGTATTAAAAAGTGTTCAATACAATTATATTGTAGAATTCTTGAATATTTTCCATTTGTAAATGAGTTATTACATAACCTAGGTTTCTACCATGAGTGGTGTCTTTATGCAATTTATATCACTTGAAGACACCACTCATGGTAGAAACCTAGGCCGTATAATAACTCGTTTACAAATGGAATATATATATATATATATATATATATGTAATATATTGATAATAGGAATTTGTGATTTACTGAAGCTTTACAAATTGTATATGGACAAGATGCATGGCACAATCACATTATTACTAAATCATTGTGCTATCAAATATAATCTTCATTTACTTCAAAGGGAAATGATACTGAACAATTTAGCCATATTATGTAATATTATATAGAGTACAGTAGTTTTCGTGTGATTTTCAATAAACAATGCAAATTTAAAATATATTGTCTTATAATTTGTGCTCAGCAGTATTATGGTGTTATATACACTTTTATCTATTTTTTTGTTTTATTAATTAGGAACTAACAAATGATCTAATGAATCTGCATTGACTAGCTTTTTTCGTAATCTTATCTATCTATCTATCTCTATATATATATATATATATATATATATATATATATATAGCTCAGACTGACACCAATTCGGTTGGGTTTCAATCCTGGGTAAAAGGCAATCAGATGTCTAACTGTACTGATGAGCTGTGATACAGTGAAACAGATCTGTCTGCAAATTACATATATATAAATATATATATACACAGGTTTTACTTAGCAAATTCAGTGAAACAAAAATGCATATTTTGTGTTGTGAGTCAATTAGAATTCTGGTTTGAATATATTTTCCATTCAATGTATCTAATACAAACAAAATATTTACTTTATTTGGATTTATTCTTGAAATAGTAAAATATTAAAGTTGGTTTGTAAGCAAAAACTTGCAGAAATTAAATAATTCCATACATTTTTTTTTCTTCTTCAGACAAGCTTTAACAATAAATGCTCAAAAAATTGGTAGAAGCTATGAATTTAAGAGAGAATTTGACTTTTGTTTAAATTTTTCATTCTGACTTCAGTCATTGAATGTATTTTGTTTCATTTAATACTACCTCTGTTCCAAAATAGTTACATTTTGTGTGCAAAATATATATAAATATAACTATTATAAGGCAGAAGTAGCATTTATTTTCATTTGATTTTTATACCTTTCAATTATTTTTTTTAATAAATTTTCTTTTCTTTTCTCAAGAAACTGTGAAAAATATTGTGAAAGATATTTTACTGGATATGAAAATAGCAAGTATTGCCCAACAGGTAAGTTCATTACTTTTATTATTTAAAGAAAGTTATGGTATTAATTTTCAATTCCAATTTCTTTTTAGGATACATTTACTTTTTATCTCAACTTGAAAATCATCACCTCATGATCATTAGTAACTGACATAGGTTGTAACTAAAAATAAGTCTCCAGCAAGACTTAAACTGACATATCTTGTCTTATTGATCAGGTTTCAAAAGCCAATTGGATGCAGTTATTCAAATCTAGCAATATAGCTTTTTCATTTCTTTTGTTTATTTTTCTTGAATGAATAATCTGCCTTTCTGTTTACTAACCTATGTAATGTTATTGTTAATCCATTACTGCACAAAAGCATAAATGCTCTCCTCGTAAAATATGATGTAAAGCAAATGGAGTTATCCTTGCATTTCTGCATGTGGAAGCGCTTCCTGGGTAAATATCATTTTAAGGTCACCAAATAGATGATAGTCTGAAATAATCAAGTCAAGAAGATACAATGTTTGGTAAAACATACCAACCATATTTCTCAAGCAATTCTTTTGTCAGGTAAGTTCTGTGTAGGGTAGCATTGTCATGCATTAGAATGACACCCTTACTCAAATGTCCTTGTTTATTTTAATTAACAACTTCTTTTCAGTATATCCAATATTTAACAGTGTCTGGCTGTGTTAACTGTTTGACTATGCAACATTAAATCCATGAGCATCACATCTTTACCATTCTAGAACACAGTTGCCATCAATTTCTTCACTGTTTATTTAATTTAATTGAATTGCCAAAGGCTAATTATGAAATCTGAGTTCAAACATCAATAGCAAACTTAGACAGTAAAAATTTTTTATGATTTGATTTTTAGCTTCAACTGAAGTCTTAAATTGTTTTCATAATAAAAGTATCACTGTGAATAAAATCATTGTTGGCACCTGCGGATGAAAATGTATCAGAAAATGCCAAACATAAGTTGGCTTCAGATAACTTTTAGTCATAATAAAAACTGCCAACTATGTGGTTAGCATCCAATGTGTTAATTTGGTGGTGGTGTTGATGCTTTCCTGATTTGGAATCATCCATCATTACCAAAGTGGCTTTGGTAATGATGTATGCTTGCAGGTCATGGAATCAACATTCATCTCTGGGATAAAGTTTAGCACCTGGGTCTCATCACCTGTGATCATGTACTCCAGAAAGTCCTTATCAGCTCTATACCATCCCAAAAGATGAAAAAGTAAATGCACTTGCACATGAATTTGTGTTCTTCAGTTAATTGTTTTGTGGCACAACATTGTTCCCCCACTTTGCATTCAAAAATCTTATTCCTTTTTGCCCCCTTTACAATTATCTTTTTTCTTTTTTATGAGCCCTATTTCTATTTTTTGAATTGGTTATCTTGCCTTTAATAAGGTACACAAAATAAAAAAAAATGTGCAAGCTTATTTGTAAATCTTGTATTCTGTTCTATTGTTTTTATGTAAATAGATATCACCTCAGAATGTGAAATCAGAGACCAAAGTTTGAATTCTAGTTGAATTGTTGTATACCAACCTGTATACAGGAATGGAATGTTCTTATTCTCTTAAATACATAGACACTAGAAGAGAAAGTGATTATGCTGACTAGCAGTTCTCTAGCAGTGTATCTACTTTGCACAGCATGCAAGTCTTGTACTTGTTAATATACTATAATTCCCAACCTCTGTTTTAGTGATTACTCTTTAGGGTTACTACAGTTTTATAGCCATGGTTGGCAACCAATCTACTGCAGAAAGTAATGGCAACCTATTGTGAGAAAAGCTTCTGCCTAGTCAGTCATATCACAAAAGAGATATGATTGCCCAAGACTGCATCATAGACAACACTTGACTAGCTGACTATCTTATGATAGCAGTCATCTTTGCTACAATGTCTTATATACATTTGCTCATTATTAAGGCTGTCCTCAAGAAGAATTTTTTTTTTTTTTTTTTAATCATTTCACCCCAAGCAAGGCATTCCACTGCCACTATTCTGCTTGGGGCTACATAGGGGGAGGTAAATAGGAAGAGTGGTTAGATACAGGAAATGTCAGAAGGGGGGGTGATAGTTGGGTGGGTGGGAAGAGTGTTTGAAAGAATGGAAGTTAGTGTGTTAGGAGGTGTCTATTGACCTTACATTTAAACTCCTGGAGATTGTAGCCATCGGAGAAGCAGTCATGTGGAAGAGAATTCCACAGTTGGGAAGTGCGAGAAATGAAACTGTTGGAGTAGAAGTTACGGCTGCATTTTATCGGTTTCACTGTAAAAGGGTGGGATCTAGTTGCTAATCTAGTATCTCATGCAAATTCGAACCTAGGGGGCACCAGTGATCTAAGTTCATCGGAGCAGAAGCCGTGAAAGTATTTATAGAAGAGACACAGGGAAGCCATGTCGCACCGGTGAGAGAAAGAGCTAAGTCGGTATCGATCACATTACAGACCCTCCACTGTACCTTGTCTAGAAGCCCAAGGATAATAGCAGAGGCATCCGACCAGATATGGCAACAGTATTCAATGCACGGGCGGATGGTAGATTTATAAATGTGCAGGATAGATTCAGACGGAAAAAACCTCTGGGCCCTGCACAGAGAACCGACTTTCATAGCAGCGGATTTAGCAATGGATTCGATATAGTCATTCCACTTGAGGTCCACTGAGAGTGTGAGACCAAGGAGGCGTAGTGTTTTACTCTCTGGGAGGCAAGCCTGGTCCATGCTAATAGGCGGTACGTGCAATTGTCTATGATGATTAATTGATAGTAGCTTCGTTTTAGAAGCATTAAAATTTACGAGCCATTTCTTACCCCAGTCCACTATGGATTGGAGGTCCTTTCCAAGCTCGGCTGCAAGGTTAGCTTTGTCCCCCGCACCAGATTTTTGGTCAAGGCGAGAATAAACTGTGGTATTGAATACCTCCTGTTGATTTGTGCTTACAGCTTTCACAATGTTTTAATTTTTATCGGAATTCATGCCTATCCTGAACCTTATGTTTTGAGCATCAGTTGTGTATGTGGTAAATACATGACAATTTGGAATGTTTCTATATTGAAATGTTTCACCAATGAACTGCGTCATCAGATTAAGAATTTTATTTCACAAGCAAAATTTCTGTCAACAAGACAAAAATGAAATTCTTTCTGATAATGTCAATTTATTGCTGAAACATATCAAAGAAATTTTCTAAATTGGCTTGTATATTTACCATTCCATCAGATTCTCATCCAAGTTTATATGTTTAGTATTTAGTTTCTGAGATAAGTAATTGTCAATATCTGTATTATTTTGAACTATTGTTCTCATCTTGGTTAATATATGTGGTTTTAGTGGCATGTTTTGACTAAGTATCCTCTGGTCATCATCAGTTGTCCATTGATTGGCTGATACAATATATTCGTTAATTATATTTTCCTGTGATATTATAGTGGGTTATCAGTTATAGTGATGTTTGTTGAAACAGATTAGTTTGATTTGGTCTTGTTAGTTAGATAGCCTGCGATAAGGTGGGTATAAAACAAGAAAATTAAGATTGTAAATTGAAACCACAACAATTTATATACATATAAATTAATTCAGGTTTTACAAATAAAATATGCATTTTGGTTAATACAGGATTGTTAAAAGGTTTATAGTAGTCCTTGTAAGAATGGGTTTGTGTATATAGGCAGGAATGTATGTATGTATGTATGTATGAGTATTTATAGTTGGGTCAGAAAGTCTTTGAAGTAATTGCTCAGTCTTAAAATGTTCTGTTTGTTTATCAAATGTCTTAAAATGTTCTGTTTGTTTTATTTTTATAAAAGAAGGGTAGGTGAAAATGAAAAAGGGGAGGAAAAGGTGAAGAGAAAGAGATAATAACGATCACTTGACAGATTAAGACACTCACTTTAAGACAGATTAAGAGACAGATTAAGACACTCACTTTTTTTCTCTATGGTGACAGGCAAACTTACCCGTGTTTTTATTCAGTTTTTGGTGCTTGAAAATGTCATTTGAAATTCATTCTCAGATGTGATTCTGGCATTTCCATTGGATGATAAACAAACTTTGCATTGACTCATGAAAAGACCCGTAAAAACTTGTTACTGAGAATTGAAGATTATTTGAGTTTTTACTTTTAGATGTTTCCTGGCTTTCTATTGGCCAAAAAATATTTTGCGTCAAGGTGTGAAATATAGAAGAAATTTCTTGAATTTTGTTTTTGCATGTGTACTAAGCAAAGTTTGTAAATTTGAGTCTTTTTAACAAAAATCAACATTAGCATTTGAAGTTTAAATCTGGATCTTGTTTTGTTTGCTATATTATCAGTTATAAGTTTGTGTGTGTTTACCCTTATTCCAGTGAACTTGATTTCAGTAAAAAAAAAAAAATATTAATAAATCCTCATTGGTTAGAATTCCTACAAAGAACTGAATAAAAAGATCTCATTTGCATAGGCACAAATATTGTTTACAATTTTTGCAATCATGCGAAAAATATATCAGAATGCCATGTAAAAAATGGCTGCTTCAGTTGGCTCCATGAAAAAAAAATGTCTGATGTTTTGGAAACCTGAAACTTTCTATGATCCCAGCATAGACATCACTAAGGAAGCAGTCTGGTGTGCAATATCTGCCTATAAAAAATAACTTAGAATATTATATTTTCTTCAACTTCAAGGGGCGTCACAAAAAAAATGCAAGTCCCAATTTGCCACTTCTACTCCAACGGTTTCTTTTCTTGCACTTCCCACATGTAGAACTCCCTTCCATTTACTTGCTTCCCTGATAGGTCAGTCAGTCAGTTAAGTGCCATGCGCGATACACGCTTGGGCGATCATGTCTCGAAAGAGACATGACTGACTGGGCAGAAGATTATCCCGCAGTAGGTTGCCATTGCTTTCTGCGGTAGACTGGTTGCCGACCAAGGCTACAGAACCCAATCTATCCTATTATTTAACCCATAACTGGAGGGAAGAGATGGATTAATACCTTTTCCAAGGGTATTTGCGCGTAAGTGAATGCAAGGAATTCAACTGGAATTCGAACTCGGTTCCCAGAGTTCTCGTTCCGAGTCGATATCCACTGCGCCACATAGGTACAATCTTCAAAAGTTTAAATGCAACATCAATTTCCATTTTCTATTTTCTTGAATCCTGTTCATATTTTATCCTTTCTTCAATACCTCCTGTACCCAGTTTTTTCTCTCATTGTAACCCCACTGCAAACTTGTGGTGGTCCCACTTTGCTTGGAGGGAAATAATTAAAAGAAAAAACTTAAATTTTAAACACTTATGTTTATTCATGTGTGTGTGTTCCATTGTTTTATTAGCAATAAAATATACTCTCTCTTATTTTCACAGGGAGTTGAACGTGTACTGAATACAAAATATCTGTCACCTAATGTGATGCGCTTTATCATTAAATCCTGCATAAAACAACTCAGTGGAAAAGGTGAGAAATTTTATTTATGTGTTTATGATGGAGTAGCCATTTACAGACAGACGTGGCTAGAATGAAGATCTTTAAGAGATCAATCAGAACAAATCAAGAACCTTTAATTTGTGATAAATTCAAACTCACATTTGTTTATTATTACATTTACTAGAGTTGATGTTTTTTTTATTTTTTCATGAAATCATCATCATCTCCATCATGAGTCCTAACTCCAAGTTGAAGGCTGGGTCATGGTCACATGGCTGTTGATTCCATCAGAGGCTGTTGATCATAGATTCTTGTTCATTCTGGCTCAATCAGTGTATTGATTACACTACATGATCCAGGCATTCAACACCCAACTATAGGTATGTGGCCAAGAGGTTAGAATGTTCACTTTCTGACCATGAAGCCTGGGTTTGAATTTCAAATTTCACCATGATTGATTTGTCAGGAAGATGACTTTTTGATGTTATCAGCCTAGAGGAGGTGATCTTAGTATGTCGCACCTTTGGAAAGTGCCTGAAAACCATATCACTGGTTGACCCCAGCAATGTTAGCCAGATGGGACCCTTTGGGAGCTGTTGATGGTTGTGCTAGCACAAAGTCACAAATCATCGTAACCGAAGGTTTGAGTATGCTGGCTTTGTTCAGACTGTTGATCACACCAGATAACGCGCTCTCTCTTGGAAACTGTAACTAGATCTGCTCAACATAGCTGCAGTATAAACCACAGGTAAGATCTGTGAGTGTTGAACAAGCACAAATGTGCCTGAGCAACCGTCTGCAACAGGGATTAGCTAGCCACCCTGGAAGATGGGCATCCTTGGATACGAATGGCCGGTCATTCCAATAAGTGACAGTAACAATTGATTGAGCAGTGTCTATATCCACTATGCCACCATATTAAGACATCAATGCATTTTTGAAGTCTTCTAAATTCAAAGTCAGATGATTTTAGCATTTGGTTATCAAGGTATGTTCACACTGCATTTAATTATTTGATCTTTGATTTTCTTGATTTTCCTGATGAGAATGTGTGTTTTTTGTTAATGATAATAAGTCAACTAAATCAAATAAAACAATGAAAAAAGATGTTTTGTCATACTGGATAAGACTCCTTCCACCATTCACATTTTATATTACAGTATTATGGAGTTAAACTAGGTCCATGTACTGGCTGTCTACAGCAGTGCTACTCAGTGTAGCCCCCCACCTTATCCTGGTATCAGTATGCAAGTCATCATAGAGTTTTCAGCAAAGAAACAGTTGCCATGTTCTTCATTACTGGCAATTGCCAGGATATCTGACTCATTCCTTTTATCTGTCTGCAGATGACTATATATATATATATATATATATATATATATATATATATAATATTATGTTTTAGAACATGTACATAATTTTTTTCTATATATGTCCTCTTCTCTAGAATCATATGGTTGTTTCAATGTTTGGACTCCAACATATCATCGGGAGAAGGAAAGAGTAAGAGTTTGGAATCATCCTCTGTTTATATTTGGTTCGTTGTTGTTGTGGGGTTGGTTGGGGTTATTGATAATAGATATATGGCACACATTTTCGTAATAACATTTTATCATAAATAATCAGGCCAGTAGATATAAATATATAATACTGTTTAATTAAAAACAGAATACCTACTTAAATACAAGTATCGATAAAAAATAATGTTCAAACAATTCATTTCATATATATAACATTTTCATTTTAGCTATATATTTATTATGGTTACATTTTTCAATTACTCATGTTAAAAGTAATTGCTATACAACTAATGAATGTGATATTATAAACAACAAAACAGTGAACATATAGTGAACATACATATAGCATGATGAGATGGCATGTGGCTGTGTGGGAATTGCACTTAGAAATGTCCAAAGTTTCATGGACAAATATTTATACAAAATCAATATAAAATAAAATAAAAAATATGTATCTTTTATTATATACATTATATTTTTCTGGTATAAATGAATAATACTACAAATGTTCAAATAATATTTTCTTGGATCTTTTTTACATAATTATATGGTACAAATATGGTACTGGTCTCTGGCACACTGGTAAGACTTGTTATGTCAATGATGACTGGTCTTAGAATAAGACATCATACTCTTATGTTTAGTACAGATAGTCTCAAAATAACCCTGAAGTAGGACATATTTAAAAAAAAAAAATTTAAATCAATCTCTGTGTTCTTTATTGCTGAAATCTAAATATTTTGTATGCAATTTTTTTTTTATTTACTTTTACGCTAATAATGATTTTAGTGATACAAGTCTTACTACTTAACCCATAGATGGATGGAGAAGAGATTAATTTATATCTTTCCGAAGGGATTTGTGCATAAGTAAATCTAACAAATACCACCCACCACCACAAAATGGAATTGGAACTGAACTCTCTGATTAACAATTCCAAGCCATTATCCATTACATTGATTACACACCCAAGCTTACAGCATTTAGTATTCCCAAGCTGTCATCCATCTTGCAACTGAATGAACTCAACTTTGGTGATCCTGTGGGAACTGCTGTTTCAATGTGATTTTGCTGTAATTTAACTTCACATACAAGATTCCTTATTTACATCTAGTATTACAGTGGAGTGCAACACTGAGATCCGAAGGCGTATCGGGATGGTCAAGGATGCATTCCAAAAGCTAAGCAGAGTATTGAGAGACAGGAAAATTCCATTAGGAACAGAGAAGAGAGTACTGGGCTGTTATGTGATAACTGTCCTCCTGTATGATAGTGAATGCTGAACAATCTTCTCACAGATGAAGAAGAGAATTTAAGCAACAGAAATGTGCTTCTACAAAGAAAAGTGCCCTGAACTGTTATCTCATATCAGTTCTATATGGCAGTGAATGCTGGATATTCTTCTCAAAGATGGAGAGACTCGAAGAAACAGAAATTTCATTCTACAGAAGGATGCTGGGAATATCATGAATAGAACATGAGCAACAAGAAGGTTTTGGAGAGGATACAAATAAAAAGGAAGCTTATTCTTAACATCAGGAAAGGACAGCTGAAGTTTCTAGGACACGTAATGAGGAAGGAGGGCTTGGAGAATCTAATACTCACAGGAGAGATAGAGGAAAAGAGAGACAGGGGAAAGCAACAAGAGGCATACTTGATGTGCTTGAGCAAGTGGATGGCAAAGCAGGGTTTGGGAGAAATATCAAGACAAGAGAAAAAGTGCTAAGAGTGACTAGGGATTGAGATTAGTGGAGGTCCATGATCGCCTACATCCTGAAAGGCATATAAAGATTACAGTATTAGATAAGCTGAGTATAAGTCCTAGTAAACTCCAATGTCTGGAGAAACATTAACCAACCAAAGAACTCAACTTAGTATATAAAACCTGGGAACAGGGCTGGATTATCCTTTAGGCCAATATATAGGCTTTTATAAAGCAATGATTTTGATTTCTAGATACTATAACTTCTAAATAGTTTCTTCAACTGAAATGATATCAATATAACAAACCCATATTTGCTTTGATTGTTTTATTGTCATAATGATGGTCATAAAAATATTTCTTTACTATAGTGCTGTTGAAATATGTGTTAGTTTGGTTTGCAATAAATACTAAAAAGTGGTATTTCTTAAAGAATATTTTTATTAACAAACAAAAGATGGCTACTGTAGTTTATTTAAAGAATTTGCAAGAAGTTTACTTCAAGCTATGAAAATGTTGCTAAAATATATCACAAATAAAAAAAAATATTCAATACAGGTGCAGGTGAGTTGGAGGGTGTCTTAAAGGAGGTCTTATAATTTTATTAACCTAGGGGTGCAAAATGTCAATTTGGCACTACCTGGGAGATTTTGGAAGCAATTTTGTGGGAAGAAAAGAGGGGATTTTGTATGCCATCAAATGCAGTATCATATAATTCTCCTGTTCTTTAGTACATTTGTTACATTCTATCAATACCTCATAAATAATGGACTATTCTTTTTTGACTGTGAGGAAAGACAGAAAAGACATAGCAGAACTGCTTTTAGTTTCAGTGAGAAAAGAAAGAAGAAAGGGACAGTGATAATTTGTTTAACATCTATTTCAGTGAAATGGACAAACTTGTCATTTCATGTCTTTTTATTTGTACCCTCTTACTTCTTTAAATAATGACCTGCATTCATACTTGTGATTGTTATTGCAATATTTAACAAAGCAACAGAATAATTTCAAGATTTTTTTCTTTAGTTCTGGATTTAGCAAAGAGCTTATTTAGTCATTAGCTTGAGAATTATGATTCATCAGAAAATTCAAATAGAAAAATCATGAAATTTTCAATAGTTATTATTATTTTATAACTGTAGAACTTGCAAGGAACTTATTCAATCACTAACTTAAGAATTTTGATTCTTCAGAAAATCCTAATAGCAAAACCATTAAATTTTTGCCTGATAATAACGTTTTTTCATTGACATAAAGTGGAAAGATTATATTAAATCAATTGCTAAGTCTACTGTTAGGAAATTTGCTTTACTGTATTGTGCTGGACAATTTATCTCAACAGAATCCATCTTAAAAATTTATAATCTATCATTGCTACCACATCTGTTCTGGTCTTCTTGCTGCATATTTAGAAATTCTTGATAAAATCCAAAGCATCTTGGCTTCAGCCACTTTCCATTGCCGTAACATAGCTTCCCTGGGCCTTTTCTATAAATATCTTCATGGTAATTGTTCTTTCCACTATGGTACCAGAACTTTATGAATTTAAGTGCAATACTAGATTGGCAGCTAGGTCTCATCATTTTACAATTGAAATGACTAGATGTAACTGTATGCTGTATGCTAATAGTTTCTTCTCTCACATTTCTCACTTGTGAAACTCTCTTCCAGCTTCTTGCTTCCCTGCTAACTTTGACCTTGAAAAATTTAAATGCAATCATTATCTTATATCTTAATGCCTGTTCTTTTATTGTTTTCTCTCATTAGTGGTGTTTTTATTTTATGTTCTTTCACACTTGGTAACCCTTTGTGCATTGTGGCTCGATTGCCTTGCTTGGGGTATAATGATTAATTAAAGAAATGTACTATATAAACAGTGTTTAGACATTTTTTTTTTAAACAGTATTTGAGCTTTTGGTTATCTCTGCCATATTTTCTTTTACTTTTGTTTATTTCCAGCTGAAGAAACATTAGATATTGACAGCCGCCTCTTCCTGCAATTCTGCCAATCGCAGGATCAGCTTTTGCGAACTTACAGCCTATTGGATAAAATCAATTGTACATGCCAGCCGCCCAAAGAAATAGAATTTTTAGAACAGGTTAGTATTACATTATAAGATTTGATATTTGACCAAAAAGTATATTTTGAATCTAACATTAATCAAGTAACTATCTGTGTCTTAACAAGTGATAAGACACAGATAGTGTCAAAAGAAAATAGCTACTTTTGTAGTGAAATTATAACATATTTATGTTACAAATTCCAAATAAATATTATTCACTCTATTTTTATTGAGCACTTTTTTAAGAATAGTGATTTTTTTTTTTTTTTTTTTTCTTTGGATACGAAATTTTATTCCATCCATACCTACCCTATACTTGTGTGTGTATATTGAGCTCTCTGGAGAAGAAAATTTTAAAAACAGTTTCCACTTCGGCTATATGCGTGAAATGAATTGAGTTCTCTTGGTGACTGGTGTCTGTATACCCTGCTTATATACAAGACGTTAAAATTTCCCTTCTTATGCGCCAATGGCTTAGGGAGTAGAGACTCCGACACCAAATCGGTCGAGTTTCGGTCCCGACCAGAAGCAAGTGGATATGTCTAACTACACTGATGAGCTGTGATATAGCGAAACGGGCTTGTATGTGGATGACTAACATATATATATTGTCATCCGCAGACAGATCTGTTTCACTGTATCACAGCTCATCAGTACAGTTAAACTCCGATTGCTTTTTAACTCAGGATTGAAACCCAACTGAAATGGTGTCAGTCAGCGACACTACCTCTGGGCTATATATACATATAATTTTAAGGTATGCTATATTTATGGGTTAAAGTGTGCAATGTCAGGGGATAGAGCATATTGGGACAAGGATGCATTTCTATGTAAAAAATATTAATAAAGTCAACAAAAAGATTAAAATTTATAGTAAGGGATTCTACAGAGTCCTATTTGTTAACACAAAAAAATTTTCATTCATGAAGTAGTTGTCAAATAGCGAAATTAAAAATGGAACATTTGAAAGATTCTAGACCATTCCAGTATATTTGAGAAAAATCTAGATGATTTAAGAAATATGTTAATTAGGTGCTAGCCCCTATAATAATAGGTTTTTGAAGAGGTTTGTCAGTTGTTAAACAAGAATTTCTGGCATTATCAACTCCGGCTTTGATTCACGGATTATTATATCCAGCCGAAAGAATCTCTATGAAAATTTGCTGACCAACAAAAACCCAAAACAAGGATTTTCTGGAACTAAACTGGTAAATAGGATTTTTGAATATTTTTATTGACCAAACTAAAAATTATTGTATATATGTGTGTGTGGATTTCTAGTGATAGCACTTAGATTACTTCACTAGCCCTAATGTGGTAAAGATAAATGACCCACACCTTCCCTTCTCCCTCGTAACATTTTGCCAGTAAACTCATACTTCTATGTTTACTGTTTTTTATGCCACAGTTATATCTTTGTACATATTTTATTTTGTGTTTTTATAGAAAATTGAATATTTGTTTGTGATTTAGCTCTGTGTTTTGGTAAATCCTTTTCTTGTGTTACAACTTCTAACACGTAACAAAATGTAAATATAAAAGTGAACATTACTTTCTGCATCCAGAGGTGACAGTCTGTTCTACTAAACGGAATCATCAGGCCAAATACACATATGACAATGCACATAACTTGACAGTATAACCCGGATATAAGAGACCCGGATATGAGATAAACCCGGGTATAAGATAGATTTTATTTCGTCCCAGATTAGAGCCTATGGTAAACCTGAATATATGAGAAACCCGTATATAAGAGAATTATCCGGGCCCAACAACACTCTTATATCCGGGTTACACTGTACTTAACATGAAACAGACTGTCCTCTCTGGATGTTGACTTCAATGTCCATTTTTTAATTAAATATATAATCTTTGAGATGCAGTATTGTAATTATTTACAGTTTGGATTGGTGTCCTCATCTTTATTGTCATATTCATAAAATTTTGGCCATTGTATTCTCCGGCCTTCTTCAGTGTGATATACATTAGAATTTTGGACCAAACCCTTTATTTAGTCCACTAGGGTAGATTGTTCTTGTTCCATGTAGCATGCTTTTTCTGGATATCTCAGTTTCAATTATTTCCCTTTAGTAACTCAACTCTCCAAGTTTTTATTCACCTCTGCTGTGACCCGGTATTGAACTCACAACTCTTTTGACCAAGTCACTGGATTACTTCAACCAACTGAGCAACAAATTAACTGGTTCTAAATTTATAATTTGTGATATTTCGAACAAACTCTAGCATACTAAAAATTTGAAAATTAGAATTATCATTCATTTGCTCTGAAAAAGTATAAACATGGAATCTGATAATACATTCATTAGATATATCAAGTACCTGGCAACTGAAGAGCATTTCAATACCACATTATTTTTAGTGGTATCTATATTTTAATAGATGGTTCTCTTTTTCTTTTTTATCTTTTTTTTTCTTAAAGCCATGTTTATTTAGTCTATTGGTCTGTACACACGAGAAAACTTAAAGAAAATTCGAGAGGGCAGATTTTTTAGAATGTGCAGGCCAGTAAACTAAATAAATCAGTCAATCAGTTAAGTGCCATACGTGATACATGCTTTGGGTGATCATGTCTTGAAAGAGACATGACTGACTGACTGGGCAGAAGATTATCTTGCAGTAGGTTGCCATTGCTTTCTGCGATAGACTGGTTGCCAGCCAAGGCTATAGAACCCAACCTGTTCTATTATTTAACCCATAACTGAAGGGAAGAGATGGATTGATATCTTTCCCAAGGGTATTTGTGCATAAGTGAATGCAAGGAATTCTACTGGTATTTGAACTCAGCACCTCGATTTATCGTTCTAAGTCGATATCCAGTGCACCACAATGCACATCCTAAATAAGCTAAATAAGTCAGTTAAGTGCCATACGTGGTACACGCTTGGATGATCATGTCTTGAAAGAGACATGACTGATTAAACTAAATAAACATGGCTTAAAAACAGAATGACTGCTCAAATATAGAATATACACTACAAATAATATTCGAAATAATATATAGAGGATAAATTGTCACCATTTTATATTTTTAATTTTGCACATGTATATTGTTTGCTTTTTTATTTTGTTGACTGCACATTAAAGTAAGATCAATTGGGTACTATGAGAAAAAAAAGCACCATGACACAATTCACTATCCCAGAAATTTGGAAACCATATACTGTACTGCTTGGCATTCATGCTGGAAGCTCCTTTATGAACTTTTCAGAATAATGGGTGTCAATCTGAGGACAGTGTAGAGAATTCAGCAATGAGTTGGATGAATCTAATGGTGATTACAAAGTTGTTTGTCGTCATCATTAGTGATGGCGACATGCCTCTGCTCATCTTCACACAGGACCTCAGCAGCTTACATCAAGTGCCTTGAGGAAGTGGTACTGCCCTAGGTCAGGAGGGTGGTTGCTGGAAGACCCTATGTTTAGCAACAGGACTCTTCACTATACCATGCAAACAGGAGGACCCAGTCATTAGTGTCAGACAATTTCTGTTACTACATCACCCCCTTACATCTAGCCACCTAACTCCCCAGACTACAACCTCTTTGATTATTATGCATAGGGTGCAGTTGAGTGAGAGACCAAGAAAACTTCTTGTAACACCAAAGATGAACTGAAGGCAAGGATTATAGCAACATTCACCAACTTAAACAAGGAGACCACCCAGAAGAGTTGCAGGAGATTCTGAAGTTGTCTGGAGGCCATGGTTGAATCCAATGCAGATTTTTGCTAAATAAATTCTTTTTAGGATTTCAAGATATTTTTGTGTAATTTTGGAAAATATCTCTGTTAAAATGAGATACCAATGTTATTTTCATTTTTGCTTAATTTAAAAGACACTTTATCCCTCACATATTCATGTCAATGTAATTGCAAAATTACTCTTATATTTGTGTCAATTCTTTTTTTTCTTTTTCTTTTAAATTATTGGCCTATTAGCTATCTCTGTATACTCTTTTAAAGATGTAAAAGGCAAACTATAATATTAATAATTTTCAAGTAATGACTTCTAGCCTTTTAGAATACAGAAAGACTTCTTTTATGAAGGATAGAAGATCATCCAATAATTAATGCAAGCTAACACAAAAGGGCTAATATTAAATTTAACTTCAGTTTCAGGTTACTGTAATTTCAGTTATACCACATATATAAAATATTTCTTCATGACTGTTAGAAGACATCACCCTTTAAAAACAGGACACTAAAGACAGGCATTTTAAGAAAATACATCATTGATTATCATTCATCTTCTGTTTACTAATTACTCTTTAATAAACAATTCTAAATTTTTAATCTAAAAGTTTTATTGTCTTATATAATAGAAATGGACATATGTAGAGACATGTACTTTTATATGTAACTGAGGTTGTTAAAATGTTGGATACTTGAAAATTATAATAAAATTTGGTTAGATTAAAAGAAAGTCAGACTAAAATGTTGTACTTACATATTCAAAAGCCTTTCCTGACAAAGACAGGTTCTGACCTATTGCTTACACCATAGATCACCATAGCCATGCATGAGTTGTAACAAATTTAAAACGATCTCAGTGGTAGAAAAGATAGATGCAGATAGTAGAAGTTCTTGAAGCACCCCAAATGTAGGTTCTTGCTCGTCAAGGAAATAGGCTTCTAATAGAAAGCCCTTTGACTTGTCAAGGGTAATAGGCATGTAATAGCAAGCAGCCTGACTTTTCATTTAAGATAAAATCTTATAAATCAGGAGATCTTTTATAAACATTTTTTCAGCCTTAAAAATGTAAACTGTCTCTACCCATATCTAAGGATACCTTGTTTCAGTCTTATTTAATACTGCTCAGTTATTGCTTGTCCCATTAACAGTATTAAATAATAACTAGATAAAATATCCCTAGACATAGGCAATGGAATGAGAACACTCTACCTTCATAGATTAAGCAGTTCAAAATTCACTGTATGTTACTCAGATCAACATTCGTCTGATGAAGCCTTGAGGGCACAATTGCTGAAACGTGAAGACAAAAACAAAGATGAGGACAATAGTTCACGTGTAAATAATAACTCTTCATCACAGAAATTTGTATGTCATGTTGTCTTCAAATTTTCTCTTAATGCTAAAGTAGGGAGTAAAGTTGCATTAACTTTGGTTTTTTTTCTATTTTCCAGTGTTTAATGAGTCTATTGTCATGCACCAAATCTGAAACTGAACACATCCTCAGACAGTTGCATGCTTTTCGTTCTGGTGATGACTGTATGCCGCTGTCCGAGCATCGATTTGTTACATTTAATGAGCAACAAATGACCATAACAAGTTTCCTCAGTTGCTTCGAGTGTCCAATTCATCTGCATGAGAACCAATCCGATAGTCCAAATTCATCCCTTGATGCAACAAGTGAGGCACCCTCAACCAACATGTCTGTTGTCTCACAAATCAAGAAAATTACTGACGACAAAAAAACTGCTCTGAGTGAGTACATTGTCTCTCTTTTAAAATCAATTTTTGGGAGGTGAAGATTGTATAATGCCAAAAAAGAACAACCTTGTTCACAAAATCAATGTCAGTATACTTGCTTTTGATAAAAGATTTTGAGAAAAAGTGACCTATAATCATTTTTCTTCTTTTATGTGCCATATCCCTTCAGAACATAAATGATCATAGCTCTTTACAACTACCTGTCCTTTGTGACTCTAAACAGTGTTTGACCTTTACCATCCTGCCCAATCTCTGAAATTTATTTACATAAACTTGTTAGATAGGTTATTTACTGTTTCCCTCTAAGCCCCTGTGTTCAATATGTCCTGTGACTGTCGAATTCTCCAAGTCCTCTTCATTATGTATCCTGCAAATTTCAACTGACACTTTCTGATTCAAATACAAGTGTCTTTTTTGTTTATATTTTTATTAAAAATTCTTTGATACTCAAATGCTTTGTTCATGATATTTTCAGTGTCCTTTCTATTATGGTGCCCTATCTACATTGGAATGAACTCTTCCTCTTTCATAAATACTAACCTGCTCGACTTTCTGGGAGGCAGTCGAGACGCAGTGTAACTTGACAGTTCAGACAGACACTTCTATCTGCTGTCTAATAACACTCTTATTTTGTATATATATTCTGTTATTCCAATACACTGGTTCAACCTACCTTCTTTTTTTTGTGTCTTTCTTCTTTGCCCTAACAGGCCACAAAATTTTCTTAGACCATATCTCTGTTGCCCCAAGACTCTTTTTTTCCTCTTAAACTGCATCTGGCAGCAAGGCCTCTGATTGGGAGGTTGTGAGGAGCATGCAAACACCTCTTATTTGCTGTTGTTTCCAGGTCCATCCTGACCTGGAGTGGTAGCACCTGTTAGGGTCCCAGCTATGGGCAAATAGTTAACCCCCAAACTGGGGTCAAAGCACTATGAAAGTATAAAAATACACTTTTATCGAAATATAGGCATAAAAATAGACTTTTATAGAAAAAGATACATTTTTGAAGGAAAAATTATTACCATGACACATTTTTGAATGAAAATAAAAAATGATTGCCATAATACATTTTTGAAGGAAAAAAATTATTACCAGCAATACATTTTTTAATAGAAAGCTAGAAAGACATCTTCAGTTTTCTAAAATAAAAAAAAAATAAAAATTTTCATCAAAATCTGTCTAAATCAACCTTCTCACTATAACCAAACATTTAAAAAAAAGCCTTAAAACCCCACCTTTTTGGCATTAAATAACCCACAGAGGTTAAACAAAACTCAAAGCTCTTTTTCATCTATGAGGATCGTTCTCTTGGCAGGATATCAGAATATGCCAAACATACCTTTGCAGGGTGTAAAAGTTCCCCAAGAGGGCCACCTGTTTGCCATGGGTGGTAACCCATGATGATGAGGGAATCATAGTGGTTGAGAGTTTTACATGTTAGGCTGTACATATACTTTTAAACTCAAACTCACTACTTTGGCCTCTATTTGAACTAGACAGGCAGTTGGAGAGGCCTGGTCCAATCAACCAGCTGGTCACATCAAGCCCTAAGTCAGACTAACAAAAAAAATGCACTAGTATTTACTTTATCAAACATTAAACTGACTTGGTAAGCGGTGGCTGTAGGGTCAATCAAAAACATATGGACCTCTTTATATCCAATTCTATAGAAATAAACCAACAGTTATCAATTTATTTTGGACTTCAAATTAATGAAACATGAGAACAAATAAAGATCCTGATAATGTAATACCAGTCACAATAAATAAGATACTCTAAACCTCACATAGACCTAACACTGACACAAAGAAACAATAAAAAAAAATATGTACAGAGAATTAAGAAACAAATATAATGACTATAAAGCATTTTACATAGATGGATCAAAAATCCTAGATAGAATAGGTACAACAGCCACAAACAGACAAATTCATAAACAAATCAGGCTGCCAAATAATCCATCCATCTATTCAGCTGAACTACAAGCAATTAAAATAACTTAAAATGATAGAAAATTCACAAGATAAGAAGATTATAATATTCTCAGACATCCTATCTAGCTTAACATCAATTTTTAAAAAAAAGCAAAAAAAAAAAATGCACAAATCATTCCTATATTCAAGAAATCCTAGAAATTTGTCATCAGTTAATAAAGCACAAAACAGTAATATTGGCTTGGATTCCTGGCCATATAGGCACCAAGGAAAATCATGAAGCCAGTACACTGGGAAAAGAGGCAACAAAAATGAAAATAAACATCAAATTCCTATATGCAGATTATAAATCAAAATTACTTACCATATCAAAAGATAATGACAAGCAATTTGGAACATGTTCCCAAACAATAAACTATATGAACATCAGCTGACAATAAGAAAGGAGAATATAAAGCCATTGGCTGATCATAGACAAGACATTGTGCACAACAGAATAAGACTTATACACATACTCACCTGACACACACACACACACAAGGCAGAAACTACACCTTGGAGTACCCACAGGAACCTATTTCTGTCAAGTATATCTAGATAGAATGCAAGAAACACAGAAAGTACGTAGTAACTATTACCAAGCAAAAAATCTTAATATGCTTTTCAAAAATGTACCTACTGCCCAAATAATAAGGAAGAAAATAAAATACTTCCAACTTCTATAGAAAAAGCTTGGACTTTAAACCATGCAACTTTACAACCATACAAGGTTTTGAATTACTCCCAAACTATACAACTTGTGATATTTTGAAAATAATTTTAAACAGCCTCACAACCACTTGAAACGCTTTTGAAAGTTTCCTGAACAAAAAATTCAGTTTCAGCATTAAATGACCTGCAGGGGTTGATATGCTGGCAAAACAAATAATCAATTATTTGTTGATAAATTATCTAACATTTACTATTATATAGGAGATTAGATAATACATAGCATTTCAGCTCTCTTTTCTTTGTTTCTAATGACATTTTCCTATCTCTTAATACTTTGTTTAGCCTCTGGAAGGCATCTTTCACTATTCCAGTATACCTTCAAATCTCTGTATTACATCTTATGTTTTCTGATACAACACTAACCAGACAGTTAAACATTTATGCCTGCTTGATTCTGATGTTTGTAATTTTAGAGTGTATGTTCTCAAATAATTAATTTTTCTAAACTCATTTCTGATTTTACTGAAACAGTATATGATATTGATGAGGTCAATACCAGGCATTGAAATTTTGAGGCCTTTAAATATCATTTCTGATCAAAAGTTTTCGACTTCTGAATTACTATAACTTCAAAATACTGAGGAATGATAAGTATAATTTGTTGGATATGCAACCTTTTATATAGTACCCAAAAAAAATGATGGGATTGTTTACATAAGGATTAGCACTTCTGCACACGACCAGAGCATATGTGGTTTTTGACTAGAATGATGAGTGTGCATTTTGTAAAGTGTTACACACACATACACACATTATTTTCTAAATTCTATGTATATTTGGCCTTTTTATATATTTATGCTCTACTTTTGTATTGAGCACTTTTTAAAGTAAATATTTAACTGTGAAATATACTTTCATTAGTAACCATTACTTATATATATATATATATATATATATATATATATATATATATATATAAAAATTCCATTAATAAAACATTATTTTGGTATAACAGATTCCTTCTCGAGAATGAAGTGTTACACTTAATTTTTCCAATTGCTTAACATTGTCATGATATATAGAAATTTATATATCATATTCTATTTCTCTTATATATATATATATATATATATATATATAAATTCCTGTTTTCTTTTAGGTTTTCTATTCTATGACCAATGTTTGTCTGGTAAAGTTGGACCTGAAGATCTAAGTCTTGTATTACAAGATAGTACCCTTTCTCCTGAACATCTCATGGTAAGAGTTGTAAAAATATTTTTTCTATTTTTAAAATAACCACATGTTATGTTACAGTCTTTAGTTCAGAGTGTTTGCATAATAAATAATTTCGCTTTTTCTTTTTTTTTTTTTTTTGCCATTTTAGCGTGGACTGATTTTACAAATATCAAAAAACTTCTTCAAAAAATAAGATATTACTTTGAAGCATGAGACAAATGAACCCTAGAATGAATACTGTCAGAATTTTTTAAATATTTCAGCATTCTCTTTCATGATTTACATTGTCTATATATGGTTTGCAATAATTTTCCAAGCATCTTTTCTAAATATGTATGGCCTCAAAATTAACTAGATACTGTGACATTTTGTAAACATATAATTCAGAGACCCTCTTGCAGCCTTTTCCTGACTAGACAAATCACTCTACATTAGGTTTTGCTTCTCATTTGCTTCACTGTGCATAAAAACCAAAAAATACATTACTATTATACATTCACAAAAGAATAGAAGGTGAAACCAATGCCACAGTGAGAAATGAAGATACAAATCCTGTTTGTTATAATTTAGTTATTTAATCACTTGCTGAATCTTAGGTCAGTCCTAGCACCCTCTCTGGGGTTAAGTAGGTGGCATTCAGGCCCCTTCAACTCTTCTTCATAGTTGTAATGAGTAACTACTGGTGTGACTGGTTGGATGGATGGCCCCTTTCTCATCCCTCTTTAACTGATAGTCTGCTTATGTAAACCTACAGGTGGAAATTAATAACTTCCAGTCAAGTTCCACTTGATCTTGTAAGTTTTCCCTTTATTTCCTTTTGGGTCAAGTGGGTGACTGCTTTGAAGATCCTATATTGTAGACCTTGTTGTTGGTCATAAAAACACCCCACAATTCAGACACAGATAAAATCATTTAGAGTCCATTTGACTTTGTGTCTTCTAAACAATTTGCTTGGGGGACATATTGTGTCACTATTTTTCAACTTGAAAACTTTCTTGGAAACTCTATCACAACAATCTATAGGTATAAAATTTAAAATGAACTTAGTAATGTTTAAAATTGCTAGGTGATTGATCTATGAATAATTTATACATGAATCTAATATTTCAACAGCATGAATTTCTGGGAAGAGGAATTATCATTGTTTACACTATTTACATTTGGACTATTGTACTGATTTTTGTTGTCATTACGTTTCAGATATTATGTCCTCTGGCCTTCATCAGGTGTATATCGATCCAGGTAACTTACAGTGAATTTCAAACTGAGCTATTTATTTAATCTACAGGGGTAGCCTTTTCATTCCACTGACCATATCTAATATTATTCACTGTATTCAAGTACACACTGCTCAGCCCAGGGATTGAACTCACAATTAATTGGTCACCAAATTCACAAACTAATGTTTTAATCCCCTAGGCTATGATTACAACAAAGATGAATATAATAGTCCAAATGTAAATAGTGTTTAACAGTTTTGTTTACATGTATCAACAAAGTAACTGCTATGTACTATGATCCTACTATAAATAACTAGCAGTATAGCCCGGCATTGATTGGGTGTGATGAAAGCTTTAGAACTAATCCATGGTCTTGGAGTTCAGACTCAGCCTAAAGAATATTTGTGTGAAGTTTGGTGAGAATCAGATAAAAATTGTGGATTTGTATAAAGGACATACAGACAGATAAACAGACACAAAAACAAACATCTTGCCTTTTATATATATATATATATATATAATTGATTTTCGGCACTATTTTAAGAACTGCAACCTTGAAACTTCTGAATACCATTTCTTATGCCTTTGTCTATGGGTGTATCAAATTTGATTAAAATCGGACCACTCCTTCTATAACCCGATTTCTTCGATTTTCGATATTTATCGGGGGTAACTCAACACAACACAACACCAAGCTAAGAACACTCGCAAACGCTTATAATACAACTGTGTAAATTTTCAAGAAAATCACTTTAGCCGTTTCGGAGTTTATAGTTAACGGATACACACACACACACACACACACACACACACACACACACAAAGTTGCATTTATAAATAAGTTTAGATGACTGACTAACCTGCATTGTTGATTTCTATTGGTTTATTTATTCAAACCACTTGTAGGTCGTAGGACTGTGTGCACATCAAATGCTGCTATAGTTTGTTTTCTATTTTATGATTCTGGGAGGCTATGAGGAACTGGTTTTAGAGATCTAAGACCAACTTCCTTATTATTTACTCAAACCTGGAGAGAGAAGTGGACACAAACTGTCCACGCTAGAGTTTGAACACTGTTCATCAATTCCATTCTCTGTGTTGGTAATTGTTTAAGCACTTCCTGCAATGTGAATGGACACTTCTTTTCTATAACATTATCTTTGATCTCCTTTAAGCAATCAACGGTATTCAACTCCAACATTTACACTGGACTCTAAAATCAATGATATGAAACAATGTGTTGCACAAATCCAAAACTTATCATTTCATATCTTGCATGTAGAGTAAAGCAAAGATTAAACTATACATGAAAATAAGAGATTCCAGGTTTTGGTATAGAAAAATTAGGAGATAACATTATACATGAGATCATACCATAAATGAATAAATGCATTAATTTTTATTTTCCTCTCACTCTTTACAGGACCTGTTACAACACTATTGGCTGTCAAGTGATAACAGAAGTATTGAAAGTCAAGTTCCCAATCTCCATCATATAATCACTGTTATTACAGCTATGACCGGTAAGTGAAAATAATGCTTTCCTTGGAAGTTAAACCTTTTAATGTAAATGAAAACTTTCTTTTTTTTTTTATATATGTTTGCTCCAAGTTTTGATATATATTATTTATATATTCATTTTTATATAAGAGTGCTCTGTTCTAACTTCCTTTTAAAAGATCTATTTAGCCCATTTATGCATGATACTCAGCTAGTTGAACATGGTGTTAATCAGCTCCAGGCATTAATATTTTCATATCATATCTAGTTGGACATCACGTATTAATGAATTAAGGTAGATGAAAAAAAATTTTTTGTTTTGTTTTTTTTTTTAATCTTCATTCCAAGTTTTGACAATAACACATATTCATTTATTTTTATCAATTATCCCTTGACGATTTCTGTCTGAATTTCTGGGATAAGGAATTATCATTATTTACATGTAGACTATTGTCGTCATCTTTGTGGTTGTTATCACAATTTTTTTCAGCCATTGTGTTCCTCCAACTTTCATCAGGTGTATGTCAATCAGAACAACATACAAGGAATTTTGAACTGAACCCTTTATTTAATTTACAGGGGTAGATTGTTCTCATTCTGCTGCCCATTAGAGATATTTCATCTAGTTCTTATTTTTTTTTTGTACTGTCCAGTTATTGCTTGCTCTGTTTCTACTGTGTTCAAGTATACACTGCCCAGTTCAAGGATTAAGCTCATAGGACACTAGCCTAATGAGTTGAAGAATTGATTTGTGAATTTGGTGACTTGGTAAATGTAAGTTCAATCCTTGAACTTAGTGAAAAGGAGGTGACCAATAGATGAACAATACTAAAATATGAACATAATTGTGAGTTAAATCCTTGAGCTGAGCTGTGTGTACTTAGACTTTACGGAAAGAAGTTGAGCAATAGATGAACAGTACTCAAATAAGAACTAGACTAAATATCCCTAGATGTGGTAATTGAAATGTGAACAATCTACCTCTGTAAATTAAATAAAGGGTTCAATTAGAAATTCCCTGTGATAGATCTATCGCCCAGTTCACACTCCACCCACGTCTATTGAACAGGTTAAGAGGCTCATCCCTTGTTCCCTGTTTAGGATGTGGTTTCCGGCTTTCTCTTTTCCAATCTTTTCACTATTACGTAGCCCCCTGCCCATCAGTGGTGTTCCCGCATTGCTTGGGGTGATACAATTAAAAAAAAAAATTATCTGGATCAACATATACCTGATGAAGGTCAGAGGGCACAACAACTGGAACATTGTTCTTATCTTTGTTGTTGTTATTACAATGTAAATATTTTTTTATTGAATGTTTTGAATTTTTTTTCAGACAATCTATCTTTTTAGTTAGTTTTTATTATGGAAATATTTTTATTATCTTAAGCATTATGGAAAAAAGATATATGGTAAGTGTAATGGCTACTGGCACAGAAAAATAGCATTGGTGCAATGATTTTAAAGTCATGAGACCCTGCAATATTCCTTTCACACTAATGATCTTGGGAAAGGCATGGATCCTTCTTCTAGATTTTGGCTAAATAGCAGTGTAGACAATGAATGGCAGTATAGGAGGAAGACAAAATCATGGAGAAGTAATGGAAACCACTTTGCTATCTTTTTCAAGAAAGCATAGCAATTCCCAGATAATAACAAATGGAGATGTGGAGAGTCATGATCACCAATATTCTAATGAGACTTAACATTAAAAAAAAATGTCCTAGATACGACAATAAACTGCATCAGGCAGTAAGGCCTCTGATTGGGAGGATGTGAGGAGCATAGAACCACCTCTTAATTGATATTGTTCCCAGGTCTACTCTGACCAGGGATGGTAGAAAATGTTAGTCCCAGCACCCCCACCAAAAAAAAAAACTGGGGTCAAGACACTATGAAAGTATGAAAATAAATTTTTATAGTAAAAATACCAGTAATACATTTTAAAAAAATATATATTACCAGGAATACATTTGATTCTTGACAGAAAACTTTTTTTTAAAAATATGTCAACGAAACCTGATCTACAAACTGATTTCTTACAGCTTCATTCTATTCATACAAATCTATCCTAAAAGTTTTGTCAGCATTCAGTCAGTTAAGTGCCATATGTGATACACGCTTGGGCGATCATGTCTCAAAAGAGACATGACTGACTGGGCAGAAGATTATCCTGCAGTAGGTTGCCATTGCTTTCTGCAGTTGACTGGTTGCCGACCAAGGCTATAGAACCCAATCTGTCCTGCTATTTAACCCATAACTGGAAGGAAGAGATGGATTAATACCTTTCCCAAGGGTATTTGCGCATAAGTGAAGGCATTGAATTCAGGTGGAAATCGAACTTGGCTACCCAATTTCTCGTTCTGAGCTGATATCCAATGCACCACAACGCACATCCTCAGCATTAAATAACCATTAAATAAATCTGTCAGCATTAAATAACCCATTGAGGTTGATGTACCATAAAACAAAATAAACCAAACATTAAAAAAAAACAATGTGAAAGATTAAAGATGAATTATTTCATGAATTAATCAAACTAGTATCCTCATCTTTACTTAATTTCAGCCAATGTGTTCTACAGCCTTTTTCAACTGAATGTTTAAATCATTTTTAAAATTGTATAGATGTGGATAGAAAGCTAAAATAATTCATTAAGATGTTATGCTGTCAATTTGAAATCTCTTTTGTACGGTTGGAGATGTTTAGCCATTTTTAAAAATTCATATTTGACAGACACCAGTGATGTTATAACAAGTGTTGATTCAGTCTCTCCCTGGTGGGAAAAGGTACGTGAAGCTTGTGCCCAGTCAACGTGCGCCAAAGCCGCCTACATTTTAGCACTGACTGCTCGAGGTGTTGCCATGGAAATGATGATCAACAAAAACAAAGCCAAGGTACTGCAATATCTTTGCATTCCAATGTTTCTTACTATTTATGCCTTTTATTAAGTTTTATTAGTAACCCAAGCAGTATAAAAAATATAAATATTTGCATTCTAAATGTTTCATTTTTTTCTTAGTTATTTACTAACAGTAGATTAGTTCAGTACAATGCCACGACAGTAAGATACTTATGAAGATCATATTCACTATGCAATAAAAATGGTTCATGAGACACTACTGGCACAACACATCTTGTCTGCTACTAACATATGCACCAACTCCCATCACTCAGTGTCACTGTTCAGCACAGATGTGCAATGTTCCTGGGTATGACAATAAACTGCATCCAGCAGCAAGACCTCTGATTAGGAGGTTGTGAGGAGCATGCAATCACCTATTAACTGCAGTTGTTCCCAGGTTCACCCTGACCCAGGATGGTAGCACCTGTTAGGGTCTCAGCTATGGGCAAATAGTTAGCCCACAAAACCGGGGTCAAAGCACTATGAAAGTACAAAAATAGGCTTTTATAGTAAAAATTCCAGCAATATATTTTTGAAGGAAAAAAAAATATATTACCAGCAATACATTTTTGGAAAAAAATACATACCAGCAATATATCTGATTCTCAATGAAAATGACTTGCAAAAATACATCAATGAAACCTGATACAAACTTATTTCTTACAAAAAATATATATATTCTCTTCATACAAATCTATTGTAAAAATCTTGTCAGCATTAAATAACCCATTGAGGTTGATATACTGTAAAACAAACCAAACAGATTGGCAAGTATTGGCTTGTGAAGGAAATTAACATAGCTAGCAAAATAGTCTGCTACTGTACCTACAGCTCTCGACATCTCATCAACCCTCCAGCTCATTTATTGGACCCTTGTCACATTGATGACTTACTTTCTCTTCTCATTCACTGTTACAAGGTGAATATCACTTACAGTCTCTAGCTCTATCAGTTGTGACATTCACAGCTAAGACTTTCCATGGGATGAATTATCACCATTTTCTTTGTATTTCATTAATAAGAAGGAAGTTTCATTTAGACAGCTTGTTTCCAAGAACTTGTTCATGGAACAGCTTCCCTAATAACTACAATATTAACCTCTAGAAGTTATAAGTCTAGATTCAACCATTATCTTTTCTACATATCAGGATCAGCGCTTCTTGCCTTCTTTTATGTTCATGCGACAGCTTTATTCTTGTATCTTGTATTTGGTGACTGATTAATAAAAAAAATAATCCTCTATTATAATAAAGACCGTTATATTATAATTTTGTTATTACAATGGTTTATAAAAGCATTATGTCACCACACAAAAATTTTCATATTTCAGAACAATATTGTTCTTCTTCAGATGGTATTTTAAAATAAATGGTGAAAATGATTTATTTAGAAAATATAAGATGAATTCATGGTTATTTAGAAAATAAAGGGGTAGTAGTTGGAGAATATGCTTGTAGGTGTGTCAATATTGTTCAATCAAAAATGAGAATTAGGTAACTGAAGTTGAAGACTTGGGTTGCGAAAGGAAAAAAATGACTAGATGTCAAGGCAAGTCACTTTTAATTTTGTCTGGGTAAGATATATAGTGGGACCATACATTATTTATATGGGTAGACAATTTTTAACAGCAGAAAGAATTCTAGGTTTTGTTTTGTTTTTTTTTTAATTAGATTTTGTACTACCTCATGAGTAAAAGGGCATGAATGTTTAGGTTAAAATTAGGATTAAATAATTATGGTATATTAAGGTATATTGTAGTTAAGAAAACCAAATAAGTATTGTGTGGATAATTTATTTGAGTTATATTGGAGCATAAGTTATAAATGAAACATTATAATTAATTTAAAGAAAATATTTTTGATGTTTACATAAAATGATCATTCATCTCTATGATTTAGTAGTTCTTTATTTTTAGGGAACCTTAAATTCTGCAATTGGGTTTTAATCTACCTGTTCTTTAACACTTTCTTATATATATATATATATATATATGCACGCGCACACACACACACACACACACACACATATTCCTCCTGTCACACTCGTGGATAGAGAGAGAATAGTAAGGCAGCATCACTTCAGTTCATTCTCTTTACTGCCAGTTATGAAAGCTCTTGCTATATGTTTGCTCTTTACTAGTGTCTTATTTTATTTATTTTTTGCAATAATTATGTCATTGAGTAGTCTATCTATCTATCTATCTATAATAACAAATTTCAGTTTCCCTCCTGCCATGCTCAGGGGTTCGGATTATTTTGTTTTTGTTTTTTCTTCTTATGTCTTAATGTAAGATTCTCAGTCATAGGTACATCAATATATATATTTTGCCATCATTTTTTATGGCATTGGCTACTCATGTTAAATAGCAGTGACTGTGTTTTGCTTTGTTTAATGCATTCAGTGAGTGTCTTTATTTTTTTAATACCACAAAGAAGAAGGGTCTTTCACGAGGATACTATGTCAAAACTGACAGGTGTTCTGGTTATGTCACATTTGGGCAAACATATCCATTGTGCATGGTCAGATGTGAAGCAATATTCTTACCTCAGGTAGTTTACAATGGCATTATATGGGTACATGTTTTAGTGATTAGAATGTTTTTCTGACCAGTACTGAATCTCACCATGGTCGATCTGTCAGAAAGGTGACTTCTTGATATTATTGCTTTAAGGAGACGATCTCAGCATGCGGCACCTTTGGAAAGTGCCTGAAAACCATACCATGGATTGACCCAAGCCTTGTAAGTGAAATCAGGTAGACAGGGCCCTTTGAGAGCTATCAATGGTTGTGCTGCAAAGTCATCGTGACTGAGGGTTTGAGCGTACTGGCCTTGTTTAGACTGTTGATCATGCCCAGATAATGCGCTCTCTCCCAGAAACTGTAACTAGATCTGCTCAACATAGTTGCAGTATAAACTGCAGGTTGGCTCTATGGGTGTTTTGAACAAACACAAATGTGCCTGAGCAAACGTCTGCAACAGGAATTAGCTTAACAGCTCTGATAGTTGTGCATCTTTGGATACAAGTGGCTGACTGTTTATTTGAGCACTAAAATTATTTTGCTTTTATTGTGCATTTAAGCAAAGCCAATAAATTGTTATTCTTGGCGTGTAAAATCCTGGTTATCCTGAGGGGAACTGGCATTTGTGTGATACCACACAACTATCATCCTATAGTAAATGTTTTATGACTTACCAAGGCTACAGTTGAGAAGCATCCAGTAAAGAATGATTTCACTTCTCTATCTGAAAGACTAGCTTGTTAACCATTATCCCATGGTGAAATATTCAATGATATTTACTAAGCTTGGTTTGGCACAAGGTTAATAGTGTGAGACATTACTTAATGAGGATCAAACATTATTAAGTATTTTGGGTCTGTGTAACTAGCTTGCTAATTATTACGCCATGGTAAAATTAATTACTTAGCTAAGTCTGACGCAAGGTCACCATTGTAAAATCCAACCACATCTATTGAACAGGTGAAGAGGCTCATCCCTTGTTTCCTGTTTAGGATGTGGTTTCCGGTTTTCTCTTTTCCAATCTTTTTACTCTTATGTAGCCCCCTGCGCATCAGTGGCGTTATCGCCTTGCTTGGGGTGATATGATTAAAAAAAAAATCAAACTAGCTTTAGGAGCAATGGTTTATGAAACTAGTTTGCTATCAGTTCATGATGAGTCATTTTTCTTTTACTATTATGTCTTTCAATGTTTCCATTTTGGTATTTTAGGACCCTGATGCTGATACAAGTACTGCAGATAAGCTTGACAACAGTATATCAGAGTGGGAGGATGTCAGTGTAGACATTGAAAAGTGGAATGTTCTTATTCGTCAACTGGAAGATGTCTTGGCTCTGAATTGCCTCCTGAAGTTGAAGATTCCTCCTGCAAAGAATGCTGCTGTTTCTGCTACACCCTCATCTGACCTATTAATGGTGTCTGTTCGACATTTACTTGATGGAGGAAGAGGTATTTAGTCTTCATTTGTTTGCTTTTCACAGAACATTTAGGCTACATAAAAATAGTAAAATGATAATCTTGTTCTTTTTATGATCTTTTTTCCCTAGTATCATTTTTCTCAGTTCTCTTCACTCTGAATATTCACTTGCACCATAGTGGCTTTATTGCCTTGCTTGGGGATCTGTTAGTGAAGTGCCATGCATGATGCACAATTAAGCAGTCATGTCTCTTTTGAGACATGACTAACTGGGCAGAAGACTCCTATTTAACCCATAGCTGGAGAAAGAAGTAACAGATTAATACCTTTCTCAAGGGTATTTGCATGTAAGTGAATGCAACAAATTTAAAATGACATAGAAAATCAATCAAAGAAAAAAGTTTTGAAATTCATATTAACAGAACCAATAGAAGACAGTCATTACAAAGATGTCACCTTTTGTAATCGAAAAAAATTTCAGCATTTCGTATATTGAATTTTCACTGTGTGCACTAGAAGAAATTAAGAACAAAAATTCTGTCAAAAGAACGAAACATTACAAACATAAAAAGACCACCAGGGTAGAGATATGGAATAAGGGAAAGAGGTTGACAATCCCAATACTTGAAGGTGAGTGGGTGCTGACAACAAGGAGAGTATAGTAACTGGCTGTCCTTCAGTTTGTTGATGAAGCGTTGTTTCCTCCTGAAGAATTCTCAGATAACATACAATGAAACAGATTTTATGCTAATTTATTTTATTTCTTTATAATAAACAAATGTTTGTTATCTTTTGACTATTTTCAGTTTAGTTTTTAGCTAATTAGTTGAATACAGCAGTTGCTAGTAAGAGTTACAGCCACTAGAACTGACTTGTAATCTATGCATGAAACATTTGAAAAACAGTATGACTAATAAATCCAATTCTTTATACATCAACAGAGACAGAAGTTAGTTGATAGTGCTTGGGTTTGCTCAGAATCTTCTTTATTGTAATAAAAACTTGTGTGAGTGACTTATCATTCATCTCTTTGAAAACTTTATTACTAAAGTATATACAGATAGTAAGTCTTTGAAAGGACATTTTGGTTTAGAAGGGTAATTACAGATTCTCACTGTCAAGTAGACACAGCATGTCTGCCTGAAATAGTTGCAATAAGAGAAATTTATCTCCAATGGCTTCCCAGTAAAAAAAACAACTGGCAGACTGCATGACTAAAAGAGGTCC
The DNA here is from genome assembly GCA_037127315.1 of Ascarosepion bandense. Classification (NCBI taxonomy): domain Eukaryota; kingdom Metazoa; phylum Mollusca; class Cephalopoda; order Sepiida; family Sepiidae; genus Ascarosepion; species Ascarosepion bandense. Next base: position 1,216,941 of record JBBBDQ010000151.1, read on the forward strand.
TGCATCAGAACTACTGTAAATAATCTTCGTCAGTAAGACCTATTAAGAAGGATGAATTTTTCAACCAATTTTTCAAATCCATCGTCTGCTGATAATTCTGCAGGACCAATTGAGTGAACAGCTTCTCTGGCATCTTCATATATGCTCAAATAAACCGTAGGATCATGCCTAGATTTCTCACCCTTTATAAATAATCTTACCTCAAGGTGAACAGCAGGCCTCCTCCTCGCATAAGTGCTCACTTCTCAGGGATGGAAACTTTGTACTGGTGTTGTCTTTCCAGAATTTATCATTCTCATTCGCTGGTGAACACCTTCAGTCTACAAACATGATGCAAAGTGTATGTTGATGAATCTCAACACTAAGCATATCCAGACCGCCTTCAGAAGAGTGGAAGTAACAGATCTCCCAACAAAATTTGGGAGCCTCGTCTTGCCACAAGAAGGAGAATAAAACTAATTTCATGTGGGAGAGGAAGTATGGAGAGTTGGTAAAGAAAAATTGGGTAGATATGCAAAGCACAAACTTCCACACCCTCCACTTTAAGAAAAAGATCACAGATGAACTACAACCTTAACTGCTTCCAATACCACTAACCAATTCATTTCCACCAGGAGATCAAGACTGAACTAGATGCCTATTATCTTGACCAGCTTGTCTGTCCATAAGAAAAGCCTAGGAAGAGAAACTCCTTTCCATTTGCCCAATCGCAAACCAACAGACTTACTGTAGTTGATCTTGACCCCTGTCACCGTCTCATACCTTCTGATCTCTTTGCCAACTTTGTCAATCTGGGCTCTTCTCAACACAAGAACTGAAATGTCATTAGCATAGGCAAAGTACCATGGCCAAGGAGGTAGCACCAGGTAAGATTCCACATGAGACTGGATTCTTCTTTAACTTGTGGAAGAAAGGCTCCAATGCAAACTTCTGACCTTACTCTATTCACTTCCACCAGCACACCAAGGAACACATACAGAATTCTGATCCAAGTGTGAAAGTACAGCCTGAAACCAATCACTAAAATGATAGCCTTCAGAAAATGATGGTCAGTCTTATTGAATATGCTTTGGACTGATCTAAATTGATTAGCGCAGTTTCACTGTCAACTTGCTCGATGATCAAGTGTACCAAATGGAGGTTGTCCTGAATAATCCTACCCTTCACAGCACAAATCAACTCAGAGCCAACCAGACTAGACAGGGCAGCCTGTAAACGGCTGGCTAAGATCTTGGCTAAAATTTTCAGCTCTGCATTTAACATTGTTTTTGTGTAACAATTTAGTCACATTCCTGGTGAAGCTTTGAGGTATAAACTCCTGCTTCATCCAGTTGTTATAAATCAGTTCCAGCAAAAGAACAAAAACAGGTGATTACATCAAGTACAGTTTGTAAGGTAGACTAATCCCAAAGTTTTATGCGAACCAACCAGCTTCAATGCTTTCCAGATCTCAGTTGTGTAACTGGACCCTCGCACACAGTCACTTCAGCAGGTTGCAAGTGGGGAAAATCAGCCAAATAGGCATTAAAATAATCAGGGCTCAGACCAGGCTCCCTGGTGAATAGAGCCTGAAAGTAGTCACAAAAAACCTTACATTTGTAGTCATAGTCTGCTTATCTGGCAATGTAATGTATGCGATATGCTTATTAGATTCATTTCTAACTTCCTCTGTCTGCAGTTCAGTGGCCGTATTCGTTTCCTCAGAGGACATTCTATTTAACCTTTCCCAAAATAAAGAGCTTGATCCTTCTTGATAAGCAAGGAGATCAGCTTCACCCTAGCTAAGGCTTCTTTTTTACTATCATGGGATTTAATTACCAGGTCAACTTTTGCTTCATATGCTGTTTGTACTGTTAATCTAATTAGATTGAGTCAACAACTATAATCAGCAGCAAATCACATAACTTGAGCTCTCAATACATCACACTACTTATTCCCAACTGCAGCTCCCAACAATTCTCACTGTAACAGTAGCTGGTCCTGGAAATCTTACAAAATAATGTGTTCAATTTCCAATAGCCAGCCATCCTAAATTTAGACTTATTTAAATTTACACAAACTCAAGTGAGCTTATGATCTGAGTAAACTATAGAATGGAAACTAGGACAACCAAAAAGCTCTACATCAACTAGAACTCAGTTGAGGTAGCTAAAACACACTAGTGACGTCAAGCTGCCCCTATTAGTCCAAATTCATATTACCACCCAATATCTGAGGTTTCTTTTTAGTTATCAGGGGCATCTGGCTGCAGTTCAGACAGATACAAGGGATGAAGTTTTGATGTTATGCTCGAGTGGAAAGAGGGGTGAATCTCCAGCCTCAGTATTGTCAATAATCTTCTCATTATTTTGAGATGATTCTTTTTCCATACATTTTTGGTCTTTGATAATTTGGCCATTACTGGCCTCCATACTTTTCATTTTTTCATTTTTATTTCATCCTCGAAAACACAAGAATTTTTATTGATCTTTATTATTTTTCCTTTATCTGGTGGGTCCGCCTTAGAGGTCATCCCAAATAAGTCTTTTTTAATAAACCAACATTTGTTAGGCATTTTGGTTTTTGAGATATTTCTTTTTCAAAATCTTTCCTTTCCAGATAAAGAGTGTGTGTATTTGTTTTGTTTTTTGTTTTTTTTCTATTTGGTGGGGAAAAAAAGGAAAAATCGAAAATATAAAACAAATTAAAATATCTTCTACATATTAAAGTTTGATGAATAGAAATAAGGAATTCATTTTAAAGCTACGAACAATAAAAATGCGGAGAGGTCTCTTAAACAAAAATAAAATCATAGCAAAATATTTAAGAACTGAAAAAATTAAATCAAGTAAACATGTAGCAAAAAAGGTTCACCTAAAATGAAAAGAAAATAGCCAAAATAAACTGAAAAAATATAAAGAAAATTGACTAGAGTCTAAAATAAAAATTGATCTGGAAAATAAAATTAAAAAATTGGGCTTAAAGCTGAGAGGTTTGAAGAGTAAGGAAAAAAATTAAACACTTAAAATTTAAAAGCAAAAAATAAATCAAAATATTCATGTAAAAATAAAAAGATGTTACACTAGAAAAAGAAGAAAATAAAATTGGTTTATTTTCAAAGGAGGGGTAATAAAATAAAAGAAAAAATGAAAAACAAACTGCAAAAATTGCAACAAGTACAGTCAATATAAGATTAAATGCAATCAAAATAAGTTCAACTTTTTCTATAGTTTTTGAAAAATAAAAAGAACGTGAATTCAAAACAGAAACACAAAACCGTCTATCAGTCTGACCCAGTAACAAACAGGGATTCACCAGGTAAATGAACGTACATTATTTGGGAGAAATATGTGCTTATATTGAGCTCCATGGCAGAACCCATTAAAAGAACAGGTAAGACAGGCCAATCCAATTCAACAATAAAGTCTTAGTTTCTATTAGCTGGTGGTTGTGAGTTCAATTCCTGTGCTGGGCAATACATAAGTATATAGAACAATAACAAAGATCTGAACCAGTTGCAAACTTGGGGTTAAAATGTTGCCAGCTTCAACCAGCTTCATTACACAAAAGGTAAAAACAATGGATTAAATAAAGTTATAGAATAATTACAAAGAATACTTTTAAGAGGATATTATATTTTCATTGTTGTTAAGTACATAGGTGTTTCAATCTAGCACATTCTTTCCTCAATTATAATGTCTGACAGTCATATGTAGAGATCTGAAAGTGAATCACTCATTGATAATGAACCATCCTGGGCATGATAATAAACTACATCCAGCTGCAAGGCCTCTGATCATGAAGTTTTGAGGAGCGTGGAACCACTTAATTGCTGTTGTTCCCAGGTCTACCTTGCTTGGGCCCCAGCTATGAGCAAATAGTTAACCCCCCTTAAAAAAAAATCTGTGGTTAAAACACTAAAAAAATGTAAAAATGTATTTTTATAGTAAAAATACATGCAATACATTTTTGAAAACAAAATTGAATTATCCACAATGCATTTAACTCTCAGCAAAAAACCTCTTTACAAAAATGACAATGAAACCTGATCTACAAACTGATTTCTTACAAAGAATACATACTGTATTCATATGAAACTCCTAAAAATTGTGGTTGATATGTCATATAACAAAAGAAACAAAAACAATTAACAATGAAGATAACATACCAGCCATAGCTTGTGTTAGTTAATTCAATTTTATATCATATATATTGTATATGTGTGCATAGCCAAGTGGTTAGAATGTTCATTTTCTGACCATGAGACTCGGGTTTGAATCTCACCATAGTTGATTTGTCAGGAAGGTGAGTTCTTGATGTTATTGGTCTGGAAGAGACTATCCTAGCATGCAGCACCTTTAGAAAATGTTGGAAAAACTATACCACAGGTTGACCCAAGCCTTGTGAGTGAAATTCTGTAGACAGGAGCCTTTGGGAGTCGTCTATAGTTGTGCTAACATGAAGTCACAAGTTATCGAGGGTCTGAGTGTCCTGGCCTCGTTCAGACTGTTGATCATGCCAGATAACGCACTCTCTCCCAGAAACTGTAACTAAGCTCCGCTCAGCATAGCTGCAGTATAAACCACAAGTGGGCTCTGTCAGTGTTGAACAAACATGAATGTGCTTGAGCAAGCATCTGCAATGGGGATTAGATAGCTGCCCTACTAGACAGGCATCCTTGAATACAAGTGGCCAGCCATATATACATATATCATAGTAACTATACTTTGCTACTATGATCTGACCCTCTTGTATCTTTGTCACATCTACCCATATGTTTGTTTGTTCTTCTGCTCCTCAAAGGTTAAATATTAATATATGTATAAAATTAAATGTTTATATATATATATATATATATATAACATTTCTTTTAGGTACGAAAAATATAGCCGCAGTACTGCGTTAGCATCGCATGTATGGAAAGTTAAAAATATCATTAAAAAAAATTCTATCCTTAAATGGGAGATATTCAAAAAATGTTCAAACTACAAAGTAGGTAGTAAGTTCTGCAAATTATGCGGGGAAGAAAAATTAGCCATAGCATTGTTTGAACCTGCGCAGAACTTGCTAAATTCTAAAACTGAAATTCTGAATAAATGTAAACACGTAAAAAATTGTTTACTCAATTAGTGTTTGGGTTTTTTTTATTTTTTTATTTTTTTTTTAGTTGTAATAAAGGTTGTTCTACCCTTCTTGTCTTGGTTTCTTCTTTACTTGAGTACTATATATTTGCTGTTTTAATCTTAGTTGTTAGCCTCTTACCCTGAAGAACAGTTGTGTGAAACCACAGTAGGTGGTGGCTCGCTTCTAGATTTCTTGTATTATATATATATATATATATATATATATATATATATATATATAATATTGGCTATTATATGTATTGTATTTACTATGTAAATAATAAATTTTCTAAATTAATACACTCTTCATTTCTCTTATAACTTCTTGCTTGACTTTTTTCTATTTTCAGGCTCTATTCCAGAAGTTGTGGCCAAATATGTAAGCAAAGCGAAATTTTCCCATGAAGCCCTTAATTATCCCCGAGGAAAACTGTCCATTGATGCTATCGAGATTGGGGAGGAACCAGCTGAACAATTACATGTTAAATTTGAGGAAAGATTTTTAGGTAAAGTATAAATTTGTCACTTTGATTTCTCTGTTCTGCCAGTTTTCATTGACTATATTCGAACATTACTCATCATATGACTGTTTTAAAGTTGGGAATATACTTTTGACTTTATGAATAGTATCAAGTTTTGTCAGGTTCATTAATCAATACTTCATCTGGTAAGAGGCTTGTTAAATGAAGTTGGCTTTCCTAAAATGTGTTCTAGGATACTGCCAGTTATCTGAAAGAATTCTTGTAGTTAAACTGAAAGGAAAACCATTCAACATATTTGTTATAGTTGTGTATGCACTGACAACACAAAATATAAAAGAAGAGATCAAATTTTTCTACTCCATGCTGGACAATGCCAAGGTTCAGTGTAAATTACAAGAAATTAGAATTATCATGGAATTCTTGAATGCTAAAGTAGGAGGGGAGAGGGAACGGGAAATAGTTGGCAAGTTTATACTAAGAAACTGCAATAACCACAGAGAAAAATGGGTCCAATATTGCACAGTGAATAACCAGGTAATAACCAACACCTGGTTCCAAGAACATTTAAATGATTATGGACATGGAAAAACCAAAAGTCAAATTGCCTACACAACTATCAACAAGAGATTCAGAAATTAATTTGTTCACAGGAAAACCTATCCAAATGCCGACTGCGGGGGTGACCACCCCCTGGCTATATATAAACTATGAATGGAGGTTCAGTAATTGAAGAAGCTTAATGTAGCACCGAAATTGCAATGCAACAGACTTTTGGATGACCCAAACCTGAAGGAAAAATATTTGAACAGTGTGAAAAGATATGAGGGACAAAATAGAAATAGAAGCTCGAAATAGTAAGAGAAGATTTAGTAATATCAGTAAACAACATCAACTCAAAGGAAAACAGATGTAGAAGGAAAAATGAGTGGATCACAAATAAGATTCTCAACATGATGCAAAAAAGACAGAAAACAATGCCAAAACATGGAATGGTATACAGAAAAATTACACAAGGAAATAAGGAACAAATGCAGACAGTATAAAGAAAAAAATGTTCAACAAAAAATGTGCAGAAATACATTATTACAAATAAAGGAGATATATATATATATATATAGAGAGAGAGAGAGAGGTCCCACCCTTTTACAGTGAAACCAATCAAATGTAACTGCAACTACTACTCTAGCAGCTTCTTTTCCTGCACTTCCAACCTGTGGAATTTCCTTTCATATACTTGCTTCCCTGACAGCTACAATCTCCAAGAATTTAAATGCAATGTTGTCATCTCTTATTTCTTTGACTCACGTCCTTTCCCTGACAACCCTTGTATCATGTTCTCCCTTTCCACTCTACTCTCATGCAACTCTCTTCACATCAGTGTTCTCATCCTTCTCTTATCCATTCTCTGACACCCCCTGTAACTTGTTCCTCTTTCTCATCATTCATCTCTTATGTAACCCCCTGCTCGCCTGTGGCAGTACTGCCTTGCTTGAGGTGAAATGATTATAAAAAAAAAACAGTAAGCAACCGACTCAGTGCTGATAGCAGACAGGAAAGGAAAGTACAGAACCTCCTACAGAATGTAAGCAAATAAAAGTGAGAATAAAGAACTAAACATAAACTGAATGCAGGGTCATCTGCAAAAAGATGAGCTCAAAATGCCAATTACAGGTCAGGGATACTAAAATCAAGCAAGTACAGAAATTTAAATACCTAGGAAGTGTTCTAACAAAGGACGGAAAATACAATGCTGAGATCCAAAGGTGTATTGAGATGGCCAAGGACACATTCCAAGAGTTAAGCAGAGTTTTAAAAGACAGGAAAATTTCATTGGAAACAAAGATAAGAGTACTGAACTGTTAGGGCATATGTCCTCCTATATGGCAGCAAATGCTAGACAATCTCCTCAAAGATGAAGGAGAGACTCTAAGCAACAGAAAGGTTGTTCTACAGAAGGATGCTGGAGATACCATAGACTGAACATGTGAGCAACAAGGAGGTTTTGGAGAGAATAGAAATGAAAAGTAGACATACTTAACATCAGGGAGAAACTGTTTAAATTTCTTAGACAAGTGATGGGCTTAGAAAACCTAATACTCACAGAGCATAGGGAGACAAACAGCATGTGACATACTTGATGGACTTAAGCAAATAGATAGCAGAGTGGGGTTTAGAAGAAAGTACAAGACAAAATATATTAAGACCTACACGAGACAGGAAGATATGGAGAGCCATGATCGCCTCCATTCTGAAGGGACAAAGCACATAAAAGAAGAAAATATAGTTAAGGAAAGCATACTCAATATTCCACTTGACCTTTGAACTGACTTGATATGTAAAAACAAATATATTTTAGCTATATTTTTAGACATTGACTGCCAGAAGTCAATTACAAAATCTGAACTGAAGTTGAAACTTAATAATAACCAATAAAAGATTTTCATGATTTTATTTATAGCTTCAACTGAAATTTTAACATTTTCACACTAAAAGTATCTTTTAATCATTTCACCCCAAGCAAAGCATTCCACTGCCACTATTGCACATGGGGCTACAGAGGGGAAGGTAAAGAGAAGGAGTGGTTAGACATAGGGAATGTCAGAAGGAAGGTGATAGATGGGTAAGGATAGATACCGAGGATGAAGTTTGGGCAGATGGGAAGAGTGTTTGATAGAATGGGAGCAAGTTAGTGTGTTAGGAGGTGTCTATTGACCTTACATTTAAACTCCTGGAGATTGTAGCCATCAGGGAAGCAATCATTTGGAAGGGAATTCCACAGTCGGGAAGTGCGAAGAAAGAAACTGTTGGAGTAGAAGTTGCGGTTGCATTTTATCGGTTTCACTGTAAAAGGGTGGGATCTAGTTGCTAATTTAGTATCTCGTGCAAATTCGTATCTAGAGAGCACCAGTGATCTAAGTTCAACGAAGCAGAAGCCATGAAAGTATTTATAGAAGAGACACAGGGAAGCCACGTCGCGCCTGTGGAAGAGAGACTGCAGGCGGTCTGCCAAGTTGGTATCTATCACATTACAGACCCTCCTCTGTACCTTATTGAGAATCCCGAGGAGAATAGCAGGGTCACCCGACCAGATATGGCAGCAGTATTCAATGCACGGGCGGATGGTAGATGTGCAGGATAGATTTAGACGGAAAAAACTTCCGGGCCCTACACAGAGAACCGACTTTCATAGCAGTGGATTTAGCAATGGCTTTGATATAGTCATACCATTTGAGGTCCGCTGAAAGTGTGAGACCAAGGAGGCGTAGTGTTTTACTCTCTGGGAGGCAAGCCTGGTCCATGCTAATGGGAGGTAGGTGAGATTGTCAATGATGGTTAATTGAGAGTAGCTTCGTTTTAGAAGCATTAAAATTTACTAGCCATTTCTTACCCCAGTCCACTATGGATTGGAGGTCTTTTCAATCTCGGCTACGAGGTTCTGCAAATAAACTTTTTGTTGGCACCATAATAAAAATTATCAAAGACTACCTCGTGGCTAGCCATCAATTGGTTAGACGATATTTTTAAGAATCCAGTTAACTATTTATTAAATGCTGTATTATTATAACAACTCTTTTATTTTTGGAATATTTTTCATTGCAGAGTCTAAGTTTTCTATTGGCAGATATCAATCATAGCATAATCAAAGTTAATTTTTCATGACAAAACATTAAACAGCATTTTTTTTTTCTTGTGGCTGTTCATTCAATACAAGACCCAAGAGCCACTTGATGTAGGAGCTTACTGAATGAGATTACTGAAAATAGGAAACAGTTAACTAGAGGCCTGAAGAGTCTAAGATTGTAGTGGTCAGGGAATCATTTTTTGAGAGTTTGTTCCACAAAGTAGCAGTTCTTGTGAAGAAGCTGTCCAAATGGAACTTCCTTTTTGCCTATGGAATGTGTGAGGAATCAGGATGATTCACCCTAGTATACATGGAATAATGGGTCTTAGCTGTAAATGTCTGAACTAGTGAAACTGAGGAATGTAGCACATCCGAACATATGATGAAGATAATGTTGCATTGTTTCATGTGTGGGAAAGGGATTGTCGGGTGGAAAATAATTCATCACCCACAAGGCCGCATAAATGCTTTTGAACTCTGGAAAGTGAAAGTAGTTCTACTGTAGGTATGACAGCAATACTTAGTTTTGGTTTGATCTGACTATTGTTCTCATCCTTGTTGTTGCCACAATGCTTTAGCCATTATGCCCTCCTACCTTTATTAGATGTATGTCAGTCTGCCCAACCTAGAGGGGAATTCCAAACTGAACCCTTTATTCAATCTACAGGGAAATCTCTTCTCAATCCACTGTTCATATCTTGTTCTTATTTTTAGTTCTATGCAGTTATTGTTCGCCCTGTTTCCACACAGTCCAAAATATTTGAATCCAAATACACACTGCTATATTACTATGCCACTAAACTCTTTGATCTACTAGGCCAGGGGTTGGCAACCTTTTGCTAACTATGTGCCGACTTAGGGTTTTAAAATCATTCAGTGTGCTAACAGCATATGTATTCTTATACAAGTCAAGGTCAATATACCTGTTCTACAATATATTTTATTTAGTAATATATACAATAATATGTAAATCACATTAATAAAAATAAACCCTTTTTTAAAAGTTTTTTTTCATTAATGGGAGCCTTGCCCTTGCATGGTCTTAGTCAATTGCTCAATATCAGCAATATACTTGATTACTTTGAGTTTTACAGAAATTGCATGCCATTGAAAATTGCTTGGCATATACTACATGTGGCACACATACCATAGATTATCCACCCTTGCACTAGGCTATTGTTCCATGGGATAATACTCTGCAGAGAACTTGGATCCTCAAATCTAACATGACAAGTAACAGTAACACTCATCAGCAGGCAGGTTCAGTTTAAAGCTTTTCATGATTTGATTTATAGCTTCAACTGAAATCTTTAACATTGTTTTAACACTAAAAGAAAACACAAAGTTCTCCAGAGAATTGTTTCACAGGACAGTAGTCTAATAGATTAAAGCATTGATTCATGAATTTGGTGACACAGTGATTTCAATCCCTGGGCTGAGCAATGTGTGCTTGGAATCATTGGAAACAAGGCAAGCAATAACTGAGCAGTACTAAGAATAAGAACTAGACAATAAATTCTTAGACATGGGCAGAGAAAGAACAGTCTACCTCTGTAGAAAGGGTTCAGAATTCTCTATATGTTATCCGGATCAATACACACCTGGGGAAGATAGGAGGATACAACAGCCGAAATGTGATAACAAGAAGGATGAGGACAACAGTTCACATGTAAATAATACTTACAGGTGATCAAGAAAAATAATAAAAATGTGCTTATAAATGCTCTCAATTATTTCTTTCTGTCTTATTCTCCTTTGTTATTCCAAGTGTGTGTGTGTGTGTATATATATATATATAGAGAGAGAGAGAGATCCTCTTCTGTTGGAAGATTAGCACAAGTCAATCCTCCTTACCCACCTCCATGAAGGCTTTATAGCAAAGTTAGCTAATTTGAATAATTATCTGTTATTGCAGGCCAGTTGGATGTACTACAAGGCAAGTTTCCTCATAGCCTTGACAATGATGTTTTATTGGCAAATTGTTGCTGGGAATACATTGTTCTGTGGAATAAAGACCTCGAGGTTTGTCATTTTATATTTTTTACATTAGTAGAAAAATTTGGAAAGATTTTAAAGCAGAAATATTCTTTAAAATATTGGTTATCTATTGACAACTAACCACTCAGTTTTGAAAAACTATCAGCAAGTCTGTTCCTAGCAGAATTATCCAGTCAGAAAATACTGAACAATACAAATATGTCAAGCTAGCATTTTGATTGGTCAGTCTTATACTAAGAGAGCTGACCTAGACAAAGCATTGTGTTTTTTGATCTTTAGTGATTAAAGCCTACATTCAAGGACTTATTTTAACTGAACATAGGTTCCGTGGTTGCCTTCACTTTATCCTGGGTAGAAATGATGATACAGAACTCAGCTTTTTTTTTTTTTTTTCATTATTTACATTGTTTGAACTTTTGTCCTCATTTTTATTTGTTTACCACTCACAATTCTTTGGATCAAGTCACTGGATCAAACCAACACTTTCATCTACTGGATCATGTGTTCTTGAGCATACAACAACGGAAACATTGTGAATATGAATATGGCAATAAAGATAAAGACAACAGTCCAAAAAATATAAATAATGTAAACACTACCTCATCTCAGAAGTATAGACAAAAAAATTTTTTGTTAACAATATGTAACCATCATCACTTTTTATTGAGTATATTTAAAATATATTTCAGAGTTATGAACACAAAGTATTCAGATGTTTTCTTCAAAAAAATAAGGAACTATCACTTTTTAACAAAGTTACTCAAAAAAGCAATGGCAACCTACTGCGGGATAATCTTCTGCCCAGTCAGTCATGTCTCTTTCGAGACATGATCGCCCAAGCGTGTATCATGTATGGCACTTAACTGACTGACTCAAAATGTATAAATATGCAGTGGGCGAGGTAATGTTTAAACTGGGTAGGAAGGAAAACTCTCAAATTTCAACCTTCCACTGCTTTGTGGTCATACCCAAACTTGAAAAATGCTTTTTGGAGTAAACAATGAAAATAAAATTTGGAGCTAAAATCCCAAATGCAGTTTGATGCTTCATTCAATGTCATTTTGGCAACTCCTACAATGATGCCAGTGCCAAACAACATCAGCTTATGCTCTTCTCTGAAATAACATTGGTGGCATGGAAAGGGAAAGTGTGCTGAATGGAAAATTCTCAGTATCTATAAATAATAAAAAAAAAAAAAAAAATAGAGAGAGAGGGAAAATCCTGCCCAGGTCTGCACCCAGCATCAGTTCACTTGTGCTTGATTAGTAAATCAGACAATATGCTAACATGGCCAGCTGAATTTTTAAAAAAAATCTCCCTATATGCAGATCCATGATCTCTGGAAACCAACAGATTTCATTTACAATTGGATTTCAGTTTCTTTAGTGAATCATTATCAATTTAACTGCTTGCTTAAATTTCATACTAATGATCTCAGAATTCCAATGTGTGATGAAAAGCAAAGAAGTAAGATAGAAAATACTTATAAAAATTTGTAGATGTTAGATTCAAATAGATAAAAAAACTATCAAATTTGATGATATCATAAGAGAAAGTAAGTAGGATTTTCTTTATTGGAAACTTCGGAATAAAACAAATTGATGTGATGTATGAGTCCTTTATTATTCAGTATAGCAAAAAGTTTAATAAGTCGGATATTTGTATCAGTCTGGAGAAATGTCTGTTAGTATTAGTTTGAAGTCAGACCATGATAAGGATAGTAGTAATATTAGAAATAGGTCAGTATCAATCTACTGTTTTGGGGCCTTAAGCGAGGTAGAAATATCATTAGTAAATGACCTCTTAACTACTTTTCCACTCATTACATATGACTGGTCTCACAGCAGCAGTGTCTATGTTCATCACTCTCACCATCTCTTCTGCTTCTAGCTCAAAGGTGTCAGTTTATATCTGTTTTGACCAGGCTCCGAGACTGACATAAAACTTGGCTTCAGCTAACATTAAAAGTTTGTCAATTTTTTTGTTTGGCTGAAAATATTTTATTTTCAGGCATTCCTTTATTTTTCTTTCTTTTCTTTATTTTATTATTGAAGTTATGCATAGAGCCTCCATGATCTTTGGTATTTTCAGTCATAAATAAGAGTCGGCTCTAATCCTGCAAACTACCAGTGTTTTTCAGTCAGGTCCAGTCTTTTCTTCTTCCTCTTTTTTATTTGCGTGTTGCTTTTTTGTTAGTTGAGAGAAGTATTAGTTAGTTAAGTGCCATATGTGATACACGCTTGAGCAATCATGTCTCGAAAGAGACATGACTGACTGGGATAGAAGATTATCCCGCAGTAGGTTGCCATTGCTTTCTGTGGTAGACTGGTTGTCGACCAAGGCTATAGAACCCAATCTGTCCTGTTATTTAACCCATAACTGGAAGGAATAGATGGATTAATACCTTTTCCAAGGGTATTTGCGCGTAAGTGAATGCAATGAATTCAACTGGAATTCTAACTCGGCTCCCCGATTTCTTGTTCCGAGCCGATACCCACTGCGCCACAACAAATGCTTTGTTTTAATTTGAATTCTTTTTATTTTTGTTTTACATATTTTATTTTTATCAGGACTCACTACAATGTGTTTATAAGTCCTTATCTGTACAGTTAACCTTTTTCTATGTGAGTTGTTTTATTCATTTTTAATACTTGAATATATGTGTATATCTATCAATAAACAATTTTATATTACCCACATGATGCTTTTTGTTCTTTTAGCAATACCAGTATTTGCAGAGTTCTTTAGATTACCTCAATGCCATACAGAATGCGGTGCTACGTCAAGGTTAGTTTTTAACATATTTTTGCTTATATTTTGATTTTGTGAAAAAACTTTCTTTAACAATGACTTCAGTATTTTTTTTTTGCTATTTTAAAGCTGTTAAATTTTTTGTATCTGTTTGTTAAAAAGGAAATTCTTTTCCATATTTTAACTTTCTATAAATATTATCTACATAACTGATAACGCATTCAAAATCTATTGATATTCCATAATATTTTTAAAACATTTATAATGTAATCAAAGCTGTAAATATACGGTGAAAAATTTCAATTTGTGATTCTATTTAGAATGAGAGCAACAGAGAAAGAGTCTATTTATCACATAACGTATTCTTTATAGATTTTGATATACTTTTCATACTGTGAGCCCATTAATTTTTTCATCAATCTGAAATTGAAATTACCTGTTTTGAGAGAATCTATTTTTTATGTAAAAGAATCTTTTTAGCTCCTGATTTATCTTTCAAACTGTGAGCCTGTTAATTCTTTCATCAATCTGAAATTGAAATTACCTGTTTTGAGAGAATCTATTTTTTATGTAAAAGAATCTTTTTAGCTCCTGATTTATCTTTCAAACTGTGAGCCTGTTAATTTTTTTGTCGATCTGATATTGAAGTTACCTGTTTTGAGAGAATCTATTTTTTATGTAAAAGAATCTTTTTAGCTCCTGATTTATCTTTCAAACTGTGAGCCTGTTAATTTTTTTGTCAATCTGTTTTGCTCATTATATAATATTTCTTTCCCCATACATGATAGTATAATTTCAGTAAATGCAAATGATTATCTGCTACCAATATTATATTTTTATGTATGTTTAATTCATCATAAACAATTTCTTGTAGGTATTTATTACACATGATTATCTTAATCATCACTCACAGGGTTTCTGCTGAGCTTTGTCCAACTAAGCTAAGTAGAACAAGACCATGAACATGGGGCACCATGTCAAGATCATAGTTCTGCAGGCTATTACTCTTGAATATCTCAAACATCACTTATAGGGTTTGTACTTAGTTTAGTCTGAGAGAGGACCATAAAAATACGACACCAAGTGAGGAACATGTTCAAGAGTAATAGCCTGCATGACTATCTTAACTATCACTCCAAGGTTTGTGCTTAATTTAATTTGGTACAAGACCATAAAAATTGAGCACCCAATGTGAATCATATTAGCTTGCATGACTATCATTCTAAAGTTTGTGTTGAGTTTAGTCATGTAAAATAGTACCCTAGTGTATGACTGACTTGCTTACCACTTCCCCACTGTTAACACCCATATAAATATTTACTAAGGTTATTTTCATCTGGTACATTATAAGGATCAAAGTCATTATTAGTAGCTTACTTTACCATCTTGCTAACCATTGTTCTGCAGTACTCATCATTGGACAAATATAAGTAATTCTTTTTTTCCAAACAATGGTTAAATTGATTGAAATCATATAATTTTATTTTAAAATTGAAAGCACAGCACAAAAATATTCTTTTAATTACTGCTTTTATTGCTTTATTTATCCCTCTAACTCTGCAAGTTACTTGTTCACCACTGCTGTAGCCTGGTATTGAACTCACAATTCTAAGAGTCAAGTCAGGAACTAACCAATGTCTATATCTACTGGGCCATGCATGTGTTCTTAAGGAGGGAGATAACTCATGACTTCAAATCAAGACTTTATGCAAGGAATGAGGATGATATACCCCGGTGATTGTAATAAAGGGCTCAGTTCAAAATTTCTAGCAACTGAAGAAGGCTGGAGCATACAACGGCCGAAACATCATACAAATGGCAATAAAGGTGATGACAATAATCTGAATAATGTAAATTCTGTAAATATATTGCTATTAATTTTAATATAAATATCCATTGAAAATCAGACAGAGAGTGTTAGTGGTCAAGAATTAATGCAAGTGTTACTGACAGAAGAGGGCTATTATATGCATAATGTAAATGTTGGTTAATAATACATAGTGGTTGATGTGCTAATAAAATAACAATGTAATTTACGTTATTTTTTAGGTCTTGGAAGTATGCTGTGGCAGATGTTTATTGTGAAACGCTTATCAGCTGCTGCTTATCTCATGGAAAAGGTAAAGAAGTATATATATATATATATATATATATGCGTGGTACTTATTTAAAAACTCGCAATATCAGTGATAGAGCAGACATATTCATATAGATAGGTGTGAGTTTGTAACCCTGGGTTTCATGCTCTCTCTCTCTCTATATATATATATATGCACACACACACACACTCTGAACCAAAGCATTATGACCATCCTCCTCCTATGGCTTTATTCTTTTCATTTTTCTTATTTTTTCTAACTCAATATATCCATCATTTACATCTAACTAGTTCAACAGTAAAACAGATCTAGTAGAATGCTTAAATTCATGCTGTCGAGGCACCAAGTAGGAAAACTCATCAGAACAATTGCCATGGGACTATATGTGTAGAAAAGACAGAGGGAAGCCATGTCATGCAGTGAGAAAGTGACTGAAGCCAAGATGCCAGGCCACAGTTTATTACATTACGAATCCTTCTTTGAACTTTGTCAAGAATCTTCCCAGATTTGTGGAGAGAGTCTTTTATCATACCTATTCCAAAACCTGGGAAAGATGACTCAAACCTGGAAATTACATGCCATTAGCTTTAACAGTGTAAAACCATGGAAAAATGATCAACAACAGAATGACTTGCTACTTGGAAAAGAATGGCCTAATCAGCAATTACCAATGTTCATTCGGGGGGGAAAAAAAGAAGTACCATGAATCACTTTGTGGGGCTGGAGACCTTTGTTAGAGAAGCATTTCTTTGGAAGGAATATCTCATAGCAGTCTTTTTTGACTTAGAAAAAGCATATGATACCACATTGAAGTTTGGCGTATTAAAAGATTTGCATGACTTGGGCCAAAAAGGTAGACTGACATAATTCATGTGGAACTTCCTTTTCAAGTCCAAGCAGGAAGTACACTGTCAAAATTGCAAGAACAAGAGGAAGGAGTTCCACAAGGAAACTTTCTATCAATTACACATTTTTGTGTTAAAATCAACTCTATTGTAAAATCTCTAAGCCCAGGAGTTAGATGCTCCCTTTATGTGAATGTTTTTTAATCATGTACAAATCTTAACAAATGAACACAATCGAAAAGAAAATCCAACAATGCCTAAATAAAATACAGAAATGGGCCACAGAAAATAGATTTACAGTTTCTAAAACAAAAACCAAATGTATGCATTTCTGCAAACTAAGAAAACCTCGTAATGATCCATGCTTGAAATTAGATGAAGCAGAAATTCCAGTGGTGGAAAAATGACAAGTTTCTAAGCGTGATTTATTTATTTTTATAGGAAACTATCTTTCATCTCTCATTTGAAGTATTTCAAAACAAAATGTAGCAGTCTTTCAACTTCTGCATGCAGTGGCTCATACTGAATGGGGAGCAGATCAGTATACACTGACCAAATTATATAGATTACTACTCCGTTCCAAACTGAATTATGCTAGTTTTATATAGAGAGCAGCCAGAAAGTCGTACATAAAACTCCTCAACACAACTTACTATCAAGGGCTCAAACAAGTGCTTGAGGTTTTTAAAACATCCACTTTGGAAAGCTTATACACACAAGCTGATGAAACACCTCCACATCTATGGTGTATTAAACTGGCATTGTAGTATTAAGTAAAACTTAAATGATGCCCAACTAATCCAGCTCATAGATCTACATTTGAACCAAATTTTTGTGATCAATTCAGTCATGCAGAAAATGTCATACAACCATGTGGATTTAAGATGAAACCCATTGCCAAAGATTTAGGTACTTCACTATCAAATATCCAAGAAATAACAGTATCCAGAATTCCATCCTCGACGGTTAAACATCCTCAAGTTATCCTGGAAATGTATAATTTTCCAAAGAAAAAAACCCACCCTCTCACATTTTTCACACATTCCAGAAAATACTTGAAAACTTTCATGACTACACAAAAATATATATACAGACAGTTCAATTTTATGCCATTGAGTTGGTGCTAGGCATCATCACTGAGACCCACTCTCCATCCTATCAGCCTTGGAGAGAAACAAATCCAACAATCCAATGATTGTTAAATTCTTGCACAAAATCAGTGCATTGAACCAAAAGAGAAATTTGAATCCCTATGTTGAATCCTTAACCACACTGAAATAAAAAATAATACTGAAGCAGACGTAGCAGTCAAGTCAACTTTGGACATGAAGGTGGATACAGGGATAAAGGTCCCATATACAGATGTTGAGGAAATATATTTTTTTAAAAATGGCAGGAGTACTGAGATGATTATCCACATAATAAACTCTATGCAATCCAGCCCAAGCTCAGAGTAAGTTATAGATCCTTTTAGGAAGTCTTCAAAAGAGGAGGTCGTAATAGCTTGCTTGTCCATCAGCCATATGAGAATGACACATTCTTTTTTACTTACTAACGAAGTTCAACCAGTGTACCAAGAATGTAAACAAGTATTATCGATTAAACATATTTTGACAAAATGTCCAGAACTAGCTATCTCTAGACAAACAATTTTATAATACTAACAGTATGTTTGGTCTGTTCAAAAATGTAAATATGAATAAGATACTATCATATCTGAGGATGGTTGGCCTCTACAAGAAAATATAAAAATGAAAAAAATATATATTACCAACAAAACATTTTTGAGAGGAAAAAAAAAAGAAAAATTTCCAGCAATACCTTTTTGAAAAAAAAACAAAAAAACAAATATTACCAGCAATGCATTTGACTCTCATTTTTACAGCTTTTTTTACAAAAATATGTTAACAAAATATGATCTAAAACTTGATTTATAAATCAATTTCTTACAAGGAATATATATTCTATTCATAAAAATCTATCATAAAACTCTTGTCAGCATTAAATAACCCATTGTCATCGATATGCTGTTAAACAAACCAAACCACGAGGATCTGCAATATAATTGATCCTGATGTTGCAACTCACCAACGCAATGCGGCTTCCCTTTGTCTTTTCTACAAGTATTTTCATGGCAACTGCTCTGGTGAGCTTTTTTCCCTAGTGAAGTTGCATGAGTAAATACATGTGGTGGAGACACCACATGTATTTACTCATGCAACTTCACTTGTCATCTTCTGGCTCTTTGATTCCCATCCATCACTTATCCTTTCTTTGACATCCCCTGTACCTTGTTTTCTTTCTCTCACTGTAACCCCCTGTGTACCAATGGCATTCCTGCCTTGCTTGAGTTTAAAATGATTATAAAAAGACAATAAGTAAAATTTTGAGTTATTACTTTTTAGTTAACCATAAATTGATTAAAAAAAAATCTTCTAGGATAATAAATCTATTCTGTTAACTGTTAAGTACAGTTTTTTTCCTTGACCTATCTGCACTCCTTTCCATCTGACATAGTGGTATACCAGTGATAAGTTACAAATAACCAAGCATATGCAAATGATAATTATATAAATAGGAAATGGTATTGAGTGGAAGCCAGAAGAATTGATATTTAAATAAGTATTATATTTTTAAAAGTTGAGTGAAAAACTGGAATAAATTACAACTTTTTTCAGTTTGGCAGCTTTTCAAAGCAAATGTGTTTATCCTTGACATGGCATTGAACAAATTTCTGATTAAAATAAACAGTTTGAAAAATTTCTTTCAAATAAGGATTTAATTGAAAATATATTTTTAAAAATAAGGCTGTCTGACATGATCTGATGATTGTTTATGGTGTGAAACTTCCAGTAACCATGCAGTGTTGAGTTCTGTCCACACTTTTTATATGGGTAAATCATGTAAAAAGCATTCATTTTAGATATCAGACATTTAATCATTTCTTTTTAGGTACCTCCACTAAATCTCTAAAAAAACAGCATAGTATGAATAAAAAAAGGCCTCAAACTTAATAAAAACAAACTTTTTCCATCAAAATGTTTATATTATTATAAAAAGTAATTTTTAATTATTTAAAAAAATTTTTTAAACCCTTCTAACATGTTCGAAATTTTGGCAGAAAATCTTGTTTTGATTTGAGTTAGCAGATAACCAAAGTGTTACGAGAGTTTACAATGGAAAACATATAACATTTAACTCACTTTTTTTCCGATGACAAACACGTTAATTTGGAAATTCTCACAAAAATCAAATAATTGTTGGATTTTAATGAAACTTTCAGTACTCATTCACAAATGAATGAAATTATTTTTTTAAATTATTATTTTAAAAAAATTTTTTTTTACATCTGTAAAGCCCCCCCCCCCCTCCTACATAAATCCATGGAATTTTAATAAATTAAACTTTGTTGTGGAAAATAGTTTTATTAGTTAAACGCAGGACTCATTCAGGAATATAAACCATCTACTTTTTTTTTTTTTTAAATTTGACATCTGTTCCGAAAATCTGCTTCGAATAGTAAAATAAAAATGCAATAAAACTCTGATATTATTTAATTTGATAAACTTTTAATGGCTTTAATAAATAATATATATGAAGAACATTACAGTCTGAAAAAATTTTTTTTTCAATTACTAATGAAATTTAAAAGAATTGTTTTCATTTTTTTTTTTTTTTTCTAATTATAATAACTTATGAAGTTTCAAAACTATTTTTAAAATACTTCAAAGATTTGTTGCGGTTAGTTTAAAATTTAATTAAGCGAAGATTGTATTTAGTAATCGAAAATTAAAAAGTTTAATACAAATCGTTTGGCTTCCCTATTTTCAAAATAATTTAAATTTTTTTTTTTTTGTGTATTTGAAGTTGTTTTTTTTTGTTTGGTAATTTCTATGTGCAAATTAAAAGGTCAGTTTCTTCCTCTAACCCCCCACCCAAATTTGTACAATTTTCTCACTTGTGATCACCATACACTATCTTATCTCTAATCTGACAACCTGTTAGCACAGTTGATATATGGCGTACAGGTCAAAAAGTTCAACTCTGTGATTAAAAAATAGTTTATTCTAAATTTCACGCTATGACCAAGTAATACTTGTGTAAATCAAATTAATTTAACATAAAATTTTCTAATTTTCCAAAAATAATGACACAGATGTATATTTTATTTTTGCAAGATTTTTAAAACCGAGAATTAACTTTTGTTTACAAATGTATCAATTGCTTAAAAATGGCCAAAAAATTGAAAAATTAAAAAATTTTAAATTCCAATCAATATAATTTCTGTTTGAAATACACCAGAGTATTTTGCTTACTGGAAATAGTAAATTTAATCATTTAACTTTCAATTAAAACTAAAATAAGTTTCAAGAAAACGTTTTTATTTCTAAAGATTCAATTTAAAATTTAGTAAAATTTAGATGTCAAAAATAAGTGTAGGTACTTAGTTTATATCATATCCTTTCTTGTCAATGCATTTAATCCAAGATTTCTCCATTAATAATAGAGACTGGACATTATATAGTGAAAAGCAAACCAGAATTCAGTTAAACATTGTCAATCTATGAACATATTGATTCAACCACGTATTATAAAACAAAACTCACAATGAGCATTCTTTTTTCTTATTTGTAGGTTGGTAAATCTCCCAAGGATAGGTTGTGTCGAAAAGTAAGTATATTTATAAATATATATATATATATATATATATATATATATTCATTTTTATTATTATTATCCTGAGTAATTTGATATTGTAAGACAATTTCATATCCAAGCTTTGCTCTCTAGTACTCAAACTGAAGTTAAATAACATTCAGTTTGGTCAGTAGCTAGATGGGTGAAGACTTAGAAATATCAGTTTGTGTAAGCTTGGATATGCATGTGGTATAATGGATAATGCTTTGGAATTGGAAATTGGAAACCTGACTTCCAATTCTAGTCAGGCTTGTTATGCTCAATAACACATAAATATCCTTGGGAAAAGTATGAATCCACCTCTCCTTCCCACCAGTTACAGGTTAATTAGTAGGACTTTTATTAGTAAATCATTATTTTCAACAACTTCTTACCATCTAAAAAATATTTTCTGGTTTTAAATAATCTGCAAAAAATAAATTAATTAATGACAAAATTGCAAGATTTAAATTCCTCTTTACACATATCTTTTTGTGGTGGTGATCGGGGGTGGGGGGCATTTGAAGTTATAAAACAATTTTTAGTTTGAATAAAACATTGTCTTTCCCTGAAGTTGATTTTAGAAGCCATTATAAATTTCTGGACTTGGATATTCTGGACTGTTTAAGAGAAAGCAAAGATAAGTTTCTGCCACAAAAATGTATTAAGTGGTTATTTACAAAGGCTGAAATTTCATGAGAATTAAATTAGCATAGCAAGTCTCTCACCAAGCAAAGCCAGTTTGAAAATTCAGATAAGTCATTTATGAATGATTTTAGGATCAATTCATTTTTTACAGTTTATCAACAATTTGCAGGTTATTTAAAGCCAGAAAATATTTTTAGATTATAAGAATTTGGTTGCGGGGAGTGATTATAATGATTCATTCCTTTACCAGGATGCATAAGTGTATATAACAAACCAAACTGAAATTGAAACTTGGCTGTTTGATTTATAATTCTGAGCCATTATCCATCACACTACTCACACATCTAAGCTTACAGCACCTGGTATTCCCAAGCGGTCACTCATCTGAGTACTGACCAAGCTTGACATTGCTTAACTTCAGTGATCATACAGAAACCAATGTTTCAACATGATATGACTATCAGTGTCTAGAGCAATTCTTGATAACAAGTAAGCAAAATTACCAAAATATTGTGATTATATATCATGTAACTCCTTCCTATGCCAATTTTGGCTTTTGACCTTTAATACAAAATTTCTGGCATTGTACATGAATTTGTTTTTTCAATATGTTGTTATATATATTATATATGTTTCTCTTGTATTTGATAGGAAATTGGTACAAGTGATACAGTGTTGGTTCATTTCATTGGTTTGACCAGCTATCTGCTGGGAATTTTGATGAAGGTAAGTTACATTCTTTTATATCTGATTATTGAAATTTTGAAACTATTTACAAATTTTCCCATTCAAATCCCTAAACTTTGAATTTACATTAAGGTTTATTATACTTGTTCTCTGCCAAAAATCAGCTCTCATTTTTTAAGACTTTTGAAAAAAGTCAGTTGAAAATAATGATCTAATTTTCCATCTTATGAGAAATGGTTAGTTTGCATTCTGATTTTATATTTTTTAAACTCCAAATATTGCCTTATTCAAAACAAAAATGGCTGACTTTTTTTTTTAAACAAGAAAATGATCAGAAAATATATAAGCCAGTTTTGCCACATATATATATATATATTTCTTTTATTCAGGGCAATAAAGTCACTAATATGCAATAGTTTACTGAGTGTTACTGAGAGAATATAAGAAAAATAAAACATTAAGGAGATTAATAAATGAACAAGCATTAAGAAGAAACCAAAAGCAAAGCAATTATGTCACCAAGACACAAGATATTACTGAGTGTGAAAGAATGAGAAAAAGAAAAACATTGAGAGATTAATAAATGAACAAGCATTACGAAGGCAGAAGCAAGGCAATAAAGCTACTAAGACACAAGAGATTACTGAGTGTGACAGAATAGGAGGAAAAGAAAACATTAATGAGAGAGAACAATAAAAGATCAAGAATTAACAAGACAGAAGATAATGATTTACAGTGCATTAAAATTATTGAAAAATTGACTGGAATGCAAGAAGACAGAAGTGATTTCCCCAAGTGAAAAGTGCAAGAGAAGAAACTGTTAACGTTGAACTTAGGATTACTTCTAACTATTTCAATTGTAAAATTTCAACTTAAAACTTAATATACTTAATCAATAATTAAATTTTTGACTAGATTACGAGCTGAATATCAAAAAATAAGTCAAAAGATTCTTAACAAATTGCAATAAATCAAGAAATAATTTCTTGGATTCTGAAAGGAGGTTTTATTTTTGTTCCACGACTTAATTAGATTAGCATTCTCATCTATGCTATATTAACTATATTTTTTCAGCCAGTGAACATGGCTGAAATGTGTGCCAACTGAAACACCATAATCAAAACAACACCTGGTGCCGATCTGAATAATTAATGCGATTAATGCAATAAAACATTCTTGTTTTGTCTTCAGTTTCTTGGTTTCTTCACGTTTTACAAATTTAAGTAAAATTCTAATAAACTTTGATATTGTAAAAACAATACCATTTGCTTTAAAAAATCCTGTCTGAATTTCTGTGATGAGAAATTATTATTTACAATCGGACTGATGTTCCCATCTTTGTTACCATTTTCATAATATTTTCAGCGATTGTCTGTCAATGCCAGTAACCTTCATAAGGTTACCCAGATCAAAAACATCTGACAAAGGCTGGAGGGCACAACAGCTGAAACATTGTGATAATCAGCAAAGATGATAATAGTCAGAATGTAAATAATGTTTGAAAATTTACTGACAATTTAAATTCTTTTTATATTTAATATAACATCAACATGGCCAGTCACATGTGTGTTTCTTTAGATCAGGGGTTCCCAACCTTTTTGTTCTTCTGTACCACTTGGCATTTTTATTGATTCCTGTGTACCCCTAAAGATTGAGGGAAAAAAAGAAAAACAATGAAATTTAAATTTTGATATTTTATTATGAAGCCTTTTTGAGCAGTCAATTACTTATAACATCAGTGAATTAAATGCAAGTAATTTATAAAATAGTTTGATCCTTCATACATGTTTTTTGATTGATTGATCATTATTAAATAAAATTACACAAAACTATGTACTGATAACCAAATACTAAATGAATGGGCTTTTTTTTTAAAAAAAAAATAACATACTCATCTATTCGAGGTGAAAAGTTTAACAATAGCTGTTAGCATCAAAACTGATTGACTTTGACTCAGGCCAGTGTGCGTGCAATGCCACCTGCCATGGTCTCAAATTAGTATACATGTCTCATACCTGATCTTCCTGGTCTGGTACAGGTACAGATTACAGCAGCAAGAAGTTTCATAAAAGTGAAAATTCATGCCACTCTTGATATAACTTAATTAAAAGCTTTGCTTGTTAAAATGAGAGAAAAAAAAATGTTGTGCAATCTGGATGGAGGTTGCATCATTTATTGTATAATACTAGTTATTCTCTTGGAGTCAATGTACTGCAGCAGGTACATGTACCCCAGTATGGGAACCCCTGCTTTAGATATTGATTAAGCCTAATCTCTCACTTGCCACCCTTTAAAATTAAATTCCTTTTAGAATTAAACCTGCAAAACTAACCTGCTAACTCTTTTCACAATTGGCACCCTTGCCTGTGATTGCTGAGTGTGTTGCACTATATATATATATATATATATATATATATATATATATAGTTATTTTTTTGCTGTTTTTTTTTTTAATCAAGTAATGAATCCTATAAAAATTTTGCTATGTAATATCCCATGTAGATTTTTCATCTATAATGTCTTTATTTTTGTCCTATTAGTTATCTCCCTTGCACTGGTGATAGATTTTTTTTTTTTTTGTATTTAATAACCTGTGAGAAAATCTATTTAAGGCCTTAACAAAATATATTGTCAAAAATAATGGCATAGATAAACTAGTAAATAAATTATTTAGATGAGTGTCATTCTATTTCATGCTGGCCTGTCTAAAAGAAAAATAAACCTTCCTGAAAATTTATGATCGTCAATGTTGTGACTATTATCTTATACATCGAGATTGTCTGAACAAGTTGTTACTTAAACCCAATGAAGCAAACAAAAAGAGGCTAAAATGAACAAAAGTAATAATGAATGAGTGATTTAAAGTCACAAAATCAAAACAAAAATAATGCAAAAATACAAATTAGCAAAACGACTAATTCGCAGTTGATTGGTTTCACATATCATTGAAGACTATCAAAATATTAACTAAGTCCATCCAAAAAGAATCCAACAATGTCTCAAAAATTAGTTGCACAGTCTTAATGTATTGGGTTGGAACAAAAATTCATAGTGTTTTCCAATAGATGTGTTTCATGTTTATGGAAAATGATAACACTTATACATGTTCAGAAGGATGATGTTTCAAAACCATTTTTTTATGCCATTCCTTTGTGGATTGTAAATTTTAAATGTTTTTTTTTTTTTTTTACCTTAAAAATGAAAATGAGATGCATATGGCATTTGAAAAAGCTATACAAGCAGCAAAATAGACATGTGCCATTTATGGAGATGGTGCCATAGCTGAGAGTATTGCAAGTGGTTCACTTGGTTTAGAAGTAGAAAAATTGATCTGGAAGATATAAATGCTGATTACAGTCCCAGTTGCGTAATGCAGAACATAAGAGATACTCCACATATTTTGTACAATGGTTTTCTAAGTGTATCTTAAATCTTGCACGTGGCCGAAAGTATGGGGCACCCAGTGAGGGTCAAACTCACAACTCGGTCGTAATTGATTTAGCGTGACAAGCTTGCTAACCATTACGCCACGTCAAAGTGCCCAATGTATTTCATGAGTGTTGTAAAACATTTGAAAATACTTGAAATCACTTTGATTTTTGGATATATCATGAGTTAACAAAAACATGAATAGACCACATTTCCATCCATGATTTTTTTGCTCATATGCAAAAAAAGGGCTAATCTTTAAAAAGAAATATCACAAGCAATGAAAAATTAATAGTTTACAACAATGTGGAGCAAAAGTGATTGCGGGGGGTGTGAAATAAGCCATTGTTAGTAATTCCAAAAACCGGTGTCTTTTTGAAAAAGGTGATGCTGTGTATAGGGTGAGAATGGAAACTCATTGTCTATTATGAGCTCCTGAAAAAAATCAGACTGATTCACTGATTAAAGGTAGTAATTTTTGTCTGAGTTTCTGGGATGAGGAGTTATCATTACTTACACCATATATTCAGATTGTTGTCCTCGTCTGTTTTATTTTATCCCAATGTTTCAGCCGTTGTACCCTCCAGCCTTCATCAGGTGTATAGTAAATCTTGGTAACCTACAAGGAATTCTGAACTGAACCCTTTATTTAATCTAATAGACTGCTCTTTTTTCACTGTTCATGTTTAGGGATTTATCATTTGTTCTTATTCTTAGTACTGCTCAGTTATTGCTCACCCTGTTTCTGTCAAATCCAAGTAGACACTGCCCAGCCTAGGGATTAAACACACAATTACTACGTCACTAAATTCACAAACCAATACTTAAATCTACGAGGCTGTTGTGCTGTGGGACAATTCTCTGTGAAGAATTTGGAGCCTTAAACATAATCTGCCTGATAACTAGTGCTGCTGCTTGACATGTTAGATTTAAGGCTTCAAATTTTCCAATCACAATAAACCTCTTGGTACGGCTTGGCTGGAATGTCTTACTCTCTTCACTGTACTTGCCTGACCTTACACCATCAAATTACTGCTAATTTTTATCCTTACAAAATTCTCTTAATGATAACTTCAGTTCTCTAGAGGGCTATGAAAACCACTTCATTACCTAGAATGATGCCTCTGGAGGGCTAGGAAAACCAGTTTATTACCCAGAATGATGCCTCTGGAGGCCTATGAAAACCACTTCATTATCCAGAATGATGCCTCTGGAGGCCTATGAAAACCACTTCATTATCCAGAATGATGCCTCGATCATGAACTTGTCTCAAAGTTTGCTGAAAAGTAATGGAACAAAACAGCATGTAAGGGATAGAATAAATCTATAGCCAAACATTTAAAATTGTCTTTGAACTTTAAAAAACTTTACAAAATTTTGTTCTAACCCAATAACTTGTCAACCAGTCAGAGGGGGATTTTACTGTGCATGTGTAAATGCAAACTATGTCATGGAGTTAGCATTGAGATTGTTAAGTATTTCATTTTGATGCAATGTTATTTTGGATGATTATCCCAACTAGAATCTGACAAACAAAACAGTTTTAAGAAATGCTTAAAATGAACGGTTTTAAGAAATGCTTAAGAACAGTTCTAAGAAATTCTCAAGAAAAACACTAAAAATAATATAAAAGATAATAAAACTGTAAAATATCTGTCTATTTAATAAATGATTATCAGTTGATCAATAAAAGATTCTTAAAAAAAAAAGAACTATCCCTAAGCAATGACCTTCTTTGTTTTTAACATATAAATTTTATGCCAGTTTACCACATGTTCTTTTTTACCTTATGATTTTTTTAGACCTTTCTCTCTGGACTTTTGATCCTTTTAAGTTATGACCTCTTTTTTGCTTTGTTTATATTTTGTTATATATTTTTTTTAATTCTTGCCTTTCCGAAAATGGCAAAGTGTTTCTATTCAAAGCAGGGAGAGATAACCTTCTTTCATACAAGCATTTGTTGCTATTTTCACTGACACCACACTGAGACATTGTTTTCATTTTTTCAGTCCAACAAATCACAAGTGAGTACATGTATAACTGTACTTGGTGCTTGTATATTTACTTATCTTTACCATAACCATTATTCTTATTCTTTTTTCTATTTCTGTCAAATACATTTCCACATGCACTTTTTAATGCCTTACTCCCTGTTTGGTTTTTCCCTTCCTATTAGCATTGACTCTAACACTGCACCCTCTCATCACCGAATATCTTCATCTTAACTTTTTATTCTTTTAATTGCTGCTGTTATTACAACAGTGAATTAGAATCCTGGTTTACTGTCTACAGAATTAACAGATCAAATAAAAACAGACTTCATCTAAAAGAAGGACGTATTTTTCTTGCGTGTACCTCTGCTGTCAAAAATGACAGCAAAATACTTTTTATATACACACACATAATTACATAATGGTCTTTATGATAATAGAGAGGATATATATATATATATATATATATATATATATATAGCATAGTGATGATCCACATATACTGTCTTAATATGTATAGGAAAAACTACTAAAAAGTTGTAAGTTTAAAAATGTATTTTTTTGACAGTATTTGTTTATTTCTATTATTATATTTGATATTTCAGACCGGTGACAGATTTTTTTTAAAAATATTTGTAAACATAAACCTATCTTTAATAATACTTATAAATTTTGTTTTAGAGAAAATTTATAAGTATTATTAAAGATAGGTTTATGTTTACAAATATTTTTAAAAAATCTGTTGCTTTCTGCATCATGTGATGTAAACAATCTCTCTCCACAAACGCTCTTGCGAAATACGTTTCTAATTTAAAATTTTAAAATCATTTGTTTCTGATGAAGGGCCGAGGCCGGTCTGAAATATCAAATATAATAATAGAAATAAACAAATACTGTCAAAAAAATACATTTTTAAACTTACAACTTTTTAGTAGTTTTTTCCTATATATATATATATATATATATATATATATATATATATATATTCTTGACTACTTAACATAATTATTGCAAAAGAAAATAATAATAATAAGGCACTGTTAAAGAGTAAATATGCAGCAAGAGCTTTTATAACAGGCAGTAAAGAGCATGAACTGAGCTGATGCTATATATATATATATATATAGAGAGAGAGAGAGGAAATTTGATTGTAAGGGTAAAGGGGGATATAGGCATGAAATGACTTGAGACCCAGACATTTTTCATGCCAGTGACAAAATAAATTAAATGATACATATGTAGCATTTAGCAGGTCTGAAAGGTTATCGCATGTCATCATAAAACGGTTACAGGATTTTCATTAAGCTATATTTCAACTTAATATATATAAATAGATACACAACAGTCTTTATTATAACAGGGAGGATTTTTATAATTATTATGTTATATGCACATGTATAGACTAGCGGAACTACCTGACTTAGGCTGTGTGTTTTTGTTTTTTTTGTGTTTTTTTTTTGTGTTTTGTTTTTTTTTTTAACAAAAAATATGCTTTAGAATGAACTTACCTTTTAGAATCAGTCTACAAAAACTTATCTAGGTTCTTTACCTCTAAAATTTTGCGATAATTATATATAAAGTGTCTGAAATTATTAAGGTCTGTGTTATTTATGTTAAATTATTTATTATTTATATATACCTAGGCACATACTTGTAGGAATGCTTAGTATTTATGAGAATCAAGTCGTGAAAAGTAAGTGCAAACCTAAAAAACATGCAAGCAACAACTTCAAAGGTGAGCTGTTGGATCTGTTTCAAAAGAAATGATGAAAGTTCGCTAGAAACTCATATCACATCATTAAAGGGGACCAGTGCTCAGTGAAATGGCAAGAGGCGAGTCCCAAAATGGAGTGCATTCTCTGGAGACCCTGTGACTCTCTTGGTATTCAGTACACAGAGCATTTCATTACAGTAGCAAACTGTTCTTAAATTCCATATAGAGCTACAATGGTGAACTGTCCACCCACTTGGTAGATGTGTGGGTGGTATAAAGGATGGTGGTTTGGAATGATAAATCGAAGAGCCAAGTTCAAACTCCTGTTGAGTTTGTTACATTCACTTAAAAGGTATAAATCCATCTTCTGCCACTAACTATGGGTTAAATAGTTGGACTTATATTTGGAACAATCATTCTTATTCAAAAAAAATTAATATTCACTCCTCCACAAAAAAAGAATTACTTTTACAATTCAAAATCTCATTTGGCTTCAAATAATCTACAAAGGGTTGATAAATTGTAAAATACAAATTAGTCAATTAATTCATCACCATGCTACATTTTCTATTTTATTAAATCTTTTTTTTTCTTTGCTATTTTATGCTATAAAAATGTCTGCATTAATGTTCCTTGTGACATTAGCATTTTACATCAACAATGTATTAATGTCTTGTGACATTAGCATTTCATCAAATGTCTGCATTAATGTCTTGTGACATTAGCATTTCATCAAATGTCTGCATTAATGTCTTGTGACATTAGCATTTCATCAAATGTCTGCATTAATGTCTTGTGACATTAGCATTTCACTGTAGCTGTTTGCATTAATGTCTTGTGACATTAGCATTTCATCAAATGTCTGCATTAATGTCTTGTGACATTAGCATTTCATCAAATGTCTTGTATTAATGTCTTGTGACATTAGCATTTCATCAAATGTCTGCATTAATGTCTTGTGACATTAGCATTTCATCAAATGTCTGCATTAATGTCTGTACATTAGCATTTCATCAAATGTGGTTCAGATTAATGTCTTGTGACATTAGCATTTCATCAAATGTCTGCATTAATGTCTTGTGACATTAGCATTTCATCAAATGTCTGCATTAATGTCTTGTGACATTAGCATTTCATCAAATGTCTGTAACATGTCTTCTGTGACATATATCACAATGTAATGTCTGCATTAATGTCTTGTGACATTAGCATTTCATCAACTGTCTGCATTAATGTCTTGTGACATTAGCATTTCATCAAATGTCTGCATTAAATGTCTTGTGACATTAGCATTTCATCAAATGTCTGCATTGTAATGTCTTGTGACATTAGCATTTCATCAAATGTCTGTGCATTAATGTCTTGTGACATTAGCATTTCATCAAATGTCTGCATTAATGTCTTGTGACATTAGCATTTCATCAAATGTCTGCATTAATGTCTTGTGACATTAGCATTTCATCAAATGTCTGTATTAATGTCTTGTGACATTAGCATTTCATCAAATGTCTGCATTAATGTCTTGTGACATTAGCATTTATCAAATGTCAGCATTAATGTCTTTGCATATTAGCATTTCATCAAATGTCTGCATTAATGTCTTGTGACATTAGGTATTTCATCAACTGTCTGCATTAATGTCTGTGACATTAGCATTTCATCAACTGTCTGCATTAATGTCTTGTGACATTAGCATTTCATCAACTGTCTGCATTAATGTCTTGTGACATTAGCATTTCATCAAATGTCTGCATTAATGTCTTGTGACATTAGCATTTCATCAAATGTCTGCATTAATGTCTTGTGACATTAGCATTTCATCAAATGTCTGCATTAATGTCTTGTGACATTAGCATTTCATCAAATGTCTGCATTAATGTCTTGTGACATTACATTTCATCAAATGCCTGCATTAATGTCTTGTGACATTAGCATTTCATCAAATGTCTGCATTAATGTCTTGTGACATTAGCATTTCATCAAATGTCTGCATTAATGTCTTGTGACATTAGCATTTCATCAAATGTCTGCATTAATGTCTTGTGACATTAGCATTTCATCAAATGTCTGCATTAATGTCTTGGTGACATTAGCATTTCATCAAATGTCTGCATTAATGTCTTGTGACATTAGCATTTCATCAAATGTCTGCATTAATGTCTTGTGACATTAGCATTTCATCAAATGTCTGCATTAATGTCTTGTGACATTAGCATTTCATCAAATGTCTGCATTAATGTCTTGTGACATTAGCATTTCATCAAATGTCTGCATTAATGTCTTGTGACATTAGCATTTCATCAAATGTCTGCATTAATGTCTTGTGACATTAGCATTTCATCAAATGTCTGCATTAATGTCTTCTAGACATTAGCATTTCATCAAATGTCTGCATTTATGTCTTGTGACATTAGCATTTCATCAAATGTCTGCATTAATGTCTTGTACACAGTATTTCATCAAATGTCTGCATTAATGTCTTGTGACATTAGCATTATCAAATGTCTGCATTAATGTCTTGTGACATTAGCATTTCATCAACTGTCTGCATTAATGTCTTGTGACATTAGCATTTCATCAACTGTCTGCATTAATGTCTTGTGACATTAGCATTTCATCAACTGTCTGCATTAATGTCTTGTGACATTAGCATTTATCAACTGTCTGCATTGTCTCCCGTGACATTAGCATTTCATCAAATGTCTGCATTAATGTCTTTGTGACATTAGCATTTCATCAAATGTCTGCATTAATGTCTTGTGACATTAGCATTTCATCAATGTCTGCATTAATGTCTTGTGACATTAGCATTTATCAAATGTCTGCATTTACATGTCTTGTGACATTAGCATTTCATCAAATGTCTGCATTAATGTCTTGTGACATTAGCATTTCATCAAATGTCTGCATTAATGTCTTGTGACATTAGCATTTCATCAAATGTCTGCATTAATGTTCGCACATTAGCATTTCATCAAATGTCTGCATTAAATGTCTTTGTGACATTAGCATTTCATCAAATGTCTGCATTAATGTTCTGTGACATTAGCATTTCATCAACTGTCTGCATTAATGTCTTGTGACATTAGCATTTCATCAACTGTCTGCATTAATGTCTTGTGACATTAGCATTTCATCAACTGTCTGCATTAATGTCTTGTGACATTAG
This sequence comes from Ascarosepion bandense, assembly GCA_037127315.1. Classification (NCBI taxonomy): domain Eukaryota; kingdom Metazoa; phylum Mollusca; class Cephalopoda; order Sepiida; family Sepiidae; genus Ascarosepion; species Ascarosepion bandense. Next base: position 1,250,155 of record JBBBDQ010000151.1, read on the forward strand.
CATTTCATCAACTGTCTGCATTAATGTCTTGTGACATTGGGCATTTCATCAACTGCTGCATTAATGTCTTGTGACATTAGCATTTCATCAACTGTCTGCATTAATGTCTTGTGACATTAGCATTTCATCAAATGTCTGCATTAATGTCTTCAGACATTAGCATTCTATCAACTGTCTGCATTAATGTCTTGTGACATTAGCATTTCAACAATGTCTGCATTAATGTCTTGTGACATTAGCATTTCATCAAATGTCTGCATTAATGTCTTGTGACATTAGCATTTCATCAAATGTCTGCATTAATGTCTTGTGACATTAGCATTTCATCAAATGTCTGCATTAATGTCTTGTGACATTAGCATTTCATCAAATGTCTGCATTAATGTCTTGTGACATTAGCATTTCATCAAATGTCTGCATTAATGTCTTGTGACATTAGCATTTCATCAAATGTCTGCATTAATGTCTTAGACATTAGCATTTCATCAAATGTCTGCATTAATGTCTTGTGACATTAGTATTTCATCAAATGTCTGCATTAATGTCTTGTGACATTAGCATTTACCTAAATGTCTGCATTAATGTCTTGTGACATTAGTATTTCATCAAATGTCTGCATTAATGTCTTGTGACATTAGCATTTCATCAAATGTCTGCATTAATGTCTTGTGACATTAGCATTTCATCAAATGCTTCTATTAATGTCTCTGCATTAGCATTTCATCAAATGTCTGCATTAATGTCTTGTGACATTAGCATTTCATCAAATGTCTGCATTAATGTCTTGTGACATTAGCATTTCATCAAATGTCTGCATTAATGTCTTGTGACATTAGCATTTCATCAAATGTCTGCATTAATGTCTTGTGACATTAGCATTTCATCAAATGTCTGCATTAATGTCTTGTGACATTAGCATTTCATCAAATGTCTGCATTAATGTCTTGTGACATTAGCATTTCATCAGCTGTCTGCATTAATGTCTTGTGACATTAGCATTCCATCAAAAACTTGATATTAGCAAAATTACTCTTTTCTTATATTATGCGTTTTTGATGAAACAACTTTATATACATTTTATTAAAAACTTGACATAGAAGTGTTTGTCCTTGTGATTCTGTAGAGTTTAGGAGCTGTTAAAATGTTTTCAGCTTGGTTTACTTCTGAAAATCATTATTTTAATTACTAGACATTAGAATATTAATTTAACAGTCTTGAACTTTGGAACGCACCAAAAACAGTGTCAAAAGGATTGTTTATTTTCCATTTACGCCACAATTATTTTAACATACGTGGTATCCATACCAACTTTTGTAGCCTTGAATCCTTCCTCCAAGTAAACTCACCTGACATCTTAGCTCTCTGTGAAACTAACCTTGACCCTTCTATTTCTTCCTCTGATTTCTATATCCCTGGTTACCTTCCCCTCTTTAGGAATGACTCCAATCTCCATATTCATGAACTTGGCATTTATGTCAGCGAACATCTCTCTCTAGCTAGGGTGATCTCTCTTGAATCTCCAGATCATTCCTACATGTGTCTCTGTCTCTCTCTACTAAGCTTGGTCAGCTATCTTTTCTTTCTCTGCTGTTCCCCCTCATCTCCTGACTATTCTGTACTGGACAGCATCTTGAACAATATAGATAAGACCATTTCCTCTTATCCGTTCGCTCATATATTTGTGTTTGGAGACTTTAAAGTCACCATACCAAGTGGCTGGAAAACTCTATTACAGATCTTGCTGGTGTCCACATCATGAACTTTTCAATCAGTCAATCCCTTATGTAAGTGGTGGATTTCCCTACAGGTTTCTCTAATAATCTTAATGGCACTCACTGCTAGATCTCTGTTTCACTTCTATCTCTAACTCTTGCAATGTCATGCATCTATGCTCTCTTGGAAACTCCGATCATTCTATGATTTCCATTAATATCTCCTTCCATTTCCCTTCCCCCCAGGAACCTCAGAACAGCAGAATATCTTACTACTAGTAAAGAGCAGACTGGGAGTTATTCTGTGATTTCCTGTGTGACATCCCATCGAACAAAGTTTTTAGTCTTCCCGTTGAAGACTGTGAGGTTTCCTCTTGGGTTAAAGCTGGAATCAACACTTTCATCTCAGCCAAGAAGTTATGACTTAGACCCCATTCATACCCCTGGTTCTCCCCTGTTTGCTCAGTTGCTATTGCCCACAGGAATCACTTCTGGTTTTATCGGAGCCACTCGTCTGACCATAATAGGCATCTTTTTGCTTCTGCTCGTAATGAGTAAAAGGATCCTAAATGATACTCCTCTCTGGTTCCTCCTCCTATGTAAGATTAGAAAACATTTTTTAAATTCTTCTTTACAGAATAATTAAAAAATGAATTCCTTGCAACTAGTTATTTTGTTTTTAAAAAAATAAAATAATAAAAATAGTAATTTATTCATCATATTACTGTTTAGTATAAGCATTTTTTTTTTTTTACAAATTCTATTCGGGGGGGGGGGGGGGCAAAAATTCAGTTTAAAAATTTTATTAAATTTAACCAAGGACTGTTTAATTGTTTATTGCATTTTTCCTGTTTCAAATAAGTTATGACACATTCAGACTGAATCTGTGGATAAACTGTATTTTAAGCATTTTTTAACCATTTTAGCCATTATCAAGAACTAAATGTTGTCAGTATTGTAGACAAAAGTTGTGTTAGCTACATCCTATCATTCAAATTTATGTGCATGTGGGGGTTCACAATCAACCTGAAAAACAAGAAAATCAGAATTGAAAAATAGTCACTTTTTTTCTCTCCCTTTCCTTCTCTCTATCTCTTTAAAGAAAAATCAGGAAATTTTTGTTTACTGACAGGGAAATGAAGAAATTTCCTAATGCATATTTATATGCATTAATGATTATTTTTGATTGAAAATATGCTAAAAGTAAATGCTAAATTATATTTATATGATATATTTTATAGGCATAATAAAACTTAAATAATAATAAAACTTAAATAGAATGAATTATCCATGAATGGATAATTGGAATCTAAATCAATATGACCACATTTTATATTTGGAGTCAAGATCTTAAATTGTATATGATGAGAAAGATTATTTTCTGCAATCTGTTTTTTTCCATTAATCTTTTGTGGATTGTATAAGTGATATCATTTGTAAAAAGGTTTTCACCAAGTTTGACAGCACCAGAAAAAATTTGAAAATGCAATAAAAATTTACACAGGCAGATATTCTTGTTTGAATTTGATAATGCTTGTTTTTATATATATATATATATATATATATATATATATATGACACACATTTTCATAACAAAATTTATCGTAAATAATCAGGCCGGTAGAAATAAATATACTGTTTGATTAAAAACAGAATATCTACTCAAATACAAGTATCGATTAAAAAATAATGTTCAAACAAAATTTCTTATATATATATATATATATATATAATGAAAATAAATTTGAAACTTTATAAATCCATTGTGATAATTTATTTCATGAATATTTACAAAAATATTCAGACCCAAGTTTTTACAAAAATGAATGGGTTAGATTTATCTAGATGGAAGGTCCACAGGGAACTGTAATCTGATGAGAAGTCAATGTTAGAAATGAACAGATTATTATAATCAAAATAAATTTTGCAATTTGTGAGAACTTAATGTTATCCCATCTCGATAAATCTAAACCTTTCATTTTTGTAAAAAATTTTGGTCTGATAAGTTGAATATTTTTATAGATATTCATGAAATAAATTATCACCAATGGACTTATAAATTTTTCAATTTATTTTCATGATAATAGTTAATAATTAATTTCTAACATTGGGTTCTCATTGAATTATGATCCCCCTTGGAATTAACCTTACAAATTACCAAGGATACTATTTAATTTTATATATATATATATATATATATATATATATATATATAATTATTATTACTTTAGAGCATGTACAAATTTTGTAGTAGTTTGAAGTTTGTACATGTTCTAAAGTAATAATAATAAATATTCATTACTCTATTTTTATATTGAGCACTGTTTTAAATGTTTTGAACACTGCAATTATTTTCTTCGTTCCTTATTCATTTGGAGATATATATTGTGTTAATAAAACTGTGTTCAATGTAATATAACAGCTATTAAGTATATATTAATAAATATTCATATTAACCTACATCTATAGTGCAACTCAGTTTCATGCTCTATGCAATCATCAGGTGCATATTATGAACTGACTGTTCTGGGATTTGAATTTTTGATTCTCATGATGTTAGGTTAGTTATATTTTGTAATAATAGGATGATATTTTGTAATTTTTTGATTTTATAATTTAAGATATAAATTAAAAAGCAAAAACTCAAACACTAATTTAATAGGGAGAATATTTTTAAGGCAGAGGGCATATGGTTTATTAAAATGTATCCAGAAGGATTACTTGTTTTTTTAGCTTAGGAAAAAAAGCAAAAACTAACAATAAAAAAGTCTATTTAGAAAAATTTATATTCATCTAGGTCAATGTATTTGAAAAGATATTTATTTCTGTGTTTGCATGTAATCATCAATTCACTTTTGTTTAATAAATTAGGGTTATTTAAGTGTTTTAAGATAACAAGTTTTTCTAAAAGGCATAAATTACATATTTTTATCCTTTTTTGTTATAAAATTTAGTTTTCACAGTGATATCCCAGGTAATAACTGGGCTTTCATTGTTTTTTGTTTTTTTAATTGTCAGAAATATTTTGAAAGAGCAGTGCCACTACTGTATTTAATATTGCCTAACATCTTTTTAACATCATCATCAGAATGGATGCTAACTCTGTAAATTATACTTTTGATCATGTATTGGCCGTTTAGTGGGCAAGTCCTTCTTTCTTTTTTTTTTGTAGTTGCATTTATTTTTAGTTGAGTTTCTTTTATTCTGTAGGTTAGATGTGTTTATCAAATATCATATTATGTTATGATATATATTTATCAATGTTTGTAATGTAACTCTAGCTAACCTTAACAGAATTTTTGTTAAAAATCTTTTTTTAGTATAGGGGAATGGTTGAAATGCTTATGAATTTAATTTAGAAAAATTCTTTTGATGTTTGTTTGAATATTACAGCTAAAAGGTGGGTGAAACCATATGATCGGATTATTCTTACATTTGATGTTATCTAAGTATTCTAAACTGACATTGTGGTTGCTTTTTTCTAAGGCCTTTATATAGTTAATTTTGTTATTGCCAAATATTTCCTTATTACTTGAGTTGATAGATAATCTAAATTGTATTGATTTATGTAAATTATCTATAATTCTATGGGGATAGCTTGATTCTTTGATGATGTATTAATGGTTGCATGAATCTTTGGTATACTAGTCATTACACACACACACATATATATATATATATATATATATATATATATAAGTTAGGGAGATCAGCCGATTATGCTACCACGGTTTTGACCTTTTTGGTTTTGTCAGTTAATATAAACCAAAAAGGTCAAAACTGTGGTAGCGTAATTGGATGATCTCTCCAACTTAAATATCTAAAAGTTCTACATGTTGAAGCTTCATTTCCCCTCAAACATGTATTGAGCACTTTCTAATACAACTGTTTATTGGGCTAATCTAAATCTAATTTAAATCTGACTTATAACTGTTTAGCACATATATATAAAATGTCACTTAGCTGATTTATGTTATATTCATCGCATTAACTCTTGAGTTTCATAGGCCAACATTTCTTGTAATCATTCAGTCTCCTCATCAGGAGGTTTCAGTAATACACACAAAGATAGTATCTGTAAGTTTTCAATGTAAAATGTATTTCTATAAAACAAAAATAATTTAAGCAGAATTAATAGAGGTCAGTTCATACTGCATTAAAATGATTTCTCTTCCTAAACTTTTCTCTTAATTCTTATCGCTATTTGCAACTAACTTTTGGCTTGGAATTTGTTCTTTTGGCAAAAATCTTTAAAATATTAAAAAAAATATTAATCTTGACTCTTTTTATCTATTGAAATTAGAAGTAAATGTTATGCTATTTAAACACCCATTAAAATATTTCTTTAACCAATATCTAAACAATACTTATAAATACTGTTTTAATGGGAATGATTCTGAAACTACTTCATAGCAAAGAGAAATACAAATTCTTCTGCCTTTGTTTCAATCCTTTGCATAAAATATTAGAAAAACTACATTTTATTGGTTTGCTTTTCAGGTATAAAAAAAGTGACAAGTTTGGTTTTCAGTGTATATTGGGAAATGAAATAATGCTTATTTTTTCTTTTTATATAGATTCACATAAATTACATATCTACAGATAATTGCAGTTATCAATTTAAATAGTCATCTATAGAAAAATGAATTTCTAATACTAAAATACAAAGCATGAAATTATCTAATAAAAAAACAGAAAGAACTCCACTTGGTTTTATTTTATTATTCATCACAAACCTTATAAAGATAATGGGTTTTTTTTTATACCAGATAATGGACATTTATTTCATTAAAAAATAAATCCACAAAGGCAAACAACAATGAAGCGCATGTTACTGTTCAGAATTAATATTATAAATAAACACTGATGTATAAATAATGTAAAACGTTGCTTACAAAGACAATAAAAAAAGGAAAGTTATTTTTTATAAAGAGCTAGGTAAGCATGAGAATATTATTACAATTAGCATTTTAATTTGTCACAGTTTGGGTTTTAATTGCTTATTTTGAATGATTAGCAGTTTGATGTCAGTTTTTCTTTCCCTGTAAGTTAAAGAAATATGACTTCTCATAATTACTTGAACCATATTCTGTCTTTCTCTGTGTCACTCAAAAATTAGTTTAAAATTCAGTTATTGGATGATATTTTATGATTAAGTAGTGTTTCAGTTAAGTGGTCAGTTCTAGAAATAAACAATTCAACAGAATAATGGTTTCAAAGCACAAGGGGAATTCAGATTGGTCAAAGAGAAGCTATAAAGTGTTTCCTTGCCATGAAAAGAGGTAACCCTTGGTTAATATTCCCAGGGGAGGGGACTCATGCAGAAATCAAATTTAACTGTTATGTAGCTTTTATTCCTGTATATTATTATAATTATTCTATTTTATTATTAGTTATTATTGTTAATCCTTTATCGTACCTAATTTATGAATAAAACTCTATCATAAGTATGTATTTATACAAAGAAAAAAAAATGTGTATAAAATCCAAAAAATATCCAAACCTGCTGTTAAACATTATTAGATAATGTAGAGTCCCAGACAAAATTAAAACGTGACATGTCTTGACACCAGACAATCAATTCTGCTTTATTTCGCGACCCAGGTCTTCAACTCTATGGTTGCCTTGTTCTCATTCTCATTTTTTATTAAACAATATTGACCCACCTACAAACATATTCTCTACCTACCCCTGGTACTACTACCCCTTCATTTTATAAATCATTTTTGACACTTTATTTTAAACTATCACCAAAAGAGGAACAGTGTTATTCTGAAATATGAAAATTTTTCTGTAGTGATATACTGCTTTCATAAACCATTATAATAAAACAATTGCAATATATAATATATATATATATATATATATATATATATATATGTATAATTATATGGTTATGTCAATTTTACGTTGTGACATGGAAATTTCTATGTTTCGAGATTAATTCTCATCATCAGGCAATGTTGGTGGTGTTGTGCAGATGATTTACATTTAAATGACAAATACTTTCAGTTTACTGTGAATGTATGTGGGTGTTTTTGTGTGTGGCTAATCAGAATGGAGATTTACTTTGGGGTTTGACCCGAAAGAATTTTTGTGCTAACCAACTTTTTCCTTTTTTTTTCTTCTTTCTTTGACCCTCTTCTTCTCTTGTCCATTTTCCCCTCACATTTATCTGATCTTATCATTTTCCCTTCAGTTTTATTACATTTGATGTGATATTCCTTTTTTAATAGTAGTACCAATCTTCTTTCTCAGTCTATTTGTTAAAGAAAAGATTTTTTCAAAAAACCCTGAAATGCTATTTTTTGCTCCATCTATCAATTTGCTGTAAAGGAAAACTAACTTATTCTATTTTTGGCTTTATTTTCATTTTTATTTTTGTCTAATTCGTCAGTGAGCATGTTATTTAATTTAGGTTTTATCCATTTTCTAATGTGAATAATTTACAATGTCTACATATGACATTAATTTCGTTGAGTTTATTTTTATTTTTAAGGGATCTAATAATAAATAATTTTTCATATAAGCATAATGAACATGGTTCATTTAAAGACTTACACGTTTTAGCTTCTTTTAGAATTTTCCACTTTATTTTGAGTGTTTTTTTCGTTTCCTTTAGGTACCAATGATATCTCAATAGGGATGTTCTATTTCTGTATTTGCTATTATTAAATGAAGAGGTATGCTGGTAAATTCTCTGCTTTAAAGTTTTTTTAGTACTCCCTATATAGATTTCTATATTGTTTGGGTTTTCCTTCATCCATATTTCGCATTGATAGATTATTGATTCCGTCAAACACCTATTTTCTAGCGGACAGTTTGTAGGGTTTTTACAACTACATTTTTTCTTGTCTAAATTGTTATTTTCTGTTGTCTAGTTATTTTTACTGGTTTTGTTGAATTTTTTAAAAATATTCTTATTTTGGTTTTTTATAATTTTTTTCTAGATTATTCATACAGCTGTAACTTAATTTTATAGTGTTTTTATTAAAGATTTTACTTAGTGGATTTTTCTCCGGGAAGTGTTTCCTAATTAACTCGAGGAATTTTCTTTCCAATCTACCATTTATCATCTGGTTGTAGGGGGTGTGTATCAGATGATTTTCCTATTCCTATTTTTTCTTCGAGGGTTGCTTTTCTTGTTTACATATTTAATATTTGGGTTTATGCATCCACTATTTTTCAATGCAGTATTATAAAAATTGCTATGTTTATTGAATACTTCCTCGTTAGCTGAGTTACTACTAATTCTGTGTTCTGTTGATGAGGGTATATGCTTGATGATTTTGATGGTTAGATTTTGGGTGGATGTATAAAGGGTTTGTGTTTGGTTTTTTGTATGGTTGGTGTATATTTTTCTCTAGATCCAAAGTTACATCGAGGAAATCTACTTTTTTTATCTAAGCTTTAACTGTTATTTTTAAATTGAGATTTTTAAACTCCTTGTGTATCATTTTTCTAACCCTGTCTATTTTGAAGTTTGTGGTATTTCTTATTACTGTAAGTCCGTCATCTCTATAAAGTCCAATGTCTTTAGTGTTTATTTCCTTATAGGCTGTGAGATTATATAATATTAATAATCCTACCAGATTTGAAGATTCTGCAGAATCCATCAAACCCATCGTAATATCAAAATTGTTCTCGCTGGAATTAATTTTTTTCCACTGTTCTTCTTTGTGGATGAGCACAGATGTCTTGGCACTCATTATTATTGTTTTCTCCTCCTTCGTTATATCCGAGTAAAGAGTGGCGAATTCCAGAGCCGTAACAAATAGTTTCTTTGATATCGATGGATAGTATTCTCAAGCTCTATAATACTCATAATATTGAGCACTGTTTATGATAAAATAAATGCCAGAGCACTCAAAATATAAAAAAAACCTTGGGTCCTCTTCACTTGGAATTATATATATATATATATATATATATATATATATATATATATATATACACACACACACACACTAAATCTAAAAGTGAGCCAAACATCGACCGTGGTTTCACTCAACAGATCATCAGGACAAGGCTAACAAATTAGACAAAACCGCAAATTAAATAGCACTGATCAGAAGATACCAAACCAAAAATAAAGGGTAAAACAATCTTTATTGACAACAACAAAAAAAAAAAAAAAAATTAAGTGATTTTTTTTAAATGAACGCACTTAAGAATTTCAGTTTTGGAGTTAAGTTATGCGAAGGTTCAAATAAAGCTATAGCCAATTTTTCTTCACCACAAAGTTGGCAAAACTTACTACCTACTTTATATTTAGGGCATTTTTTTTTATTATTTCCCATTTAAAAATGGGGTCTTTATTAGTAGTATTTTTTAGATGCCATACATACATAGCTAAGGCAGTGTTATGGCTATATTTTGTGTTTGAATGAATTGTTATGATTGTAAAATCTTCTTTTAAATATGTCATGAGTCGCCCCACTTTAGGACTTAGGATTGATATCGTTTTCATCTTTATAAACCCTAACACCGTACACGACACTAGATTGTTGGCTGTGACCATTAATGGGGCATTCATTCTTCCGTCTACAATTTTGAAATGGAACTTTTCTATCACAATCCTTCTCTTCAATACTAATGACCTTGATTTTGTCAGTTTAAAATTCATTCTTGCCCACATCATTATCTTTTCTAAATCTTGCAAAATCCACCAGCATCCAGGAACTGTGGATGTAGTAACTGTCAGGTTGTCTATATATGCACGAATTGGAGGTTATCATATTCCAGTTTCTCATCACTGGACCTTGACACTCAACCTCTGCTGATTTTACTAATATGTTCATTATTAAAGTAAATAATATCACTGAGATAGCACATCCAATTACAATTCCCCTTCCTAGCCGATGCCAATCAGAAGATATCAAATCAGTAGTTGTTCTTATGTTAAAATTATTATAATAAACTTGTATGAGATTCCTTACACAAATAGGGACATGGTATCTTCTTAAAGCTTCCACAACCAATTTGTGTGGAACGGATCCATATGCATTAGCTAAGTCCAGCCACAGTACGATGAGATTGTCTTTTCCTTCTTTTGCTTCTCTTAGGAGCTGCGTTATCACGCCAATATGCTCCAAACAACCTGGAATGCCAGCAATCCCTTTCTTCTGTTCTGAAGTGTCTATGTAATTGTTGGCACTTAGATAATACCGAAGTCGTCGGGACAAGATACTGAAGAAGATTTTTCAGTGTCTAGCAAAGAAATCATTCTAAACTGTTCAACTTTTTTAATTTTCTTCTTTAGGAATCCATACTGCATTAGCAAACCTCCACTGTTTTGCTACTTTACCTCTTCTTCAAATTATTTTTAATATCTTTAAGAGATGAAATTAAATGTTCGGACATCTCTTACAGACACTATAGGGAACACCGCTGGGTCCTGTGGCCGAAGCTGATCTAGCTGCCAATGAGACCTCCTTTAAGTCTTTTAAGGTCGGTGCCCTCGAGTCAAAACTTGTTTCTGGTGGTTCAGGGTGCACTATTGCATCATTTTCACCTACGTAATTCTCTCTTTCTTGGTCACTAAGTGTTTCTTGTTGGAAAGAATTTATTTCTTCCACCGTACACACAAGATTTCTCTTATCTCTGAGTAACCTCTTTGTAAAACCAAAAGGTTTTGAAATAAAGGCAGATCTTTTCCTAGCCCTCTCTTTCACACATTTTGTGTGACTTTCTGCTTTATGAAAAGTTCTAAGTTTTTTCCTCAATATTTCTCGGAGTTTTGAAAGAGGTGCTTTTTCCATCTCGTTTGCTTGTTTGTATTATCTTTTTAGATGTTTTAGCTCGTGTCTCAACTAGTGAATTTTCTTTTCCTGATGGTTATTTTTGTGTTCTTTCATATGTTTTAGTTGAAAATAATCTCTTCAATGCATAACTAATGATGATAGTAGATATAAAAACAATGATGATCTGCATCCACTTTTGATATTGTTCTTAAAATATCACTCACATCCTGATCGAACTGTTGCTATTCTTTCTTCTGGTGTTCAGTGGGCCATTTAATCCGCTTTTTGTTCACTTTCTCTGGGTTTTGAGAGACCGGCACATAGAGGGTCTCGACTCTGTGGTGTATATTCTGGCCATGCTCCTACGTCTCACCAGGGAAATTATCTGTATGTTGTGACTGCTTCTCTCTAACCAAACATTTCATCCTAGTCTGTTAGATTTTAAGACCACACAGATTCTTGCATTCCTTTCCACAGATGCATTTCACTTTCATTATCCAGGCGTAATCTTTGGTCAAAAGTCCTTTGTCCATCCTGATGGAGATCTCATTCTCCCCCTCCCCCTGTCAGGATCACTTGGAGGTGTGTATTTGCTATAAAATTCGTAGCCAACAATGGTTTCTTCCTAATGGAAGATGCAAGTAGGGGTGTTAACCCTGCTTGCCCAAACCACCACCTTTTCGTGCTGTCAACTGTCTCTCCAGTTGTCACCAAAACTGTTCTCTGTTTGTCATCTAGTCTCTTCCTAGATGTCACTGAATATTTCAGAGTTCTATTTCATAAAATACATCTATTGGATGCGTCAGTACACATCATCAGTAATGTTTCTAGTAAGGTTTTATTTGGGGTATGGGTCTTTCAACATCATACCCCCTCTCCACGATGACCCAGCCGATACTGATCTGGTATCAACTTGTGTACCTTCCGTCAGCTATAACTTTTTCCACCTTTTGAAACGCACACTATACACCTCTTCTTGGCAATTTATTGTCCAATCGTGGATGATTTCAGTTCACCAACAGTGTACACCCTTCTATAAAAAAGGAAGGTAAAACAGCCACAATTTTCTATCTGATCAGGAAAATGGCGGCATGCTTGTCTTGAAGTGGTAAGTACAGATTTAATTCTCACTCCCCAAAGACATATGTACACACTTGCAAACACAGAGAAACACACTCAAACATCACAATCTGCTTACACTTATCCCCATTTTCATTCATGTTAATAATCAGGTGATTAAAAAAAAAAACCAATACCGTAACCCTGGTAGGGGGCAAACTGGTACTAGATTCTAACCAGGAATCATCGTAGGTAACAATGGTTAGTAGTACCCTAATTTTATTTCTTAGTCAAGACTCTATTGTCAGGTGTAGTTTTAGGTCATACCCAGGACCTCTCCCCACAGCACAAAAAAAAAATTAATTTGTGTATATGTAAACCTCGTCTTCCTTTCATTTCCCTACTGACTGCCAGTCACTTGATCTTTTCAGGCAAAGCCATCCTGAAGCCTCTTCCACAATGTTACTGAGTGAATAACTTTTTTGTTGTTTTTTTTTTTATCTTGAAATACTAAAAAAATAAATTTGTTCAATAAAATAGCCATTCGCTTCAACCACAGACTCTAAATAATTTTAGAATCTCCTGCAAGTTTGTGAATGCTGCCATAATCCTAGCCTTCAGTTCATCTTTGGTGTTACAAGGATGTTTTATTGGTCTTTTGCTCAACTATACACCACACATAATCATGAGGGTGCAGTCTGGGAAGTTAGGTGGCCAGATGTAATGGGTGGTCACAGAAATTGCCTGACATATATGACTGGGTTCACCTGCTTGTGTGGTATGGTACAGAGTCCTGTTGCCAGACATAGGGTCCTCCAGCAGCCACTCTCTTTACCCAGGAAAGCATTACCTTCTCAAGGCACTTAATGTAGGTCCCTAATATTGAGTCTGAAGCTCTGTGAGAAGTGGAATAGTGGCATAACATCACCATCACTAGTGATCATGCCAAACACATTTGTAATCACCATTAGACTCCTTCAACTCCTTCAACTCTTTCCAAATTCTCTGTACTGGAATTATAGTTATTAAGGTAATTATAGCTATAAGTAACTTTCCAGACCAAAACAAACTACTAAATAATCAGAACTTCTCAAAATGCATAGATGAAAACTAATTTTTACTACACTACTTAAAAATTGCAAACTGAAAACAAGCAAGAATAACTAGTAAAATAAATTAATCCAAACAAATAAGTGAATAAACAAAGTAAATAATAAATCAATTAACAAACCACGCTCACCAAAATAACTTTGAATAATACAAATACAATAACCTACCCATAATTCACCACTGACTTGTATTTATAAAAAAAATGAAGCACATGGCCTGACAATTGTGTTTAGCATTAAACAGACTTGCCTCTTGGGGATTAAATGTAAGCCACTATGTAGCATTGAATTAGATATTTGGTCCCTTTCATAGAACTCTTTACATATCTAAAGAGGTAAAAAAAAATCTTGTTGGCTGGAATATTATAATAAAATCATCAGGAATACAGGTTTCTTTGTAAACTTTCCTTGTGTAAACCACTTTAAAATAAATTGAATGTCTATAAAAATAACTGCCAGACATTGGTTTGTTTTGTTTGTTTTTTTTTTATATCAGCCTAAGTTATTAGAGTTAATTCATATTTATTTTGATGACATCAAAAGAACTTCATGTTCATAAGAATGTTTTTGAATATGGGAATTCTTGGGTTTTTTTTGTTTTGTTTTTTTTTCTATCATTTCACTCTAAACAAGGAAATAAAGCCACTAAGTCACAAGGGCTTTAACACTCAGAAAATATGAGGAAAGAAATACTATTAAGGAAAGAATGATAAAAGAACAAAAACTAAGAAAACAAAAGATAACTATTGATATTACATTTTTGTAGATCAAAGTTAACTGGGAAGCAAAAAAGCCAGAAAAGAGTTCCTCAAGTGAAAAGCGTGAGAAAATAAAACTGTTAATATAGAATTTACTGTTATATATGAGACCTTGCTGCCAATCTAGTACTGTGCTTAAATTCATAATGTTTAAGTACCATAGAAGAAAGTTCATCTGAATAATTACCATGAAAGTATTTGTAGAAAAGGCACAGGAAAGCTATATTACTGTGCTGGGAAAGTGACTGAGGTCAAGATGCCAGGTCAAGACCAATAACATTTCAGATTCTTCTTTGTAATTTATCAAGAATTTCTAAATATATAGCAGAAACACCAAATCAGATGTAGGAGCAATATTCAATACATGGAGAAATTGTAGACTTAAATATTCAAAATTGATTGAAAAATTCAGTACTTTGTTGCTATATATAGCCTACTCATATCTATTATTTGTTTGTGCATATACTTAAGATTGATCTCAACCCTCCATAGGTCCTGAGTATGATGATAAACTTCATCTGGCAGCAAAGCCTCTGATTGGGAGTTTTTGAGGAGCATGGGACCACCTCTTAATTGCTGTTGTTCCCAGGTCCAACCTAACCCAGGGTGGTAGCACCTGTTAGGGTCCTTGCTATGGGCAAATAGTTACCCCCACCAAACTGGGGTCAAAACACTATGAAAGTATAAAAATATACTTTTATAGTAAAAATGCCAGCAATATATTTTGGAAGAAAATCAAAGGTAAAATTATTACTAGCAATTTTTTTTAAAGAAAAGATACCAGCAATACATCTGACTCTCAATAAAACCCTCTTTACAAAAATATGTCAATGAAAGCTGATCTATAAACTCCTTTTCAAAAATACAAAACCAGAAGGCATCTTGAGTTTTCTGAAAAAAATTTATTAAAATCTGACAAAATCAACCTTCATACTATAACCAAACATTTAAAAAGAATACCCTAAAAACCCACCTTTTTAGCATTAAATAACCCTCAGAGGTTGATATGCTGTTAAACAAAACTTAGACTCAATCTTCCAGAAGATAAAATTGGAATTTTTGTCTTTATATCTACCTTGTAATTAAACATTTTCTTTATATATTAATTCTTTCATATTTACCCAACTCTAAGTTGCTTTGAAGGTAGGATTCTCAATATGATTTCCCTTAAGATAAGTAACCAAAATTCTTAATTAGCATTTCTGCTTAATAAGGATGTGTGGGTGGTGTAATGGTTAATGGCTCAAAATGAGAAATTGGAGAACCAAGTTCAAATTCCAGTTGGGCTTTTATATACAATTATGTGCAAAATACCCTTAGAAAAAGTATGAATTCATTTTTCTGCTCCCAACTATGGGTGAAATAGTAGGAATCTTATCTGGAAATATAGTTTTTCTACAAAGACATTTGCATGCCATAAACACTCACAAAAAAAAGAAATTCTGAAAATCTAAAATAAATCATTTGTAAATACTAATTATCATGAAGCTTCCCTGCTTATTCATCTATGGACAAATAACATTGAAAACACCAGTTCTTATTTGATCATCAAAGTTAAACAGCATTAAGCCCAAGTACTTAAATGGGGGAGCACTTGGAAACACTGGTTACTCCAAACAGCATCTTACAATCTGAAAAATGTTTAGGCTTTAAATAAGCTCCAAAGGGTTAAGTTATTAAAAATAAACCAATGAATCAGTTCTGGTTAAATTGTATTTTTAGTCTATTTATAGCTCAGTGTAGAAAGCAAACTATACTTTTATTTCAACTTTATTCATGGCATTAAATCAGATATTTCAATTTCAGATCTCTTCTGCTGTCTTTTAACAAGTTTGTTTTTTAATAATCATTTCACCTTAAGCAAGGCAAAAATGCCACTAAGATACAGGAGTTACTGAGTATGAAAAAATATAAGAAATAGAAAACATTATTAAGGAGCAACAACAATAAAAGAACAATAGTTGAAACAGAAGATAATGAATGACATTGCATCTAGACCTTTGAAGATCAAACTTGACTGGGGAGCAAGAAGTCAATAGAATTCCACATGCATATGAAGTGCAATAAAAGAAATTGTTAGCTTAGAATTTACAGTTACATCTAGCCATTTCATTTGTAAAATGATGAGACCTTGCCAATTAATCTAATACTGCAATTAACTTCATGTCTAGTTACTATAGAAGAGAGAAAATTAGAACAATTATCATGAAAGTATTTATAGAAATGGCACAGGGAAACTACATTACAGAAGTATGAAAGTGACTTTTATTTTAAAAAAGATAGATTTGCAGAAAGAATTTGAAAAGAATTCTGTTAGTTTATAGACATTAATTATTCTTTGTCTCTCAGATTTTTAAAACTCCTTTTTGAAACCATAAACAGTCTTTGGGAAAGCTTTTTTTATTATTATTATTACTACTGTCTTGTAGACACCAGGTAATTCTGAAGTAATGTTTTCGAAAATTAATTTTAGGTTTTTAAAAATTTTCTTATCTAATTAGAAAAAATAAAGCTTACACTGTTAAAAAATTGTTTTGCTGATGTGAGATATATTTAAATCAAAGGCTCATATTTAAAAAATAAATAATTCCAAAAATTATTTTGCTGATGTGAGGTATATTTAAATCAAAGGCTCATATTTAAAAAATAAATAATTCCCAAAATTGTTTTGCTGATGTGAGGTATATTTAAATCAAAGGCTCATATTTAAAAAATAAATAATTCCCAAAATTGTTTTGCTGATGTGAGGTATATTTAAATCAAAGGCTCATATTTAAAAAATAAATAATTCCAAAAATTATTTTGCTGATGTGAGGTATATTTAAATCAAAGGCTCATATTTAAAAAATAAATAATTCCAAAAATTATTTTGCTGATGTGAGGTATATTTAAATCAAAGGCTCATATTTAAAAAATAAATAATTCCAAAAATTATTTTGCTGATGTGAGGTATATTTAAATCAAAGGCTCATATTTAAAAAATAAATAATTCCAAAAATTATTTTGCTGATGTGAGGTATATTTAAATCAAAGGTTTACATTTAAAAAATAAATAATTCCAAATCTATGTGGCAGGGAGAGGCAACAATGTTATGAGGGGTAAAAAACAGATGCTAGATGCAGTGGATCTAGAAGAAGCAGTTTCTTATACTGATGTCTTTAAACCTTTAGTTTAGTGCATGCTAGCTTGAATGTGAGTCTTGTCACTAGTTGATATTGTAAAAATTAATATTGTAATGTCTACAATTATTTCACTCATCATTGATGTTTTATTTTTAGGAAAAGAAAAATACTGGCATGTTTTTTTACTTTTTTTTTCTTTTTAAATTCCTTTTATCTTAAAAATAAACAATGCATTTTTTTTTTTATTCGATGTTTCTGACAGATACAGCATTGTCTATAAATTTTCTTAGTTGATAGATTGTGATTATTCTCATGGATTGGGAATAAAAGCAAAAAAGTTTCAGCTTTGTTTAACCCTTGAACATTCAACATTCTCAAACCTGTCATGTAAATATTGGCTCTCAAAGTCTCACCATTTGTGGTAAAAGTCTCTCTCTTTGCGTGACTTCCTGCATTACTTGCAATGATGTCATCATATATCTCGCTCCTCAAAAATGCTTGTTTTTTCATTCTCTCACACACAGTATCTCCTATGTCTTAGTGGCTTTACTGTCTTACATTGGGTGAATTTGATTTTAACAAAAAAGTGAAGCATATACATGGGTTGGTAAGGCAGGTTGAATATTGAGAGCTGATATTTACAGGGCTGGTTTAAGCAGATTGAATGCTGAAGACATTCTTTATTTCTGATCTAAACTGCTTATCTAGCAGTCATAGAATAATGATCTGAAAGTTGCAAGAGAAAGATGGAAGACTATCCCCAAATTATCTCATTAATGCCAACCATCTCATTTTTATGGGCATTATTGGCTTATAGTTAGAAACCTATAATTAATGCTGAATTTTATAATAGGCATTAATGGGTTATAGGTAAAAACCTATAATTAATACTGAATTTTTTATAAACCTATAGTACTTTTTTTCTTTTTTAAATATATTTCATACCAGATTTTAATTTTTATCATTAATATCAAATTTTATGGTGATCTAATATTGATAATGATTTATCTAAGACATTCAGACAAATTAAGACTATTATATTTCACAGCTTTGGTTGATGAATATGTAAGGATGCTATGTCTTTTGCAAGCTCACTGATGGCTGAAAAGTTCTACATGGGAAAGGCAATACCAGTGGGCAACAGAGGTTGCTGACAGGAAAATTTGGTGATACAAGAGACCTAACTTTTTAGAGTAGTCTCTATTGTGGTACAGTGGATATCAGCTCAGAACAAGAAATCGGAGAGCCGAGTTCAAATTCCAGTTGAATTCATTTCATTTATTTATACACAAATACCCTTGGGAAAGGTATTAATCCGTCTCTTCCTTCCAGTTATGGGTTAAATAACAGGACAGATTGGGTTCTATAGCCTTAGCTGGCAACCAATCTACCGCAGAAAGCAATGGCAACCTTCTGCGGGATAATCTTCTGCCCAGTCAGTCATGTCTCAAAAGAGACATGATCACCCAAGCGTGTTTCAGATATGGCACTTAACTGACTGACTATATGCTGAACAGAAGTGAGGTAGCAGCTCTATTGTATAAAAATGCAGCATGAATATACTGAAAGAAACGCTAATTCAAAATAAATAACGATAATACTTTAGCTAAGAAAACACATAGACAATGACATCTAATACCATTTTTTTTTTATTGTCATGTCTCTTCACTATCATGACTCTCCACAGTTTCATTTCTTTTTTTAATATCTGTAAATTAACCATGACTTCTTGTGAAAGATAATGGTTTCCCTGTTGAGTTTTCCTTGTTTTAGACTGGCTGGTAACTAAAGCTAGAGAGCGTATCCTTCCCTGCTATTTTACCTATATCAGAGGGAAGAACGTATTTGTACCTTTAACAAGAATGTTTTTGCAAAAGTAAACACAGCTAGCCAGGCAAGAATTTGAATTCAGTTCATGGACTTCGTTTTCTATGCTGATAACCATTTAACTACTTGTATGTAATAATGTAAATAAGCCCTCAATATACTGAGTTATATTGTAATGGTTGGAAATTAAAAGAATTTAGCTATATAGTTTTTCACTGATGTCTGCTCATGAAAGGTTTTGTGGCCAAAGTAATGGGATAAGATTCAAATCTTGCTAGGGGTTTTATTTCTGAGCCATGCTGTTTACTTAATATTATAGAAGAATAACCTGAGATCTGTAGTAAAATGTAAAATATTAGAGATTAAGAAATATTCAATAAATCAAAAAAGTTCAGTTGACTTATTTGATTGACTTGACTCATAATGAGCATTCTGAAATGAAAC
This sequence comes from Ascarosepion bandense, assembly GCA_037127315.1. NCBI lineage: Eukaryota > Metazoa > Mollusca > Cephalopoda > Sepiida > Sepiidae > Ascarosepion > Ascarosepion bandense. The sequence continues at coordinate 1,269,930 of JBBBDQ010000151.1, forward strand.
TCTTTAAATCAGTCAATCAACTCAGTCAATAGACTTTTTGCTGATTTATTGAATATTACACCTCTAGCTATCTACTGAGTTCTTTTTTGGTAGTTCTACTCACCTGAAAAATGCATTAAATTCTTGTATTTTCACATTTTTTAGTTTTATTATTATTACTATATCAAGAAATATATAAATATTATATGTAAAGAAATATTAGTCAAAATTGAATAAGTTACAATCATTAACTCTTGCAAGAGCAAAACTCTTTTTAAAATTGGTTCTAAGGTCATCTGTTAATTTGTGATACCCATAGTCCTAGGTATGATGATAGAAGACATCTGGCAGCAAGGCCTCTGATCAGAAGATTAGAGGTTTTGAGAAGTGTGGAATCACCTCTTAATTGCTGTTGTTCCCAGGTTCACTCTAACTCAGAACGGTAACACCCTTTTAGGTTTTCAGCTGTGGGCAAATAGTGAACACCCAAACAAAAACAAAACTTTATGAAAGTATAAAAATACTTTTTTTATAGTATAAAATTATCAACAATACCTTTTTATAGTAAAATGATCAGCAATACTTTTTTTTTTTTTTTTTATAATCATTTCACCCCAAGCAAGGCAGTACTGCCACTGGTGCACAGGGGGTTACATAATAGGAACAGGTCACAGGGGGTGTCAGTGAATGGATACTCTGGTGTGAAGAGAACTGCATGAGAGTGGAAAGGGAGAAGATTTTGGTATGAAATCACTCATATGTTACTAAACACTCAACCAACCAGTATGTGACATTGTAGAGTTAACAGCACAGAGAATGGAACTGATACAAAAAGCTGTGAGAGTTTAAGTTTACTTTGCACTAATAGCTTTGGAAAAGGTATGAATTCACTTCTTGTCCCTCTCTCTATCTATGGGTAAAAAGTAGGGCAGTTGGAGCTCTTTAGGCTTGCAAGTCAGTTCATTTTTTGTGTTGGGTTAGCAACCTGACTCTAAAAATTTACTTTCAGCTGAAAATGTAGCTTTGTGTAGTTGTGACCCTCTCCGTACCCCACAAAAATGCTGTTTTTGTATACATTATTTGGTTTTTTATTTCTTATAAAATATTGTATTTCTTTCTTCTGATGTCTGCTTTTCTGTTTAGCTTTTAAACGTTATTAAAATTTGTTTCTTTCCCTTATGAAAATTTTAATCCAATGAAAACAAGAAAATCATCATCTGTAGTTACCTATCATAAGAATGACAGTATTTTTCTTTGGTTATTTCAGTAAATAATTGTCAGATTTCAGATTCTTTACTATTGGTTTACTTTCATCATCCAAAAATTAGTCAATCGTTTTATTTTTCAAGTATTTAATAAAAAAGTATTTTTAAGTTAAAATAAAAAAATTTGCAAATGTAAGTACCAAAAATATTGTAAAAATGAGAAGATTGAGATTAATAGTCCTAAGCATCTACTAAGTGCAGAATTATAATCGTTAGTAAGGCTAGCTTGATTGACCATTATTACTGAGTTTGATCCTCATTAGGTACCTCATAATCTTTCTAGACTATGCCATGCACATTTACAAGCTTAGATATGAACAGATGAGCACTGATCATTTAAGCATTTCAAAAAACATCCCAAATGAATCAACTAATGGCAATCTTGCTTTCCGTCCCAAGACCAATGTACTGATGAGGAGGAAGGGGCTATTCTGATGATGTCGGTATTCATAGTTGAAATGTGTATTCCAAGAAATAAGACTCAAACTTTTCCAAAACGGAAACTATGACCTGCAAGTGAAATGAAAGCAGTAATGGCACCTACCCTGAATCCATCATAAAAATTCAACACGTGGAATTAATAAATGTCAAAAATTGGGTATACTAGAAAAGGAAATTGAACATAGAATATGCTGTGCTTGTGGTAGTTTTGCCCAATACTATACATTGTTACAAAACCAAAACCTTAACATGAGGAAGAGACAGCTGAAGTTTCTGGGACATGTGATGTGAAAAGAAGGCTTGGAGAATCTGATACTCACAGGGCAGATACAACAAAAGAGAGACAGGAGAAATATCACTTGGCATATTTGATGATCTTAAGCAAATGTGATGGCAGAGTAGGGTTTGGGAGGAGTACAAAATTTATTAAGAGCTACAATATACAGGAACATGTGGAGGGCCATGATCACCTATGTCCTGAAGGGACATGGAACATAAAAGAAAGAAAGAAAACAGCCTCTATTTTCAGAAATTTGAAATATACCTACAAAGGTAAATAACTTCATAAAATTGTTAATATTGCTGATATACTAACAGACATCAGTCAGTTAAGTGCCATATGTGATACACGCTTGGATGATCATGTCTTGAAAGAGACATAACTGACTGGGCAGATGATTATCCCGCAATAGATTGCCATTACTTTCTCCGGTAGACTGGTTGCCAAGGCTATAGAACCCAATCTGTCCTGTTATTTAACTCATAACTGGAGGGAAGAGACAGATTAATACCTTTTCCTCGGGTATTTTCACGTAAATGCAATGAATTCAACTGGAATTCGAACTCGGCTCCCCGGTTTCTCATTCTGAGCTGATATCCACTGCACCACTGAATATATATACCAGGCTCTTGATAATAATGGTGAAGCTCAAGCTGTTGCTCTAGATATCTCAAAAGTGTTTGGCATACTCACCTTCTACACAAGCCCCAGGGCTATAGTATTACTGGATGACTGTTTGATTTAATCCAATCATTCCTATCAAATTGTCATTCTAAACAGGTGTTTCCAAACACAGGTGTCTCTTAAGGCTTTATCCTAAGTCCTACACTGTTACTGATCTTCATCAATGATCATCCTGATGTAATCAGTTCCCAAGTAGGCATCTATGCAGATAACACCACCATTTACTGCCATCTCAATAGGAAATCTGCCAAGGCTAACAAAGTAAACCTAGCTGCTACTGTTTCAAAACAGATCTCCAATCTTAACTGGGGCAGGAAACTGCTTGTAAATGTCAATACCCTCAAAACAAAACTGCTTTCCTTAAACCACCATAAAGAAACTTTCCTGCCTGCCATCAGCATGACTGATGCTAGTCTCCTGGAGAGCAACACACTGCGCCTCCTTGGCCTCATTTTTTCAAGCAACCTGAAGTGGAACAACTATATCAAATCTATAGCTGCATCTACTGCCAGGAAGGTTGGAAAGTATTTCTTGTTAGAATCCATCTTGCACATTTATAAATCTACCCTTCATCCATGCATTGACTACTGTTGCCATATCTGATCAGATAATTCTGCTATTCCTCTCAATCTTCTTGACAAAATCCAAAGAAGGATCTGCAATGTAATTGATCCTGACTTGGCATCTTAACTTTAGTCACTTTCTCACCAACATGATGTGACTTCCCTTTGTCTTTTCTACAAATATTTTCATCGCAACTGCTCTGATAAGCTTTTTTTCCTTGGTGCTCTGACCACATGAATCTAAACAAGCTACTAGTTGATCATCTAGGTTCCACTTTTTATTGTTAAAATGGTTAAATGTAACCACCACTTCATTTATTTTCTCACGCTTCACACCTGCGAAATTCCCTTCTGCTTACTTGCTTCCCTGATAGCTACAATCTCCAACAATTTAAATTCAACATCAATTGCCATCATCTATCTTCTTGAATCCCATTTATCTTTTATCCTTTCCTCAATACCCCCCCTGTATCCAGTCTTTTCTCTCACTGTAACTCCCTGTGAACTAGTGACAATCCCACCTTGCTTGGGGTGAAATGATTAAAAATATATACATATATTTTTATCTAATTTTTGTCATGACAATCCACTGAATCTAAAAAGATCAAGAATACCAATGCCAAAACATTTAAAAAAATGTTTACATTGCTTAGCCTAGTCTGACACATTATGGGACACAGTGACAAACAATGGTCTGTAAGACTAATTTGCAAACCATTTTTTAACCATAAATATCTTTAGTTGGTATTTACCAAACTTAGCCTAGTTTGGCACAAGTTGGTAGCGTACTCAATGGAGATCAAGCTCACTATCATTGTATATGAAACTTGCTTGCTTATAATTGCTCTCAGCTGGTCACTCTTTAGAGTAAAGTAAGTATAAAATTGTTGGCTAATAAAATCTCATATCTCTTTCTATTTCATCTTTCTCATAAAAATTTTTTTTAATGTGCTTTTTCTCATTTTCTAAAAATCAAATGTTTGAATATTTTTATTAATTTTTTTTCTTGATTGATTTTTTAACATCATTGATATTTAAGTATTGCATTTTTACAATGATTGTGCTGTCAGTGCTTTTTTATTTCCAGTTTTATTTTTCTTAACAAATAGAAAGTCTATGAATACCCTCTAACTAGTAAAGTATGAATATCAATAAGATTACAAATTTATATCTTACCTAGCTGCAAGCCTGTGGCCAAATCAGTTATGGTGTTATACATGGTAGACAAGCTCCCAGAATATGAGATCAGTCAGTCAGTTACGTGCCATATAGGATATACGCTTGGGTGATTATATCTGTTTCGATCCATGACTGACTAGGCAGAAGATTTTCCTGCAGTAGGTTGCCATTTCTTTCTGGTTGCAAACCAAGGTTATAGAATCCAATCTGTCTTGCTATTCAGTCCATAGCTGTAGAAAGAAGAGCTGGATAATTACCTTTCTCAAGTGTATTTGTGAGTAAGTGAATGCAATGAATTCAACTGGAATTCAAATTCAGCTATGATTTATTCCAAGCTGCTATCTATTGCACTACAAGCCATACAAGATTCAAATCTGGTATTTCAATTCATTATGCTTCCTTTAACAGTGAGGAAAGACTGAGCTATTTGCAGATTAAACATTCTGTCTGAATTTCTGGGATGCCAGCACAATAGCCAATTGAACAGGTATAGAGGCTCATCCATTGTTCCCTGTTTAGGATGTGGTTTCTGGCTTTTTCTCTTTTCCAATCTTTTCACTCTTTTCTTTATTTTTTTCAATTGGAGTAGATAGACTAAACTATCACACTCCACTCTCGTCTATTAAACAGGTGAAGAGGCTCATCCCTTGTTCCCTGTTTAGGATGTGGTTTCCAGCTTTCTCTTTTCCAATCTTTTCATTCTTACATAGCCCCCTGCACATCAGTGGCGTTACCGCCTTGCTTGGGGTGATATGATTAAAAAAAAAATTAACACATTGGTTCATGAATTTGATGACATTATAATTGTGAGTTCAATCCTTAGTCAAGATAATACCATCTTAAATTAAGTGGAGTAATAACTAAGCTGTACTAAAATAAAAACTAGACAAGATGTCCCTAGATATGGTCAGTGAAACAAAAACAGCTTACCCCCTGCAGATTAAGGGTTCAGTTCAAAATTTTCTGAAGTTACTCTGATTGAAAAGTACCTGATGAATGTCAGAGGGCACAACAGTTCAAGTGTGAATAATGAACATTTTTTTATATCTTTGAAAATGTCTTCTCACATAAATTTGTTGTTGAAAAGATTTTAAAGCAGACTATCTGTCCTGTAAATGTATAATATTTTCCTGCTTTTTGTATTTGTCTTTCAGCTTGTCATTAAACTACAGGTTAATCACAGAATTGTAGATCCTCAATAATAAACAAAAGATATGTTTTGTTTTATGTATATAATATTAAAAGCAAAGATATAATTTTTTTAAAAAAATCATTATTTAAGAACAAGAACTCATGTAGTCTATGGGCCAATGAAATATAACAGTGGGTCAGATTTGGCCAAATTTCTGGAATGCACAATACAAATATTTAAGGTTTATTCATGATAGTCAGAATTCATTCAAACATGTTTTGTTAAAATAACAAATTTTGCTTGATTTTAAAATATATTTTTTCCAATTTTCAAATAATTTGTTGCACATCCAAATCGAAATTGGGGATAAACTGTCCAAAGTTCAGGTTCTGTTTTTTTGTTTGAGTACTGTTGACCAATTTTAACAAGAAGTGGATGTTGTCAGATATGGTAGTTGGCCCATTTTATTGGTTCCATCCTGGTGTTCATTGGAATACGAGAATAAAACTTAAATCCAAATATATCATGTAAGTAACGTCATATGTAAAATAGTTAAATAGAGCTAGTATACTGTGCATTTGTATTTATTTTTAATACTGTTTCAATGAATGTTACAAAAGAATTTACTATTTCTGCTTAATCATGAAATCTTTAGTATTAGCAATGCTCACCCATATTTTTGGATTCCAAATGACAGAAAGAATAAGTTTCAGTATAAAGAATATTTAAAAATGTTTTTATTTTATTTTTGCATGAATTCAATTTCTATTGTTTGCTTGGCTTTTGTTCTTTCTATTTTTGTTGTAATTGTCTTTCTCTCTTTTTTAATTTAAAGCTCAAATACCTTTCAATTATTTTTATTATTTAAATTATTGAGACTAATTAAATTTTTATGCAAAATTCTCTATTGAAGTGTTTTTTTTTTTAATTTTTGCCACAAATTAATTTCATAAAAATATTTTTAATTTTGTTTCATTTAAAGATTATTTTAATAGTTTGTTTAAAACTCTAATCATTGCAACTTTTTTCTGTAAGTAACAAAAAAAACAAACAACACAATTTGCATTATTGATGTAAGATGATCTTTGATAGAAAATAAATACAATGATGAAATAATTAGTATCATCTGCTTACTTTTCAATATATTTTGTTATTTAGAGACAGTCATTATCATTCAAAGAGTTATTCTTTTTTTTCTTTTTTTTTTTTTTTTTTTTTGTTTTTTTATAACATTTATGCTGATTCCTGGGCTTATACATGTTTGAAAAGAAAGGTGTTTTTTTTTTTGTTTTTTTTTGGTGGGGAGGTAAATAAAAATTGCTGCTAACCTGCAAATTAAAAATCAAATAAAATTTGTGCTAATAAAAAGGTGACATAAAGAATGATTTCACTTATTTACTCTGGAAATGATTTTTTTTCTCTTAGAATTACATGAATTATTTTAAATAGCTTTATTCCTTGGTAAGATGTTTAGATCTTATTACAATTCCAATAATTGCATTTTAATGCAAACATTGCCAAATAGTAGCTAAAATAAAAGCCATATCAGTAGAAAAACTATCCATTTGACTTTTTTTTTTTCTTTTTTTTTCTTTTTTTTTTGCTGGCATTTCATGCCTATATTTACCAATTTCTTTTTTCCTAATCATTTTGTGACATCACTTAATTATAGGTTTGTAAGAATAAATCAGTCACATAAACTTTCCAGCAATCCTTTCTTCAGTTATTTCTTAAACATTTTTATTTTTTAATTTCAGTAAACATTAAAATATATTTTACCTTTTTTAAAAATATTAACTGGGAATCCAACATGTACCAAAGCTAAATTATTTTATTTTAGGATCTTATCCTTTTCTAAGCAGTTTTCTGAGGTTCAAATTCTTACTATAACTCTGATAAACATGTACAAAAGGGATACATTTATTTCCCCCTATTCCCTAAATATTTAGATTAGGAAGAATGATTAAAAGTTATTTGAAGTCATATAAGTGTGCGCACACACACACACACACACGTGCGCGCTATTTATATTCAATGTTACATTATTATGGAATTAGTTAACTAGGAAGCAAGGAGATAGAAGAGAGTATGCCATCAAATTTAATAATCAGGCATCATGAACTGAGAAATCAAATAATAATGATTTAAGAGGAGAGAAAAAAAGCAAAAGTGTTAAATACTTATTTAATTGTACAGAAGAAGCAAGATTTTTAAATTATTTATGAAGAAAGTAAAAATTCTTCATTAATAATTTGATATTTAATTTTAAAAAAAAGACAATATGGCTGGATAAAATGTAGTGGTTTATTGAGGTTTTATCATTAAATTAGACTCATCATATCTAAATTTGGTATATCTCTTGAGTTGGCCAAATATTTGTCCACTTATTAAGTAGAAAATTTACTTAATGAACTGAACAAACAATTTGACCAACCTGAAAAGAGGAAATACATTAAGAGATGCCATGTTCAGGCAAAGGCTATATTTGCATCAGCCATTCTCAAAATATGAAGAAGAACCAACAAAGGCTAGTAATATTGTGAGGTATTGTTAGAAGTGTTCTGGTTTTAGTTTTACTGATGTTTAGGCCTACATTTGCTGGTTATGTTTACCCTAGCTCTAAAAACAAGTATGACATGATCCATTAAGAGAATATTATGCCATACCAATGTCATCATGATATGTGCATGTATTGTAACAGTTTCTGGTAGACAAGAGTAGACTGTGCTAGCCTTGGGTGGCAGCCAGTCTAAGAGAAGGACTACTCTGAATTCTGTCTTTTCCTAAAAGCTCATGGTAGTTCACACATAATAAAAAGAAAATGAAGCTATAGGGAGCCATGATTTCCTATGTCCTGAAGGGACTTGGTATTTAAACAAAATGGATAATGGCCAGTTAGACCATTTCATTCAATTGCTATGTCCAGAAAGATTAAACAATTTGCATTGGTGCATTACAAACTTTGTTTATTATCTTTCATAAACAGATTATTTATTTAGAACATTGTCACAGAAATTATTCATATAAGTGAAACAAAATTAATTTGTAACTTTTGCACAGGGCAGTCTGATCTGTTATTTAACTACCTCTTCATCAGTTAAGAATGGAGGCCTACAATGACATTAGAATACTCCAACTCTGCATTTTTTTATGCAACGAGGCACTGCTCTGAGATTAGAATCCCCAGAACCCGACTTGCTACATTTTTTTTTTTTTTTTGCTGTGTTATACATAAAGAATAAAGTTGAAGAGGAAAAGATATTACAAAGGTTGGGGAGTTACACTCTGATCCATGATAAATTGCATAGATACACATATCCTTGATGGAATCCCCAATCCCTGAGTAAATATTCCCATTATTTATTGTGGGTGCTAAGATAATATCAAATAAAAAATCAAGAGTTACTAACTTTGTGATACAAAGAAAGATAACAGATGTTATCATTTGCACTGAAAAAAATATACACCATATCTTTGTTTTTTAACTTGATGATATATAAATTAAGTAATATTTTTATACAGTTTTAAAAAATTACATGTGCACAATGGAATTTTCAGTAACTGATGGTGCAGTACCTCTTTTAATCCAAACAAGATTACAAGTAAGCATCTGAATTTTAGACAGTAGTCAATATAATTTACATTTAATAATAGTTTAGAATATAATTAGTGCACAGTTAATGCTGATGGTAATAAAACAATGCTTGATATATAATAATAGAGGTAAAATTTATGCTAATATATAAATATATATTTGTGTATGTGTGTGTGTATATATATATATATATATATATATATAGAGAGAGAGAGAGAGAGTAAGACCAAATGGAGTAAAAATCCACAGTTCATAGCATTTACTTTTTTAAAAGTGCTCAATACAAAGTAGAGCAATATATTATTAAAATGTTATTATAACCACTTATATATATTATTGTAATATTTTTATTATATATTTAGTGTATCGAAGCAGCAAATAATTTTCTAAACATATAAATATAAGAGACAATGTCTATTATGTTTAATCATGAGTCGTTCTAAATGTTAGAGAATTTTTGTCTTTATTTTCAACTGAAATTAAAGTCAAAATATGACGTTTAGAACGGCTCATGATTAAACATTGTCTCTTATATTTAACAGTATATGTTTAGAAGAAAATAAAAATATATATAGTCGCCATGTCAGACAAAGTGCCTTCCACATGAGATTCCTAAGAATGGCAGGACAAAGTTATGAACATGGAGGTACTAAAGCAAGCCCAGCTTTGATGGGCTGACCATCTACATTGCATGGAAGACAACCACCTCCCAAAATGTCTCTTCTATGAGGAACTCAAGGAAGGAAAGCGATCTCATGGTGGACAGAGGAAGCACTTCAAGTAAATCCTCAAAGGCCTCTCTGAAACACTGCAACATCTCTCTCCCCACCTCCTGGGAAGAAACTGCATAAGACCGCTCTGACTCAGTCAAGACAGGTATGGCAGACTTTGAAGTGCAACGCATTTAAGAACTGAAGCAAAAGGGACAGGTCAAGCTCCATTTCTCAGCTAGAAAAATTCTGCTGCAGCAGAAAATTCAGAAGATTGGCTTAATTAGCCATCTCTGCATCCATAATACCTAGAAGTAATATGTGAAAAGAAATGGTCATCTTCATGCGCAAATGACAAACATCACTTTGTGAAAACATACATCCAGGGTAGTAGATATTTTCCAACTCTGGGTTATATAAATCAGATTATAAATATTGGTTGCAGATTATAGTCACCTGGTTGTTATTGCATAAAATTCTGAGTTGAATTGATATTATTGTTATAGTGTATTTTATTTATATATATATATATACGCATCGCTTATCAGTAATGAATTGGAGCACTCAGCTATTGGGCGTGTATAATGATAATATATACACTAAAAAGTCTGCCTTCTTCTACCGAGCGCCTATAGCCCAGAGGTAAAGTCACCGACTGACGCCAATTCGGTCAGGTTTCAATCCCGGTTTAAAAGCAATTGGAGTCTAACCGTACTGATGAGCTGTGATACAGTGAAACAGATCTGTCTGCGGATGACATATATATATATATATATATATATATATATACACACACACACACACTCAAATATTTTTATTTTTTATATATCAAGTACAATTTTTGGGGAAAAATGTTTGACAAAGTGGTATAAGTTTTCATATGACACATTTCATCCTTTAGGACTTCACCAGAGATATATATATATATATATATATATATATATATGTGTGTGTGTGTGTGTAGGAATGGTGAAAGGTTCTTGGTCTGACCCGCTTCCTAAAATGAATATTCTGATGTTTGATCATTAAAATATTAATTATGGCAATTTTGTTAGGCCAATAACTTTTCAGCAACCCCAAACACACACGCATGCATAGTCTAGCAGTAAGGAATTAAGTATATATTTCAAATAGATAAGAACAAGAAAAAGTAAAGATAATATCTTATTAAAACATTAACTAATTCCAGATTTTATTTAGGCATAAATTGTATTCCTTTGTGTTCTTGATGTTATTATATTTCAATTCATACTTCAGCTTTCCTTGGGTATAAAACCCAAACTAAATTTTCAACCTTAATGACTCTTCTTAAACCTCTCAGCATTGTTTACTAATATCTTTCAACAAATTGTACTTCTAATGACAAAATAATTTGGATTAATGGATAATTCACAAACTTTCAAAACTTATATCCTTATTGTTTTCAAACCCTGAAAATTAAGCCTAAAAATGTAGAAAAAAAATTGACTTTGGCAAACTCGGACCTATATGCCCACAAAAAAAATGTAGTGTCAAAAGAAGTTTTTCCCTTGAAACTACTATCATTTTAACTACTTTCCATCCTTGTCATTTTTTTAGCAATGATTAGGATTCTAGTAAAACCTAAAGATGAAAGTAAATTTTTTTCATTTATTTTTTGTTTTTGAGAATTTACAGCAAAATATTAAATGCTATTTTTTTCAAAAGTAATTTTATATTTACAACATTCTAAAAACTAATACAGTTAAAACTAATGCAATGCAATACAGGGTGTGATGAGTAAATTGTTGCTATTTTATATTTTTAATTTTGTGCATGAACGTTGTTTTTATTATTATTATTTATTTTGTCAATTGCACAGTATAGTAGTATCCGTTGGACACATCAGTGAGAAAAAGAGCACTGATACAATTCACTCTGCCAGAAAATTTAGAAATGGTATGCTGTACTGGTTGGCATTCATGCCAGAATCTCTAACACAAACATTTCAGCATATTTAGGTATCAATCTGAGGATGCTGCAGAGAATTTAGAAATAGTTAGATGACTCTAATGGTGATTACAAAGGTACAGCAACTCAGAAAATTCATTTTGATTGTTCTGATAAAAAAAAATATCATAAATTTGTTGGTGAGAGCCTCAGACTTAACATGAAGGCCTACATCAAGTGTCTTGAGGGGGTAGTGCTGTTCTGGATCAAGAGGGTGGTTGCTGGAAGACCCTATGTCTAGCAACAGGACTCTGCACCATGTCATACAAGCAGATGAACCCAGTCATGGCTGTCAGACAATTTCTGCAACCACATCACTCCTTACATCTGGCCCCCTGATCCCCCAGACTGCAACCCCCTTGATTATTATGTGTGGGGCACAGTTAAAGGAGAGACCAACAAAACTTCTTGTAAGACCAAAAATGAAGTGAAGGCAAGGATTAAGACAGCATTCACCAATGTAAACAAGGAGACCATCAAGAAGAGATGCAGGAGTTTCCAAAGTCATCTGGAGGCTGTGGTTGAAGTCAGTGATGATTTTATTGAATAAATTTATTATTTAGTATTTCATTTTGATAAAAATATGTTAAAATTAGATGTCAGTGTTATTTTCAATTTTTTTGTAATTTAGACAATTTATCCATCAGACTCTGTACATATTTGCAAGTTTATAAAGAATTAAATATAAAAACAATTTATTTATAAATTTATAAACATTTACTAAGTTATTAAAATATGTGAACTGTAAAGGAATTATTTACTATTTTATAAAGTTAGAATCGCTTGGCAATTAGCCAATTTTTTTGCCAACCATACCAATAAATAATCTGATAAATAGTGTTTATTATTTTTGTTAATTCTCAAGAATAAAGAAAATGTATAAAAATCAGTAAGTTTTATTAAAATTGTAATTTTTTTTTTTTTAACTATAAACATTGCTGAAGAGTGAAGTTAAAATAATTGTGGTGTCAAATGGAAAAACTGTCCTTTAGACATTTTGTTTTTGTTTTGCGGGCATAAATATCCAAGTTTGCCTTGACTTTTACATGAGTATATATAATATTTAATACAAAGAAAAATTTTTTTTTGTTTTTTTTTTTATTCAGTTCTGACAAAATAATTATTTGAATTTTGCTGGTAAAAATTTGACAATAAACATTGCATTAATATTCAAGATATTGTGCTTTTACTTTTAGGCCAATTGTGAAGCTGATGAAGTCCCAGTATTTAACATAGAACCACTGTGGCAAAACGTTCGTGGACCTGCATCTCTTGTGGAATTGGCTGTTGATCAGAAGGCTACAAATTATGGCCTCTTACTGCACCATTTCCAGCTGTGTTGGCTCATGCATGCCATTTTGATGTATGGGCTTAAATCGGTCAAAGTCCTTTCCTTATTTGACTGCAAGGTTTGTTATTAAATACTAATCATAATATTCTCTAAGTTTAACCCAAGATGAAATAAAAGAAAATGATAGTTGAAAACATGGATGGCCTATTTATAACACATGAGCCAAAAGTTGTGCATTACATAAGGTGGTGCATTATATCACAGTGATTTTTGCCAACTAGTTTATAATTGACATTTATTCATTGGGAATAATTTTTGTACTTTCCTGAAAATTATATTTTCTTAATTCATTTACTAAATACAAAAACAAAAAAAAAAAACAAGAAGTTGGTATAAAATGTGAATTTAATGAACAAATGAGAAAATAACACACTTGCATTTGTAAACCCATTTTCAGTCAGTGAATGAAAAAAAAAGTTATGAAGTTGCCTGGTAACAAACAACTGAAACTTGAACAAATTTGTTACTGAAAATGAAATTGATGAGCTTTTCTCAATTCCAGACACTTCTGACATTATTTATTCTAGTGAAGCCGATAAATTTTGTATATTCTGAGGGCAGAATTCATTAGTTGTTGATACAAGCATTAAAATTTGGTAATTTTTATTTCTGTAATTTGTTTTTAAGAAAAAAAAACTGCTAACAATGAAAAATGTCAAAATGGTGGACATATTTTCAAGATGAACACCAATGTATGTTAAAGTCATAGAAATCTTTTCTTTCTTTTTTTTCTCAATATTGGTGTCACTTTATTTAAGTGTATCTTATGTACCGTATTTTTAATACAAGTAATAGTAGTGCTAATTTACAAGGAATTATTTGGCATTTATTGACTGAGCAGCCAGGCAACATCTTGATGATGTCATTATTTTCTCTGAGTTAGATGTGCTATCCATTTTAATCCATGAGTGATAGGTAGCAGAACAAACAACAGATACTTTAATGTGTTGTTTTTTAAAATGTCTTTTTTATGTTCATATGATCTTTTATTGAAATTTCTTGAGGTTTCTCCAATATATTCTTTCTGACAATCTTAGCAGTTGATAGAGTAAATTACTTGGCTCATTTTCCTTTCTACCAAATAAACTTTTATAAGCTAATCAATACTTGTATGTTACTGCCTTTCTGCAACTTGAAGTTTTATGTAAACAATTAGATGTTTATGCAGCTGTCTCACAATCTTTAAACAGTACATGTGATGAGGTACTTAATTCCTTTAGGGTGTCTTTTCTCATATATTACAGAAGAGGAGCAGGCAGAATTGGGTTAGAAAGGAATTGCTACCAAATTGTGAGAGATATACTAGATAAGACACTGTATGAATGTCTTCGGAAAGTGGCAGGTTGGTGGTGGCTATAAATTTACCCCACCCCAATATTCTTCATTACAAATTTATTGACATGCCTGCAGGTGGCCATGAGTCCTTGTCTCTTCTTTAACATTCTATCCTCCCCAAACTTTAGTACTTGATACTTATTAAGCAAAATCTATGCCTCTGTAAACAGACATTTTGATAAGGAAATGTCATTTTTATCATTTCATTCAATACATTGGGTTTTTCTTTTCAGGGTCAGAATTCTTTTTTTAAAGATTTGCATTCCCATCCTGCGCTACCAACAAAAATCAAAGATGCCACAATTCTGTCAGAAAGACTAAAGGTAACATTTTCTTTTCTTACTTTCTAGTGAATTTTTTTTTTTAACCTATTAGGTAGTTATATAAATTTATTGGTTTTCATAATTTATTTTAATGCATATTATTTATTAATAGTTCTAATGAATCATTCAACAATGTATTCCTTTTCAATGTTTATAACCTTCTGCCAATGATCTACTAAGTGTTCAGTGCGTTAACCAACTTGACCACAAAAAAACTTTGTTCAATCAAGTATATCAGACATAATGACAATTCACTCTGCCCAGGGATATGCAGGTTCAAATGGTGCCAGAGAACGCATATTTCTCTTTTAATAAAATTTCTCAAATATTCAGGCCAGTAGATGAATATAAATAAATATAGCATCTACTCAAAATATGAGTATCCACTAAAAATAACACTTAAAGTGAAGAAATCTGTCAGATTAATAAATAAAAAAATCCATTGATATATATATATATATATATATATATTGTGTGTGTGTATAATAATGTACACACTAAAAAGTCTGCCTCCTTCTACTGAGTGCCCATAGCTGAGAGGTAGAATTGTCGACTGACGCCAATTCAGTCGGGTTTCAATCCTGGGTAAAAAAGCAATCGGATATCTAACTGTCTGATGAGCTGTGATACAGCGAAAAAGATCTGTCTGCAGATGACTATATATATATATATATATATATATAACTCAAAACATCATCTAAATTGATTATAAATTATAATTCATTTCAATGTCCTAATAAGCTCATCTCCTCAGACCACAATTTTGTTTGGTATAAATTTTCTTAGAACATTCAAAAAACATTTTCAAAGAAATGGAATTCAAGTTATATGACCCAGAATAAAAATTTTTAGTCTTATCTTGTAAGGGTCACTGAGGTGAGGAGAGATATTCATTGAACTGAATGAGTGAGCATAAACCCATACCAACAGGCACACGAATATGTATACACACACACACACACACATATATATATAACCTTTCAACCAAATGTTTAGCAGTAAATTAGGCCAAAAATTTTATGCTTTGATTTAGAAACATTTTCCGAATAATAATCCATTGAGCATTTTCAATAAAAATACATTAAAATTAAGTTATAGTTCTACTCACAATTTAGAAAAAAATTATAAAAAACATAATAACATTTTAAATAAAAATTTAATTTTTAATGAAAATAAGAATAATTCCAAAATAATTTAGACAATGAAATATGTAATTGTAGAATCTCTATTGTGTCAATTGGAAAATAAATGCCTTACAGAATCTATTGTTTATCAATGTACTATTTCTTCTGCTGAAAACCCTGGAAATAAAGAAAATTTATGTGGGAAGTACTAAAAAATCATTTAAACGAAGATTTTATCAGCTGTCTAACTGTACTTTTATCAGCATATTTCTATCCAGATTGTTATGATGTGGCTCATTTATATATAAAGAATGAGTCGGTTAAACTCGGCAGTTAGTATGAGTTGAGGGCTAGTGTTAACAACCATGATTACTTGCTAACTCAACCACCCATATTGTTATGATCTAGTACGGACTATTTATATTGTATCTACCAAATAAAGGTATTTTTTCAACATCTGTGTATTGTTTTACCACTTGACGATAGAAGGAACTGGTGACAAGAAATTCGAGTTGAACATACACACAAAAAAAAAAGAGAACCCAATTAGGGCATGTAGTAAGAAAACAGACTGGCGGACTAGGATTTTCATAGAAAAACTCACAAATGATTGATAACTAGTTTTTCAAAGAAGAACTAACGAAGTTGGACAGCAAGCAGTAAGAAGTCAAAAAAAATATATTTGCTATTACAGTTTGACTATCCGAGTTTGTGAATAAGAATTCAGGAAAAAATAATGACGGATTTGCCGAACAGATCTGAATATTAAAAATTATACGAAGGACTCAATAAAACAATAAGTCTGTCAAACAGATTCAAGTATTGAAGAAAAAAAAAAGTAAAAACTCTTTTTTCGCTGATTTTTTTTTTTTTTTTTTTTTTTTTTTTTTTTTTTTTTTTTCTTTGAGAAAAATGGAAGACTTTACGATGTGTATGTTGGAATTTTTCAAACACCAGGAAATACAAAGGAAAAGCAAACAACAAAGATTCGATGTACTTCATCAAAGACTCATACGTCAAGAAGAAAGATTTTTGAAATTATTTGAATTTGTCACCAAAAAAGAAGAGAAAACCTGAAAAGCAAACATTTTTTCACAAGAAACGGTTATAAATTTGATAGAATTTATATACAAACCAGAAGATGACGTTACCTTTGAAGCATATTTTAGCAGATACCAGGACATTTTCAAAAACCGATTGTGCTAACTGGTCTGATGAAAAGAAAGTATGACTCCTATTACAAAAATTTGGTTCTATAGAACACGAAAAGTTCGCTAATTATATCTTGCCCAAATAATTATGTGACTTATTGTTTGCCGAAACGATAGAAATATCTAAAATATTTGGACAAAATAATTCTTTGTTGGGAATGCTTGAACTTAACAAAAAAAATGACAAAAGATTATACTGCTTATGCAAGTAGTCATCAAGTACAGCGAGAATTTTAAACTTAATAAAATTACTCCAGATATGTTCAAGTGTCTAATCTTTATTTAAGGGATGACAAACCCAGTAGAGAAAGAATTCAGGACAAAATTGTGAATGAAGCTTGAACAAATCCAAAATATAACACTTCAGAATTTAGCAGAAGAATGTACAAGAATTTTAAATCTAAAGTATGTATGTATGTATGTATGTATGCCGCATTCACCCTAGTCGGGTTGAGCGAGCTTCCTCCCTGACGGAGCAAGTCTCATTGGGATTTGTTTAAGGGCAGGGTCCCAAGTCCTACCCTGTTATTTAACCCATAACTGGAGGGAACGGACGGATTAATACCTTTCCCAAGGGTACCAGTGCGCAAGTGAGTGCAGTGTGCTCAACTGAAATTGGAACTCGGCTCACCGATTTCCCCCTCCAAGCCGACATCCACCGCACCACAACGCACATCCGTGAACGCTAACAGCACCTGGTATTCCCAAGTGGTCACCCACGTAAGTACTGACCAGGCTCAACGTTGCTTAACTTCGGTGATCGAGCGGGAACCGGTGTATTCAACGTGACATGACCGTTAAGGTGGATACAGAAAAATCAAGACACAAGATATTGCAAATATCCGTTCAATTAAAAGGAAGAAAAATGAAGGTAAAACTACTCCTTATTTTAGAATAAATCCTTGCTATGTGTATGGAGATTTACATCTAAAAAAGGACTGCCTGTTTAAGAACAAATTTTGCTTTACTTGTGGGATTAAAGGACACACAGATCTTCGCATTGTAAGAGTAATGTAAAAAAGAAAATAAAGAAAAAAAGAGTACATAATACCTATGAAAATGCAACAACCAATGGAAAAAAAAAATATTTAACTGTTTTTGCTAACAAGAAAAAAATCAGGCTACAGGTAGATACCGGAAGTGATCTTTCAATCATCAACACCAAGACTTGGAAAAAAATAAATTGTCCAACCCTGAATAAGACAAAAAATAGCAAGGGGGGTTACTGGACAAAAACTCAAATTCATGAAAGAAACTTGGGTGAACATTTGCTTTAACAGTTCAGAGAAAAAGTTGAAAGTGTATGTTTTGAAAAATTCAGTGAACTTATGTGGTACAGACTGGTTAGAATATTTCAATTTATTCAACATGCTTCAAAATTCAGTTTGCAAAAAAGTTAATACAAACAATACTTTTCTGAAAAAATAAAAGAATTGAAAGAAATCTTTTCTGAAGGACTTGGACTATGTACGAAAGCCAAAGCAAGTTTTGAACTAAAAGAAAATGTTGCACCAGTTTTTCGGCCAAGACAGCAAGTCCCAGATGCGTCAATTGAGATTATTAACAACGAATTAAAAAGACTTGAAAGTCAAGGCATTATTAAAAAGATTGAATATAGTCGATGGTCTGCGCCAACTGTTTATGTCAAGAGGAAAAACAACAAAATAAGAATATGCGCCGATTACTCTACTGGGTTAAATGACTGTTTGAAAAATATAAATTACCCCCTCCCAACAGCAGAAGACATTTTTGTTACTCTAAATGGAGGATGGATTTTTTTCAAAGTTAGACTTGTCGGAAGCGTATCTACAGATTCCAGTAGACAAAAAATGTGCAGTTACTCACTATAAATATGCATAGAGGATTATATCACATAAACAAGCTACAATATGGCATAAAAGTTGCACCTACAATCTTCCAGCAAATTATGGATTTTGATTTTGCTACAGCATATCTGATGATATGTTGATCAAAAGCAATAAGAAGGAAGAACACTCAAAGCATATTTTGCAAGTATTTAAAAGAATTAAAGAATATGGCTTCAAACTAGGCCTAGATAAAAGTGGATTTTTCCTGAGGGAAATAAAATATCTGGGTTAGGTAATGAATGAAAAGGGTCGAACACCAGATTCAAAGAGAAAAGAAGCTATAAAAAAATATGCCAGCACCGAAGAACATAGCTACGTTACAGTCATTTTTGGGTTTAGCTAATTATTATAATATTTATATCCCAAACATGCATACATGTTTGGGATATAACTATATCCTCTTCAGGATCTATTAAATAAATGTAATGAAATAAATGTCATATGTAAGCATTGCAAAATGTTTACCTTAGAATATAGTTAATAATTCTTCATATAAGTATATTGATTAACTCACATATATCCTTTATTTTATTTTGTATTATTATCTAAATAATATTAATTTAATAAATTATAGGAGTGATGTAAGTTAAGAATATATGATGAATTGATAAAGAAATGTACTCCGAACCAGAAATCTAATTAAAAAATAAAAATATTTATATCATACCAAAAGTCCCTTTAAGACAGGTCTAAAAGTTGGTTATTTTTCTTTTAAGAGCAGCGATACATATAACACTGAGAGTATTTCTTCATAAAAAGGACAGTTTTCCTTCAACATGTATGAATACCCCACACCCCCTTAACACCTAACCTATATTTGAAATTTTCAAAGTCAACCTTCATTCTGATTAAATTAAACACACCCATATGATTTAAATTTTCTGTTTTCCTACCTCCATATTAATTCTTTAACAAGCAAACATATTTTCTACATTCATCATTTTCACCAGTTATTGAACATTGCCGATGACAAGATAAAAGCTTTAAAATCTCATAACAGAAATTTCTATGTCACAATGTAAATTGAAATCTAAATAAAAAACAAATTTAATTGTATTATGCTCTACAATCTACATTGTATTGAGCACTTTCTAAAAAATAAATGTTTGAATACTCTGAATTCTAAACCTTTTGATTCTCTTCATCTGGAGATATATATATATATATATATATATACGCGCCCCACGTGTGTCTTTGCTCTACTTTTGTATATCTTTTGTACTTTGTATCGAGCACTTTTTCTTGTGGTTGGTTCCGTTTGGGGTTTTTTTCTTTACTGCGGAGTATTGAATGTTTTGTTCTTATTCCGCGGATTTCTTTTTTTCTCCCCATTTATCCGACGCCTCAGTGCACCGGATTGTAACGGAATTAGGTTCTGTTTGTTAGTGGTTTTTTTGAAGGTTTATCTTAGTATAAATTTACAACCTAAATACTTACAGAGTCTATTTAGTTATTATTTTGATGATTATATATCTATATATATATATAAATAATACACATCCATCCATATAAACATGCAAACATCTTATGGATATATACACTCTTGTATTTACATAACCACCTATGAAAACCAGACATATATGTATATAATTAATACTAACACTTACATATACACGTATACAAACAAACCTTACATATATACACAAAAGGACCTACTTTCAGTTACATACATAAGACAAAGTAGCTGTACAAGCATATATGTCAGTTACATGTGAGGGTTCAACCACAATTTCCTCAATATGCAAAAATTATTAAAGGATAATTTACACACAAAGGAAAAGGAACCTACTAATAGGGAAAACTTTAATGAAAATAAAACCCCTTACAATAATGCCCTCAAAAATTATTAAATTATTAAAGGATAATTTACACACAAAGGAAAAGGAACCTACTAATAGGGAAAACTTTAATGAAAATAAAACCCCTTACAATAATGCCCTCAAAAATTATTAAATTATTAAAGGATAATTTACACACAAAGGAAAAGGAACCTACTAATAGGGAAAACTTTAATGAAAATAAAACCCCTTACAATAATGCCCTCAAAAAAAGTGGTTTTAGACAGGAATTATTCTACCTAGATTCCTCCAAAGATACTAGACCAAATAAACCTGAAAATAGAAAATGAAGAGTAATATGGTTCAACCCTCTCCTTCTGCCAATTATCTAATATTAATATTGGTCAATACTTTCTGAAATTGATCGACAAATATTTTAATCAGAACAACCCACTAAGATTTTTTTATAGAAAAACATTAAAGTTTAGCTATTTTTTGCGCTAGCAACATTAATGAAATCATTAACTCACATAATAATAGTATACTAGATAAATTTTATAACAATCAGCAAGATAGTAAACCCTCCTGTAACTGTAGTCAAAGGCAAATGCCCAGTTGGAGGTATATGCGAATCCCAAAAAGTTATATACTAAGCAACTATTTTCTCTAGTGAATAGAAAAATGAGAAAAAAATACATAGAAATTTTCGCCATACTCTGGAAACAGCGACTATATAATCATAACCAATCTTTCTCTAAACACCACCTAAAATATCAAACCACTCTGTCTGAGTATTTCTGGAAATTAAGACAAAAATCACTTCCCACAGATTAAATGAAAGATTATAGGTAAATATCAAACCCCCAATAGCTTCAGAAATAGATGTAATTTATGCTTAACCGTAAAAATAGAATTATGGAATTCAGAAAAACTAACCAACTTATCAACCAAAGAGATAAAATCATCTTTAGATTTAAATAGAATTTTAAAATTTACTTCATTCTGTCATGTTTACAGGTTCATTCCTATTTTGTTATCATTTGTTAGAAGTTTTTGCGTATTAAAGTGAAAATTTCCTATGTAATGGATGTAGATGTCAGTAGTATAAAAATACTTTGTTTTATGCATATAACTGAATATATTATTTTTTTTGTTGATTTGTATACTTATGTATATATGTGGGAGGTAATGTAATTCAAATGATCCTACTATATCACACCTGTGGATTCCCTCCTCTTTTTGTGTAAATTATCCTTTGATAATTTTTGCATATTGAGGAAATTTTAGTTGAAACCTCATCTGTAATTGACATATATGCCTGTATATATGCTTGTATATGTGTATGGCTACTTTGTCTTTTGTTCGTAATTGAAAGTGAGTCTTTTTGTGTGTGTGTGTATATATATATATATATATATATATATATATATATATATAATCGATCAAAAATAATGTTCAAACAAATCATTTCATATATATATATATATATATATATATATATATTTCCAAGTGAAGAGTGTGTAAATCATCTGCACAATCACACCAACATTGCCTGATGATGAGAACCTATCTCGAAACATAGAAACTTCCATGTCGCAATGTAAAATTGATATATATATACTATACTCATCCGTGGACAGATCTGTTTCGCTGTATCACAGCTCATCAACACAGTTAGACTCCGATCGCTTCCTAACCCAGGATTGAAACCTGACCAAATTGGTGTCAGTCGGCAATTCTACCTCTGGGCCACGAGTGTCCGGCAGAAGAAGGCAGACTTTTTAGCGAGCATATCATTATACACGCCCAATAGCTAGAGTGCTCTAATTCATTATTGAATGAGCGATGCGTATATATTTTAAGCAGCTGAGGAAGTTTTGGGTAAAATCCCAGCAAAATATCCAGGCTGGTTTGATAATTGTGTTGCAAAAAAAGAGTGGGGGTGGGGGGCAATCCAATGAACCACACAGTAAATCTGCAAAAGCAGAAGCTCAACGTGCTCTTTGACCTATGCAGGAAAAATGGTGGTCAGAGTTAGCAGATGAAATACAAAAGACAGCAAAATCAAATAATGCCAAACAGATATACTGCTTGATGAAACAGTCAAAATATATCAGAAAAATAATAAAAATTGGCAGCCATGACTTAATTTGCAGTTCGTCATCAATAAGTTCAGGCCAAAAAATATATTTCTTAAATTTGCCTGAATTTTTGATTCTATGAAGATTGAAATTTATTTTTGCACTATTTAACAAGATATTTCTCTTATAAATATTTTATATATTTTCACTGTGTTTCATAAAAACTTCCACATTACATATACAGACAAACTTTTCTTATAATTTTGTATTATATTTGTTTCTTTTTGTAGCTTTATAAACGAATAATTAGTCATTATGTAGAAGATTATGCCAAGAAAAATGAAAAACCTCATCCTTCCAATTCAACACAACTGACCTTTATGCCCTGGGATGAGAGGAATTCTGTATGGCCAGCCCTGAAAAGTGAAATTGCTCGAATATTTGATGATGTTATTGACCAGTTGCATATTTTCCATATCCAGGAGCTTTACGCAAGAGGATTAGATAAAACTGCTGAAGAGGTAAGTTCTGACCCCTAATCAGTGTGTGTTTGTGTGTTAAGAAGAGCAGTCCCCTAACAATTCATAGAATAAGGAAAATACTTCAGCATAAAACAACAGGCAATATGAAGTAAAACAAAAATCGTGTTAGCAAAAAATGCAGTAATCAAAATATCAAAGATAAGGATACTAATTTTTGGAATAGTGACAACACTTTATCACAGAAATGAAACCGTCTATTCTGATTCTGCCCAAACTGTTTCAAACTTTAAAAATTTACTTTTTTTAAAATTATTGTTTGGGAAGTTACATTTGAGATAGACAAATTTGGAAGCAGTCACAGTTCAATCAGAAATTGTGACTTTGATTTAATTTAAACAACTGTTCAATCAGGATGTGCATCATTTGTTGTTTATAGTAATATTTAACATGATATTCACCATATAACATGGTAGATGGTAAGCTAGACATGCAGTGTGGGTAGAACTCCCATGAGGCATGATAGTAATTGAAATATAGATTGATTGATTGATATGCTTTTTACATCTTATCATTGCAGGTTATTTAAAGCCAGGATTTTTTTTTTTTTTTTTTTTTTTTTTAGATGATAATTTAGTGATACAAGATCTTGCTAATTAAGCCATTGCTGGAGGGAGAAATGGTGGATTCATACCTTTCCCAAGAGTATTTGTGTATAAGTAAATATAATGAACCCAACTGGAACTACACACTCGGATTAACAATTCTGAGCCATTTCAGCAACTAAAACTGAATTCATAGGTTACAACCAGCAATGCTCGATAAAAAAATGTCTTAGGTAAATCAATAAAATCTGTTGATTTTTCTTTACCTTTTACATACCTGGGAACCAAAATAAATTCTACTAAAAATGAAGTGAAAATTTGCATGCATAGCTAAAGCCTGGGCTGCCTTGAATAAAATAATAGATGTGATTTGGAAATCTGATCTACCAGACAACCTCAAGCAAAAATTCTTTTAAACCACTGTAGAGGCAGTGTTAAAGTATGATGCCACTACCTGGATATTAACTAAAACCCTAGAGTCCGAGTTTGATAGAACCAACACTTGGACACTAAGTGTCATACTTACCATCTGGAGATAAAATTCCAACTAAATCACAGCTCTATAGACCCATCCATGGTATTTCTACTATCTTATGCAGAGTGTGCTTTGCAGGACATTGCTAGTGAGCAAAACAAGAAATTTCAAGTGATCTACTGCTCTGAACACCTAAGCATGGCACAGCTACATTGACCAGCTATGTTATGACTGAATACCACTCTAATGACCTTCCAAACTTGATGAAGGACTCTGATGGTTGGCATGATAGATTCACAAATGCCAAAGCTAACTCTACTGAATAAAAAAAATAATAATAAATACTGTCTTCTAATTTTACATGCAAAAAGTATGAATGTATTTAATTTTCATGTATAAACCCATAATTTTGTATGTAAAGTTGCAAGCTTGTTACTATTTTCTTGCTATAGTTTCTGGATCACAACCCCCTAAGAATGTTATTGTTGTTACATTGGGTAATTGCTAATCCTGGTAATTATGTCACTGCTTAATAAAATTTAATATAATTACATACAGGACTGTTTTTATCAACTCATTAAAAATTCAATATTACCTTCCAAACAATCTAATACAACAGTTCCCACCTCTTATTCAGAGGAAATATGTTCCAGGACTCACCCCACCCCGCCGTGGATGCTTGAAATGACATTTAGTGCCAAACTTATAGACGCTATTTTTTTCCCATACATACCTGTTAAAGTTTAATTTATAAATTTGGTATGATGTCTTCATTCATCAGGGCTGATGAGTAGAAACATCATAATGGTGTCCTTACAAAACTTCGAAGTTAGCATGAACCTCCTCAGTTAAAGCAATTCTTTGCACTTACCTTAATAGGGTGCAATGGACAAATTGTCTTAATTAGACAACACTGACATTTTATTTTGACAGATATATTTACCAAATTTACACTAAATATTTTTAAATACTAAAGAGTAAATTTATTCAATAAAATCACTATTGGCTTCAACCACAACCTCTACCCTCCACCCGACTTCAGAATCTCCTGTATCTTTTCTAGACGGTCTCCTTGTTGGTGAAAATTCCATAATTCTTGCCTTCAGTTCATCTTTGATATTACAAGGAGTTTTGTTTACAGAAATTGTCTAACAACTATGACTATTCTCTTGTTTGTGTGACATGATGCAGAATAAAACATTCAAGAAATATATCATATCCAGAAACAAGAAAAATTTTTGAAGACTCCACAACATATACAAACATAACCAAACTCACTAACAACCCAATCCAAACCTTAGGAATGGTCCATCACAAAATGATAAACCTAATAAAAGAACTCAAAACATTAATAGAACACTAAAAGAAAGCTTAACTAACCTAACAACTAAGCTGCCTGTTGAACCAGATCCAAAGAAGAAATCCCAACCCCAAAAACCCAAATCAAAGAGACAAATCAAACAACGAAAAAACCCAGGCATCCATACTACCACTACTAAATCTAATTAACCTACTCCCACAAAAAAAAAAAAAAAAATAGATAACACCAAAAACCCATCGCTAACCCCAAAAGAAAGATCTCTCAAAGAAGAGGGGATATAGCAAACATAAAACAAGAACCTCACTAATAGATAAATGGTATGGAGAAAGTGGAATAGATCACATGAACTGTGAAAAACCATAAAATTGACCAAACTTCAAACAGTCATACAGTTCACTCAAAAGTGTGTGAAGTCTGAAAAAAATATATCAGAAGTAAAATGCACAAAAAATATATCATACCCAGAAGCAAGAAAATTTTTGAAGACTCCACAACATATACAAACATAACCAAACTCACTAACAACCCAATCCAAACCTAAGGAATGGTCCATCACAAAATGATAAACCTAATAAAAGAACTCAAAACATTAATAGAATCACTAAATGAAAACTTAACTAACAACCAAGTCCCCCATTGAACCAGATCCAAAGAACTCCCAACCCCAGACTAATGAAACTGGAGATCCCCCCCCGTCCTCGAAAAAAAAAAAACAAATAAAAAAAAACACAAATCAAACAACAACAAACCCCAAACATTCATACTACCACTACCAAATCTAACAAACCTTTCCCCTCCCAAAAAATAGATAAGTCGAAGAGGAAGTAGGAAGGGGTTGGCTGTCTCTGACTATTCAACATCTAACTAATCGGATTCATGACCCATTCATTCATATAATTGACTCAATCACTCATGAGAATGAGAAAGCATTTGTGAAGGTAAGTCAAAAAGAACAAGAAGGATATTAGAATAATCTAGAATTGGGAGCAAACCTCTTGCATATGAATAGAAAATTCAGTAAATATACAAAAATAGACAAGGGTGTAAGACAAGGATGTGTCTTCTCACCAGACTTAGTCAACCTTTACACATGAAGAGACTCTGAGAGAACAAGAATACCTACCAGGATTCACTATTGGCAGCAACAATTTTAACAACATTAGATATGCAGATAACACAATGTTGATAGCAGACACAGAAAGAAAACTACACAAATTCCTACAGAAGGTAGTGCAAAAAGGACTAAGCCTCAATTAAATCTCAGAAGATGGAATGCATGGTTGTTAACAAAAGGGACAGCCCAAGATGTAAATTACAGATTGGAGATGACAAAATAAAACAGATGCAATAATTTAAATATCTGGGAAGCATATTAACATGGAAATTTGAAGATGCATTGGGATTGCAAAAGATGCCTTTCAAAAACTAAGCAAAGTATTAAGAAACAGAAAAATACCATTAGAAACAAACAAGAGTACTGAACTGTTATGTAGTACCAGTCCTCCTATATGGCAGTGAATGCTGAAGGAATGAAGAACAGACAAAGTAATAGAAATGCAGTTCTACAGAAGCATGTTTAGAATACCATAGACTGAACATGGGAGCAATAACAAAGTTCTAGAGACAGTGGCAATAAAAAGGAGACTTATCCTTAACATCAGGGAGAGACAGTTGAAATTACAGGGGCACATGATGAAAAAAATGAAAATGGGCTTAGAAAATTTGATACTCACAGGACAGATTGAAGGCATAAAAGCTGAAAGAAAAAAAATGCACAACCTTCTTGGCAAGCTTGAACAAAAGGATGATAGAACAAGGTTTAAGAGAGATGGCAAAAAGACAAAAGAGCTACAAAGGTTAAGAAATTGTGGAGAGCCATTATCATCAACATTCTAAAGGGACACAACACACAGAAGACAACATGTACAGTAGAGCCAAAAGTAGGCTTACATTTATCAGATATGCTCTTTGCATTTTATTATATTTGTTACAATGATTTTTTTTTTTCTTTTACTCATTTCACCCCAAGCAAGGCATTCCACTGCCACTATTGCGCATGGGGCTACATAGGGGAAGGTAAAGAGAAGGAGTGGTTAGACATAGGGAATGTCAGGAGGAAGGTGACAGATGAGTAAGGATACCGAGGATGAGGGTTGGGCAGATGGGAAGAGTATTTGATAGAATGGGAGCAGGTTAGTGTGTTAGGAGGTGTCTATTGACCTTACATTTAAACTCCTGGAGATTGTAGCTGTCAGGGAAGCAATTGTGTGGAAGGGAATTCCACAGTCGGGAAGTGCAAGGAAAGAAACTGTTGGAGTAGAAGTTGCAGTTGCATTTTATCGGTTTCACTGTAAAAGGGTGGGATCTAGTTGCTAATCTAGTATCTCGTGCAAATTCATATTTAGGGGCACCAGTGATCTAAGTTCATCGGAGCAGAAGCTGTGAAAGTATTTATGGAAGAGACACAGGGAAGCAACGTCACGGTGAGAGAGAGATTGCAGGCGGTCTGCAATTAATTATTTTGCAATTCAAAACTGTTCAATATTTGTTCAAAACTGTTTATGTACATTTGTTTAACAGTTTATGTTTATTTTTTGTAGCACAGTTTAATCTCTTAAATTTTTTATTTTATTTTTTTTTTTTTTAATCATTTCACCCCAAGCAAGGCATTTCACTGTCACTGTTGCGCAGGGTGTTACATAGGGCAAAGTGATGAGAAACAGTGGTTGGGGGGTTACATAGGGGAAGTGATAGGAAATGTCAGAAGGAGGGTGATAGATGGGTAAGGATACTGAGGATGAGGGTTGCGTGGATGGGAAACGTGTTTGAGAGAATGAGTGCGAGTTAGTGTGTTAGGAGGTGTCTATTGACCCTACATTTAAACTCCTGGAGATTGTAGCTGTCGGGGAAGCAAGTATACGGAAGGGAATTCCACAGGTGGGAAGTGCGAGAAAAGAAGTTGTTGGAGTAGAAATTGTGGTTCCATCTTATCTGTTTCACTGTAAAAGAGTGGGACCTAGTTGCTAATCTAGTATCTCGTGCAAATTCATACCTAGAGGGCACCAGTGATTTAAGTTCATCAGAGCAGAAGCCGTGATAGTATTTATGTCCTCCTTCAATGTTTTCCAAACCTCTCCAAATCACTACAACACAAAGCACAACACGAATCTCAATCTGCATCAATTTCAATAAATTCTTTTGAGATGTACTCTTTTAATTATTTCTCTACGTAAGGATCTCTCTCCTAAACTATGTTCTTTACTCATGCCAAAAGATACAGGATGCCAAAAGAAATCATTGGTGTTAGTTTAGGTGAATGTGGTGGTCATTTGATGCTGCCCCTTCTTCCAAATCAATGCTGTGGAAAGGTTAAGGTAGTCCCTTACTGCCAAAGTATAATGGAGAGGTACTCTATCTTGCTGAAAGAACAGTTCAATGAATTAGCTCTGGTTCTGAGCAGTAGATACATGAGATTAATACTGAATCAACTATAGGTCTACTTTTGGCCCAACCTGTAAAACATTTTTGAAAAGCCTGCCTCTTGAAAGTAAGCAAATAATTTTTGTTTTTTGTTCTATAGATTTTGTCAATTCTTGTGAATAATAATAAATGTCTTTTTTAACACTTGATGCATAAAAACTTCTTCTTTGCTTGTTGTTTGAGATGATTGAAGTTTTTTTTTGTTTCATCCAGGTGATGCTGACTATAAATATTAGCCCTGAACTTGGTGAAAGCCTTTTGGAAATCACAGGCCAACGAATAAAATACTTCATTGACAGACAGATCCCTTCCAGAACACTGGAAATCTATTCTACCATGACCACAGCTATATCAGGATGGCTAAAGAAACAGGTAAGAAATATCAATATATATATATATATATATATATAGCCCAGGGGTAGAGTCGCCAACTGACACCATTTCGGTCGGGTTTCAATCCTGGGTAAAAAAGCAATCGGAGTCTAACCGTACTGATGAGCTGTGATATGGTGAAACAGATCTGTCTGCAGATGACAATATATATATATATATATATATAATAAACACATTTGTGTTTGCTCAACACCCACAGAGCCCATCTGTGGTTTATACTGCTACTATGCTGAGCAGATCTTAGTTAGAGTTTCTGAGAAAGAGTGCATTATCTAGTGTGATCAATAGTGAACAAGACTTCTGTGCTCAATATCTCAATCATGATGATTTGCAATTTCATGCTAGCTCAACTATTGACAGCTCCCAAATAGATCTGTTTACCCAATTTCCCCCACAAGGCTTAGATCAACTCATTTTTAGGCATTTTCAAAAGGTACTGCATACTGTGATCGCCTCTGCATCTTACTGACAAATCAATCTTAGTAAGATTTGAACCTGTGTCTCGTTAAAATAGGTACAGGATGGTTCAAAACTAGGAGGACAGTAGGTGGAATAGATGTGTGTATCAGTTCCAACAAGATGGAGCACCTCCACATTATTCAAGAAAAGTCCGTGAGTATCTTGATGATCTATTTCCTGAGAAATGGATTAGCCAAAGAAGTTTAATTGATTGGCCAGCATGTTCACCTGACTTGACCCCAATAGATTTGTTACTTCCCACCTACTTTTGGACCACCCTGTATACCTATGAGAAATATTTATTAATATACAAAATAGTTAAAATATTATACATAAATTATAATGGACTATATATCACTTTTATGATACTACAACAAATTCGTAAATGGATGAATTCATACAAGGTCACTGGTGCCCAAAGCTAATGGTCACCAACTCATGCATTCGGAACAGCTCTCAGGTACTTCAACTCTATTGATTTGGATAGGCTCTCTAAATGTCCACTACTGTCCAGATGACAAATTTGCAGGCACTACCAATTTCTTTATTAACAAGCTTGAGGCACGTCTTAAAATGTTGCTTTCAGCAGAGAATACAATACAAAGACAGGTCATTTTTAATGCTACAAAATTTTAGCAGATTTTCTAAATTTCACAATAATAGCCAGGTTACTGAAATTCCAAGAAACAATTAAGTTATCTCAGAACATTCAAAAATTTACAAAGAAAAATGTTTTGAACAAAAAAATTAAGAACGGTAAATCTGCTAAAATCTTCTAAAATTTTGTAGCAATAAAAATGACTTGTCTTGTTGACCTTAACACCCACATGTGACATGCATTCTCTGCTGAAAGCAACATTTCAAGCCGTGTCAACAAAATTAATAGAACAGAGGTGGGCAAACTTTTCAATGCAAGGGCCACATTCAAACATTCACAATTTTATAGGGCTGTATAGTATATTAACCAAAATAATTAATATTTAAAATAAACAAAATAAGTGTTTCAAAGAAAAAAATGCAATTAATTTTTATTAATTAATATTTTAAAGAACTGTAGAAGATTCAGATGAAACACATTTATTTCAAAGACAAAGTATCTAATGATCTTTTTATGATCTCACACTTGTACTGATTTTTTGAAAGTACACATGGAGCCATGATTGGAAAAAACAACAAATCCTATCAGAAGTAAAATGATTTTGATGCACAACAATGCTCTATTACAGATGTGGGCAAACTACGGTCAACGGGGTGCATTTGGCCCGCCAAAGGAATTCATGTGGCCCATCAAATTTGAAAGAGAAATTATTTTTTCTTCTTTAAATTGCATTATTTTGTTTTTATCTAACATGTTTCACTCATCTGGCTCATTGAAGGTAGGAAAGCATTCGTCTGTAAAAAGAATAGTTGAAAAATCTGTCTTTATATATTCTGTTGCCCATTTTATTCAACAAAGTGACAGTACTTGAGGTGTGGGGGACAGTTTGAGAGGAATGTTTTCTTTCGTTTTTTTTTTTCATTTGGAACTCTGAGGAAATGAGGAAGTTTTAACTCTGTGAGAGTGGTAAGACAAGCCCTAGTCTGCAAAGGTCCAAACTAGTTAGATTAGAGAAAGGATTTCATCTGAACATTTTCCATCGAAGTAGCAAGAGAATAGTAACAAGCTTGAAACTTTACACACAAAATTATGGGTTTATACATAAAAATTAAATATATTCATACTTTTTGCATGTAAAATTAGAAAACAGCATTTATTATTTTTTTTTTATTCAGTAGAGTTAGCTTTGGCATTCATGAGTCTATCATGCCAACCATCAGGGTCCTTCATCAAGTTTGTAAGGTCATTAGGGTGCTATTCTGTCATAACATAGCTGGTCAATGTTGCTGTGTCCAGAGCAGTAGATCACTTGAACGTTCTTGTTTTGCTCACTAGCAATGTTCTGCAAAGCACACTCTGCATAAGATTGTAGAAATACCATGGATGGGTCTATAGAGCTGTGATTTAGTTGGAATTTTATCTCCAGATGGTAAGTATGACACTTAGTGTCCAAGTGTTGGTTCTATCAAACTCGGACTCTAGGGTTTTAGTTAATATCCAGGTAGTGGCATCATACTTTAACACTGCCTCTACAGTGGTTTAAAAACAATTTTTGCTTGAGGTTGTCTGGTAGATCAGATTTCCAAATCACATCTATTATTTTATTCAAGGCAGCCCAGGCTTTAGCTATGCATGCGAATTTTCACTTCATTTTTAATAGAATTTATTTTGCTTCTCACGTATGTAAAATGTAAAGAAAAAGCAACAATTTTTTTTGATTCACCTAAGACATTTTGTATCGAGCCTTGCTGGTTGTAGCCTATGAATTCAGTTTTCGAGGGATTGACATAGTCCAATATCATTGGCATCATTTTCTAGATATTGTAGAATGGTGACATTGGTAAAGGTGCCTAAATTATACTCCAATATACGCAGTAAATCAGAGATTTTAAAAATTAGAGTCTGGAATATGGGGACACTTGGGAATAGAAAATAAATGTTTTTAATATTATGATCGACTTCAAATATTTCTCTTTATTTTTCACAGGATCCCAGTATTTTATATCGTCCAGAGTGTAAAATGGAAGACATCCGACAATTGTTGAATCATGTGATCAACTGTTTGGAAGAAGAAAGTGAAGAATACAACCTGTCTCTTGGACTTGTTGATGTTGTTCATTCTTTATTATGACATGGCCACACTCAGTCCACACCTGAACAGTAAAGTCCTTTGGAAAAATCAACTGGTCCTTCCTTTGTAATTTCTTTGTCGTAAAGCCCTAAGTATTTCTCATTGCCATGTGATGCCAATTGGTCTTGGAAAATATCTGAGGGTTGCTGCAAGAGGACAAATATCTCATTTCTACTCTTTGTGTCTCAAATTTGTGATACTGATTTCCAGTCAGAAAATTTGATTAATTTAGGGTTTTTTTTTTTTTTTGTTTTTTTTTTAATAACACCTCTTCCTAAAAAATGAATTTGTATCATTGACTCTGAGGGGCAGTCATAAATTATTCTTTGATTGCCCTATGAAGAGAAACAACAGATTTTGTGGTGAATGTTCACACTTTGCACCCCTTGTATAATGAAGAAACCATTTTGAACAGTTTCTTTTCTCTTTTTTTTTTTTTTTAAATAATCCTTTATCTTCATTTGCTGGTGAGAGGGGTGGGGGGAAAAGTGTTCAGATCTGTTGAAAATTAACCAATGACAAAGAAAGCATTTGTTTTGTAGTGCTATACAATGATTTACCAGCTATTTCTATGATAGTTGTTTATTTTTTGTTGACCTTCTGTTGAAAAAAATTTCACTTTGATGTTAAACTATCTATCCCAACATCATGTAACTGCATTTTCCGATGAAGGCACAGTTCAAATGAACTTATAAAAATTTTAACTCTTTTTCTCATAACGAATACAAAATTATCATTCTGTAAAAATTTAGTATTTATAATCTCGGGATTAATTTCTTTGATATTTTTTTTCTTTGGATTATGATACTTATCACTGTCGTTAATTTTCTTTCCTTTTTTTTTTTTTTTAATTTTTTTTTTTTACGATGACCTTCATCTTTAATGTTTTTTTTTGTTTTGTTTTGTTTTGTTTTTTTCTACTATATTTTGCATGCTGTGCAATTCAACCAACTTAGGGCTGATGGGGCTTGGGGATAGGGTTACTTTCTTTTCTTTTGTAACCATATATAATATTGAATCTGTTGGAAATTATTCAAATATTACCAACCAGAATTAAATTCTTGTGCTTTTTGACTCTACAAAAAAAAATAAATAAATATTACTTACATTGGTTAATCATGAAGTCAAAATAAAGCTCTTTCTTAGGCTGTTTTCTTAAATTTCAATAACAGACAATATTCAAAATGAAAATGACAGTCCAAATAATAAACCCTTTGTATTTGAACTTGAGAAAACTTAAGCAAAATTCATTTTTATTTCTATCTGTTGATAAAATATAATCCAAATCATGTAAGCAAGTAAAAACTAACAAAAAAAGTTCTATCTCTGTTCCATAATAGTTTCTATATTTAGTGTACAAAATGCGTATTTATTTATTTATTTTTTTTTTTTAATCATTTCACCCCAAGCAGGGTAGTTTTACTGCTACTGTTGCGCAAGGGGTTAGATTGAAGGAAAGTGATGAGAAAGGAGGGTAGGTTGGGGAGGGTCAGGAAGAGGGTAATAGAAGGATGAGAATACTGGTGTGATGGGGGTGGAGTGGATGGAGAAAAGAACTTGAGAGAAAGGATGCAAGTTAGTGAGATAGATGACTATTGACCTTACATTTATACAAATGTAGCAAAAATTATGGAACAGATTTTTTTAAAAATACTGCCTCCATCCCATAATAGTTGTTACATTTAGTGTATGTATGAAATGTGTCTACACATGTAGCATCTATTATGAGACAGGGAGTAAAGAAAAATGCTATTTCTGTTCCATAATAGTTACATTTTGAGTATGAAAATGTGCTTGCATGCACATTTTTATACGCAAAATGTAACTATTATGGAACAGAAAAATGTAACAACTATTATGGGATTGAGATGTAACAACTATTATGGAATGTTTCCAAAGAATCTGATAATTTTTTTTTTTATTTTCATGATTAATTTTGATGCTGTTTCTATTATACCATAAAATCAATAAACAATACAAAGCATCATCCGTGAGAGAATTATTCTGATGTATTATATTCAAGCAAGACTTTTTGTATGGTTCTGATCTTGACTGGTTTTGCTATTATATATTTCTCAGTGCCCCTAACATTTTTTTAAACATTTTGTGATAGTCAAAGATTATTGCAACATAATTATCTAACATTTGTGACAGAAGAATATTTTTGTTTTTTTAAAAAATAACGTCTAAGTGAAAAATCAGAACAGAAAAAAAATAATTAAAAAATTTTTTTTAAAGTTT
The DNA here is from genome assembly GCA_037127315.1 of Ascarosepion bandense. NCBI lineage: Eukaryota > Metazoa > Mollusca > Cephalopoda > Sepiida > Sepiidae > Ascarosepion > Ascarosepion bandense. Next base: position 1,304,979 of record JBBBDQ010000151.1, read on the forward strand.
GGCTTTCATTTTTTCTTTCTTAATAAATTTAATTAAATTTCCTTTTTAGTGTTTTTATTTTCTTTAATATTTTGTATTTAAATTGCCATATTTCCTGTATACAAGTGGTAAGATACACCTTATAATTAGCTAGGTATTGTTTTGGGAAAAAAATATTTGAGGATTTCATAGCTTACTGTACAAGCAATTTCAAGTCGCCAACTCTACAGTGTCATTCTTTCTGTCACAACAAATTATCATATTTTAGATCTGTTAGTAAATATTTGTGGTTAATATTAACTAGCAGTATAGCCCGGTGTTGCTTGGGTGTAATGAAAGCTTTGAAACTAATCCATGGTCCTGGAGCTCAGATTCTTTGGAAAAAAACAATAGTTGTTTCCAGTTAAAGCAAAACCGTAGACTGAAAGAAAAATGAATGGATGTAAGTCAGATTTTGATTTCCTGCTATCGATATCAAATAAGTTTTTTTTCGTCGTAAACTGAATTTTGAAGGCTAAATAAATCCTCTGAGTAAATGTTATCATGGCTGAGACTAAGAACTACAATTATACCTACTTAGAGCCAAACCCGAAGCAAAATCTAAAATAAAAGGGCTGAAAAAATACAGACAGGCAGATAAACATACACACACACACACACACATAAACATCTTGCCTTTTATATATATATATATATATATATATATATATATATAATCCGGGGGTACCTCGACACAAAACCTAGCTAAGAACACTCGCAGACGCTTATAGTACAACTGTGTACATTTTCAAGAAAATCGGTTCAGCCGTTTCGGAGTCTATAGGTAACAGATGTACACACACACACACACACATTTATAAATAAGTTTAGATTTAGATTAGATTTTCAATAGTTTAGCACAATGTTATACCTATCCACCTCAGAAACAACTTTTATTTGCCACCACACGAGGACTCAACAGATGGTGTGTTTTACTGTTTCATGGTGAATCAAATGTTGATGCAACTTCATTCATATTCCCTTTTTGTCCTGTTTCATAATTTATATCTTTTCTAGCAATCATAACATCTGTGGAATGCAGGTTTTATCCTTGTATTCCTCAGGAATCTTGTGTGATCCAGGTCATCACTTTCATACTCAAATTGTCCTGTTTTATAAAACAGTAGCATCATTAAAAGGATCCAGTAGATCTTTTTCTGCTGGCAGTCTGTTTGCCTTGCACATTATCATCTTACTAATATTTAATCAATACAAAACCCAAGAGCCACTCAAGGTAGAGGATTACTGTGTGTGATGCATTACCATAAGAAAGAACGAGGAGTGAAGTTCTTGGAGTTACACAGGAAAGATATCAGCCAACTTTAGAGGTTGAGATTTAATTAGTGAATAATATTTTCAAGTTAAGCCAAAGACAATAGAAATATAGCATGGAAATAAACCTAATACAACACCCAATAGCCACTCAAGGTAGTGTGATGTTGTATTAGCATAAGAAAGGGTAAGAAGTAAAGTTCTTGGGGTCTGTGCAGGAAAGATAACGGCTAACTTTAGATTTGAAGAGGTCAAGATTTAATTAGTGAATGGCATTTCAGAGTTAATTTGGAGTTGTCAGAAATATAGTGTGAAAATAGACATTAGAAGGATCTGAAAAGCCAGTACTAAACAGGAAACAAGAGATAAACCTCTACTCCTATTTAAAAGACCTAGGAGAAGTGTGAACTGGACAATAGACAAATCTATTTACTCCAGTTAGGCTAGAAGAAAAGTAAATTGTAATTAGCGAATAAAATTTCAGTGCTCAGTTGGGGATACACTATTTACATTATTCGGACTATTGTCCTCATCTTAGTCATTTTTACAACATTTCGGCTGTTGTACATTCCGGCCTTCTTCAGGTATTAGAAATTTCAAACTGAACCCTTTATTACAATCACTGGGGGTATATTATTCTCATTCCTTGTGTGAAGCCACTTTTGGTAGTCATGAGTTCTCTTTTTAACCTAATTCTCTAAGTTATTTGTTCACCACTGCTGTAGCCTGATATTGAACTAACAACTCATTGGGTCAAGTCACTGGAACTAAAAGTTTGGTGACTTGAAGTGACTTTGCACAAGGAATGAGAATTATATACCGCAGTGATTGTAATAAAGGGTTCAGTTCAAAATTCCTTGCACCTGAAGAAGGCCAGAGTGTACAACGGCTAAAATGTTGTAAAAATGGCAACAAAGATGACAACAATAGTCTGAATAATATAGCATAAATACTACCTTATCTCAGAAGTATACCCAAATCAGTTGGGGATCTTAGAAGCATAGCTGAAATAGACTTTAGAAGAAACCATAAAGCCAATTTGAAACTGGAAAAAAGGGATAAACCTCTTGAGACAGTTTATCCCATACTTCGTTGATTGGCTACAACTACCGCCTCCAGATGACTTTGGAATCTCTTGCATGTTTTCTGGACCGTCTTGTTTAAGTGAATGCTGCCATAATCCCCATGTTTTTATGACTTTCTCCAGTTGTAAGAATTTTGCTTGCTTGTAATGTAGTCCATATTTTCACTTTCTCATTTTCTATAAGTCCTCCTTCTGCTTCCTCCATTCCTGAATTCATTTTTTGGTGTGTGGTGGTCCAAACTGTCTCTCAGCTTCCCTGTTGCCATTTTGTTTAGTAAAATCTATTACTTATAAAATTAATTACATTTAACTTGAAATAAACAGTGAATGCCAGTCTTCTTGGCTTTGATGTCATTCGGTTCCTTCATGAAAGTTTATCCTCTGCTCAATGACCAAGCCCATAAGATTGGTGGCATAGCCTGCTTTGATGATGGTTATTGGCTTGTCTTCCTGCAGATGGCATCAGTGAGGTATCATCACTATGAACAAAAATAGTATGTATTGGGAACTGGCAGTACATTTGGAATTAACAGTAGACCAATTGAGCTAACTAGTTTGTTTCAATAGTACACAAAGTATGGCAATAAAGCTGGTATTCTTGGTGTACACAAGAAATATAACCATCATCCTGTATTGCATTAGAATTTGTAAAGATACCATATAGTATGTGTAGGTAAACAAGACTTACAGTACCGATAGGAAATTTCCTATCTAGTTATCAGCATTGCTTGGAAAAAAACAATATACAGGGTGCGATGAATAAATTGTCGTCTAAATGATACAAAAATGAAAATGACACTGACATCTCATTTTAGCAGATATATTTATCAAAATTAGATAAAAAAATATCTTGAAATACTAAGGAATAATTTTATTAAATAAAATCAACATTGGCTACAACTACTGCCTCCAGATAACTTTGGAATCTCTTGCATCTTTTTTGGACCGTCTTGTTGTTTAAGTGAATGCTGCCATAATCCTTGCCTCCAGTTTAAGGAATTTTGTTGATCTCTTGCTCAACTGTACCCCATACAAAATAATCAGGGAGATTGCAGTCTGGGGAGTTAGGTGGCCAAATGTAAGGGGCTTTGTGGTTGCATAAATTGCCTGACAGCCATGACTGGGTTCTCTTGCTTGTGTGGCATGGTGCAAAATCGTGTTGCCTGACATAGGGTCTTCCAGCAGCCATCCTCTTGACCCAGAGCAGCACTACATCCTCAAGGCACTTGATGTAGGCCTTCATGCTGAGTCTGAGGCTCTGTTCTAGTGATTACTTCAAATACCATGATATGTCATTCAACACTTTCAGAACCCTCTGCACTGTCCTCAGATTGACACCTAAACACTCTGAAATATTCATATTTGAGCTTCCGGCACAAATCCCAAGCAGTACAGCATTCCATTTCCAAATTTATTGTGCTGTAAATTGCATATTTTTCTCACATATGGTGCCCAACTGAACCTACTATACTGTGCAATCAACAAAAAAAAAAACAAACCCTGTGTATATGCAAAATTATAAAATGGCAACAATTTACCCATCATACCCTGTAAAAGGTATGATACTAATAGGGTATATGGTATTTATTACATATGAATGATAATTGTAGGCTTATATGTCTGAGGTTTGTGAGTGTTGGTATACTTCACTGTACAACTTGACCTTTTTTTGATAAAACATAGGGTGATTTTTTAGGGCATTTTTCAGGGGGAAAAAAAGTCTTAGCATATGAGAAATATGGTAATATTTTCCAAAACGTTTTACAAATCAGATTATCTCCTTAGAAATCTTGACAAATGCTCATTATATCTTCTCCCTGAGAGAACACAACGAGTATTAAATACAATATGACAAGTTTGCTGAAGTTGAACCATGAACTTTTCAGAACCAAACTTATTTCTTCCTCCTGCCTCATCCTCCCAAGTATGTGCAAAATATGAAGGGGGTGCTTAAATATGAAGGGGTGCTTAAATAGTTCTTTGCCCAACCAAGGAAGAAAGACAAAAAAAGAACTTTTTCTGTTTTATCATCTGATCACATTTGGGGAAACAAGTTGGGCCAAGATCGTCTCAGAGCCCCAGTTGTTAATTCCCCTACCCCCAGACATGTGCAAAATATGAAGGCTGCCGAAAAGTTTCTGACCTGACCAAGAATGGAATTAAAAAAAAATATTAATTTTAATGTTTGGGATTTTACGAAATGGGTTGTGCCAAGAACTTTTCAGCACATTCTTTTATTTAAATAATTTTAAACTTTAGATAACTTTTGCATAAAATTCTAATCTATAAAATTATCTGCATGTATCTTGTTAATAGAATTTCCAGGATTAATATATGCATTTTTCCACATTTAAATCTCTCTGAATTCTTGAAATTCAGGCATGGACCATCTGAGAATGATTCCTGGGGTTTCTCAAAACCAGCGAATGAACCTCCACGCTCCTTGAGTTCATTTATAGATCTGGTTTATGAACGTGTGTTAATGACTATGTGATAGCTTTTTTGTGTTTTTTAATTATTTTTAATATAACATTATTGTTTAAGAAAATTTCTTTCTCTTTGCTAGTCTAAAAACAGAAATTTTCAATAAAAGACAGAACTGAAACAATTCTTTAAATCTATGCCCAACAAACATTCTTGGTTTCTAATGATACATTTAATTTGAACAGTTAAAATGTATGGTGGGGTGCTGAAAGGTCATCAGTTTGATCCACTTCCAAAATCTAACCAATACAATATTTTTTTAATCTGTTTTTAGTTGGGCTGAGTACTTTTCAGGAACTTCTCATACCAAAGCCAAAAATCTTTTCCTTTTTTTTTTTTTTTTTTTTTTTGTTACATATTTTCTCAATTTTCAGAAAATATAATAAAAGAAACAGCAACCTCTATCATGTTTTTTTTTTTTTTTTTTTTTTTTTTTTTTTTCAGTATTGTCAAATTCTACTCCAATAATAGCATCTTGCAAAATATGCTTTTGTTATATGGTTGTATGAACAACAAATTTATTTATAAATTTAATTACAATGTTAAAATATTACATACAAATATACATTGTGATATTCTAAGGCTTTTCACTCCATCCAGTACAGTAGTTTCAGAGATGAAATTTAACATAAGCAATAACAAGTATAAAAATTTTACACTTTTTGGAATTGTGGCTTTTTTGATGTTCAGCTATTTTCAGAACTAAAATAAAAACAGAACAATTATAAAATGTATTAAACTTTCAGATACACAACAACAAAAAAATCAAATTCTTTACTTTTAAAATGAAAGTATGTCAATTCATTTAATAATAGGATTTACTCCAATATAATATCTCAGCTATCAAACATTAGATTTTAATTGGGTAGGGTTTCTGATACTCAACACAGTAAACACTTTATATCTACTGCAAGAATTCTTGTTAGACAAGAATAATCTGGAATGCTTGGAAGCAATCAGCAACATAGTTTGATGAAGTTATCAAAAAAAAGGTGTTGTGTGTGTATATATATATATATATATATATAATTTTTTTTTTTAATGTATGCTATTTTTATGGGAGAAAATTTCTCTATCACAGACAGTATGTAAATATATGAAGTATGAACATAGGTATCAGAATTATCGCTTATCAGGCCTTAAGTTTTAGCATGAAACAAACTTACCATACAATGTTGGTACCTATTCCCTCACAGCTTACACACACACACACACACACATACACTACCTGTATGTGTGTGTGTTTGTGAATAAAGGAAAAAGGAAAAGTCATCTTAGCCAACATGTTTTCATAAAGTATTTCACAGAAAAAATATGACAGCTAAAATTTTTTCTTTTGTCTTTATTCAGATATACTCTGAAATTTTATATATATATATATATATATAAAATGGCAAGAGGAAAATATTTTAGGCCAATGTGTTTCATTCTTTGATAAACTTTATCAAATCAAAGAACATGAAATTGGCATAAAAGCTTTTACTCATATCTTGACCAATATATTTATGTCTAAATTTTACACACACAGTGTATAAGAAATATTTTTACAAACTTCGGGGAAGGCAGGTTTCTCATACCAAAACAAGGACAAAGTCCATATAAACATATGTCTGCAAATCCTTCATTTTTGAGTTATTAATTTTAAAGAAAGTTTATGGTAGGTGACACTGTGTTGCTATGTAGACTACATTTGTCAGTCATGTACATTTGTGGCTCATATCTCTTCAACATTTAACTTGCGTAATAGTTAATTGAGAAGTGTTCAATTTAACAATGCCAGGATATTCAAAGTTTATTAGCATTTTGGGGTTGTATCTTGGGCTGTAAATTTAACAGCATCTACAGTCAACTTTAAACTTAAAAACAAAGGATTTCCAAACATATATTTATATGTCCTTGTTTTGGTGTGAGGAACCTGCCCCCAAAATTTGTAAAAGTATTTTGGATACACCCTGTGTGTGTATTGTGTATTTGGGCAACAATCTCTCTCTTATACGGGTTTCATTGAAAATGACAGACAAGGTATCATAATGTTTTTTTACATAATTTTTCATGTGTTTGTATAATTTTTTTCTTTTTGGAACTCAAATTATGTAAGAATTGTGCAAAGGTTTTGTACTTTCAGCTATACCTTTATCACAAATTAATTTTGTTTTTCTTGTAACCAGTGTCATTTACGAATTCACATGTCCTTCAAAAAACTGTTCTTCAACTATCCAAATCTATAAATAATTACACTGGCTACACCACCACAAAATTGATGTGAAGATTGACATTGCACCTTTCCCACAACATTTCCATCCGATCTCATTTAAACACACATCAAGATCTTATAGAACCTGTCCGTGACATACTTGTTGATAATACATACATAATAGCACCATCCACATTAGAAGATTAAAAATAATAGAGGCATTACTAATACAAAAGAAAAATCTTATACTTAATAACATCAATTATGAACATGGTACCAATGTGCTTACTATGTTTGGAACTTTACACATGTTTATTTACAAGTGCTTGAAAGCACAAAACCTTTGGATAATATTTATATAATTTGAGTTACAAAAAGAAAACATTATATGAAAACATGAAAAATTATATAAAAAACTTAATGACAAAATACCTTGTCTGTCATTTTTATTGAAACACACACACACACATATATATTAGTAATCCGCAGAAAACACAGTATTCATGCTTATTGAATCTGGAGGAAGATTTTCTAAAAAGAAAATGTTTCTGGTGGTAAAAGATAGTATCTACTCTATTATGCCTAAATATCTTTCTTAATAACAGTATTTGTAACTGTAATTATAATTGATGATAATTCTTTATTATTAATGTTCAAGCAACAAAAAAAAAAAAATTTTAACTTGCTTCAAAAAAGCTAGTTAGCAATTTTTTCCCACAAAAATAATTTTCTGCTTTTACTAATATTCCATTTTTTTTTTATACTAAATTCTTTACAAAGTTACTGTACATGTCTGCTGTCAGTGAAAATGACCACTGACAAAAGTGAACAACAACAAAAATTGTAAAATAGATATTTTATTCATGTTGCTATAAGAAGTTATGTGAAGCCAATTAAAAACAATTTTGCTTTACTTGTGCTGATAATTCAATCAATTTCACATGACTTAACTCTGGGAATAATACTTACTCCCATCAGCGCTCGTGAATCATATTAGCATCATTATAACCAGTTAGATTACCTAGCAGAGATTGTTACTTTCACTATTATGTAAAGAGCTTGCTTTTAATGACATTCAAGCGAAACCATTAAAAAAATTACTTACTCATAAAAAATATTTGAAAATTGTTTTGGAAATAAATTTTGCAAATTAGCATTCTTTAGACATTCCATCAGCTGTGGCACTTGTCAGAATTAAAAAATATGGATTTTTCATCGATGGAGGAGAGGGCTCTTTATGATATCAATACAGTGTAAAATTGTTCCCTGACTTTTACACTGTCTTGCGTACGAAAATAGATTTTCAAAAACATCTTTTAAATGAAGAATGTGCATTGTGGTTCAGTGGACTTAAAACAAGAAATCTGAGAGCCAAGTTTGAATTCCAGTTGAATTTGTTGCATTCACTTATGCACATATACCCTTGGGAAAGGTATTAATCCATCACTTCTTCCTCCAGCTATGGGTTAAATAGCAGGAAAGATTAGGTTCTATCAACTGGATTGGTAATCAGTCTACCACAGAAAGTCATGACAACTTACTGTGGAAAAATCTTCTGCCCAGTATGTCATGTCTTTTTCGAGACATGATCACCCAAGCCTGTATCATGTATGGCACTTAACTGACTGACTGAAATGAAGAACAAATGGATATATATCAATTTATAATTAAGGAACAAAAATTTAAATAAATAAAACTATCCATTTATTCTTCATTTAAGATAAATAATTATTAACCTCAAATGTTTGTGCTCACAAAGAAATCCCATACAAAAAGAATTTGTTTTTCGTTTATTTAAAAAAAAAAAAAAATTAAAAATTTGGAAAATTAAAAAGTATGCAGATATCAATGATGTTACCCCATTTTCAAACTTAATGGGTAAATAACAGCTTAGTCTTGGGGTTCCCAATTTTTTTAGCATCTTTGTCTACTTTCACATTGAAAAATTTGTTACCACTCACCTGTATAAGGGAATATTCAAAAGCATGCCAAAATTGTTTTATAAAAGTTTTTTTACTGGTTCATAAACTGACTTCATAATGTAGTGAAAGATATTAAAGGGAAGAAACAAATAATACTTACTTAGGAGGTGGTTGGTGTTAATGATACTGTATTACAAAATAAATGAAAGCAAACTTAACCAGTGAAATAGATATATATATATATATATATATATGTATATAGGGCCGTAGCTGATGTTAAAAAAAACACTGGGCACGGAAAAAATTGCCCGGATTTAATAGTTGACAATATGATGACGTCATCAGTGTCATCCATTTTCAGAAACTATGATTTTTGCGGATTTTTTCGGCTATTCCAATAGAAATTAGGCACAGAATGTTTGGACTTTCTGAGTATAACCAGCCTTTTCTACCAAAATTAATAAATAAACGGATTTTTACTGCATTCATTCAGATGTTTGCTTCATTTTTTTTTTCTTTCTTTCTTTCTTTGTGAATTGTTTAGTTTGGTTTCTGATGAAGACATTTTTCTTTTCCCAGATTTTCACTCTGATTGCACAGATCGGCCCAGATCCGTGCCTGGTAGTCAGATACAGCCATACACACACATATATATGTGTGTGTGTATATATATATATATATAAAATTCAGTTTTATGGTTGAGGTTAGTCTCATGATTAGTGTTGTCAATAAAACTAAATGATTTTTGTTCATAATTATAAAATTAAAAAGAATATATACTACTTGACAGTAGTAATAAAAATTTAGCAAATATTTTTTTTTACGCTATTTCCATTGTTCAGGCTATTGTCCTCATATTTATTACCATTATTATGTTTTGGCTGTTGTACACTCCAGCCTTCTTCAGGTGCCAGGAATTTCAAACCAAACCCTTTATTACAATCACTGGCGTATCAGTCAGTTAAGTGCCATATGTGATACACGCTTGGCCGATCATGTCTTGAAAGAGACATGACTGACTGGGCAGAAGATTATCCCACAGTAGGTTACCGTTGCTTTCTGCGGTAGACTGGTTGCCGACCAAGGCTATAGAACCCAATCTGTCCTGCTATTTAACCCATAACTGGAAGGAAGAGATGGATTAATACCTTTCCCAAGGGTATTTGCGCATAAATGAATACAATGGATTCAACTGGAATTCAAACTCAGCTCCCTGGTTTCTCGTTCCAAGCCGATATCCACTGTACCACAAATATCATTCTCATTTCAGGTGCAAAGCCACTTCTGGTAATTATCTCCCTTTAACTTTCTAAGTTATTTGTTCACCATTGCTATAGCCTGGTATTTTAACTCACAACTCTTTGGGTCAACTCACTGGAACAAACCAACATCTATATCCACTGGGCTGTATTTTTTTTTTTTTGTTTTTGTTTTGGGTCTTTCCTTATCTGATTTATATATGAAAAAAATGTTATTTCATCTCAAGAACTATTTGAATGTTCATGACTTTTCTCAAGACTATGGAAAATACAAAGTATTCATTGTTTACGAGGGAATATTTACATCTTATCTTGGAATGTGGCCACAACACAGAGTTGCTTACTGTGTGTTATGGCAGATTGCGCATCAACATGAGATATTATTTTCATGTTAATTTTTTGAACCTACTCTGGCTCAAGGCATGTTGGAAGAGAACGCTTGGAGATTTTTTTTGCAGTAGATTGCCAGTTCCTTCTGCAGTAGACAAGTTACCAACCAAAGCTACATAATGCTGTCTGTCCTGCTATTAACCCTCTCCAAGCTGGTTTTAAATTCAGAGTTTCCTTCTCCTAGACCAATTGCTAGTGGAGATTCTGGGGGGTGGGGCAGTTGAGCCAAGCACCCTACCACCACCAATTTTGGCTGGTCCCTTGGTTGGCACCCCTGGCAAGCTTCAAAAATTTATGAAACTGATCAGTGTCTGATTTTGATAAGATTTGATCTTCAGCACTTTCCCCTTTGCATTTTCTTTTTCATTTATCTTTTTAAGGACACATACAGAGACTATTTTGGAAGAAAAACAAAATAAAACAACCAGATAAACAGAAACAGACATGTTGTTAGGTAAAGAAAGAGAACTTAATAGTCATATTTTCATATCTGAAGGAAGACATTACTTAGAAGTAATGTCCCCCAACTTGATATGTAGATATATAAGCAATCAATGATTTATGACCGAGTGAAAGAATTGGTCAGTAATGTTCTCAAATCTATTGAAAACAGTTGGCACTGAATTCAAAGACACTGCTTGAGTTTGCTTCCTCCTCTTCCTTAGAAAAATCTCAACCCTTAAGTAGCCTCCCCATTTTTAGAGTTCCATAATTGCCACTTCCAGTTGCCATCCAATGCTATAGAACCCAATCTGTCCTGTTTTCCCATAACTGAGAGAAGAAGAGATGGATTCATTCCTTTTCCAAAGGTATTAGCACATAAGCAAATGTAATGAATTTGACTGGAATTTGAGCTCAGTTCCCTGATTCCTCATTCAAAGTCACTATCCATTACTTCACTGTGCCTTCAACTGACTCAGTTGTTCCTATTTAGCCTCCTTTTCTTTGCTTTTTTTATCCTGGTTCTTTGCATATTTTCTTTGAATATTTTTTTCTATGTAGCATATGTTGAAATACCTTTTTTTAATGCTTAAAGCCTTATATTGCTCACCATTTTCTATTCAGTTGCTTATCACCCACCCAACTGCTGAAATTGTCCGCTGGTGGGCGATATCACCCTGGTTGGAGAACCTTGTCCTAGATTGATATTTTAAAGAACAAATGAAAGTAAACCTGGTCATTAGAAACTACATATATATAAAATTTAGTGTTATGATCAAGGTGTTTTTAAGGTTAGGTCTAATGTTCGAAGTGATGACAAAAATTAAATGTATTTTCTTCATAATTATAAAGCTAAAAAGAATATATGCTCCTAGCAACTAATAAAATTCCAGCAAATATTTTTTTATTTTTAGTCTTCCCTTATCTGATCTGTATCTGAAAAAATTTTTATTTTGCCTGAAAAACTATTATAATTTAATGGTTCTTCTCACAACTATAAAAAATACAAAATATATTCTATATTTGCAAGAATATTTACATCTTATCTGGAATGTGACCCATTCGTTCCCAATTAGCCTCTTGTTTTAGGGAATTTTTTTATACATGTTTGCATAACTCCTTCGAATATGTTTTTGAGTAGCTGATATGTTGAAATACCTTTTTATTATTCAAATCCTATATCACCCACTATTTTCTGTTCAGTTTTTCATCCCCCACTCTACAGTTGAAGTTACCCACCAGCGAGCGATATTGCACAGGTTGGGAAACTCTGGCTTAATCCAATAACTCTGTAAAAATTTAGGACTGATTTTATACTCTATTGATATTATGAACAAGATCCCTCTTCTAAAATGATAAAAAAAAATATTATGTGTCACAGCCTAAGAAATGACTGAAAAAAAATAAACATAATTATTTCCCCCGAACATTTTCCCTATTTTTTATAAGTAAACCTGTCTATTTAAGTAATGCAATGGGCTCACAATCAGACATTTGTCATTTCTGAAACATACACTGATATGTGCCATATATAATCTGAAAATAGACAGTCTCTGGAGTTCAGAACTGGTCTAAATTTGTGCTAACTACAAGTATTTGTCAAGTTATGGTGATTTTAAAATTAATCAATGCTCACACATGTTTAATCATTTATCTTTATAGGTCAGTTCTGGATTGTTGCTTTTTTTTCTGATTCTTTTTGCTTGAAAAGTGATTGGAATCTTGTTGAAATAAATGTTGAAAGTGATTGAGAGGTTTAATTTTGCACATTAAAAAAAAAAATATGACCTATCTCATTTTGGTGCCCTACAACACAAAATTCAGTCAACACAATCTTTTGCCATATTTTGCCTACTTTTTTATCTCTGACCCAAATAACTTCAAATAACACTAATAAAAAATGGCCTAGAGAAAAAAATTTTTCCCTTTTAATGTAAATTTGAAAATATCAAAATAATTTAAATCTGCATAATATCCAAAAATTATACTTGAAATATGTTTAAAACTACTCAGTTCCTTTCATGCATTAAATTGATAATTATTTACTTTTGATAATTATATACCAGATACCAAATATTAGTTTTTGATGTAATTTTCTTGGTGTTATCAGAAAACCATGATCTAGATCGGTAATTTTCAACCTTCTTTTTTTTGTGGCTCATTTCTGATGTCCAAAAAATTTTAGACCCACAAGCAGAAATAGAAATTCCATGTATCAGGAAATACATTTTCTTTACAAATTTTTTCTGTAAAATGTTATAGAAAATATAAATTGTGACTAATGAAGACACTACTCTTGGTGCCTCCAGGCCTATTTAAAATATTTCTCAGGCCCACTTCTGAGCTTAAGGGATTTTCAACTGTGGGCTCTTATCTAGACCATTATTCCTATATATTTTGAAAGTGCTAAATCCCCAAAGAAGTGTAAAGGGATTAAATGTAAAATTTATACTGTTTTAGAGAATTTGGGTTCTTCACTGCAGACCTAAACCCTTATTTTTAATTAGAAATTTTAAGTACAAATAATATTAATACGTTTCCATAATTGAGTAGAAAATCATTCAAGAAGCTCAAAAACAAATTTCTGCCTGGCTCTTTTACTGCCACTAAAGAGATCTTTTTACTCATTGACTCAAAAAGGTTAATGTCAAAAACTATACTCACACACATTCAAATTTTGTGACATTTCAATAGCACCTTGTATATATAAGCACTTCATATGCTCTTAAGAATAGACAACTCATAATGAATATATACATACGCAATATCATACCAGGAGGAGTTAATCTGTATTGTTGAATTAATCTTTGAGTATGTTATTCTTTCTTCATTCTATTTCTTTTGTTACAAATAGGAAACAAATATACAAGGTCTGGTCAAAAATTATCAAGACTGTTGCTATGGTGATTAAACTAAAGTATGCAAAGTGAAGCTGCTTGGCACCGAGTGATCTGGAACTCTGTTGTGCTTGCATACTAAATTATATGATTCTCACTCATTTCTATTGTTTATAAAAGTGCTTGGAAGGTAAGTGTGTAGAGTGCGGGAGTCTCACTACACGGCCGAGGTTCCATCTGTGACCATAGCTGAGAAAATTGAACAAATAGTCTGCTTCAAATTTTGCCAAAAAGCTTTGATACCTGCACAGACCAATTGCAGAAAGTATATAAAGATGAGTAAATGAGCTGGACACAAGTGTACAAGTGGTTCAAACATTTCCAAGATGGCTGCCAAATCATCAGTAATGCACACTCTAGCATACTCACAACCATCAAAAACTAAAGAAAACATCATAGCTGTGTGCAGCTATTCAGAAAGATTGTCAAGTCACCATGCATGAGTTGTCAGAGGATGCAAACATTAGTTATTGTTCAATTTAGTCCATTCTTACTGAAGATTTGGGTATGAAACATGTCTGTCATGTTTATGCCAAAACTGCTTTCAGTTGACCAAAATGAAAACTGTGTTTTAGCTGCACAGGATCTTGATTGTGTTGAGAAAGAGAAAAAAATATTTTTGAAAAGTCATAACAGGTGATGAATCGTGGATATATGTCTACAACCTGTTCGAAGTTGAAGATCCCATCCTCTCCAAGACCTAAGAAAGCACAAATTTATTAAAGAAATGTGAAGAAACTGTCGACAGCTTTCTTAGACTCCAAGGGCATTGTTCACCACAAGTATGCTCTGTTTGGTCAGATTAAACAAGGAGTACTACCATGATATGTTGTAACATTTACAAGATGTTGTTTGTCAAAAAAAGACAATTGCATGACTCCTGTTAGTGGCAACTCCACAATGACAATGCCCCTGACCATTCAGCACAGCTTGTGTAGCAGTTTTTGGCTAACGACAACATTCCCGAGATCCGACAATCATCATATTCCTCTGGTCTTGCCCCTTGCAAATCCCACTTGAAAGGAACAGAATTTCAAGACACTAAGGAAATCCAAGGGAATGCTAAGAGGTATCTGCTCACTCTCCCCAAAATAGTAGTTCCAGGAATCATTATATATATATATATAATGATTTAAGTGTTGACATGTAAAAATGGGAGAGAAATAAGATGGCTGCACAAGGAAAGCAAGACAATGTAGTGGACAGTACAAATAGACCTTAAATCATCAGAATATCTTTATTGATATCTATCCCCCCTCTCTCTCTCATTATTAATTATAGACAAGTTTATCTTTGTTTTTAATGCAATGCTCAGCTTATTTCACATTCCACCATGCCTCAGTAAGCAGCATAGATTAGGAATAAATATATAGCCTATAACTAAGTTTGAAGTCACATCCTAGATCCCTGAGAACCCAGATCTCAGTTACAAATTGGCTTATGAGATGTCTGTTCAGAAATTTCTCAGGCCTGAAGTTACTAATGAAATATCTTGCCAGAAATGCTTCAGTCTGAAGTGGCTGATGAGATATCATACCAGAAATGTTTCCGTCCTGAATTGGCTCATGAGACATTTTGCCAGAATGTCTGTCCTGAAGTAATTCAATTCATTTTTTATTAGTTTATCATTTATGGTTACCTTTTTATGCTTAGAATTTATTCATTTATTTATTTATTTATTTATTTTTTTTACAAAGACAGAATGTAAGTTCAAGTCTCAACAGAGGCTGCTTATCTAATTCAAATTGTTATAACCCATGCAGTATATTTTACTGTTAGGTAAGAAAGGAAACTCTGGCATCTCATTAATAACTGCAGATATTAGGAACTGTCTTCACTCCTACCCTTTAGGTGTAATATGGAGGCCCAATTCAGAGAATGAAATCCCAGTGTTAAACAAGATATTTTGTGACTTGTAATTACAACTTTAAAAATTGAAATCTGAATTACTTTCTTCCTCATTATCTGTATCTAGAGACTTTTGACTTACTCTATAAAACAAATGAGTATTATCATCATCTCCTCCTCCTCATCATCATCATCAATGAGTTTCAGCTGTTTAGTTCACTTGTCTTTCTCAACTGTTTATCATATTTAATAAGTTTGATGTTTTTTTTCCAGCTCTTCCATCTCAGTTTTATTTTTTGGCATGTGCATGGATCAATAAGCCCTTTGTCTAACATAGTTATTAGCATAATTCTGATCTGAAATTTTCACTGTATAATGTTAAATCTTAGTACATTGCCGAAAAGAGTAAATTGTGTTAAAAACTAAATATTGTGCAAAATAAATGCTTTTCCTTTGTCATTAGATTATGGACTTCTTGATATGCATATTTGTGTGTTTTTATATATATGAGATAATGGCAACTCATGAAGACAGAGTGGATAATCCAAAAGATTTTATCTAATTAATATAAATTAGATAGAATTAAAGAGCTCAATGGATATTATCCAGAGTAAATATATTGAGAAGAAAATTGTGTTAAGTTTTCTTCTTTCTTTTTCTCTCTCTCTCTTTCTCTTTCATGTATGTGTATATATATATATATATATATATATATATATGCACACACACACACACTTAATAGCTTTGTTATATTAGACTGAACACTGTTTTATTAACACCAGAAAAATATTTATATATGTATGTGTACTTGCATGTATATGTATATTTATTGATATCTATCCCCCTTTTTCTCTTTTTCTCAATGTCTACAATAATGTGAAGAAAGTTCAATAAGAAATTTACTGTTCTTTAATGTTTATTTTTAATTTCACAGTGTTCATTGCAAAAGTAGAGCTAAATATTATTGTAATATAATTAATTTAACATTTTCGTGATACAGAATTTCTCATGTTTCAGAATCATATTTTTACTATGACTCCATCATCTAGCAATCATTTTTTTTGTGGGGTGGGGGTGACTAATGGAAAAAATTTTTCCAAAAGTGAGGGGTATAATTAGCTTTTGGTTAGGTTCTCAAATTGCAGGGTCATATATTCATTCTTAACGCTTAAACAGTGTCTTCAGAACACTGTCATTTCTTTTTTATAGTTTAGTAAATTTTTATTTTTCATACTTCTGATATATAATTTTTATTTTTCCTATAGTCATCCCAAAAATGATCGCTTGTCATAGTTAAAATACGCGACAAGAGTTTTCATAACTAGTAGTAAAGTTTAATAACTGGTAGTAAAGAGAATGAACTGAGTCAACACTGCCTCACTATTGTCTCTCTAAATGAATTCAGCCAATGCTGCCTCGCTATTGTCTCTCTCTCCATGGGTGTGACAAAAGAGAAAATATATATATATATACAAATAAATACACAACAGTCTTTGTTATAATAAGGGGGATTACATTTTCTTTTCTCTATATCAAAAAGAAAAAAAAACAGTTTTCTTTATAATTATGTAAATTCTTTTTTCTCCTTGTCATTGCCTCAGATAAACAATGAGCTCTTCCAGCTTACTTGCAAGGACAAATCTAGAATAGCTTGCTTGTCACCTGCCCACAAAATGGAACAAAAGATATTTCAAAGATGCTGTTTGGTTTTAGAGAAGGAAGAAAAGAAGGAAGGATATAGGAGGTGATAATGTCTGCTTCAGTAAAATGGAAAACCTCAATTTTAAATAATTTTTTTCATTTTTACCCTCTTCTTTAAATGATGACCTGTATTCTTATTTCTGATTGTTATTACAATAATTTTTAATTATAAAACCTAGATATTTAATACTGCAATAGAGGTATTCAATTTTGCAAGGAGTTTATTCAGTCATTAGCTTAAGAATTTGCTATTCTTTTGTCATCATAGAGAACCATTTTTACCCTCCATCAGCGTGGTTGATGCTAATCTCCAGGAGAGCAACTAATTGCACCATCTTGGTTTCACGTTTTCTACTGACATGAAGGAGAGTGATTGTATTGAATCAATTGCTAGAAAAGTTGGTGTACTGTGTCGTGTCATGTCAGACAATTTTTCTCATCAGAATTTATCTCTATCTTGCACATATATAAATCTACCATTCATTCATGCATTGAATATTTGGGCCATATCTGGTTTGGTGTTCCAACTATGTACAGTATGATTGAAAAGTAACTTCCCATTTTAAAATACTTATAATTTATTTATTAACAATAATTTTTAAAAGAAATGGATATAAGATGAAAGCATTTAGCATGATGTTTTATTTGAAATTTGATATCAGTACCAGATATTGTTTAGCAACTTCTCAAACTCCCCAAGAAAGTGTCAACTGATTTCAATGGGAACTCTTGTAGTATATAAGATAACTTCTTGTATTTGACTTTCAAGTTTTTCTAAAGTCTTGGTTTGGTATAGTAGACTTCCTCCTTTAATCAACCCTAAAGAAAAAAATCACAGGGTATTAAGCTAGGACTCCTGACTGGCCACTCATACATGAAATAGGAAGTAACATTTTAATCACCCTGTATATTAAGATTCTTGACAATATTCAAAGAGGAGTCTGTAATCTTATTGGTCCTGACCTGGCATATCAACTTCAGTCACTTTTCCACTGTCGTGACAAATAACTATGGTCAGGGGAACATGTAGGCCATAGAACGGATCTTTCCCAACCTATTCATTTTTCAATGTAGATGTCAGCCAGTACATTGCAAACAATGTGACTAAAATGTGCTGAAACCCCATCATGCATAAACTACATGCATCTTCGTGTTATCAGGAGTACATCCTCTAGCAGGTCATGGATGTATGTTCAAAATAAAGTCCCAGTAGATAGCTCTAGTAAGATGTACTAGAAGAACTTATGGCCTTACCAGACAGTCACCTACAATTCCTGCCTATACATTAATCATAAATTGATGCTGGTGCCTAGCCTGTATAGTACCATAGGTATTCCCATCTGCCCATAAATGTTTTTTTTTGTAAATTTGTTCAATTTCTTCCAAATATTGCCTGATCTGTATACAGAGCTGAAGAGAGAAATAACAGATCAACAGTTTGTGCAATAAACCATCAGCAAAAGTTTTCTTATAATAAGTGATCGAATCTTGAAGTACCCTTTATGTGGTACTATGAAACATATGACATACAGATGATCCAGGTATCATCATATGTCTAGTGGCCTTACACTAGACATGTGATGATACCTAGATCATCTGTGACAGCCTGTAGAATGTGTTCTTTGTGGTTAAGCATACAAGTGAATCTCAGTCTTCCTCAACCCATAGTTTGTGGTGTCACAGATCCTGTCTCTGCAATGTGACAATAAACAGCATCAAAGGTTGGATAACTCGGTTGCCTTTGGTCTGGAAACGCAATCTGATACAGCCATGCAGCCTCGTGTACATTGCCATTTATGCAACCGTATGTAAAAAATATATCTGCCTGCTCAAGATATGAATATCCTGTAATTAATAAATGGAACACTTCTCAATTAACTCACTACTACACACATTAAACATTGAAGACAGATTAGCCAAAATGTACACGATTGACAAACGTAATCTTGACTCATGGCAACAGAATGCCATCATAAATTTTCTTTAAACTTAAAAACTAAAAAATGAAGGAATTACAAACATATGTTTATATGGATGTGTGCTCTTTTGCTGAGATGAGTTATTGTAATTATTTACATTGTTCAGACTGTTGTCCTTATCTTTGTAGCCATATTCCCAACATTTTGGTTGTTGTACACACCAACCTTCTTCAATTGATTGGAACACATGGCTCAGTTAATGAAAGTGTTTGTTGGATCTAGTGATTTGACCCAAAGAATTGTGAATTCAATACCTGGCTACAGCAGCGGTGAACAAAAAACTTAGTCAAGTTAAAATGAAGATAACAAAGGAATCTGAAAGTGGCATGGCTCATGGAACAAGAACAATCTACTCCAAAGGGTTCAGTTCAAAATTCTAATCACCTGAAGAAGGCATGTACAAAAGCCAAAACGTTGTGAATATGGCAAAAAAGCTGAGGACAACAATTGACCTAATATAAATATATATTTTCTAAACATATACTGTTAAACATAAGAGACAATGAATGTCTATTATGTTTAATCATGAGTCATTCAAAACGTCGTATTTTGGCTTTAATTTCAGGTGAAAATAAAGACAAAAATTCTCCAACATTTGGATAATATTTTATTAAGTTGATTCTAAGTTTTCAGCTCACACGATCCATCTTCAGAGAGGTCACAAGAACGGCTCATATTAAACATAATAGCCATTCATTGTCTCTTATATTTAACAGTATATATTTAGAAAATTATCTGCTGCCTCGATACACTAAATATATATATAATGTATGAGGTGGTATGAAAAGTTAGTAAGCCATAAAATGTACATACTTTCCCCTATATTCAGCCATAGTTGAACATACACGACCCTTTGTCTCTCAGATTTTTCTTAACCCTTCTAAAACTTTGACTTATAAGTCCCCAGAAATAAGTTGTAATCATTTCTTTAATGTTCTTATCAATACTGTTTTTTAATCATTTAATATTCAACATACCCAAACTCTCCTTGTAATTATCAGCTCTCAAAATTCAGCCTATCCCATGTATCATTGCCATATGTAATACACCCTTGGGTAAAGAATTTCCTGCAGTAGGTTGCCATTACTTTCTGCAGTAGACTGGTTGCCAACCAAGGCTATAGAACTCAGTCCTGCTATTTAATCTATAGCTGGCGGGAAGAGGTGGATTAATACCTTTCCCAAGGGTATGTGCACGTAAGTGAATACAACAAATTTAACTGGAATTTGAAGTTGGTTCTTTGGGCTTTTTTTTATTACAAGCCAATATAATCTGCCATAATATATGATGCCATCATTGCAAGTAAGGCAGGAATTCATGTGAACAGTGAGTCTTTGAGAACTGATATTTATAAGGCAGGTTTGAGCATGTTGAATGCTAAAGTGTTAAATGTTTATAGAATTTTGTACTTATTTCCACTTTCCCTAATATGAGTTGCCAAAGTTATTTCTTATGAAATCAAAAAAGGAGTGAAATTCATTTGTATTCACTCTTAAGTTATAGATGTTGGTGGTGGGTAGGTTGAATTTTCTTCCTTTCATTGGAGATAAATTAGAATAGTTTACTGACTTTAAAATTGATTGATTGTTTGCACTTGGTGGTTATTACATACTGCTGCTAGATCTGGACAAACAATGTGGAACACATATATAAAAATATAGTCTTATATTTTTATTCTTTGACGATGGTTGTGTAGAGCAGGGAAGTAGCTGGAGTGTAACGAAAGACATGACTTATTTTGGAATTCAAAACGAGCGTGAACATGTCTTGCCTGCAAGATAATAACAAAAAAAAGAAAGATGGCCACTATTGAAGACACAATTTATGCGTGCCTATCTCATCCAAAACGAGACAATATTTGCACACGTGCAAATTTTGGCCGTCTTGGAATGGCATAAAAAGCAGGTGCCTGTGCTGCTGTGGGAGGCGAGGATTTTTTCAGCGGATTGGGATTGCCTGTGTCAAAGTTGTGGATTGACAGTCAGACTCACAAAGAGGAAGTAGGAGCGGCTTAATTGATGTCTGTTTCTCAACTGCCCAGTGTAATGGGCTGAGAAAGAGAAGCCTGAAATCCATTTCCTTGAGGTGACCAAATATGGAAAGAAAGAAAAACAGCTGGCCTGCCAGAGAGTGAGCATCACACTGCGCTTCTTAATCCCCCCCACTTATCATCATCATTTATTCATCTTTTTTTCTTTTTTTTTTTTTAACTACACAGAGAGAGTTTGCACATACAAAGGAGCTGTCGGGAGTGGTTAGCTAGTCTCTGTCTCTTCAGCCAAAAATTCTAGACTTTATAAAGTCTTAAACCCCCATGCAACCTACATGGCCATGCTTCTTCACCCATATATTTTTGCTTTTTCGGGTTGTGGCTTTGTTGACGGTATGAATGTATCTGTCAGTCACTCATAGTGATTCATCGCCTTTCAAGCCAGTTGTCATTTGCTTTTTCATTGCACTTTCTTGATATCATCTACGACTGACTATGTCTGTCAACCACATCCTTGTCACTTTGTTGGCTTTACCTACAGCTAGATCTACCTGTCAATTACATCCAGCGTTCAAGGTAATATATCACAGTGGGTAGGCCAAGTTTAATTTTGTTACTGCAAAAGTATGAAAATTTCTTTTTCTTACATGATCTTCTGCTGTTTGTATGAGTTGTCTTTTGCCCTATGTCATGACCTTCTTTATAAAGAAGGTCATGCCTATGTACCCTCTCTATCCCAATATGAGATTAAATCTGTTCCTCTTCTCATTACAAAAAATATCTAACTTATCAAAATTTAATGAAAATGCTGGTCATGAAAATGTTACCCCATTCATTGCAAATTGATGGTCCATTGACTGTGTGTTCAAGATTTCTGATCTATAGTATCTTGACAATTTTTTTAACTAAGATTTGTCAACCAGCAAAATTTAGAAATATGATTCAACATTAATATGTTTGACAGTATCAGGAATTGAAACTTCTAGAATGTGCTGGTAAGTGTTCTATCAGAGTACAGAAAGTGCAACACTGAGATCCAAAGGCATACTGGCATGGCAAAGAGCACATTCCAAAACCTGAGTAGAATATTGAGAAACAGGAAAAATTTGTTGGAAACAAAAAAAAGGAGTACTGGACTGTTATGTGATATCTGTCTGCCTATATGGCAGCAAATGCTGGACAATCTCCTCAAAAATTAAGGAAATACTTGAAGCAACAAAACATGTGGTTGTACAGATGCTGAGGATACCATAGACCAAACATGAGTAACAATGAGGTTTTGGAGAGTATGGAAACAAAAAGAAAAGTTAACATCAGGAAGCAAACAGCTGAAGTTTCTGAGACATGGAAGGAGGTTTCAGAGAATCTGATACTCATAGGACAGAAGGAAAGAGAGACAGAGGAAAGCAATGTATGGCATACTTAATGGGCTTAAACAAATAGATAACAGAGCAAGATTTGGGAGAAATAACAGGATGGGATATATTAAGAGCAACAAAGGGCAGGAAGAGGTGGAGTGCCATGATCACCTAAGTCCTGAAGTGACGCGCCACATAAAAGAAGACTGAAAATACATCTTGGGTCTCAAAATCTACATGCCGGAAGTTGGCACACCATTTCTTCATAGTTGAGTGTGACAAGCATTTGTCACTCAATGTATATGTCATACATTCAGAGATTTCCTATGGAGTTTTCTTCTGTAGAAGAAATATTTCGTGAGGGCCTGAGATTCAACGTTTTTTATTGACATGGTTCACTCAATTATATGTAAGAAATAAAAAAGAATACGTTGTGTTCTCTGACAGTTCATCAGGTGTATGTCAATCTGGGTAACCTACTGAGAATTTTGAAGCCTTTATTTAATCTACGGAAGTAGATTGTTCTAGTTCTACTATCCATATCTAAAAAATAAAGCAAACTGTCACAAGTTCACAAAGTAGGCAGGAGCATGCTCTCAGCCTTCTTTAAGTTAAGTGAATTTTTTTCTGCACACACATCTAGTTTTTATTTGGTACTATTCAGTTAATTTGATAACATAGCATTTGAGAGTTCAGTCCTTGGGCTGGGCAGGGGTTAGACTCAGTGAAAACAGAGCAAGAAATAACTGAGCAGTACTAAAGATAAGAACAAGGTGAGATATCCCTAGACATGGGCAGTAGAACTAGAACAATCTATTACCCGTAGAGTAAAAAGGCTTCAGTTCAAAATTCCATATAGGACACCCAGATTGACATACACCTGATGAAGGCCAGAGGGCACAGTAGCCAAATCGCTGTGATAACAACAACGATAAAGAAAAATGGTTCAGGCGTAAATGCTGAAAATAAATGCAAAGGTTCTGTAAACTAGCACTTCACAACAATATAAAAAACACTCTTTCCAGCTTCAGTAACAATTCTTTGAATTTGGGATATGGGGTAGGCCAAGAATTTTTCTGCTCTTTCACAACATACCAATTTTTCATTTTTGGCATCATAAATAAACTAATACTTATTATAAACATTATTTTTAGTGGATATACATATTTCATTGACTGATTGGTTTGTTTTTTACATCTTATCAACTCCCAAGGGTATTTGCATGTAAGTGAATAAAATGAACCCAACTGGAAGTAGAACTTGGCTCTCCAAAATTTCCAATTCCAAGCAGTTATCTATTATTTCCAATTCCAAGCAGTTATTATAATGAGGCAATTATAAAAAATTTTCTTCACATGCTGAAAAAAATTCTGGATTTATAACCGTTTAATTATGTGTTGAGTTTTCTTCTCAGTATATTTCCCCACATCCAAATTTACAGCACCTGGTATTCCTAAGTGGTCACCCATCTAGACATTGACCAAGGGTAATGTTGCTTAACATCGGTGATCTTCATGATAACCGGTATTTCAATGTGATATGGTCATAAGTTCATAAATTTGAGCTGATTTTTTTATTTTCTTAAATAGTAAAATTAATAACAACTTATTGAGATTTACTTTTAAAAAAAATAATAAACAGATGTCAAATTGAATAAATGTACCCACTAAAAATATCATTTACAGTAATACGAAATAATGTTAGATAAAAAATCCATTAAAAAATAAACTAGTATACATAGTAATGATAATATTTGCTGTTTCTTTATCAGGAAACATTTGACATTCATTGACTGAGCAGCCAGTGCCACTGTTTGAAATTTATAAATTCTATCTCTTAAAACAATTTTTCAAGAAAAATATGTTTCTTAAGTCCAGTAGCTGTTATCGCTCTTTCCAGTATTGATGGGAGCTTTCTTTTCAGTTGTAATTCATAAAATCTTTCTCTTAAAACAATCTTTCAGGAAAATAGGTGTCTCAAGTCCAGTAGCTGTTATCGCTCTTTCCAGTATTGATGGGAGCTTTCTTTTCAGTTGTAATTCATAAAATCTTTCTCTTAAAACAATCTTTCAGGAAAATAGGTGTCTCAAGTCCAGTAGCTGTTATCGCTCTTTCCAGTATTGATGGGAGCTTTCTTTTCAGTTGTAATTCATAAAATCTTTCTCTTAAAACAATCTTTCAGGAAAATAGGTGTCTCAAGTCCAGTCGCTGTTATCGCTCTTTCCAGTATTGATGGGAGCTTTCTTTTCAGTTGTAATTCATAAAATCTTTCTCTTAAAACAATCTTTCAGGAAAATAGGTGTCTCAAGTCCAGTAGCTGTTATCGCTCTTTCCAGTATTGATGGGAGCTTTCTTTTCAGTTGTAATTCATAAAATCTTTCTCTTAAAACAATCTTTTAGGAAAATAGGTGTCTCAAGTCCAGTAGCTGTTATCGCTCTTTCCAGTATTGATGGGAGCTTTCTTTTCAGTTGTAATTCATAAAATCTTTCTCTTAAAACAATCTTTCAGGAAAATAGGTGTCTCAAGTCCAGTAGCTGTTATCGCTCTTTCCAGTATTGATGGGAGCTTTCTTTTCAGTTGTAATTCATAAAATCTTTCTCTTAAAACAATCTTTCAGGAAAATAGGTGTCTCAAGTCCAGTAGCTGTTATCGCTCTTTCCAGTATTGATGGGAGCTTTCTTTTCAGTTGTAATTCATAAAATCTTTCTCTTAAAACAATCTTTCAGGAAAATAGGTGTCTCAAGTCCAGTAGCTGTTATCGCTCTTTCCAGTATTGATGGGAGCTTTCTTTTCAGTTGTAATTCATAAAATCTTTCTCTTAAAACAATCTTTCAGGAAAATAGGTGTCTCAAGTCCAGTCGCTGTTATCGCTCTTTCCAGTATTGATGGGAGCTTTCTTTTCAGTTGTAATTCATAAAATCTTTCTTTCTTAAAACAATCTTTCAGGAAAATAGGTGTCTCAAGTCCAGTAGCTGTTATCGCTCTTTCCAGTATTGATGGGAGCTTTCTTTTCAGTTGTAATTCATAAAATCTTTCTCTTAAAACAATCTTTCAGGAAAATAGGTGTCTCAAGTCCAGTAGCTGTTATCGCTCTTTCCAGTATTGATGGGAGCTTTCTTTTCAGTTGTAATTCATAAAATCTTTCTCTTAAAACAATCTTTCAGGAAAATAGGTGTCTCAAGTCCAGTAGCTGTTATCGCTCTTTCCAGTATTGATGGGAGCTTTCTTTTCAGTTGTAATTCATAAAATCTTTCTCTTAAAACAATCTTTCAGGAAAATAGGTGTCTCAAGTCCAGTAGCTGTTATCGCTCTTTCCAGTATTGATGGGAGCTTTCTTTTCAGTTGTAATTCATAAAATCTTTCTCTTAAAACAATCTTTCAGGAAAATAGGTGTCTCAAGTCCAG
The DNA here is from genome assembly GCA_037127315.1 of Ascarosepion bandense. Classification (NCBI taxonomy): domain Eukaryota; kingdom Metazoa; phylum Mollusca; class Cephalopoda; order Sepiida; family Sepiidae; genus Ascarosepion; species Ascarosepion bandense. Next base: position 1,331,221 of record JBBBDQ010000151.1, read on the forward strand.
TCGCTGTTATCGCTCTTTCCAGTATTGATGGGAGCTTTCTTTTCAGTTGTAATTCATAAAATCTTTCTCTTAAAACAATCTTTCAGGAAAATAGGTGTCTCAAGTCCAGTCGCTGTTATCGCTCTTTCCAGTATTGATGGGAGCTTTCTTTTCAGTTGTAATTCATAAAATCTTTCTCTTAAAACAATCTTTTAGGAAAATAGGTGTCTCAAGTCCAGTAGCTGTTATCGCTCTTTCCAGTATTGATGGTGGTTTCCTTCCTAACCTTTTGCTTAAAGTAGTGTGGGATGTCAACATCTTGATTATGTAATTTTTTTTTCAAGTTACATGTGATAGTCATTTTATTTGTAGCCATTGCTGAAAGTCCTCAAGTAATAGTGTTTCTGTTATTTGGTACAATTCTTTGTGATCCTATATCACTTGTTCACAAGGTTGGAAAAATGATAGTCCTCACTAAGACCTACAGTCTTCATTCACTTGAAGCTATTTTTGTTTGAAGTAGTATGGAATATCAACATCTTGATTATGTTATTATTCTCTCTTCAAGTTACACATGCTATTTATTTTAGTTGTGAAAGTCTTCAAGTCGATGTAGTTTCTGTTATTTGGTAAAGTTCTTTAAGATTCTGTAGAATCAGTACACAAGGCTGGAAGAAGGATGGTCCTCACTAAGACCTACAGGTTTCATTCCTTAAAAACCTTTTTTAACCATTGATCTGAAATGGCAGTTATATACAGCTGACACTTTTGGCAACTGGCATGACATCCTTATGAAAGTTTTGACATTTTGACATGTGAAAAATTTTCCACCTGCTGCTTCTTTTAAAATCAAGAGACCAATGACACAGTTGTAATTTTTTCTTTTCTTTTCTTTTTTTTTTTTTTTTTTAAAATTCTGGAAACATTTGTATACACCTAGTATGAAGTTTTGGATTTCAATTTTTTTAAATGCAAAATTGTCCCTTTTCTTTTACCTTCTATTACCTTTATAGAGGTTCTTTCTGTTCGTTCTGACTAGAGACTACCAGGTACTGTTGGGACCAACCACCAAATAAAATATTTTTCAGGAAAGGCCCCTAAGCAAAATACAAGATTCTAGCTAATGAGGATCAACAAATCAGTAGGTGGCCTGTTATCTGTATAAAACATATATACTGAGAAGATAACTCAAAACATAATTAAACAGTTATAAATCCAGAATTTATTTCAGCAATGTAAAGAAAAGCTTTGCAACTGCCTTGTTCAGACTGTTGATGAATAAATAAAATAAAATTTTATTTAATCATAAACGATCGGAATGAGGCAACTATAAAAAATTTTCTTTACATCAAAATGAGGCAATTATAAAAAATTTTCTTCACATGCTGAAAAAAATTCTGGATTTATAACCATTTAATTATGTGTTGAGTTTTCTTCTCAGTATATTTGCTCTGGATAATATCCATTGAGCTCTCTATTTCTATCTGATATTTTATACTAATTAGATAAAATCTTTTGGATTATCCTCTCCATCATCACGAGTTGTCATTCTCTCTCTTATAGTGTATCAAGGCAGCAGTCTCTTATATTTAACAGCATATGTTTAGAAAATATATATATATATATATATATATATATTAGAGACATAGTGGAGTAATGGCTTGACTTGGATTGAGGAATCAGATAACCAAGTTTATTACAATACATTTCTTCTAGGTAAATAGCAAGGCAGACTGGATCCTATAGCCTTGGATAGCAACCAGTCTATGTGAGAAATATATTCACATAGCTTAGCGCTTAAGCAGTGAAAGGAAATTATCAAACATAACAAGACATACCTGGTATAGAAAAAACAATTTATTCGTCTTGCAAAAATATGCTGAATTTTGCTGCTACAGTGTAGCTTGGTATAGTCTCTTTTCTCTGCTTAGCTTGGTATAGTATCCTCCGTCTAGGAGTGGGATGAAAAAGACACAAGGAACTGCGATCCGCGACGTACAGGAACTTTCTTCTGGGTCAGCTTCTTTCACAGTTTCTTATCTTGGTATAAGATGATAGTGCTTAGAGAATTTTTCTCTAGGAAGGCAAGGCTTTGCCCATAGGGTATCCTTTTTAAGGTAAGAAGGGTAACAAGAGATTTTCTCTGTTACAAAGTTGTGGCATTAGCCTAAAAGATTACAAAGAATTGGTAAGATGGTCTCGATATAGCGAGACAAGTGGGCGCCAATTTAGGCCCTGCTGCAACAAAATTCCGGAGCGGTACAAATACGTCCGATACTGTTCGTGCTAGCTGAAAAAAGGAGAGAACAAAACCATCAGAAAAAAAACATAAAACCTCTGGTAAAGCCCGCCTAAAGTTCAAAACGAGGTTCGGGTTAAATCAGCCAATCAGGAGACCCGTTACATCTGTAAATTTCCGATATCTAAGAGGTGGACAATTCTGAATTCAAATCCCGAGGAAGGTCATTTGAGGACCTTGTGGCACACTATAATTTAAATTCAGCATATTAAATTTGTGTGTTGTTGTACAGAGGATATTGGCTGAGAAGGAGAAATTGGAGAGCCCAGTTTGAATTCCAGTTGAATTTGTTGCATTCACTTACAGTGTAGAACAGATTGGGTTCTATAGCCTTGGTTGGCAACAAGTCTACCACAGAAAGAAATGGCAACCTATTGTGGGAAAATTTTCTGCCTAGTTAGTCATGAATCAAAAGGGACATGATTGCCCAGGTGCGTGTCATATATCTGACTGATATGAAATTCAGTTGTCCTTTCAAAGAAGTGTTATTAAAAAGAATAGACATTTTGTCTATTAAATTTTTTGATCATTTTTTTTATGATATACAAATAAGTTTTTTATGATATACAAATAAGTGACTGCTGTAGATGTAAAAAATAAAAGCCAAAATTCTTATTAGGCCCACACTTTTTTCTCGCATGAGTCATTGTCAAGGATTGTGAATAAGTAAAGAGAAGAAAAGAAAAAATATATTAAAAATCTAAATCCAATGCAGTTAGTGAGCATTGTGCAACATGTAAAGATCATGTGACTTTTTGTGAAAAATATATTTTAGTATCGGATAAATTTTCATTCCTTGACCAATGAGGAAGTTCAAATTAAAGAAATAATATTGAAGACTATTGAATGTCACATACACCTGAGCAAGGTTGGAAAGCCTACTGTTTGAAAGCATTTTAATTGAAACAACAAAGATGAGGATGCTTATCCAAATAATGAAAATATTTCCCCTTAGAAATTCAGATAATATATTATGGAGATAATGAGACAAAGTGGAAAAACTATAAATGACACATTTCACCAAACATTTGTTGATTTTGGCTTATTCAGTTCAGAATGAAAGACAAAACTGTGTGTCGGAAAAATGCATTAGGATTCTTGATGATAAGAGAGGCCATTAATTAAATTACCTCATTAGATCTGATAATCAGAAAATGTGTGTTATATATATAAATACTAGCAGTATAGCCCGGCGTTGCTCGGGTGTAATGAAAGTTTAAAAACTAATACATGATCCTGGAGCTCAGACTCTTTGGATGTTGGTACGAAAGACTAAAAAGCAATAGTTGTTTCCAGTTAAAGCGAAACCGTAGACTGAAAGAAAAATGAATGGATGTAAGTCAAATTTTGATTTCCTGGTATTGATATCAAATAAGTTCTTTTCGTTGAGAACTGCAACCTTGAAACTTCTAAATATCGTTTCTTATGTCTTTGTCTATAAGTGTATGAAATTTGATTAAAATCAGACTACTCCTTGTATAACCCGATTTTTTCGATTATCGATTTTCGATATTTATCAGGGGTACCTTGATACAAAACTTAGCTAAGAACACTTGCAGACGCTTATAGTACAACTGTGTAAATTTTCAAGAAAATCGGTTCAGCCGTTTCAGAGTCTATAGGTAACGGATATACACACACACACAGACAGACAAAGTTTCATTTATAAATAAGTTTAGATATATATATATATATATATATCTATATAAGAGCTGCTGGCATCCTTTGGATTTTAAATTAAATCAATCCACTGAAACCAGAAAGTGTTTTTATTTATTTTTTTTGCTATCGCTTTTGCTAATTTGTCGGATGTACCGTTTATCCCCAATAATATAGAGCATATTCCAAGGCCTGGTTTACTTGCTTGCTTTTGTGTTATACTTTTTTTTTGTCATATATATATATATATATATATATATATATATATATATATATGTTCAAACAATTCATTTCAAATTGTCCGTTGTTTATAACCAAGTTTTGTTAAAATTCGTTAATTTCCGTAACATGTTTATATTTGTTGACATTATGATACATTTCAGAACAGATATGGTTGTTATGATGAATTGAAAATTGTGTTATAAAGTCTTGATTAAAACCTTGTTTAGACTGGAGGCCATTCATGGTCGAGAGGTCTAACACATTGCCAGATCAAATGGTAGCTTCCCCTATATAGATAGGGGTTGCATGTTCGAATCCTGTTGAATGGCATATATTTTCATAATAAAAATTTATCGGAAATAATCAGGTCAGTAGATATAAATATATAATACTGTTTAATTTTAAAACAGAATATCTACTTAAATACGAGTATCGATAAAAAAAAAAATAATGTTCAAACAATTCATTTCAAATTGTCAGTTGTTTATAACCAAGTTTCGTTAAAATTCGTTAATTTCCATAACATATTTATATATATATATATAAACATATTTTATATATATATATATATATATATATATATATATATATATATATATCAAACAGCTGTGAAAAGAGTTTGCTTAAGATTGCACCCAGGAAAAAAGAGTACTCTATGGCAGAGCTTTGATATATTTTTAAAATCAAATTTCAAGTGGCTAGTAACTGACCAGTTTAATGCACTTTCATGTAATCATTGTTTTTTTATATATAAAAAATACTAGAAATGGTTCATTGATGTAACAAAAAATTGCTCAATGTTATTGGGAAGTATAGGAGCACAGTAAAGGAACCTACTGCTTGGAGCAAAAGGTTCTCATCAATAACAGGTCTTTAAAGTAATCCACAATAGAGCTTTATATTAATAGATATAAGATTGTGTGAGAGCAGATAAAATTCCCAGTCATGGTTAGTCACTGCCCAGTTCAAATTTGATTTAAAAATATATCTATTAGAGCCAATTTAAATCAGTCCAACTAAGTTATTTAAAATAAATTATCTCTATCTTTGAGAAGAGTCATTCCTATACCCAGTATTGTTTGTCCAATATAACATTTCAGCCGATCCATTCTTCAGCCCTCATATGGTGAATCCATGAGAAAAAAAAAACTTTTTTCTGCAGAAAATTTTAAGCAAGTATGTAAAGAAGGGCTTCGTTTAACTGAACAATAAGATGCACTGATGACTCGTTGGGTCATCTTTTGTTAAAAATGGTTTCTGCCTAGATTTCTGGGATGAAAAGTCCTCATTATTTACATTTGGACTAGTATCTTCATTTTTGCTGTTACATAATAACAAAAACGAGGATATTAGTCTAATAAAAAAAAAATTGTCATTGAATTTGCTCCCTTGCAGTTTATCCTCCTTTCTGGGGAGCTAATTTTTGCCCCTTTACTTGTATATGAATAAATAAGGGATAGTACCCTAATTACCATATAATGGTTATCTCCCTTCAAAGACCTATTATTTGTTTGCTTTTAATCAGTCTCCACAATATTGACATTCATTTGCAAATCAACTATTTTTACAGTTTTTTTAAGTTATCACAGGCCGATACCTCTGACTACAATGCACTATTTAAGGTACTCAGAAGTTATATACAGACAAACAATATCAAACTTTAACATATAAATATTATAAATGAAACTTTTAATGCTTTTTTTCCATTACAAAAAAAAGAAATAAATAAACATGTAAATTTAACTTCTGCATTGTTTTTGGTTGTATAATCTGAAAAAGGTTTGTTTTTTTCCATGTTGTTTGCTTTGTCACAACTCATATTGTTACTGTGACTTGCTTTGATTCTATTTTTTTATCACACTTTTGGGTGCATGAATAGAATGTATATGAGCCACTACAAAATTCTAAAAATATTACTGTATCATGAACTTGCTTAAAATGCCACCTCAATGTCAAATCACTTCCTTTTAATAGAATGTATCTTATAACTTGTTTACCAATGCCAATCAAATAAACTGCAACATATTTAATTTTCTGCCTGAATTTACATTGTTTACATGTGGACTATTGTCCTCATCTTTGTTGTTATTATCACCTGGTTGCCTTCTGTCTTAATTTCTGGGTTGAGGAGTTATCATTATTTACATTGTTTACATGCAAACTTTTGTCCTCATCTTTGTTGTTATTATCACATGATTGCCTTCTGTCTGAATTTCTGGGCTGAGGTCTTAAAAAATTATCTACATGATTTACACATAGACTGGCATCCTCATCTTTGTTGTCATGATCACAATATTTTGATCATTGTGTCTGACAGCCTTCTTCAGATGTCTGTCTACCTGGACAACCTTTAGGAAATTTTGAACAGAAGACATTCATAGATTTCTAACACCTTCATAGACTGATATAGAACAGGTGTAAGATGTTGGGGGTGGGAGTATCATAAAAGTAAAATAATTCATCAAATTTCTTACAGTCTGGTAAATTGTGTTTTGCTTTTCCCCATTTTTTTTTTTTTAAAGGTGATGAATTATCATTATTTACATTATTTACATGCAGACTATTGTCCTCATCTTTCATATCATTACTACAGCATTTTGTCATTTCCCCAAGACAATAGCCAGTCTAGAGTTTGTGAATTTGGTGTCATAGTAATTATGAGTTCAGTTCTTTGTCTAGTTTGTACAGATTTAGGCTCAGTGAAGACAGATTGATTTGACTGATTTTTTTTATGGTTTATCAACCTTTTGCAGGTTATTTAAAACCCAAAAATATTTTTAGAATTTATGAATTTTTTTAGAGATAACAATATTAACTGATACAAGTTCTACTATTTAACCCCTAGTTGGGGGATAAGAAATGGATTCATATATTTCCCAATAGTGTTTGAGTATAACAAACCTGACTGTAACTGGAACCTGGCTCTCCAATATCCAATTCTGAGACATCAATTACACCATCCACAAATCCAAACTTATAGCACCTGATATTCCCAAGAGGTTACCCATCCAGGTAGGGATCAGGCTCAACATTCTTTAATTTCAGTGATTGTATGAGGACTAGTATTTTAACATAATAAGTCTGTAAGCCTAGTGGAAACAGTGAGCAATAACTGAACTAAATTATCCATTGTGCCATCCACACATCCAAGCTTACAGCACCTGGTATTCCCAAGAGGTCACCCATCTAGGTACTGACCAGGTTAACTTCAGTGACTGAATGAGAACTTGTGTTTAGTATGATATGGTCCTGAGCACTATTCAAATTAATTTTGTTTAAAAGAAATTATGATGTTTTTTGTGTTTTTTTTTATCATTTCACCCCAAGTAAAGCAATAAAGCCACTAGGATACAAGGGGATACCGAGTATTAGAGAATATGAGAAAAACTACTATTAATGATAGAGGGCAATAAAAGGATTATGAAGACAGAAGACAACATTTGACATTGCATCTAAATTTTTGAAGATCAAAGTTAACTGCAAAGCAAGAAACCAGAAAAGAATACTACAAGTGAAAATCACAAAAAAAGAAACTTTTAGCATAGAACTTATTGTCACATCTAGCCATATCAACAGCAAAATGATGAGACCTAGCTGCCAATCTAGTACTGCACTTAAATTCATAAAGTCTAGGTGCCATAGAGGAAAGTTCATCAGAACAGTTACCATAAAAGTATTTATAGAAAAGGCACTGAGGAGTCACATTATGGGATGGAAGCCAAGATGCCAGGTCAGGGCCAAAAACATTGCAGATTCTTTGGATTTTATCAAGAATCTCAAAGTATATAGCAAGAATACCAATTTTATTTGTCAAAGTTAAAACCATGGAAATGTCTCTTTTCATGATGTTATTAAAAGGGCCCTGCTGATATAGAAAAATATTATGCACCAACTGATGGAGACATGTTGCATTTTATTCAAAAAAGAGTTGAAAACTTTTCAGCCTAAACTGCTTTCCAAAAGCTGACCAATTCACCCCCAAAACAAAAGGGTCCTGCTGATACAGAAAAGTAGGATGCACCAGCAGATGGAGACATGTTGCATTTTATTCAAGAAAGAGTTGAAAACTTTTCAGCCTAAACTGCTTTCCAAAAGCTGACCAATTCACCCCCAAAACAAAAGGGTCCTGCTGATACAGAAAAGTAGGATGCACCAGCAGATGGAGACATGTTGCATTTTATTCAAGAAAGAGTTGAAAACTTTTCAGCCTAAACTGCTTGTAAAAGTATCGTATAGTAGGAGGAGTCTATTACTTAATGGAGTTGTCCAAGGATCATTTACCCAGCATTTTATATGAGTTCCACCATTTTTTATTTTTAAATCATGTCACCTAAGCAAGGTGGGACTGCCACTAGTATGCAGAGGGGCCCTTTGGTTTTGGGGGTGAATTGGTCTTGACTTCATCCTGCTGATATATGCCTGATCCTATTCTGAAGTGTTTTGTTTGTCAGCATCTCCATCAGGTTATCTAGTGGTACACTGGTATGTTCTCCTAAGGATGAGTCTGAGGCCAGTCTGTCCCTGACTACCAATAATGCTTCTACCATGGGTTAGTCAGTCAGTTAAGTGCCATACGTGATACATGCTTGGGTGATCATGTCTCAAAAGAGACAAGACTGACTGGGCAGAAGATTATCCCGCAGTAGGTTGCCATTGCTTTCTGCGGTAGACTGGTTGCCGACCAAGGCTATAGAACCCAATCTGTCCTGTTATTTAACCCATAACTGGAAGGAAGAGACGGATTAATACCTTTCCCAAGGGTATTTGCGCGTAAGTGAATGCAATGAATTTGGCTGGAATTCGAACTCGGCTCCCCGATTTCTCGTTCCGAGCCGATATCCAACGCACCACAATGCACATCATGGGTACCTTGGTGAAAAGACTCACTGCATCCAGGCTCACCATCTGGTTGCATTGGATGGGAGCTTTTTTGATTAGTTCTATGAAGTGAGTGGAATTTCAGACATATGATGGTGACTTTCCTATCAATGGGTCAATTATATCCACAAGGAAATGACTCAGAGGGTAGCATGCAGAGCCTTGGCAGCTAACAATCAGCCTGAGTAGAATACTCTCTTTGTGAATCTTGGGTAGACCATGTGTGTGGGGTAGCTTGCTGTAGTGCTGAGACAACTGCCTGTATGTTTTAGACTGGAAGTGATCCTTGTTTTTGATTAGGATCTGTGACAGTTCTGTTTTCAGCATGGGATCTTTTTTTAATTTGCTATAGATATAATTTCTAATGAGGTTTTTTGATGTATGCTGTTTTGTTCATCCCTAGAGTTGCATTGCTTTTGTCAGCTGGTAGTATGATGATGTTTTCATTCCTCTGTAGGGTTTTGATTGGCAGGCCCTTCTCTTTTGTGATATTTGATTTGGCAAGCTTGGCTTTCTCCAGTGTCTGTCTCACTTTCCATCTTAGCTCATCCACCTGAGCCTGAGGAATGTTCAAGGCTACTTCCAGAGTTCGGGCAATGATGTCCAAGTATATTATCTGCGTGATGGTTGTTATGAAGTTGAGACCCTTGCTCGGCACTGACTCTTCAGAGACACTCAGTTAATGTTGACTAATGTTGATAACTGTTTTCACAGTGGGTAATGGACTTGACTGCATCAAATTCTTGTCTGAAGAATTTTTTTCCCACTCGTGCTGGATCCTTTTTGGTTTTCTCAATTAGTGATTCTGTTGAGGAAGATCTCAAGCCTCTGGGGGATAGACTGTAATTTTTGTTTCATCCAACTGTTGACAAGGGTGTGTTCTGTCTTTTCTGTGACTAAATAGGCTCTTCTTGCAAATCTCAGTGCCAAACATGCAAGGATGAGTCATGTTTCAGTAGCTAAATCCACTGCTAGGAAAGTTGGGTTACTGTTTCAGGCCAGGAGGTTTTTCCGCCTGAATCCATCTTGCACATATACAGATCAACCATCTGTCCGTGCATAGAATACTTCTGCCATATATGTTCAGGCGCACCAGCTGTTCATCTCAGTATTCTTGACAGGCTCCAAAGGAGAATCTGTAATGTGATAGGTTCAGACTTGGTGGCTTGACTCCAGTCACTTTCTCACCGGCGGATGTGACTTCCCTCTGTCTGTGCTATAAATATTTTCATAGCTTCTGCTTCGACGAACTTAAGTCACTGGTGCCTCTGCCACAGGAGTTTACTGGTGCAACCAGACTGGCAACAAGGTCCTACCCATTCACAGTTAGATCAACCAAATTCAGCCAACAATTATACTCCAACAGGTTCTTTTCTCGTACTTCCCGACAGTGGAACTCCCTTCCATATACTTGCTTTCCTGACGGCTACAACCTTAATACCATCTCTTATCCACTTGACTCCAGTTCTTTTTACAACACCCTGTATATCTTTTCCTTTCTCTCTAGCTTTGTAACAGTCATCACACCTGTATTTCCATCCTTATCTTGCCCTTTCTCTGACATGCCCTGTAACTGGTTCATCTTTTTCTTTACTCTCCTCCTGTCTAATCTTTTACTCTTATGTAGCCCCCTGTGCATCAGTAGTGTTACTGCCTTGCTTGGGGTGAAACGATTAGAGAAAAAAAAAAAGAAAAAAATCCCCTATATCAGTGTAGGAATGTTAGATGTTTTGATATGGGTCAAGGGAGATTACTTGTTATTAATATTTTGACAACTACTTTCATTTGTTATATATCTGTGGGTTTTGTTTTTTAATAACTATCATTCTGTGTATATTAGCAAATAGGATAAAATAAATAACATTACATAGAAAGAAAAAGAAAATATGAAAGAAACAAGAGGACAGAGTAATAATGAATAATGAGAAGAAAATACAAAGGAAAAGTGGACAGAGAATAAAGAAAAGAAAATAAGAGATCTGAAGAAAAGAGGACAGAATAAAGATATATGAGAGAGGGAAGAAAAGAAAGTACAGAAATGAAGAAAAATATGAGAGGGTGAGAAGAGAGTTCAGGAATAAAGATAAGATCTAATCTATCTAATCTAATCTAAATCTAAACTTATTTATAAATGGAACTTTGTCTCTGTGTGTGTCCATTACCTATAGACTCCGAAATGGCTGAACCGATTTTCTTGAAAATTTACACAGTTGTAATATAAGCGTCTGCGAGTGTTCTTAGCTAGGTTTTGTGTCAAGGTACTCCCAATAAATATTGAAAATCAATAATCGAAAAAATTGGGTTATAAAAGGAGTGGTCCGATTTTAATCAAATTTGATACACTCATAGACAAAGACATAAGAAATGATATTCAGAAGTTTCAAGGTTGCAGTTCTTACAATAGTGCAAAAAATCGATTATATATATATATATATATATATATATATATATATATATAAAAAAAAGGCAAGATGTTTGTGTGTGTGGGTTTATCTGCCTATATGTCGGTATTTTTTCCAGCCCTTTTATTTGTTTTTGCTTCGGGTTTGGCTCTAAGTAGGTATAATTGTAGTTCTTAGTCTCAACCATGATACCATTTACTCAGAGGACTTATTTAGCCTTCAAAATTCAGTTTACAATGAAAAAAAACTTATTTGATATTGATACCAGGAAATCAAAATTTGACTTACATCCATTCATTTTTCTTTCAGTCTATGGTTTCACTTTAAGTGGAAACAACTATTACTTTTTAGTCTTTCTTACCAACGTCCAAAGAGTCTGAGCTCCAGGACCATGGATTAGTTTTAAAGCTTTCATTACACCTGAGCAATGCCGGGCTGTACTGCTAGTAAAGAATAAAGAAAAGCAGAGTACAAGAATAAAGAGAAGGTACAGGAGCACAGATAAGAAAATATGAGATGGAGAGAAGAGGACAGTGTACAAGAAGAAAGATAAGAAAGAGAGAAGAGGACAGTGTATAAGAAGAAAGAGAAGAGGAAGAGGAAGTGTAGAAGAAGAAAGATAAGAAAGAGAGAAGAGGACAGTGTAGAAGAAGAAAGATAAGAAAGAGAGAAGAGGACAGTGTACAAGAAGAAAGATAAGAAAGAGAGAAGAGGACAGTGTAGAAGAAGAAAGAAAGAAGACAGTGTATAAGAAGAAAGAGAGAAGAGGACAGTGTATAAGAAGAAAGAGAGAAGAGGACAGTGTAGAAGAAGAAAGATAAGAAAGAGAGAAGAGGACAGTGTAGAAGAAAAATAAGAGAGAGTGACAAGAAGGTAGTGTACAAGAGAAAAGATGAGAGAGAGAAGAGGACTATGTAGAGGAATAAAGAGAAAGGTTATGTTTACCCTTTTTAGCTCTCTCTAGTTGATCTTGAAAATAAACAAAACTACCAAAAGTTGATATAACCATCTATTCTTCTTCAATTGTCAGAACTTAACAGGAAAAATAAAATATTTTGCTCGCTGATTATAAAAGGGAAACATGCAAAAGAAAAGCTGGTTTTATTAGTATTTTTTCGTTATTTACATTGTTTGGACTGTTGTCTTCTTCTTTATTGTCATATTCATAACATTTCAGCTGTTGTATGCTTTGACCTTAAGGTGACTGGAATTTTGAACTGAACCCTTTATTTCAATCCCTGGGGTAGATTGTTCTCGTTTTATAAGTCATGCCACTTTAATCACCTAAAGAAGGTTGGAGTGTATAATGATTGAAACGTTGTGAATATGACAATGAAAGATAAGAACAACATTCTGAATAATGTAAATATCCAATCTCAGAAATATAGATAAGTATTTTATTCATAATGCGAACTATTTTAGTTTCATTTTTCCTCTGATCCTTTTCAATTGTGTCAAATTTTGTAGCTCTAATAAGATCTTTAAAACTGAAGTCTAGGCCTATAAGTAAAGTAATAAAAAACTCATTACAGTTGTAATAGCCTATTAGATAAACCGTGCAATGATCACTCAATGATAAGACAATCAGTGAATATAAAAATCACTACATTTCATCCTATATTACTAATGAAAATACAAAATTGAATCTCTCATGTGTAAATTTACATTTTATTTAACCACAGGCTTTTGTCATATACTGTCAGGTGCTCTGGCTCGGATCTTCATCCGAAATGTAGACTTTACATTCTTGTGTATGATGTCTGAGAGAGATTGCTCTCACTGCATCGTGGTTCGAACCCTGCTAGAGGGTAAAAGTTTCTTTAGTAAGTTTTCTCAAGTATGCCGGCAGTAGACAAACTAAATACGGTTTAAAATAAATAGAACATCTACTCAAATAAGAGTATTAACTGAAAATAATGTTTGACGCAATAAGTTGTTAAAAAATAAAATCTGTTTATTAAATTACTAGCAATGAAACACAGATACAGTTATGAAATTTGATGTTTGAAAACATTTTGTTCAAGAGCTATCTCAATATTTTAATTTCTTAAGTAAATCTATGCTATAATAAGAACTGTGTTCGTCTGTTCTGACATAATAAGTCGTTAAAAAATAAAATGTTTATTAAATTACTAGCAATGAAACACAGATACAGTTATGAAATTTGATGTTTGAAAACATTTTGTTCAAGAGCTATCTCAATATTTTAATTTCTTAAGTAAATCTATGCTATAATAAGAACTGTGTCCGTCTGTTCTGACATAATAAGTCGTTAAAAAATAAAATCTGTTTATTAAATTACTAGCAATGAAACACAGATACAGTTATGAAATTTGATGTTTGAAAACATTTTGTTCAAGAGCTATCTCAATATTTTAATTTCTTAAATAAATCTATGCTATATGTGTCCGCCTGTCACATGATACAACCAGTAATAAAATATGCAGCATTTCTTTTGCTAATAAGATATACAGTATTTTTTTCAGTAATAATTTAATTTTTACCTACAACTTAAACATAAAATTCAAAAGTAAAATCTTAGAAGTTGAATTAATAGATTGGATATTTTTAGGGCAGAGGATATATGGTTTGTGACTGTCTATAAGCAAACAAGTGTTCTAAATCTAATCTAATTCTAATCTAAACTTATTTATAAATGGAACTTTGTGTGTGTCCGTTACCTATATACTCTGAAATGGCTGAACCGATTTTCTTGAAATTTTACACAGTTGTACTATAAGCGTCTGCGAGTGTTCTTAGCTAGGTTTTGTGTTGAGGTGCCTCCGGTAAATATTGAAAATCGATAATCAAAAAAATCGGGTTATAGAAGGAGTGGTCCAATTTTAATCAAATTTGATACACTCATAGACAAAGACATAAGAAACGTTATTCAGAAGTTTCAAGGTTGCAGTTTTTACAATAGTGCAGAAAATCGATAATACATATATATAAAAGGCAAGATGTTTGTGTGTGTGTCTGTTTATCTGTCTATATGTCCTTTATACAAATCCAGTTTTATCCAATTCTCACCAAACTTCACACAAATATTCTCCAGAGCTCCAGGACCATGGATTAATTTTAAAGCTTTTATTACACCCGAGCAACGCTGGGTTATAGTGCTAATGAATCCATAAGCAAAAAACTGAAGGTTGATAAACAAAATAAATCTTGGTCTAAAAAAGAAAACGTGTGATATGATTGATGCTTGGTTTATTTTCCATACATAGGTTTAGATCTCCATGAAAGTCTATAAAGAAGAAAAAAATCCTAGTCTGTAAGTCTTCATACAAGAAGCTTTGGCCAGTAACTTAATTGTCTTTGCTGCAGTGATTGAAAGTTCAGGCTATTTGTTTTCTTAAGTATCTGTTACATTTGAGGAGTTTCAGATTTCTTGGCTCTGTTTAATGATGCAAGTTTTTTTGTCACTCTCATGTTTGATTGTAGACTTTAGATACTTGTCTCATATCATGTTTGAGCTAAAAAAATTGAAGGACTAGAAACAAAAAAAAAAGCCTAGATGATAAGTAAAAAAAATTTGAAGGTCTAAAACCCAAAAAATCCCAGGTTATAAGAAAAAAAAAAAATTCCTAGTCAATAAAAAGAAAAATTGAAGGTCTATAAACACAAAAAAAAATCCTAGTCTATAAGCAAAAAAAAAAAAAAAAAAAAATTAAAGGTCTATAAACAAAAGAACAATTCTAGTTGATAAGAAAAAAAAAATTCTAGTAGTTAAGAAAAAAATGAGCAAAAATGTTAACAAACAAGAAGTGAAAAATAAATTAATTTATTCCACAAATAGTATCTTTCTAATTGTTTTTAAGTACTTAAAGTTATACAAATCTTGTTGCCAAAGCAAGTATTTTGGTAAATTCTTCTCCTTTTCCTCTCAAGTTTGAAGGTATTGGCACTCGTATCCGTGTACCTGTTGGATTGCCATTGTCTTCTATCAAAACAATGTTATTGGTATCAAATCGAGGAACAAGCGGCTTCTGTGTTTGTTTGAGTCCTACAATATATGCTCTCTTCTTTTGCCCCTTAATTGCCACCAAGATTTTATCCCCTAGTAATCCGACACCTTTCTTGTTGTACACGTGAATCACTCTGGCCGGACGTCCAGCAGCAGCTGCAGCCTTGCCAATTGCACTGTTGTCAACCACACGCATCCGTGCCAATTTCCGAATTTCTAACAAACTCTGGCTGGTACTGGAAAAGAGAAATATATGGAAATTTCATTATTAAATTTAAAAATACATATATTTCAAGGTTTGGGTGAGTTGAAAGTTTAAATATGAAAAGTAACAGGCTGAAATTTATTTCTAAAGAAATCTTACACTGCTTTTAGGTCTACACGTAATCCTTTACAGATCTTACACCACTTTTATGCCTATGAGTGGTATCAGGAAACGCTGGAGACAATAGTCAGTCTATCAATAGCATTAAACCTCACAGGAGACATTATATATATATATGCTCTCATTATGATTGCGCTCTCTAGAGAAGAAAATTTTAAAAACAGTTTCCACTTCTGCAATATAAGCATTACTCTTCAGAAATTAATAGAATTCTTTCGGTGTCTAGCGTGCGTATACGCTGCTTATATATAACACGTGAAAATTTCCCTTCTCTGATTCCATGCACCTATGGTTTATGGGGTAGTGACTCTGACTGACACCAAATCAGTCGAGTTTCAATCCTGGCCAGAAGCAAGTGGATGTGTCTAACCACACTGATGAACTGTGATACAGCAAAAGAGGTTTGTGTATATATATATATATATATATATATACACCCTAATTGAGCACTCTGGAAGAATGGTAGACTTTGAAAAAACAGTAGCTACT